>CM061067.1:80499036-81699036 GCA_030762895.1 Sophora flavescens
GCTCGCAATATGAATCGAGTAATCACTAATTAATAAGCAAAATAGCAATGCTATATATAATATATTAAAAGTTAGGGGTATCGATGAGTCTGGATAGAACCACTAACCCGACCAATCCAACCCGGATTTTGTGGGTTGGTTCGGATGATTGGGTTGTATTAGGTAAAAACACATAGAACCAATAGAGTATGTGTTGGGTATTGGGTTTCATAATTCCAAAACTACTGAACACAACCCAACCCAACCCATATTACTTAATTTTGTATTGATTGGTTGTTGAATGTTAATGACTTTTACTTTTTCATTGTAATAATTATACTGTTTGAGTTGAGGATTGTTGATAATTTTAGATTTTAAGTTCATGGTTATTGATGTAATTTAAAGTTTTAAATATGTTTACTTGTGATTTTTGACATTTTTTCACGATTTCTACTCTCATAGGCCCACGGACCCGACCCAACCCGACCCAAAAAAGAGCATCCACGTGTTTTTGCCATACCCGACGACCCACCCCGGTTTTATAATTTTTTTTTGTCAAACCCAAACCAAACCCAACCCACTCAATAACTTTGACTGGGTTGGATGCCAAAATCTACTGAACACAACCCAACTCGACCCGTGGACACCTCTATTAAAAGTATATTCTAAAAAAAAAAAAATAGAAGTTTAATGGGTCAAGAATACTTATATATTCTCTTGATGTCATTTTAATTAAAGAATATCTCTTAATGAGTCATTTTGAATGTCTTTACTTATTTAGAAAAAAAAGTATTAATTTAATTTTTAGATTCTTAAGATATTAAATACGTTTCATTTAATATTATCTCTATCTATTTAAAATAATTATAAAAAATAAATAAAAAGAAGTTAGCAGAAAAATATAAGATTATATGTCTGTCCTGAGATTTTTTGAGTGCCCTGAGCGAATTCAGGAAAATTGTGTCTTCATAATCATTTGAAGATTGTCCTCCTTATATTTTTTTGCTGCAAAATCTTTAATAATCCGATCATAATCAAGGTTTTTAAAAAAATCATTCTCGATATAAATCAAAGCAAGATTATTTAATCTACATTGTGCCATAGTAGATCGAAAATAAGATTTTAACAATTTCAATTTCAATTGATGCAACAATAACATGGATTGTATGTAAGTTTTTTTTATAAAGTTTTATATTACACTTATATAACATTTATATATTCTATGTAGAATTTTATACTTTTTAGTGTTCCAAAAAATTAGGGTCTCGAAGGATCGTCTACCTCAACGGTGCTCATCAGGGCCACCCTTGATTATATAGTCTATTAGTGTACGTAGCTATTAGTGGGGTAATGAGGCAATGAAAACCTACAGTATCAAGCGGGTGTGGGATGGAAGTTAGAAATTTTAGTGTATCATTGTTGATTGGTATAATTCTTATCTTGAGGAACCGCGGAAGTGGAAGCGTCTCTATCAACAAATTAAGCCTTTTGATTCGAGAAGATTCCGAAAGCATATATATGAAAAGGAACCAGGCACGCGACATTGGGACATACCAGCCTCTCCGAATTGCTTTTTACTGTGCTTTTGACATGTGGTCCTTATTGTTCGTGGTAAGGAAAATTTTGATGAATATTGATTCTCCACAACTTTTAAACAATTATTTTTATACGGTAAATATGAAGAGCCTAACATTGCTGATCTTGTGGTAATGCATGCACTTGACTAAATTAAAGAGGAATGAGTGATCATCTATCATTGGCCGGTCGGTGGTGGCGCACTCTTGCCAACAATATGATGGATTGTTAGTTAGTATTCTGAACTTGCTCACGATATCCCCACCGGGCCCGTATCTAACATAGAATTGATTGAATATAGTAAAGTCAACCATTCTTTGAACTACCATTTCAATTTATCGGTAAGGCTTCTTTTACATATATCCTTTTGAGAAGTTTTTTTTTTATGTGACGAGAGATACATATTATTATGAAGGTAAACAGAATATGGCTCAGCTGTCCAAAGCAGCAATCTTGAGTAGTGAAGGGGATGAGAAGATTCAAGAAGTGTCGTTGTTTGATGTCACGCATCTTAGTCCTGAATGCTCGTGATTATTTTGGATATATACTTAATGGACACGTGACATGTTCTAACGGTGTTAGATGGAGGCTAATATTATTAATTTTATAGAAACAAGGGACTTATTTGTTAATTTTTTTTTTAAAGGATCAAACTATTATATGATCACAATCTTACCAAATACTTGACATTAGTGGTCTCCTCAAAGTCTTAGGGGTAAGACTACAATTCAAATGTAGTAACCGCGGGCAAAAGATAGTACAGTTCGGCATATGATATGATAATGAATAATGTATTGTCCCTTATCTTTTTTCCAAAGGAATATTTGAGATGCAATGTCCAAAATCAATAGGAGCCATTGGACGTGACCGACCATATTCGATGGGCCACTCCATCACCCGGTAGTCTGGTACAAATCAAATAGGCCTTTCAATATACTATCTCTGTATCTCACATGAATGCGGATTTTTTAAAAGATATATTTATATATATTGTATTAGAGTGTTCAAATATTTGTTGCGATAATATTTTTTAAAAAATAGTTAAAATATAGGGATGATTTGTAGGATCAAGCATTTAGTATTAGGTCGAAAGTTATAAAAATTAGTTAATACATGTTTTGAAGCTATTCTTATAGATATCATGACTTGTGATGTTAAGTTCGGTGCCGTATAATATGCACCCTTGAAAAAAGGTGTATCCTACACCACTTATCATATTCCCTTTTTACCCCAATCTCTAATTTTGAAATTATTTTTTTACCCTCACTCATTTCCATTTAGTTAGCCACCAGTGTCCTCTCCACCCCTCTCCCCACCACCATCCTAACCGCACCATTCCCGGAAGCTCCTCAACATTGGATCTAAGAATTATTATCATTGCCGCCCGCCACCACTGTCTCCGACCCTTCCCCTTCACCACCACCACGAAATCTGGTATTGTAGAGTGCCGAGAGTCTTCATTCTTACCCTTCTCCCACCCATCTCTGGTAACCACCGCCATGAGTCCACCCACGTGTAGCTCACAGAATCAGTTACGAAAGTTGTAAGAAAACGATTTAGAAAGTAAGAGTGAATGAGTAAGTGTCTCACAATGCAACAAAATGGTAGTGGAGAGAGCAGCGCATCTGAAAAGATCTACCTGCACATGAAGAATGGATATACATCTGGATGGAGCCATGCACCACCAACGCCACACTTGTTTAATTTCCTAATCAATCAGTCAAAATCTCCTTAACTATTCACTCCTTCCCAACCTCAACTCTCAAACTTGTAAATCAACCCCAATCTTCCACAAATACTAACCACTGATCGTAAGGAAGGAAGGAACTGAAAATAATTAAAAAAAGGAAGGTTGTGTTGTAAGAGGCTCAATGTAGATGGCATCAGGAGGAGGGACGGTGTTGTAAGAGGGTGGAGCAGCGTCGGGGTGTCAGTGGCGACGGTGATGTGGTGGTGATAGTGATAGTGGCGGAGGGAGGGGGTGGCCTCTGATGGCCATGGCCCCAGGTTTGCAAAAATCATCTTTATATATGTATTATATATTGACTTTTTCTTTTATATAGCTACTAAATTATTTTTTAAAAAATAGATATTACCGGTACCCTAAGTTTCGTAACTTCCTAACTAGTTTTCTCCTTCATTCCTTATGCTATGCACATTTGATGGAAGCAGTACTTCTGCTGTTGATGCTCCACACAAACACGACTATATTTTTCAATTGGATATTTCATGTTAATTTGGATGTACATCTATATGAAATGTTTTTGGTATTTGATCCACCGTTGTCCACTATGTGAGATTTGGAAGTTGGTAAAGTCAATGATTAAATAAATGGGTTGTAGCTTATTTGTCTTTTATTTAAATAATTTATTTTGATGTTTTTAAATTTTATAACTTTTTTTTTTGTTTTTTAAAAATAATTTTGTTTACAACAATCACTACAAGTAAAACAGTGTTTATCGTCGGTCAAAGCCCACGCTATAGGCAAAAAACCGATGCTAAATGGCAAATTAGTATCGGATTAACATCGACCACTGTGCTATCGCTAAAGTGCTCGCCGCTAATGTTAGCGTCGGCCAAACAAAAGCCGACGCTAATTAGCATGGGCTAAACGAATGCTAAATGGACGCTACACAGCTTTAGCAATATGACCGACGCTACGTTTAGTGAAGGTCAGGCCGACGCTAGCCGATGCTAGTTAGCGTCGGCCAGACTCACGCAACGTTTCAGTGTAGGTTAAGCCGATGCTAACTAGCGTCGGTCTGGCCGACGCTAACTTTATTGTCCGTCTTGCATGTTAGCATGGATTCAGATGGCGCTACTTTGTTTCCATTTTTTTAAAAAATAATTGACTACTGGTTGCTAAACAAAACCTGGGCATATTAGATAAAAATATTAATATAAACCATAAACAAGTCATACATACCGAAGTACTGCAAATCCATAACGAAGTCACAGTAGTCAAAACAAAACAAGTAAACCATAACAAAGTTATAGTAGTCATGATAGAAGTGCATATCAAAAAGTGAGTACAAACCAACTAAAGAAAGTAGCAAATCCATGTAATTAAAGTGACTACTAAATAACAAAACAAAGTCAGGGACGACGATGGGCTGATGATGAGTCCTCATCTAGGAATTGCTCGTCAAGATCATCATCATAGTCACGATGTCCCTGATGAGCCTGACTTGCACTAGTGGAAGCACCGACCGACTGATGCTCCAAAGCTGCCATACGGTCCATCATGACGCGGAATTGCTCCTCCAAATTAACATACCACCGATTCACCTCAGCAGCTTCTTAACGGGCTGCAGTGACCTCCTGACGCAACAATGCATTCTCAGCTGCGTCACCCATCCCATCACTCATACTATAAGGAGCCAGGGGCTCCTGAGTCAGTGACGACATACCACGTCGGAGGTTTGAAGACAAGTCCGTGGTGCCATAACACCGGCCTTGTTTCTTGCCACGGGCAGCCTCCTTCCACAACTCAAGCTTTGTCTCCCCATCTACCTCATGTGCCCCTTCTATGGAGGAGTCATCAATCTGTGTCTCTATCTTCGCCATACAATCGTGATGCCGTGTCTCGTCAAAAGTAAGTAAGGCACATATTTTGTTTGAGACCCAACTTTCCTAAAAATAATGTATACGATAACATACATATGTTGACCGAGAACGCTCATATACCCAAGTGTCGAACTTTCTTAATAAACTCACAAACTTTGCAGCAAAAATCATAATTAAAGACCAAGTGGCTTAAGAATCAAGGGACTTACACAAAATTCTGTCCACCAAAAGTCCTTCACATCTTGATCGATCGCACTTCAACAATGATGAGGACCTCGAAACAGTGACCGAATGGCTTCTTTAATCGCATTGGCAGCCGGGTCGCAAGGAGTCCACCTACCAAAATTCAAAATTCAATGTCAAACATCAAATTAATGTATATATAAATTAAGTTATCAATAAATAAAAAATGAAATAAACAAAATTACCCTCGACCATATGGACGTAAGATAACCTTCCTATTGGCATCCATCTCAATCGGAGGCTCATCCTCCGCCTCAGCCTCTACCTTATCCTGCCCTACCTCCTCCTCTACTTGAGGATGTTGTGGTACATCCGACCCTGCCTGAGGATCATGTGTATACTTGGCAGTAGGCAAAGGTGAAGGTCATGATACTACCTTGACTTTCCCCTTGTTTCCCATTTTCCTCTGGTCATTTTAACTTTGAACATTTCTTTAAAATAACGTCATGTATTTTGTTTCACTTCAACCTAATGCACACTAACTCCTTTACTTTTTATGCACCAAGGTTGGTAAATTGCATTCTCCCACATCCCAAACAAATCAAGCTTGAATTAGTACAATAGCATAAGTCCTAAACATTCAAAACCCTTCGAACCCTCTTGTTATTCAAACCAGATTTAAGGCCAACTAATTTTAACCTTTTAACAGTTTTAATCACCTCAAATACTACCTCTTTCATAACATCAAAACAGCCCACTAGTCAGTATGTGCTAGTCCATCAATATGCAGTATAACTTCCAAAATCAGATTGGTGTTACCCAGGCCCAGCGAAGCAGAACAACAACAACAAATCAACAACAAATTTTCAGAGTGACTTAGGAGCAATGACTCCAACCAAAGACAAGAAAACTAAAGCAGATAGATATACCCAGCAAAGCAGAACATCGGCACAAAATCAACAACAAATCATATTGAATTAGGAGCATTTACTCCATCCAAAGACAAGATAAAACAGTAAGAAATCAGTGCAACGCTTAGAAATTTTTCAGTGTAAATAATAAATTGTAATTACAATAACAATACCCAAACAATACCCAAACCAATGCTAACACCAACGGCCATCATCACCACCACCACCCAAGAAACCCAAACCCACATAGGAACAAGACCAGCGGCACCCCCACAAGCATAGAACACCATTCTATAGTTGTTATAGAAATAAGGACAAAAAAAACCTCTAATGGCAACCCCACCGCGATTGAACAGTGAGAAGCAAAGAGAGAGGAAAACATACCGGCGGTGGTGGCGGTAGGGTTGGAGGCAAGGGATGAGAGAAGATGGGCGAGACTGAGCGGCGTTGCAGCAGGGACTGTCGGACAACAGTAACAGCACAACGGTAGGGTTGGGGCTGCAACGTAACGTACGTGTTGTGTTGGAGTGTAGAAGAGAATAGTTTTTTTTTAAAATCAAAAGAGAATAGTTAATAGTTAATGAATAAATAAAATAAAAGAGGGAAGTTATAACAAAAAAAAAGAGGGAAGAAATACAAGCATTCCCGCGAATGGGTTCTAAGAGTGTAGCGTCCGCAAGCCGACACTAATTCTAAATTTAATGTAGCGTCGCCCAGACCGACGCTAAATTTGACACATTAGCATCGGCTATGTCCACACAAAATTAGTTTCATAAAAAAAATTAAAAAAAAGGTGATTGAGAGTGTTTTGTCTGTTTTGCGTCGACTTATCTGAAGCTATTAGCATTAGTGTCGGGGCCGGCGCTAATTGTCTGGCACTAAATCATGCTTTTCTTGTAGTGAATGCTTTTACATTAATTTTTTAGGATGATTGACTTAGTGGTGTCAAAGAAAACTATTGAACCTTTTCCTAAGAAAAAAGAGAATAAACTATGAAATACTCCCCCTGGTCCTAATATAAGAAACAAAACCCTAAGACACACAAATCAAGGAAATGCATTAAAATGAGCTAATTTTAATTAATATTCATATAAATTTCCAAAAATACCCTTTCTAATTAATGAACGAACTCACTTGTATGGAAAGTTGATATATCTCGTAAATATAAATCATATTATAAATGAGGGTAATATTGGAAATTAACATTTAATATGTGTGAAAATTGATACATGTTTTTTATATTTTAGACTAAAAAAAATGTCCATTTATTTGTTATATTAAGGATTGGAGGGAGTACGGTTTAGTACACCAATTTTAAATTCAGAGAATAACTTTGAAAATGTTGCTGAGCAACCTATTAAGTTTCTTCTAAAGCTATAAGGATTAAACGAGGAAAATTAATGATATTTTGGTACATGATTCTATAAAGAGTCCAAAAATTTAGGAAGAATTTCATGTTACGTATATTTGACTTGACCCCTCCCATAAAAATTTCCTGGCTCGCTCCTCGATAGTGATCGGAGATGGAAGTGATATTAAGAAGGATGAGGGTGAGGTGGGAATGGAGATGACAGACAAGAATAATATTGTCATTTTATCATTTTAAATATTTGAATCTCAACCATAGCTTTTATTTATTATATATGTGATTGTGATTGAAGGAACATGCTGCACCAAAGTTATGAGGGTGCATGTTAGCATTCACAGTTAAGCTCATTGCATGTTATTAGAAAAGACATTGACCAAATGAAGCAAACAATCTTCCCTCCTCGTGATGTCACTCCTGAGGACTCAAAGATCATGACTTATTTTGAGAACACTTGCAGGATTAAATGCTTACCATTATACCAAAAGTTTCGAAATTACTCAGTGTATAGCTTTATTTCTTTAAGAGACTTCTCAAAATCACATCTGACTCGAGAGGTTATATCGATTACATGCGTTATTGATGGGAATATTAAGCCCGTCGAATTTCCATGTGTATTGGATTGTGATTTTAAAAGATTTTAATGGATTTTTTATGATAAAAAAATCTCGTGGTCAATCAAAAATTTTAAGTAATCTAAATAAGTTTGGTAGTATTCAATCATGACTATCAAGATTTTTTAAAGAGAGAATCCAAATCTAACGATATTCAATAATGACTTTTTACAAGTAATAAAAAGTCTTGTGGTATTAAAAAACTTCCTAATTTCGATGGATTGTTTTCTAAGGGGGATTTTGTGAGACTTTATGTGACTTTTAGTGATTTTTTTAGTAACAAAAAGTATCACCTCAACACATGAGATTTCTCAGGATTCTCCATTCTTATTTCTCGTCACCTGATGGTGGCGTTTGGTTCAGGGAAAGTTTTATTGCCAGATAAATTATATTCCTAAGAATAAGATTTCCATAAATATCAGTAAACAATGTTTGGTTGACACTTCACTTTCCTAGGAATAATATGTTGCATTCTCATTCCCATGTTAGCTTCATATAAAATATTCCTATGAATATAATTTACTTTTACAAAAATACCTTTATAAAATAAAAACTTTCAAAGTAAATAAATGATGAACTATGGTAACAAATGCCACTTGTGTACTCCCAAACAAATTGTCGTTTTTTTTCTTCCTTTTTTTATATTTATAATTTAAAATGCATATTAATTAATAAAATAAGAAATCAGGATATTTTGTAAGTATTTAAATGTGGCACCATCCAAAACTGCAAATTAACAATTCAAAGGATCCAAACTTTCTGTTGGAAATTTCAGCCAAAATAAATTCCACATTGTATGGAAGCTAACTTGGAGAGTCCCCTTTTACCTATATAAAGAAGTTTAAGGGGTGCTAACTAAACACACCAATCCTCACAAGAGAGAGTGAGAGAAAATTAGAGAGATCCTTAGAGAGAGTTTTCTCAGAGAGAAAAATAGTGAGCCAATTTGTGAGAGTGTAATCCACAAATTGATAATACAATATTTTTGTATTCCCATTATTGTTATAGTGGAAGTTTAAGCGGCCTACAGGTCCTGTGGTTTTTTCCTTGCTCACATTGAGGAGGTTTTTCCATGCTAAAATTGTCCGGTGTTATTACTCTTATTTCCTACGCTTCCGCTTAGTGCCTATTTTTGAGTTCACAGAGGAGGGAAATTATGCTGGTATTTCCCAACAGTGGTATCAGAGCTCTCAGAGCTGTGGAATACTAGGTGCCGGATTTATAAGAAAATTCTTAGTATGCTCTGTGACTGGAGCATTGTCTGATCTTCCACATCAGAAAAGAATTATTCTTGTTGCTGGAAATAAAGTGTGGTAGTGTGAAAGTGCATGCCTAGAAAAATTCTGGCTAGAAAAGACTTGGTATTTAAGTGTGTCTATTGACCCACCTTTATGTCCTGGGAACTTCCTCGGTACGTACTGTTCATAAACTACAGTAATTTTCAGCATTCGGTACAAGTCACCTATACGACACTATTCACGTATAGTGTTATTTTTATCAAAACCCACCTGGTTGGAGGAGCTATTGGCCTGTGTAACTCAAGATGGAGGGAACCGTCACTCATGATGGAGACATGTTCAAGCTAACTGCAGATAACTACTCCTATTGGAAGTCGATGATGGAAAATCATCTATACTGCAAAGATTTGTATTTGCCAATTACCCAGAAGGATATGCCGAATGATATGCCAGATGTGAAGACTGACAAAGATTGGGAGCTTCAGAATCGGAAAGCAGTGGCTATGATCCGGAAATATATTGATCGAAGCTTGTTCGAGCATGTATCAACTTATACCAATGCGTATGAGTTGTGGACAAAACTTGAATCCTTAATTCAAAAGAAGACGCCCAGGAACAAAGCCCACCTTGTCAGACGATTGGTAAAGTTGGAGTACATGATCGGTCAAAATATGATCCAACATCTGAACACTTTCAAATGCATTGTTAATCAATTAACAAAGGCAGGCATGAGTGTTGATGATGAGTTGCAAACTCTTCTACTCCTTAGTTCTCTACCTGAGAGTTGGGACACTCTAGTTGTCACTCTCAGCAACTATGCTCCAGACGGAAAGCTTAGCATGGATTCTGTTACAGACTGTTTTCTAAATAAAGAGTCAAGACGGAGGGAAAGAGGTTTGAACAATCAGTTTGAAGCCAATGTTGTTGAAAATAAAGGAAGGAGTAAGAATCGTGTTAAAGGATGTCGTGGAAAATCACAAGGTAGGTCCAAATCTCGAACCAGACTAAATTGTTATTACTATGGCAAACCAGGACATGTAAAGCATGAGTGTAGATTCTTGAAAAGAGACCAACAAGCTGGAACAGTCCACCTTGACCAGATTGACCTGAAGAAGAAGAAAGAAGATGGAACAACTACTGCAGTGACCTCGAATGATGAGAATATATTTCTTGTCGGAGTAGAAAATTATCTAAATGTTGCATCAGATGATTGCATATGGATAATTGACTCAGGAGCATCCTTCCACGTCACACCTCATGAAGATTTCTTCTAATCATACCAAAAAGGAGAATTTGGTACGGTGAAGATGGGAAACCATGTCACAAGTAAAATCGTCGGTATTGGCGAATTAAATAAGCTTGTGCTGAAGGAGGTCAGACATGTACCCGAGATGCGTCTAAACCTTATCTCAGTGGGAAAGCTAGATGAAGCCGAGATGATAAACCAATTTGGTAGCGGCAGATGGAAACTCAGTCAAGGAAGCATGATTATTGCTCGCAGCAGAAAGGAAGGCTCTCTGTACATTATGCAGGGAAAGGTATGCAAGGGGGAGACGAATGTTGCTCAAGACGCAACCAAAGAACTGTGGCATAGACGACTGGGCCACATGAGTGAGAAGGGTCTGGAGATCCTTGCAAAATATCATCTCCCAAACATAAAAGGGCAGCCACTTGAATCCTGTGAATACTGTTGATAAGCCTCTGGCTTATCTAGTTTTATGACTAGATGGACCGTGGTTTTTGTGCAAATTATTCGAGTTCAATCTCGTTTTCTCCCAAATTTGTCTTGTTTTGTTCCTAAGTTGGACTTTGACTCGTTTTGTGTCTTTTGTGTAGTTTTTAGCTTATTTTGGATAGAATTATGCTTTTGGTTGCTTTTGGTGTTTTCAGGTCAATAAGTGAAGCTCCGGGAGTCAAGGAAAGTCAAGAAGCAGTGGAAAAAGCACTTCTGGAGATACTCGCCTCGCGAGCCTGAAGAACAGATAAAACAACAAGGTCATCAATTCTGTCTCGCCACGCGAGAATATGTTCGCCCCGCGAATAATGAAGACTTGCAAGACAGAGACCATCACGACAAGCCGTGATGAAGACCACGCCCGTGACAGTTTAAGGTTTGAAGTCTCGCCCCGCGATAAGCATCTCGCCCCGCGAAAGTTTGAAGACCCTGGAAGACAGAGACCATCACGGCCCAGCCGTGATGAAGGTCACAGCCTAGAATTGAAGACTCGCCCCGCGAACACACTTTCGCCTCGCGAGAGTTCAAATTGAATGCGCGCCAATTTTAATTCTCGCCTCGCGAGAGGCTGCTCGCCTCGCGAGCGAGCGCAGATCAGGAATCCTATATAAAGGCTGTTTCAGATCAGATTAAAGGAGGAGGAGGTTTTTGGAGGGCCGCGAATCCTAGTAGTTTTCCACTGTTTATAGTAGCGTTTAGGGTAATTTCTTTTCTCTTTGGAGCTGCGTCTCCCTTTTTCTTATGGAGATTATGTCCGATTGTTTGTCTATGAGCATGAGGAACTAATCCCCTCGTCTGAGGGAACAATGAAGCCACCCATGGCAGTGTAGATTCGATATGATGTATGTCTTTCTCCCTTTTTCTCAATTAATGTTTTCTAATTCTGATTTGATTGTGTTGATCATATGTGTTGCGTGATTGACTTGTTAACGTTGATGAGGCTTAGTCAGCGATTCGCGTTTAGAACTTGAATTAGGATCATCGATCGAATATTGCACGAGAGTGAGTAGGAGATCGGTGCGACCTTATAGGGAACAAGAATTAACAGAATTCGAGATTAGGATTATGAGACCTAGTAAGTAATTAATCCAATCGTCGAATACGTCCTAATGAGCACGAGAGTGGATTTAGGAGAATTTAGGGGTCACGGTTGACATTGTAATTGAACTTAGGGAGGAATTCATCATCACTTGGGTATGCATGTTGGGTAGGTGGATTTGTGACCTTGGACATTTTAATTTCAGATTTTAATAGTTTAGTTTTATTTAGATTTGTTAATTGAATATCGATCCTCTTATTCTCTCTCTCAACCACCTTCTGTAACTTGACCAACGTATCGGATTTCCCGCGGATTAGTCAAATTGGTAGCCCAATCCCTGAGTTCGACCTCGGTAATTACTTACCGTGTTATTTTTATTACTTGCGACGACCCGGTACACTTGCCGGCGTCACCAACAAGTTTTTGGCACCGTTGCCGGGGATTGGCACAACCAATTTTCCTAATTTTTAGGAAATTTGATTGATTGGTTAAGTTGATTTTTATTTTTATTTTTCTGTTATTTCTTTATTATTTTTCTCTACTTCTTTGATTCCACTTGGTCTTGCCTTGTTTTGTATGCGAGGTACACGAAGGAATGCTTCCGGGTTGCGAATATTGTAATGGGAACCATGACACTTGGAGTTGTCCGTTCTACTTCCCTCAAGTATATGTGGAACCATGGCATAATGACAGCGTGCCCCAGAACAACTATCAGAGTCAGAATCAGTATTGGGGTGATATGAGTAGAGACCATCCGGATTTCGCTTGGAGTAATGCTGACGATGGTCTAGCCTGGCAACCACAACCTCAACAAAATTGGCAACAACAACCTCAACAGAATGGTGGAAGACAACCTTGGGAGCTGGCTCTTGAGAAGTTGAGTGCGACACTTGAGAAAGTGTCAATCAATACAAACGCAACCATTGACAAGTTGGCAACTCATACAGAGGTGGCACTTCAGAATCTAGATATGCAGATTGCCCAGCTTACAAAGCAACTAAATGAGCATCCCCCAGAGACTTTCCCAGTTGATACCGAGAACGACCCTAAGAACCAATGCAATGCCACAACAACTAGAAGCAGTGGGGTGTTGGGATATGACTGGGATGTAACTAGTTCTCAGGGAGTTGAGGAAGAACTACCACATGTTGAGGAAGAACAACCGGAGGAAAAGGAATTGACAAGCGACAAGGCCCCGGAACAGCCACATGTTGAGGAAGAGCAACCTAAGGAAGAGGAGTTGGTAAAGGACAAGGCAATGGAGCAAGGGGGTAGAGATCAAAATGCGGATAAAGTGGTAGAGGATTCCACCATGCTTGCCAAGCAACCTGAAATTAATGCATTGGATAACTATGTTGGCTTACATGCATGTGTGAACATTGGTAAGTTAGACCCGCCCACTTGTCTGGCACACTTCCTCGTGAAAACACAATTTGACCCGAGAGGAAGTGAGTTCATCATTGCGGAGGTCAAAGAAGTTTTCACACTCAGACTAGATGGAAGTATGGATAGAGTCATATTGCTCCTACAAGAGCCACTTCACAAACCATGGGATCCGGGTGGAGGATTTGAGATGATGAGCGTCTCTTGGCCCTTGTACCACAGACTATGGGATCCAGGTGGATGCTTCTTAATAAGTCAGGCTTGGGACGTTAAACAAGCGCTACTTGGGAGGCAACCCAAGCTAGGTATCCCTCTCCTCTCCTCACTTTTGTTTTTGTTTGTGTGTTGTTTTTGTTTGTCACTCTTGAATAATTTGAGAAAATCAAGAGTTGTTGTATGAATGTCGTGTCGGCAAGCTTGTTGGATTTTGATTAAATTGAGCATAGATTGATTGCAAGAATTATATTGACCATTGATGATTTCCCCCTAGGTTCTAATAATAGAAAAGTTGATCCCCACTTAAAAATTGAAAATTGAACTTTGAGATTTATTGTGATTACTTGATTTATGATAAGTTTGGGGTGAGGGGGGTGCACACACTAGGAATCGTATCTCGGTCAAACAATTTGCAAAATGTCCAGGTGAGGATTTGAGCCTCCAACTCTGTTTTTGAATGTGTGAATCACTGTTAAGTTGCACTTTCCCGAATTTGCTTGAATCTCTTTATGGTTTGCATGATTATGTGTTGCATCAAATGATTTAGGCAATTTTCTTTGAATAACTACATGGCCTAAAAAAGGACCATCCCTAATGCATGTTCCCTAGTTAGCCAAATTGAGCCCAATTGACCTATTGTTTCTTGATGACCCTATATTACGAGCCAAACTCTGAAAAACCATGTTAACCCAATCTTAGGATTAGGAGAGCATGGAAGCGTAGCAAGAGAATGGTTGTGAGGAACTAAGTTTGGGGTGGCTACAAGGTGATGTGTCATATTGGGGGTGAGAAAAAGAAAAATAAAGGTTGAAAAAAATTGCAAAAAAAAAAAAAAAAAAAAAAGAAAAGGGGCAAATCAAAAGATTAGCAAGGAAAAAGGCTGTAGTCACCCGAGACAAAAAGAAAAATGAAAAAAGGAATTTGAGTGGAAAATGTGTTTAATGCTCATGCTCTCTTAGTTCCTAGGGACTTAAGCCTAGTTTCCTTCATTATCCTACCCTTAGCCAGGCCCCATTACAACCTTTGAAAGACCTATTGATGTTGCATGCATGTTTTCATGGGAACTATGTTTGAGATGAAAATCAAATTCATGGGAAGTGCTCTTAGAATGTGAAAGTGAGTGAAAAGTTGATAGCCTAGACAAACTTGAGCGAATAAGTGAAATACTAAATGCCCTTGTGAGGAAGGCAATTGTTTGAAATAGGTGATCTTCCTTTGTGTGTATCTTTGAGCCTCAACTTAGAGTAATGATGGCATGAATGATAAGTTCTCAATTGTTTAAAAGTAAATGAATGCGGGGATTACATTAATGTAGGGGGGATATCATTGGAGAAAAACTGTTTTGATTGCATTAAATTTGTGCGAAATCGATTGATTCCTTTAGGCTTGCCAAGTCTTGAGTCGTTTTTGAGTTTTAAGCTTGCTTGGGGACAAGCAAGGTTTAAGTTTGGGGTGTTTTGATAAGCCTTCGGCTTATCTAGTTTTATAACTAGATGGACCGTGGTTTTTGTGCAAATTATTCGAGTTCAATCTCGTTTTCGCCCAAATTTGTCTTGTTTTGTTCCTAAGTTGGACTTTGACTCGTTTTGTGTCTTTTGTGTAGTTTTTAGCTTATTTTGGATAGAATTATGCTTTTGGTTGCTTTTGGTGTTTTCAGGTCAATAAGTGAAGCTCCGGGAGTCAAGGAAAGTCAAGAAGCAGTGGAAAAAGCACTTCTGGAGATACTCGCCTCGCGAGCCTGAAGAACAGATAAAACAACAAGGTCATCAATTCTGTCTCGCCACGCGAGAATATGTTCGCCCCGCGAATCATGATGACTTGCAAGACAGAGACCATCACGGCCAAGCCGTGATGAAGACCACGCCCGTGACAGTTTAAGGTTTGAAGTCTCGCCCCGCGATAAGCATCTCGCCCCGCGAAAGTTTGAAGACCCTGGAAGACAGAGACCATCACGGCCCAGCCGTGATGAAGGTCACATCCTAGAATTGAAGACTCGCCCCGCGAACACACTTTCGCCTCGCGAGAGTTCAAATTGAATGCGCGCCAATTTTAATTCTCGCCTCGCGAGAGGCTGCTCGCCTCGCGAGCGAGCGCAGATCAGGAATCCTATATAAAGGCTGTTTCAGATCAGATTAAAGGAGGAGGAGGTTTTTGGAGGGCCGCGAATCCTAGTAGTTTTCCACTGTTTAGAGTAGCGTTTAGGGTAATTTCTTTTCTCTTTGGAGCTGCGTCTCCCTTTTTCTTATGGAGATTATGTCCGATTGTTTGTCTATGAGCATGAGGAACTAATCCCCTCTCACGAGGAACAATGAAGCCACCCATGGCAGTGTAGATTCGATATGATGTATGTCTTTCTCCCTTTTTCTCAATTAATGTTTTCTAATTCTGATTTGATTGTGTTGATCATATGTGTTGCGTGATTGACTTGTTAACGTTGATGAGGCTTAGTCAGCGATTCGCGTTTAGAACTTGAATTAGGATCATTGATCGAATATTGCACGAGAGTGAGTAGGAGATCGGTGCGACCTTATAGGGAACAAGAATTAACAGAATTCGAGATTAGGATTATGAGACCTAGTAAGTAATTAATCCAATCGTCGAATATGTCCTAATGAGCACGAGAGTGGATTTAGGAGAATTTAGAGGTCCCGGTTGACATTGTAATTGAACTTAGGGAGGAATTCATCATCACTTGGGTATGCATGTTGGGTAGGTGGATTTGTGACCTTGGACATTTTAATTTCAGATTTTAATAGTTTAGTTTTATTTAGATTTGTTAATTGAATATCGATCCTCTTATTCCCTCTCTCAACCACCTTCTGTAACTTGACCAACGTATCGGATTTCCCGTGGTTAGTCAAATTGGTAGCCCAATCCCTGAGTTCGACCTCGGTAATTACTTACCGTGTTATTTTTATTACTTGCGACGACCTGGTACACTTGCCGGCGTCACCAACAACTGTCTAGCAGGCAAACAACAGAGTATCTTTTAAAAGATCAGATGATGCAAGAAGAAGAAAGCAGATTCTGGATCTTGTTCATTCAGATGTTTGCTCAACGTCTGAAAGGTCTATTGGTGGTGCTCAATACTTTGTTACCTTCATTGATGATCACTCTAGGAAGGTGTGGGTGTATCCATTGAAGACGAAAGATCAAGTTCTTCAAGCTTTCAAGGAGTTTCATGCTTCTGTAGAACGGACATGTGAAAGAAAACTGAAATGCTTGAGAAGAGATAATGGCGGAGAATACATAGGTCTGTTTGAGACATATTGCAAAACTCATGGGATAAGACATGAGAAAGTTCCTTCCAAGACACCTCAGATGAATGGAGTTGCTGAAAGGATGAACAGAACGATCACAGAGAAAGTCAGAAGCAAGCTTTCTCAAGCAAAACTTCCCAAATCATTTTGGGGCGAAGCAGTGAAAACTGCAGTTGATCTGATAAATCTGTCTCCTTCAAGACCTTTAAATGGAGAGATTCCATATGAAGTATGGACTGGAAAGAAAGCCTCTTATGGTCACTTGAGAGTCTTTGGGTGTAGGGCATTTGTCCACATTCCTAAAGATGAAAGAGCAAAGCTAGATGTAAAGACAAAGGAATGCATATACCTTGGTTCACCAAGAGATGAACTTGGTTTCAGATTATGGGATCCTGCACACAAGAAGATTGTTCGAAGCAGGGATGTGGTGTTTTTGAAGATCAAACGATCCAAGACATTAAGCAATCTGAGAATCCAAAGCACAAAGTGATTTCTGATTCAAGTCCTGTTGTGATAAACAATTCAGGGAGAGAGAATCCTCAAAGGAATGATGAACATGATCAGGAGGAACAATCTGATCAGACAGAACAACCTGACCAGATAGAACAAAGTCAGGATCAGATGATGGAGACTGATGAGACAGAAGAAGAATCTCAAGTAAGACGATCCATAAGAGTCAGACAACCATCAAGAAGATATTATTCAGATGAATATGTCAATCTCACTGATGAAGGAGAGCCTCAAAGCTTCATAGAAGCAATTGAGACCAATGATAAGGAGAAATGGTTGCAAGCCATGGAAGAAGAAATCCAGTCCCTGAAAGAGAATCAGACGTATGACCTGATGAGATTACCAGATGGACAAAAGGCGTTGAAAAACAAATGGGTGTTCAAGCTCAAGACGGAAGAGAACAACCCAAACCCCAGGTACAAAGCAAGAATTGTTGTAAAGGGGTGCAACCAGAATAAAGGCATAGATTTCGAAGAAATCTTCTCACCAGTGGTGAAGATGACATCTAATAGAGCAATTCTCTGTCTAGCTGCAAAACTAGACTTGGAGATTGAACAACTTGATGTCAAAACAACAGTCCTACATGGAGAACTAGAGGAGGAAATCTATATGGAGCAACTAGAAGGTTTTGCAGAACCAGGCAAGGAACACCTAGTGTGTCGTCTGAAGAAAAGCCTCTACGATCTGAAGCAAGCTCCAAGGCAATGGTACAAGAAGGCATTGAGCAAGTCTTTTGCCATGAAAGATCTGGATGCAGTGAAGAAGATTCTTGGAATGAAAATAACTAGAGATCGTTCTAGAAGGATGCTGTGGATGTCACAAGAAGACTATATCCAGAAAGTTCTTGAAAGGTTCAACATGCATAATGCCAAACCTGTGCATGTTCCATTACCTGGTCATCTCAAACTGAGTAAGACGCAATGTCCAGGAAATGAAGAAGAAAAAGAAGAAATGAACAGGGTGCCCTATTCTTCTGCAGTGGGTAGTCTAATGTATGCAATGGTCTGTACAAGACCAGACATTGCTTATGCTGTCGGAGTTGTGAGTAGATTCCTATCAAATCCAGGAAAGGAACACTGGAATGCAGTGAAATAGATACTATGATATCTGAAAGGAACTGCCAAAAGCTGCTTGTGTTTTGGCAATGGAAATTTAAAGCTTCTTGGGTATTCAGATGCAGATATGGCAGGAGATGTGGATTCAAGAAAGTCTACATCAGGATATCTAATTACTTTTGCAGGGGGAGCTATCTCATGGCAGTCAAGACTACAAAAGTGCATTGCTTTAAGCACTACAGAAGCAGAATTCATCGCAATCACCGAAGGTTGCAAAGAGATCTTGTGGATGAAGAAGTTCCTACAAGAGTTAGGACAGGATCAGGAAAGTTATATTCTCTATTGCGACAGTCAGAGCGCAATCCATCTCAGCAAGAACTCGACATTTCATTCAAGGTCGAAACACATCGACGTAAGGTATCACTGGATCCGTGATGTGTTGAAAAGTAAACTGCTGCAGATTGAGAAAATACACACGAAAGATAACGGGGCGGATATGATGACAAAAGCTCTACCTAAAGAGAAGATAGAAGTCTGTAAAGAAGTTGCAGGCTTAGCATCAACCCCAAACTGATCCAAGGATATTTTCCTTTTGGCTGAAGGGGGAGATTTGTTGGAAATTTCAGCCAAAGCAAGTCCCACATTGTATGGGAGCTATCTTGGAGGGCCCCATTTTGCCTATATAAAGAAGCTTAAGGGGTGCTAACTAAACACACCAATCCTCACAAGAGAGAGTGAGAGAAAAATAGAGAGATCCTTAGAGAGAGTTTTCTCAGAGAGAAAAATAGTGAGCCAATTTGTGAGAGTGTTATCCACAAATTGAGGATACAATATTCTTATATTTTTGTATTCCCATTATTGTTATAGTGAAAGTTTAAGCAGCCTACGGGTCCCGTGGTTTTTTCCTTGCTCACATTGAGGAGGTTTTTCCATGCTAAAATTGTCCGGTGTTATTACTCTTATTTCCTACGCTTCCGCTTAGTGCCTATTTTTGAGTTCACAGAGGAGGGAAATTATGCTGGTATTTCCCAACACTTTCTACCTACATTTCTTTCTCCCTTACCCAAACTAAAGAGCAATGACAAGGTTATTACCAACAATTATTCATCAAAGAAACATTGTTCAAGTTCATAAACCTAATTAGTACTATTATGTTTGTTAAAAAAAAATTAATACTATTATGCAGCATGAATGAAGAAACAAAATCTTAAAATTTATCCAGGAAAAAAAAACCTACTGCTCTAATAGTTAGCTTCGAAGAAAAAGTTCTGCATAATAAAAGACTGCAAAAATAAGCTATTGGAGTAGTATAATTTGATTTTAGAACTAAATATCCACTAAACCAAATAAATATATAATGTCAAAGAGGAATAAATCAGCACAAGTTCATTACAAAGATAGATAACTAGAATTTGGAAAAAAAAAAACACTCTAGCATCCCGATTTTTCACTATTTTCTGTATCGATAACTAAATATCTGTTTAGTTTTTTGTTTGAGATCTAAAAAATGATTTTGGTTGAAACAAAATCATATTTAGACTCGACTTGATGGAGAAAGCCTACAATTAAATTTGGGTTGAAAATTCAGACGAAACTCGGTCTGCGTTTTCACTTACAGTAAGATTTTACTGATCATAAAACCTAATTTTGACCCGATAACGAAACGATAATTTTTCTTATAACTTTTTAAGTGACGTGGGCCTTTTCAAAAATTTCACTCTAAAATAAAATATTATATTTTGTTAGTGTGAAGTTTCGAATTAAATTGGTTGCGAAAAACCAAAATCGGGAGAATAACGGAGTTAGAATCGGAACTATGGAGACTGAACCAGACATCAGGCCAGAGAGGGACAAGTGTCACAGGGTTGTGGTGAGCATGGTGAGTCACCACCCATGACTCACCACTAGTCATGATTAACTTTGTAACATATCTTAAGATATTTAGTTAGTAAAAGACAAAAATGCCCTAAGTGTAATTTGAAACCTCAAAATTACCCTTATGACTCACTCACTCTCCCCCTCACTCTCTTCTAGTCACGGCTGCCCCCCCCCCACCCTTCCCTTCACACCCCCTCATTTGTTCATCAAACTCATATGAACAACTAAGAAAACCAAAGAAAAACCTAAGTTCTTAAGTGATTTTCTAGCAAATTGGTTCAACCTCTTCATCTCTTCTCCGTCTTCAAGAGGTAACTACTCATCCTCTATGATCATAAGCTTTCCTAGTCCATTTCTTTCCATTGAATCATGTCCAAAACCCATTTTCTTCAAATTTCATGTATGTCTTCAAAAATTTGTATAAAATCATAGGATGCTTATTTTTGAAGTTTGACAATTTTCTATACCTCTCTACTACTCTAGGATCATAGATCCAAGAGTATGTAAAATTTTGAAACCCCTAACCTATTTATCTGTTGTGGGCCGAATCCTACCCATAAAATGGGTTAGATGATTTTGCTTCATTTTCAACTTATGGCAATTTTCCCTAGCTCTACACTACTCTAAGGTCATGGATCTAAAAGTATGTGAAATTTTGAAACCTCTAGCCTATTTTTCTAGCTTGGGCCAAAATCCATACCCATAGGAAATTGTAGTTTTTTTTCAAAGTTTAAGTTGTTTATGTGTTATTTTGTGAAGGATTGTGTTGGTAATTGTGTTTGGAGTCTTGTGGAGGAAATTGAGAATTTAGATATTGTTTAGGAAGAAAAATCTACACGTTAAGGTAAGGGGAGTTAACCTGAGTAGCTTCGATAACTATGGGTATAAATTGTTTGGTGTGTCTGTAACAATTGGTGGTAGTTTGTGGTGTTAGTTTTAAATTATTGCATAATATTCTATGATGCATGATTTATCTGTGAAAGCATGCTATAAATTGTGATGTATGAATTTCTTGTTGGTTGTGAAAGCATGTGATAAATTGTATTGTATGAAAAGTCTGTTGATTGTGTTATTGACTAGAAGCCTGACATCGGTCAATGCTTATTGGAAATTAAGGATAAAACGTTAAGAAAGTTTAAGAAAAACTTTATGTTATTGAAAATTAAGGAATTTGATTTTTAAGGTAAAAATAATAATATTTTAATAGATTTTAAAGAAAGAATAAGTTAATGAGTGACAGCGAGGACGTAACCGTGAAATATTTTTACTTTCGCATTTTTTTTTGAAAAACACGGGAAAAATGTAAATAAATATTAATTTTAAGAGAATGGATTTTAAAAATTGTTTTAAAGTTAATGATATGAAAATTTTCGACAACGAATGGTTTTGTATGCCTTACGGCAGTATGAGGAAAAATGATCTTTTTACGTGAGAAAAATAATCATGTGTCAGAAATGATTTTCAAAGGGATAATGGATTTTTCGAAATAAAAATAAAGGAATTTGAGGAAAAATTATTTTTGTTATGTTTTAAAACGAATTTCATTAGAAAATGGTTTTTAGAAAATAATTTAAGAACAGTGGAAATTTTCCGACAAACTTGGGTAAGTTTTCGGAGTTTTTGTTTTGGTATTTGTGTTTCACCAAACGAAAACTCTTTTGGGAAAATAAAGGAAAGGATAAGGACCTAGATTGTCGAGACGTCGAGCTAGTGTTCCTAAGAGGAAATTATACTTTGGAGGTGGAAGGAATCGTAATACCTGAGAAAGGGCAGTCGGGAGCTTTAAGCCTCGACAAAGGAAAAAAACAAACAAAAAAGAATAGTTACTATAACATCGGGTTTTACATGCATAGTCTGACAGATATGCCATTTTGGGCAGACGTGCCTTGTGTATCGAGCTACAATTTCATAAAGGGTAAATTGGGAAAATTTGTTAGTTACGGACCAAAGATAAATTCTAGGGTCTTTGGGTCTTAGGGACATTGGGGTTTCGAAAATCCAGCGAATGCTTGGGGCTTAGCAGCCTCAGGTCGTAGAATTCGGTTACCCGGTACGAATGTACTTAATAGGGAACAATTCTAATATCATTTTAGGTGCTCCATCGTGGTATCCTTGAACGATTGGAGCCGGACCTAAATTTAGAGGCTGATCTCATGAGACAATTGTGTTAACGGTATCGCAGCCTAATCCTTGCTCGAAAGAGGGAAGTTAGGATCTCCGGAGAATAAGGGTCAAGACTCATAGGATGGATTTTGAAGTGCCATGCATTTTTGTAAAATCACGATTGGATTGTCGGGTATGAATTCCACTGGTTGGAATTATTTATTGAATACAAATATGATGTTTTGTTTGACTGTCATGCATGTAGTTATCATAATGAATCTCAATATTGGTATCTTACCCTTACTTTATTTATTTCATGTTGGGTTTCTACTATGCTTTTATATATATATATATATATATATATATATATATATATATATATATATATATATATATATATATATATATATATATATATATATATATATACGAGTACAGATGAACCACACGGGTCCGATATCGTATTCGGGGATACGTTCCCTTCACTTTGACGATGCTGAGGATGGGAGCATGTGGACGATTAACCCGGGCGCCCGCAACGCTACGTACATCGGGCTAGTATGTACCACTACGGGTACATTAGCGACGGCACCATAGACCCATACGCACAGCTTTGAGACAGTCGAGATTCCACTTCTCTCGATGTGGCTACTACTAGGAGCTTTGGTGAATGCGGGAGATTTGGTACATCAGCCATCACTTGATCAGCCACTGCACGTTGCAGCGCCACCGTCACCTCCAGTGCCAATCGTTATTGTTCCGGAGGAGGATGAGGACCCCATGGAGAACGAGGAGGAGGTACCCGAGTATCATCCTCAGGTTGAGGGTGTTGTTCCAGAGGTTGAGGCAGAGGCGGATGTATCCTCACCGGATACTCCTGCAGCCGAGGAGGACTATGGAGGTCTTCCCAATGGTTTTTCAGTAGATGTGACCAGCTATAGGATGTTTTTGGGTTTATTTTGTGGGGAGTAGTGGTATTGTCACAGTTTGTATATCTTGGCTACTGAGAGCCATCTTTTTGATTTCGTGGTTCCAGACTACCGCTACTATATAGGTTTAGTTTATGTGTGTTTCCTTATGTTGTGACTTTAGTAAGTGACCTGTAAATATAAAGGTTCATATGTAAAAAGTAATGATGGATATATATATATATATATATATATATATATATATATATATATATATATATATATATATATATATATATACATACACGGTGGTTAGTTATCAATGTTTTGTGTTGTATCGACAGAGGAAAAGAAAAAATTTTACAACTAATTTCAAGTCAGTTAAGAAATAGAGAAAATTATATTTTTTCAAAAGCAACCAACGTAATTATATATATATATATATATATATATATATATAGACACGGTGGTTAGTTATCAATGTTTTGTGTTGTATCGACAGAGGAAAAGAAAAAAATTTACAACTAATTTCAAGTCAGTTAAGAAATAGAGAAAATTATATTTTTTCAAAAGCAACCAACGTAATTATTTTCAGTCCTTTTGTTTCGACATGTAGCGCCAAGGAGTGTTACAAACACAACATTATATTTGATTTCAGTGTTGTCCTCCTCTCCAAGTGTTGAACATTTCTGTTGCAAGATTATCTCTCCACAAACTCCAAGCATTACTTGTCTCGACATGCCTAATCCTTTCCCCATGGATGCATGACATCCTCACTGTTGTCAACTTCCCTCTCCATTATTTCCCTCTCCAATGGATCCATAGGCATCTCTCTTCGGATATGATTATGCAACAAACAACATGCTGTGATTATTCTTACTTGAGTCTTAATTGGATAAAATGACTTATTCCTTAAAATTGCCCAACGCCCATTTAGCAACCCAAAGCATCTTTTGATCACATTTCTTGCAGAAGAATGTTTCACATTAAAATACTCTTTTGAGGTTGTAGGTTGCGAACCATTCCTCCACTCATTTAAATGATACCTTTGTCCTCTATAGGGGGTTAGAAAACCTTCCCCATTCATATATCCAGCATCACATAGGTAGCAATAACCTGTTATTAAATATACAAATTTATATTAATTCAATCCATAGACAATCTTCATAAATTATATAAATATCATATAAGTACATAAAGTACCTTGAGGAACCTTCAAGCCATTCCTACGAGAGATAGAGCATCTCTTAGGACCCTAGAGTCTGCAGCTGAACCCTCCCATCCAACCAATAAATAAATTAATTGCGTGTCTTTAGAACAAACTCCCAGTACATTAGTTGCTAGTTCTCCCTTTCTCGTTCTGTATCTAGGTTTATCAGCTTCTAATACATTAACCTTGATATAAGTTCCATCTAATGCTCCTAATAGGCAATTCTACATTGAATAGAATGAAAGAAACTCAAAATCACCAGAGTTCAAAAATATAAATAAAAACCTTATGAAAAATTACAAAAATTACCTTGAACCATTTCCATCTCTCATCGGTGCAATTTTCTTGGATTGGCTCATGTTCTTTAAGAAGTTCTTTGTAGCATCTTAGAATGGCATGCAGAACAGACCCAAATCTCCTACTAATTGTTTCACCACTCCTCGTGAACTGTCTTTTAATTATTCTATTTTTGACATCATGAGAGAGTATATGTAAAGAAATTGCCACCATCTCTTCCACTCCCATATTTCTAGATGGCTCTAATTGACCCACCACTCTAAATTGGCATGGAGAAAGGAAGGTTTTGCAACAACATACCTTCAGGTGACGATGATGTAGCCAGTGTTGCTGCTCTGCAGATGGCGACGACGAATGAGGAGGAGAGGTGTGCAAGAGTGGATCTTTCTGAGTGATAGATAGGTTCCACTCAGGATGGGGATAGTTACATATTATTTGACCAAAAAACACTTTTATTAATTGAAAAAAATCATTTATAATGAGTTTGATTGTTTTTGTTTAAGCTTTTCATTAAAATCATTTTTTATAAAAATCATTTTTAAGGTTAAAATCAGAAGCTAAAAGATTTTGCAAATAATGGTAATGACCCTCAAAATGGAAATGAATTGTTCAATCTTCGCCATGCGTCCTTGAGGAATGTGATCGAGAAGATATTTGAGATTTTTAAATCGCGGTTCACAATTTTTAAGTCAGCACCTCAATTTCTATTTAAGACACAAGCAGAGCTTGTGTTGGCATGTGTAGCACTACATAACTTCCTTTGTAAAGAATGCCGTTTTGATGAATTTCCAATTGAACCAATAGACGAATCTTCATCTTCACTATTGCCAGCTAATGCAGACAATAATTTTGAACCTATTGTTCAAACCTAAGAGCAGGAACGAGAAGATGCTAATCATTAGAGGGCTAGCATGACTTTAGATATGTGGAGAAATGCAACTTAGGAGGAAATGAAGCTAAATTGATTTGACTATTAATTAAAAGATTAGAAAAATTGTATTGGGTTGTACTATTTTTTATTATATTATTAATTTCTTTGTTACTTTTTTCATTGTCTCTTGTAACTTTGAATGTTTGCTAAAAATTCATGTTTTCCTTTCAAATCTTATAAATCCGTATAGTCCACTCAAATCTAATATAGTCTTATGCAAGGTTTTGAAAATAGGACCGGACCGGACCAGACCAGCCGGTCCGATCGGGTTAACCGGGAACTGTGACCTTGGTCGGTCCGGTTTACAGGGAAAACCGTCCCTGTATTGAACTAGTGGAAAAACCGGAGAACCGGTTCAAAACCGGTCATAACCGGTAGTGAACCGGCCTGAACCGGTTTCCTAAAAAAAAAAATAGTATAAAAGGATTTGGGTCATCCTAGCCAAAACCTAATTCTTTTGTTTTCTAGCATATGTGGGCTGGTTGTAGATTTTGGGTTGTTTTCCCTATTAAGATGATTTTAACATATATCTTTATATTTATTTAGTTTAATTTCAAAATAAAAAAAAATTGTGCTTAATAGTTTTAGTTGTTATGTTGTTTTTTGTTTAATATTGTTATAAATATTATATTAAAAATTAAAATAATATTATTTAATTATAGCCGGTTCAACCACGGTTCAACCTCGGTTGGACCATTGAACCTCGAACCGCTGCCTTCACCGGTTCGATGGCCGGTCCGGTTTTGTAAACCTTGGTCTTATGATATAAATCCTTTAAAATCCACACATGAGAATCTTAATTCTAACAATTTTTTTTTTTTAAAAAAAGTATTTTAAAATCTTATAAGTCATTACATTTCTACATAATCTTTTAAAATCAGCTAAACATTTTTAGGCCAAAACAATATTTTAAAATCTCAATCCAATGTACCCCTAAGAAAGACTATAACCCAATAAGTATAAAATTGTTTTATTAAGAATTCGGTAAACAAAAAAATATAACAAATTAATCACTTATTACAAAAAATAATCACCTTAACCATTATTATTATTATTAACTGGATTTTTTTTTGGGTAAATATAGCAGTTTGTAGTTTTAGTCGTTTTAAACTTTTCCATCATCATCTAAGGACAAGGACCAAATTCACTCATTTTTTTATTATAGTAAGGACCACATTCACAAAAAGGGGATAGAAACTGATGGAGGTCAAGAGGAGCAAGCCAACTTTGCAACAGAAGTAAGTCAATCTATTCGCCCAATTTAACCCATTCAAGTCCAATCCAATTATGGAATAACAACCAAATTAGGATTGTGTTTAAAGCTTTTATTGTCACTTGGTGGTGACCTTTCTTACTTGTTATGGTTGTAACTTGAGCTCTGGTTATCCGTTTGACGCATTCTTGGTGTCATTGAAAAGCTAAGAAAAAGTTCTACAAGTTATACTTCTACTATTAAGACCTGATTCACCTTAGATAGTGCATGACCAGTCCATTTTCCTTAGGTTAGAATGCTTCTCTTTTCCCATAAATAGGGAATGTATGATCAGTTGACATATACTTTTGAATGAAATTAGAATTTTACTCCCTTGAATATTTTTTTAGAGTGAGGTCGTGTTCTCTTCTTCAAGTTCTTGGTCAAGAACTTGCTTGATTCTTATCAAAGAGTGTTATATCACAAGTATTGCATCAAAATATGGGAAGACGTGTTTTGTCATTTGTCGGCTCAAAGCAAAACTGGAGGAGTTAAGTTTTGAAGCATCTCAAAGGTGAATTCTAGGATGAGCAACCTAGTACATATAATGCTTACGGTGAGAGACAACGAGAGAGACCATATTTGTAAAAAAAATTGTTTTTCACACCTTCCCCTATTCTCTCACTTTCTTCTCTCCTTCTCTAGTCCACCCTCGCCGCTCACTCCCCCCTCCTCCGCCAGCCCCACTGCCTTGGTCTGAGCTCCATCATCCCACTCACAAAACCTCACTTACTCGCTTCTTCCTTCTCCTTGTGTACTCAGAGTCAACTCGATCGATGCCATTGTTGAACCTCCCATCAAGCTCCATCCTCAGCTCATGGAATTAGATCATCAAGAACGCTTTGTGTCGAAAGCGTGTGAAGCTAGCTTGCGAGTGCAATGCCATCATCGGGAGGCTCACGAATTAACAGTTACAAACGAGTTCTCCTTTTGATGAACTCACCATTAACACAGTCCAGGAACTCATCCCCACGGTTTCCTACGCGGTGAGACGGACCTTGGCAGTGGCTCCCCTAAGGCGAAATTGCTATCGAATCTGGTTGAATCGGTGTGCAAGTGCCACGGTTTAGGGGAGGATACGATGAAATTACTTTTTGGTTAAATGCTAAAGTTGGGATTTGAGAGAGGGAGAGCGAGAAAGAGAGAGAGAGAGGTCCTTTCGAAGAAGGGAAGAGAGAAGAAGATCCACCAAGGAATTCCTCCATCAGGGCTTCTTATTCCTCTATTATTAGAGGCGTCGACGCCGCCATGGTAGTGGTTGACTTCACATGAGAGTCATCGGAGGAGATGCTTTGAGATGAAATAGAGAGGCCTGACATTTTTAAGTATAAAATGTCCAAGAATTAAAAAGTAAATTTATTTTTTGCAAATGAGGGCTCCTTCATGGTCTCTCAACTCACATGGTGAGACATATGTCTCTAGGTTTCTCACCCTAGAATTAGCCGATTCTCAAAAGTCAAACTTGTTTATCCCCTACATTGTGTATATTTTTAAAATTTATAATATATAAAATACATAATTTAAATTAAAAGTATTTGAAAATTATTTAAAATTATAAATGATATACATAATTATTTTAAATTTGATTTAAAAATAATAAATTAAAATATAAAATATATTAATCCCAAAAAATGCATAATTAATTCTAAAACTTAAATTTAAATATTTAAAAAAAGAGAAATTAAGAATGACATTTGTTATTCTATAAATGAAAGTAGCCTAGGAGATTTAACCACTTTTAAGATAGTATACTCTAATTTAATATATACATCTTGTTCCGTCCAAATATCCCAGATGAGAGATACTCGGTTGGGGAAAGTTTAGTGGGAGTGTTTTGGAATGTGCTTGACAGAATGTGAATTCTGCTCCTACGTATCCAAATGGGAATCAAAGCAAACGTAGTTCTATGTGATGGTGTTGAGCCCCTATTTATAGATATTTTGGTGTAACAGTTTGAGTTAGACTGTTATTGTGATCCTATTTGTTAGGACCGGGTTGTTACTGCCGTTAGATAGTGATAAGGATAAGGCTCCGAGTTATACGGAGAGATATTTGGACCAGCGAGATATTCGGTCCAGTTAGTTGTGGCTGGGTAGCTCGGGGCCGAGATATCTTCATCCGTGGTCTGCTGTGGAATAGGCCCGAGTAGTTATCCTCGGGTGTCAAGTGTATTTAATAGGTCTTCGGCGCGAGTAGGAATTCGGGTCACGGCCCACTTATAAGAATGAGCTCGGCTGTACTAAGAATCCCCGGCCTTATATCTTCGGCCAGTACACAAGCCCCCCGAGCTCCGAGCTTAAATAAGCGAAAGAGCTGACAAGTGTTAAACCGAGCTTATTCTTCAGAATATTTTTATATTCCGACGTTGTGTTCGGCTTGTTTAAACAAGACCTCGGCTAAGGCCGAGATATTCTACCATCCGTATAAGAAACGAATAGTTGTTGTCACACGTGAAATACATGATTCACGCTTTGCATATGTGGTCACACATTATGTGCCTTGGAAATCCCAACGGGTTCATGCAATTTAAATGGCTCGAACTCGGCCTTTACAATGTAAATGGCTCGAACTCGGACTTTAGGCTCGAACTCGGCCTTTACAATTTAAATGGCTCGAACTCGGCCTTTAGGCTCGAACTCGGCCTTTAGGCTCGAACTCGGTCTTAACAATTTCATTGGCTCGAACTCGGCCTTTAGGCTCAAACTTGACCTTTAATAATTTCATTGGCTCGAACCCGGCCTTGAGGCTCAAACTTGGCCTTTAATAACTTAATGGCTCGTACTCGGCCTTGAGGCTCAAACTTGGCCTTTAATAATTTCATTGGCTCGAACTCGGCCTTTAGGCTCAAACTTGGCCTTTAATAATTTCATTGGCTCGAACTCGGCCTTGAGGCTCAAACTTGGCCTTTAATAATTTCATTGGCTCGAACTCGACCTTTAGGCTCAAACTTGTCCTTTACAATTTAACGGCTTGTACTCGGCCTTCGGGCTCAAACTTGGCCTTAAAAAGATTAACGGCTCGTACTCGGCCTTCAGGCTCAGACTTGGCCTTGAAACAATTCAATTGGCTCGAACTCGGCCTTCAGGCTCAAACTTGGCCTTAAAAATTTAACGGCTCGAACTCGGTCTTCGGGCTCAAACTTGGCCTTAAAAGATTAACGGCTCGTACTCGGTCTTCAGGCTCAGACTTGGCCTTGAAACAATTCAATTGGCTCGAACTCGGCCTTCAGGCTCAAACTTGGCCTTAAAAATTTAACGGCTTGAACTCGGCCTCCAGGCTCAAACTTGACCTTAAAAATTTAACGGCTCGAACTCGGCCTTTAGGCTCAAACTTGGCCTTAAAAAGATTAACGGCTCGTACTCGGCCTTCAGGCTCAAACTTGGCCTTGAAACAATTCGATTGGCTCGAACTCGGCCTTGAGGCTCAAACTTGGCCTTAAAAATTTAACGGCTCGAACTCGGTCTCCAGGCTCAAACTTGGCCTTTAATAACTTAATGGCTCGTACTCGGCCTTGAGGCTCAAACTTGGCCTTTAATAATTTCATTGGCTCGAACTCGGCCTTTAGGCTCAAACTTGGCCTTTAATAATTTCATTGGCTCGAACTCGGCCTTGAGGCTCAAACTTGGCCTTTAATAATTTCATTGGCTCGAACTCGGCCTTTAGGCTCAAACTTGGCCTTTACAATTTAACGGCTCGTACTCGGCCTTCGGGCTCAAACTTGGCCTTAAAAATATTAACGGCTCGTACTCAGCCTTCAGGCTCAAACTTGGCCTTAAAAATTTCATTGGCTCGAACTCGGCCTTTATGCTCAAACTTGGCCTTAAAAAGATTAACGGCCCGTACTCGACATTCAGGCTCAAACTTGGCCTTGAAACAATTCGATTGGCTCGAACTCGGCCTTCAGGCTCAAACTTGGCTTAAAAATTTAACGGCTCGAACTTGGCCTCCAGGCTCAAACTTGGCCTTAAAAATTTCATTGGCTCGAACTCGGCCTTTAGGCTCAAACTTGGCCTTAAATAATTTAATTGTTCGCTGAATAAACACATCGGCAAAATAATAAAATAGAACAATGTCCATAATAAATTCTGTTATTGGGTAAAAAAGTCTGCGGTGTGCCTCGTTAAAACCTTCTTGGTCAAAACCCTTTTTTTTTTGGGATAAAATACCGAGGTAGGAAAAAGAGTACATCACCTGACTATATACATCAACTGTAGCTTAGTGCAATGATCGGGCTGTGATCCAAGCTGGAACTTCTCCAACTCCTCAATGGGTTGTGGCCGTTGTTCTTGCATGTCAATTCTCGGGTCTAGTTCTGACAGAATTTACAGACTTGTCTTTTCCCCTGTCTAGTGTTTCTGCAGATGTAGGTTTGAGCTTGCTTACACGCAAACTATCAAGATAAGCACTTTGTCGGCCATTTTCTGATCCGCACGGATAGCAACTATGTCTCCCGAGTTGGAAGGGAATTTCATTGTGAGGTGGGGAGTAGAGACCATGGCTCCCAGCTCGTTCAAAGATGGTCTTCCGATTAAGACATTGTACGATGTTACTGTATTAACCAACACGTACCTGACCAGAATAGTTTTGGACGCTTTGCCATCTCCAAAAGTAGTTAGGAGGTCAATGTATCCTCAGGTATCCACCTGTTCGCCAGCAAAGCCGACGAGCTTATTGTCGTATGGCTGAATAGATTTTTTTGGGATCCCGAGCTTCTGGGATGTTGAATAATATAAAATATCCACCGAGCTCCCCTGGTCGACGAGAGTTCTCTTGACCGAGAAGTTGGCCAATTGCACTGTGATTACCATTGGGTCATCCTGATTAGGATCCACACCCAAGAAGTCTTCATCGGAGAAAATAATCGATGGGGAAATCCTCGGGGGTTTGGCAGCTACCGAGTTTACAGCCCGAATAGCCCGCAAGTGTTTTCTACGAGCTGAACTCGTTGTGCCTCCTCCCGCAAATCCACCTGAAATAGTGTTTATTATACCTTGGACAGTATTATCCTCCTCCCTCCTTTCATTCTGATCTTCCCTATTTTCTTCTCTTTAATTATTTTGCCGACCGCCGCCCCTTCCAGGGCTTTGGCCACCTCCTCGTCTTCTATCTCTGCCATGCCCTTCACCATTGTTGTGATTTCTCCGAACGAAATTATTCAAATGACCAGCTTGCACTAACTCTTCCATCTTGTCACACATGACCCAGCACTCCTCGGTGGTATGCCCGTAGTTACGATGGTACCGACAATGCTTCTGTCGATCAGCATTCTGGGGCGTGTGGCCACGGTTGGGGAGCTTCAAAAGTTCTGCGTTGTAAGCTTCCTCAAATACCCGAGCTCGATTGGTGTTGAGGGGGGTATAGTACTCATACTTTGGTCCCCTATGCTCAGACGTGTTTTTGAATTTCTGATTGTCACCTCCAGCCCTCCTCTTCTCTCTCCCTTCTCGTCTATCGGAATCATCGGTTCTTTCCCTTTTCTTAGACTCTTCTATTTCCTCCATATTAATGAATCCGGCAGCTTTTCTCCTCAACCCATCCATACTGGATGGAGGCTTCCGAGCTAGGTTTCTGTCAAAAGGGGCCAGGCCGTAACCCGGTTAGAATAGTATGCAGTGTGACATCGGCACTGAGATTCTGGATGAGGATAGTCTCTTTACTGAACCTGGCCATAAACAAGAAGCTATTATCCGCAAAGAGAAGGTGGGTGTTGTGACTCCGGCAAGTGTACCGGGTCGTCGCAAGTAATAAAACACGGTAAGAGTCTACCGAGGTCGAACACAAGGATTGGATTACCGATTCGACTAATTTCGCGAGAAATCTGATAAGTTGGTTAAGTAGAGAAAGTGGTTGGAAAGAAATTAGGATCACAATTTAAATTAACAAATCGAAACAATCAAAGATATGGTGATGAAATCTGGAATTAAAAACATCTAAGGTTTCAAATCCACCTACCCAATCATGCAAAATACCCAAGTGATGATATTCTCCTCCCTAAGTTCAATTTTAATGTCAACCGGGACCCCTAAATTCTCCTAAATCCACTTCCGTGCTCATTAGGACGTATTCGACGATTGGATTAATTACTTACTAGGTCTCATAATCCTAATCTCGAATTCTATTAATTCTTGTTCCCTATAGGTTGCACCGATCTCCTACTCACTCTCGTGCAATACTCGACCGATGATCCCAATTCAAGTTCTAAAACGCGAATCGCCGCTAGGCCTCAACACGTTTAACTAGTCGATCACGCTAGCATATAATCGACACAATGAAAACAGAATTGGAAAACAATAATTGAATTAAAGGAGAGAGAGTTACATTACATGAACACTATGCCGCCATGGGTGGCTTCATCGATCCCTTAGACAAGAGGATTAGTTCCTCATGTCCGTAACAACGACGCACGTACAATCGGAAATCGTCCTAAGACTAAGAATCAAGAGAAGGGAAGAGGAGACGCAGCCCCAGAATAAGGATTACAAAAGATCTCCAATCAGTTCTGATCCAAAAAGTCCTCTTTTTCTGTTCTGATCTGCTCTATTTATAAGGAGGCCACGCGTCATGGCCGTGACGGCCATCACGGCCAGGCCGTGACGGTTTCTGTTTCTGGCGCACTTCTGGAATTCGAACTCTCGCGACGCAAAGGATGTCTCGCGACGCGAGCCCGCCTTTCACAGCCCATGATGTTAATTACGACCAGGCCGTGATGTTCTCTGCCTTGTGTGGATTTTGGGTCACGGCCGTGATACACATCACGGCTAGGCCGTGATGGTCTCTGACTTGTGTGGCTTTTAGGTCACGGCCGTGATATACATCACGGCTAGGCCGTGATGGTCTCTGACTCTGGTGCTTTTCTTGAGTTCACATACTCGCGACGCGAAGGACGTCTCGCGACGGGAACCTTCCTTTCACGCCCCGTGATGTGAATCACGGCTAGGCCGTGATGGTCTCTGTCTTCCCGGGTCTTCAAACTCTCGCGGGGCGAGCTTCCTCTCACGAGGCGAGAATCTCCAGAATGGCAATCTCCACTATTTCTTGACTTTCCTTAATTCTTAGAGCTTCACTTATGGACCTGAAAACAACACAAGCAACCACAAGCGTAATTCTATCCAAAAGAAGCTAAAAACTACACAAAAGACGCAAAACGAGTCAAAGTCCAACTTAGGAACAAAACAAGGCAAATTTGGGCGAAAACGAGAGTGAACTCGACTAATAGGCACATAAACCCTAGTTTATCTAGTCATAAAACTAGATAAGCCAGAGGCTTATCAGTGGGTAATAATGGGAGCCCTTTCTATCATACGCCTTGGAGATATCAAGCTTGAGGGCAACATCACCTTTGACACCTTTTTTCTTGCATTTCATATAGTGAAGTAATTCAGTTGCAATCAGAGCATTATCTACAATATCTTTACCATCACTCAACCAAGCTCTACAGGTCGAAACAACATCCGAGCCACAAACCTCCCAAAAATTCTGGTAGAAAGCAGCATTAAGACAACCAGGACCTAGGGATTTATCAGGATGCATGTCAAGAGCAGCCTTTTTGAACTCATCATCAGAGAAAGGAGCTATAAGAAGATTATTATCCTCAGGTGATAATTTCCCAACAACTTGGTCAATAACGTAATTCACATCATTGGCCTGACTAATGAACAAAATTTCAAAATAATCATGGCCAGCGAACACAAGCCATCCTGGGAGTCAACTACAGCACCATTGTCATCATTCAGGAATTTAATCTTATTAGTTTTTTTCCTAGCCGTGGCCGAGACATGGAAAAACCGCGAATTAGTGTCTCCACCCTTAAGCCAGTGCATCTTAGCTCTTTGCCTCCAATAAGTTTCCTCTTGCACGACATAATATCTTCTCTGAATCTTGGTTTTTTTTTACTGACCCCAAGTTACGAGCACAGCGGCCCAGTTTAGAAGAGATAGAATCCTGCTCATCAAATTTCCAGCTCTCCTCCACCACTTCGTGAACATCATCCTCAATAAGCAGTGGTTTTCAAATTTGAACCATGTAGGAAGAAAAGGTTGAACAACATGAGGTTCAGTAGTTAAGAGAATAGGGCTATGATCCGAGATTGATGCAAGGAGATTATCAAGTTTGGCTTCTGGAAAAAGGTTCCACCAAGAGGGAGTAACCATAGCTCTGTCCAATCTCTCTTCAATTCCACTTCATCATTCTTATGTGCCTCACCATTTTTTCCTCCTTCAAAAAGCCCCACCATATTTTAAACGTTACTTTCTACATGGACATGCATCACATGGTCCCCACATTTTCTTTTTCGTTCAATCTCCTCATCATCACGTCTGGTCATTACTCACCCCAATCATTGAGTTGGATAAAGTGAGTCAATGCTGATTGGTTACTGCCTTATCCAATGAGATAGAGAGCCCTTGATTTGCGGTCATGTCCCCAGCATTCACTCCAGCCGTTATTCCCCTCTCCTCATTAATTCCAATCCCAGTGCTCCTTTGAATTAATTGGTTGGAAGAAGATCTGCCCCCACTGTTTTCAATAGAATGGTTGGGTGGGATCCCTTGATTTTCTCCATCGAAACCTCATCCTCCTTGATTCTAGGAGGTATTCGTTCCACTAAATCCACTACTTCTCCCTCCAAAATCGTTAGGGTTTTGCCCCCTCCCTCTCATCCTTCAACCACCGAGAACCTCCTCCCGCCGCCAGCCTCCGTGACTCTGCTCGCAGAGCAACACTCCATCCTCTTACCCCATCATCATGATCCTAGACAAAAAGAGTTGTACATTTTTGTTCTGTGGCCAAGGCAGCCATAGGCAAAACAAAACACCCTCAATCTTTTATATTTAAACTGCACCACACACCAGTCTCCTCCGACAATCCTCACCTTTCGATCCTTTTTTTAGTGGCATATAGATCCTCCATACGCCTTGGTTGTTCGATGGATCATGCTCTAGAAATTCTCCAATATAGTTACCTAAGTGCTTTCCAACAAGTTCAGACATAAACCCCATCGGGAGATTGTGAGTATGGACCCAGAAATCTACCGTGAAGAGAGGGATATTCTGAATCGGAGCCCCCAACTGCATCCGACCTAGGATAAGCAAATAGTTATCGAAAGACCACGTACCCCCTCCAAGACTGCTTCCAAATCCTTCTTATGAAAAAACTGAAACAGGAAAAGACTCGCCACACTCTTAACCGGCCTCTAAACACTCGCCATACGGTCTCTCATCACTATTGTTCTTATTGAACGGTCTGTGAGAAAACATCCCAATAAGCACAAGCACATATCATTCTGCACCCCTCCCGCTCCTCCATTCACCTGCAAACTAAGGCCCTCTTCCTCGTCATCAATAAGGGAGAGACCCCCCATCCTCATGTCAACCATGGTAGCCGCAACAGAAAACTCAACACATTCACGTCTCACATGGAGAGAACACACTCACGTCTCACCATGGTTCCGTCCAAATATCCCAGATGAGAGATACTCGGCTGGAGAAAGTTTAGTGGGAGTGTTTTGGAATGTGCTTGACAGAATGTGAATTCTGCTCCTACGTATCCAAATGGGAATCAAAGCAAACGTAGTTCTAAGTGAGGGTGTTGAGCCCCTATTTATAGATATTTTGGTGTAACAGTTTGAGTTAGACTGTTATTGTGATCCTATTTGTTAGGACCGGGTTGTTACTGCCGTTAGATAGTGATAAGGATAAGGCTCCGAGTTATACGGAGAGATATTTGGACCAGCGAGATATTCGGCCCAGTTAGTTGTGGCTGGGTAGCTCGGGACCGAGATATCTTCATCCGTGGTCTGCTGTGGAATAGGCCCGAGTAGTTATCCTCGGGAGTCAAGTGTATTTAATAGGTCTTCGGCGCGAGTAGGAATTCAGGTCACGGCCCACTTATAAGAATGAGCTCGGCTGTACTAACAATTCTCGACCTTATATCTTGGGCCAGTACACATCTTAATATTCTTCCTTAGAAATTTATGTCCTAAAAAGGAAAATAATTAAATAGGAATAAGTTAACAATCAACGGATTTGTTGCTACTCGGTACCACGGTGTGAGGTGCGAATTCCAAACGAAAGTTATTTCAACCAATTAGGGGAAAGAAAATCAGCACCGCTATATAGTACGAAGCCGAGTTGTCATGCATAATTGTGAAATGTACAGTGTAACTTTCATATTTTGTTTTCCTTTATCTTATTATTTAAGTAAACTTTTAATATAATTATAAAAAAACAGAATTAGGGATTTAGAGCATAGTTTCCTTGGTCCTCTGTTCGCTGCGTTGCGCCGCCTTCTTTCTCCCCTCTTGCTTCAATTACTCGCATACAAAAAAATACGTGTGATGTAGAGAGAACATAATTATATTTGTTGGGCACCCCATTGCAGTAAAATTAATTTTGATCCATTTGATCATTGTAACATCCTCTACCCGCATGTTATATAAAGCATTTAAAAGTAAAGGTATCAAAATAAAACATACATATTTATTTGATTAAAATGAAAATGTCCATGGATAGAAAGGTCACACATGAATTAGTTCAACAACTCGGAAAAAGAAATAAAACATAAACATCAAAAGAACCCAACCCCGATGTCATATTCAGAGCTGATATAGCCGTTCCGGAATAATCCTCGGAACACAAACTAAAACTGAAAATGAAGAAACTAAAACAACTATGATATCCTAGCTAGAGTCGCAGCTCCTCAGAGTCAGTCCTCTCATGACTGCTCATCATCCTCTACATTAAAAGATACATGCCAAATAGAAACAGAGAAAACGGGAGTAAAAAAACATATAAACACATCGACATGAAGATAGGAAGCAAGATGAACATATATATATATATATATATATATATATATATATATATATATATATATATATATATATATATATATATATATATATATATATATATATAATCACAACAACATATTAAGTAATCCAATATATGCTATGTGGTGCAACTCTACTCCGCTATTCCATTATGCATGTGGATCCAAACTATCTCAGGAAGACAACTTCGGAGTCACATATCCGCATTTGCCAAAAAGCACCAAGCTGGCAATTCACCAAACCATGAGTGAACCACTTGGATAGCTGACGTACCATACTCTCGGATGTGCCACCACGGGGGCGCACGGTTCACCAAACCTTGGGTGAACCACCCAAGGACGGCCAGATCGACATACTTTAGGACGACCTCCCCTATGTCGAACTTCCCCCACTAACAACTCTGATGCGTGCATGCATGAGCACAACAACAAACCAATGGACAACCGCCACCTCCGCTTGGGCCAACAAGCACCCAAGTTTATCACCATCAACATCAACACCTTAACCAATATGAGTCAAGGCCCCCTTGACAAAAAAGCACCAAGGTTCAACTTATCAACACCTCGACCAAAAAGCATAGAAGCCACTTTGGTCAAAAAGCACCAAAGCATAACCACGTGCGGCAACCCATTGGGCACCGACTTAACCAACTTATTATCCTTGTTTATCTTAATCAATCTTTAATTAAGTTATCTAACTTGTTATCATTCGATTGGTGTATTATTTCATCATTTGGGGCATTTGGGGGGGTAAAACACCCCTTAAACCTTTAATTTCACCTTCTGTCCTGATGAGGGAGCACGGGCGTGCTTCCACTTAAGTGAAGCACATTCGTGCTTCCTATCATGCACGGCCGTGCTTAATGCACGACCATCTTCCAGAATTCAAACTGGGAGCACGGGTGTGCTCCCTGTTAAGCATGGTCGTGCTCCTAGAGCTGGTCGTACTGTCTGGGCAGATTTAACATGTTATTTTTAGCCAAAACTCCCTAAAACACTCTTAAATCATTCCTAGAGTCTTTGACTAACTAGTTGGCATAAAACCTCACCCCTCACTAACAATCCATATTTTATGAACATCTTGGGGAATTATCCTTTTAATCGTTATGTTAATTGAGAGTCCTATTTTAACCAATTGGGGTCTTATTAACGTAACATCATCATCAACCAGCAACCATTCAACCAACAATGTATAACAACTTTTGAACCAACAATAGTCATGGCATAACATTCATATAATTCGAATCATAAAACAATATAATAAACATGCATTCGTAACCTGCATACCATAATCAAATAATCGTTTATTCAAACATAGAATATGCATTAAAAACAGTTAACAACAATGGGGCTATGGGAACCCCTCATCTTACGCTATCCCCTTACCTAATGTTCATACTATCCTTCTCATCACACCTGGTACGAATATTCCGACAATGATAACTCAAACGGTAAGCCCAACGTGATCCCTCGAGTGGCTCGACTAACTTTCCAAGTCTTGGTCAAACAAAAGTTAACCAATTAGTTCCCAATTCTAATAAAAGGAAAAGGAAACACTAAGAAGAAATAACCGTTACCTATATGGATAAGCACAGACGAAATAAGCCTTCTCAAACGTCTCCAAAACTCCAATATTGCAATGGGTTTAGAGGAAATAGGGAAAAACATAGGTATGGCCGCACTAGAGTGGCCAAAGCTTGCCAAAATAGGGTTTAAACGCCACCCTCGGTTACTATACAGATATTATAGGCTCTAGACTTGAGCACGGTCGTGCACCTTACTAAGCACGAGCGTGCTTAATTAGCGTCTCCACGACGCCAATCCTTTGCACGACCGTGCTTCCTATTAAGCACGGTCGTGCTTGTGACTCAAACAGGCACAAGGCACAGCTTTGAGCACGAGCGTGCTGGACATCCCACTTAACCCTTTAACAACAACTCTAAGCCGAGTTCTAAGACTTAAACAGAAAAACAAGCATACTTAAAAGCACTTAACAAAAAATGGGGTGTTACATAATTCCCCTAGGCCCATGAGATGCAGCAAGTGCTGCACACAAGATCACTTCACCACCCAGTGTAAGGAAACTTACGTCATTTGCTTCAAGTGTGGCAAGTCTGACCACATCAGCCGAGAGTGTGGAGGAACGAAGTCGTAACCTCCAAGTTCTAACATGAATCAGCAGTATCAGGCTAATTGACTGAAGACCACTGGGAGAGTCTTTACTCTTGGTGGAGCTGAGGCCTCCGAGTCCGAGGACTTGATCCAAGGTATGTTCTTAATTGATGGAACTCATTTAACTATCTTGTATGATTCAGGTGCAACACAATTGTTTATATCACATGACAGGTCAAGAGTCTTAAATGAATATGACTTAACTGTTGCCATACACACAAACAAGCATGTTCTCACTTCTCATGCATGCAAGAAATGTCTTATTACCATTAATGGTAGGAACTTTACTGCTGATCTTGTATGCATACCTTTAAAACAGCTTGACATTATTCTTGGCATTGACTGTTTATCTTCCAACCACGTCCTTTTGAATTGCTTTGATAAAACCTTAGTTTTTGGAACTCCTTTGGAGTCTAAGGATTCTAGATTTCTCTCTGCCAACCAAGTTAAGGCTTTGATGAAAGAAGAGGCCTAAGTGTACATGATGTTGTCTTCCCTGGAAGTAGAGAGCCCTCCTGATGTTGGAAGTGTGCCTGTTGTGTGGGAATTTCCTGAAGTGTTCCCCGGGGAATGTTTATAACTTGCCCCTGAGAGGGATGTTGAGTTCACCATAGGTTTAGTGCCTGGCTCCGGGCCTATATCCATAGCACCCTATACAATGTCTCTTCTAGAGCTAACTGATTTGAAGAAACAGATAGATGACCTAATCCAGAAGCAGTTTATTAGGCCTAGCGTATCCCCATGTGGAGCGCCAGTGTTGTTGGTGAAAAACAAGGATGGCAGTATGAGGTTGTGTGACTATCGGCAGCTCAACAAAGTGACCATTAAGAATCGGTATCCCCTCCCTAGGATTGATGACCTTATGTATTAGTTGATAGGAGCTTGTGTCTTCTCTAAGATAGATTTTAGGTCAGGGTACCATCAGATTCGGGTTAAGTCTGAGGACATCCCGAAGACAGTGTTTAGGACGCGTTATGGTCACTATGAGTACTTGGTTATGCCTTTTGGTGTGACCAATGCTCCTACTATATTTATGGATTACCTGAACAAGACCTTTCACCCCTTACTTGGATAAGTTTGTGGTGGTTTTCATAGATGACATCTTAGTATACTCCAAGACCAAGGAGGAACATGAGGAACACTTGAGGGTTGTCTTGCAGACCCTTAAGGAAAAGCAGTTGTATGCTAAGTTGTCTAAGTGTGAGTTTTGGCTGGAAGAGGTAAGTTTCTTAGGACATGTCATCTCTAAAGGTGGGATAGCTGTGGATACGGCTAAGGTAGAGACGGTACTCCAGTAGGAAGCTTCGAAGTCAGTTACCGAGATTATGAGTTTATTGGGTTTAGCAGGGTACTATAGGAGGTTCATAGAAGGTTTCTCTAAGATAGCTTTACCCGTATCCCGTCTCACCAAGAAAGGATAGCTCTTTGTGTGGGACTCTAAGTATAAGGAAAGTTTCCAAACCCTAAAGGGTAGGTTGACATCAGCACCAGTGTTAGTTTTTTCAGACCCTAGTAAACCTTTTGTAGTTTACTGCGATGCTTCTAAGTAAGGTTTAGGTGGTGTGTTGATGCAGAATGGTAGGGTAGTAGCTTATGCTTTTAGGCAGTTTAAAACCCATGAGAAGAACTACCCTACCCATGACCTAGAGTTAAGAGCTGTAGTGTTTGCCTTAAAGATTTGGAGGCATTACCTTTATGGAACGAGGTTTAAGGTCATTAGTGATCATAAGAGTTTGCAATACCTTTCTGACCAAAGGGAGTTGAATATAAGGCAGCGTAGGTGGATGAAGTTTCTTAAGGATTATGATTTTGAGTTGACCTACCACCCAGGAAAAGCCAATGTAGTGGATGATGCCTTAAGTAGGAAAACCTTGCAAGTATCCGCTTTGATGGTTAGGGAGATGGATTTGATTGAGGAGTTTAGAGACCCGAGTTTAGCTTGGGAAGTTACCCCTAAGAGCATTAGGCTTGGAAACTTGAAGATTACCAACAGTTTGATGGATCAAGTTAGAGAGAGCCAAAAGATACATAAGTTTCTCCTAGACCAAAGAGAGTTGCTTGCTCAGGGTAGAGACCATAGTTTTTAAGGAAGGAAGTGATGGGGTTTTTAGGTTCAAGAATAGAATTTGTATACCAGATGTTCCTAAGCTTAGGAAGTTTATCCTTGAGGAAGGACATAGGAGTGGTTTGAGTGTGCACCCAGGTGCCACCAAGATATACCAGGATCTTAAGCGCATGTTTTGGTGGCCTAAGATGAAAAAGGATGTACTGAGTTTGTCTATGCGTGCTTAATGTACCAAAAGGCTAAGATATAACACCAAAAGCCTTTAGGTGAGTTGCATCCTTTGAGTATCACATAATGGAAATCGGATAGCATCTATATGGATTTTGTGTCTGGATCCCCTAGGACTCCAGCTGGTTCTAATGCTATATGGGTTATTGTAGATAGATTGACTAAGTCTGCCCATTTCATTCCTATAAACATGAAATATCCCTTAGAGAAGTTGGCTAGCTTGTACATCAAAGAGATAATTAGGCTACATGGTGTACCCTCTAGCATAGTGTCAGATAGAGACCCTAGATTCACCTCTGGGTTCTAGAATAGTTTGCATGAGCCTTTAGGGACCAAGCTTAGACTTAGTTCAGCTTATCACCCAGGCATCTGATGGTAAGTTTGAGAGAACCATCCAGTCCTTAGAGAACTTGCTTAGAGCTTGTGTGCTAGAACAATCTGGTAGTTGGGATAAGTTCTTACCCTTGATAGAGTTCACCTACAACAATAGTTCCCATTCCAGTATTGGGATGGCACCTTATGAAGCTCTTTATCGGAGGAGATGTAGGACACCCTTGTGTTGGAATGAACCTAGTGATAATATGGTGCTAGGACCTGAGATAGTGCAAGAAACCACTGAAAAAGTGAGGATGATTCAGGAAAATATGAAAGTGGCACAAAGTAGGCAAAAGAGCTACCATGACAAAAGGAGGAATGTGCTCGAATTCCAGGAAGGTGGTCATGTTGTTGCTCAAAAAGTGCAATGTACAAGTATACACAATCGTAACAAGTAATAAAGAGTAAGTAAGAGATCGTTCCCACGAGGATTAGAATGCTGTAGCAATTACCAAAATTCATATTATTTGTTCTTGGTAGTTAAGATTAAGGGGTAACCAAATAGTGTGTGAAAGTGTTGATTTTCAAATATTATAAAGGAAAATATTAAAAGGCACTAATAAGAGAACAAGATAATAAAGTAGGGTTGTGAACAGAGATGGTAAAACAGCTACATGTAAGATCACTTGTAATTCAGTTTAGCTTCATTTATGCTTCGCGATGCTGCAACATTTAGCTCCAGGAAATTAAAGTTGTGTTTTCCAACACTTGAAAGATAAGGTTCATTAAACGTCTTCTATTCCTAGATTCATATTAATTACACCCTCTTATTAATAAGCACATTCCAGCTACATGTATGATCACTTGTAACATCCCTGGCTACTCTAAGGGTTGATGACTAACCCCACATACCAACACGAGTTTTTTCAGAGTGCTTTGTCCTCACTCACACGGTTCCTGGGAAAACTTTCCAGGAGGTCACCCATCCCAGAATTGCTCCAAGTCAAGCACGCTTAACTGTGGAGTTCTTATGTGATGGGCTACCGAAAAGAAGATGCATCTTGTTAGTACAGGTAGTACCAATCATTTATTTTAAGTCATCCTTAACTATACAGTCACATACCTGTACAGTCTCGGAATCCCTCAACTTATGTAGTCCTATACCTACATAGTCTCAGTATCCCTCACATTCGAGTATGTAATCAGTTCATTCATGTATTCCTAATCCATTCAACATCTACTAATTTTCCAATTAGAGACTTAACCATTTTCTCTTAACCAAATCCACTTAACTTCACTTTTCCAAGTTTAGCAAGCTTAAGTTCTACTTAAGATGGCCAAGCTTAAATAAAACAGCATATAAATGCATATTAAGAGAAAATGCTAAAGCAAAGCATCACATAACATTAACTAAACATTCATTACAAGTTCAACATATCATACGCTGTAGGAAATTAGCTCATAATGAGCTTACAAAATCTAGAAATGAAATAGAAAATGGAGGAAGACAACATTACAATGGGAGCAAGAAAATGGAGGCTATGGAGAGGAAGAAGAAGACCCCTTGGATGCTACTATGTGTCCCTCTAATATGATATGGGGCAGCCCCTTTAAAAAGTAAGGGAATATTCCTTTTTTAGGGTTTTACAAAGACCTTTTTCTCTTTCCTACTTTTGGGCCATTAAGATAATATTAAAATAAGTGTCTTGGCCCATTTCATTAACTGCACCAAGACAAAACCCAATACATGTGACTGGGCCACGTCATCAGCTTTTAGGACAGTCCAACATAAGAGAGAAAGTGGTCCCGCTTTTGTGCTTTTCTGATAAAGAGTTCGCGTCCATATGCTGCAGCATGACCAGGGAATTTTCCAGCAGCTTGTCAGGAGTTCGCACCCAGATGCTACAGCATGCCCAGAGCATTTTCCAGCAGCTTGTCTAAACTTCAACAAAAACCTAACAAAACTCGAGAAAAACATTAAACATATTCCTAAACACTCAAAAATAAAAAATTAAACGAAATTTATAAAATGACACATATTACACTAAACTAACTTAAAACACCTAAAACATCCACATAAAATACTCAAAGTTTACAAAAACTCAAGCTAAGAAAGAGTAGATAACTCTCATTTCTAAGAGTTATCACATGTGTTCTTGAGAGTTACTCCAATGACTGGGGTTGGCAGAGTGATGAAAGTGAGGAAACTTACTCCTAGATTCATTGTCCCCCCACCCACACACAGACATATATAATACTACCTCCGGACCTAATTATAAGCAAAAAAACTAACTTTACATTTATTAAGGTAGTTAGTTAATTTAGTTTAATTATCTTGATTTATTTATAAAAAAAGAGCTACAATTACTAAACTCCCTTATAATTGTGTCGGTAGTGTGTAATGTGATCTTGGAAAAGTAAAAGATGAATTGGTTGTATTGGGTTATTGTCTTGAATTTTGGAACACTGACATTAAATAGAGTTAAATTTGTTGTCTTGTGCTTATATTTTTTTTATTGGTGATAATATTTTGCTTATATTTGAGTCCACAAAATATAGCTACTTTTTTTCTTATATTTGAGTCCCGAGGGAGTACATATTAATATTTTAATCCTAACATATTAAATACTAGATATCTAACATATAATTTTATTATCCAATTTAAGTAATTTTATTAATTGTTTTTAACATATGTCTAATTACAATTATACTTTCGTATATTGGTTTAATAATATTTTGATTGTACTTTTTAGTTTAATATCGTTATCCTAATCATGCTCGTTTTACCATCTGTAATCAACCATGGATATAAACATATATTCTAACCCGAACCCTGACCCTATTAATATATAAATTATTTAATTTTGTTCTCAATTCATTTCTTGAAAATTAACCTTGGGGAATCATTGCAATCGAAATAGCTGATAAATCGGCTAAGCACAGATTCGTATCAAAGAGTATGTTTGCACACAGTGTATATAAATTAAACTCGTATTTTATTCTACTGTAATTGAAAAATTCATATTAAAAATGTTCTTAAGTGAATAATGTAACACCCGATTGAAATTTAGTTAAATCATATAATAAATAATTTGAATTTTAAACTAATAAATTATAATTTAACCCATAAATATTAACAAAAAATTTAATTAAGAAATTTGAGTTTCTTTTTAAAAAATATCAAATGAGGAATCAATGACTCACCAACCATATTAACTATATGTATTTAGTTAGTTATTCAGTTAAATTAGTTCCAGATGATTTAGTTGTGAGCAGTTAGTTAGTTAGTTATCTTGTAGTTAGCTTATAGGAACTTTGTATAAATAAGTAGCTTGTACTTTGTAATACTCAGTTGTAAGTAATACAATTCATTCTTGCACAATTCATTGTTCTCATTGTTAATATGGTATCAGGAGAATAAACTTCTTCTTCCACACTTTGATTTCGTCTTCTTCTTCTCTCAAGTTCTTCTTTCCTTTCCTTTCTTCTTTACCAGAAATCATCCATTTTTGTTTTTTTCCTCTTTCTTTAATCTAGAAATTCTTCAATTCTGTGCTTTTGATAATTGCAAATCAAGATGATTTTGCCGATCCCTTGTTCCTTCATTCCTCGGATCATCCAGGTTTTCATCTTGTTTCTCATCCTTTCACTAGAGATAACTACAATTCTTGGTACAGATCAATGAAATTGGCCTTGAAAGGCAAGAACAAGCTTGGATATGTTGTGGTACATATCCCTGTCCTGCAGATGCTGATGATCGTGTTAGAGCCATTTGGAAACGCAATGATGACATTGTGTGTTCTTGGTTGTTAAACTCAATATCCAAGGATATCATTTCTAGCATCGTTTATGATGGATCTTCTGCAGCTATATGGCTTGATGTGAAAAATCGTTTTCATCAAACAAATGGACCTAGAACTTATCATCTTTGCAAGAATTTGGTGAGCCTTGCTCAAGGTTCATTATCTGTTACTCAGTATTACACGCAATTGAAGTCTATTTGGAAAGAATTACAACAATTGAAACCTTAATGTAACTGTGTTTGTGGAGGAGTTCGACCACTTCTTGAATACATTCAGCTGGAATATGTGTTGGTGTTTCTAATGGGACTTAATGATGGTTTCCCACACATTAGGGGCCAGATTCTTGCTATGGATCCAATTCCACAGATTGTTAAGGTTTTTTCCTTGGTAGTTCAAGATGAGAAGCATCAAGAGATAGGTGCTTCCTCTGTGAACACTGATACACAAGCTGCATTTGCAGTGAAATCTCTACCTAATAAACAATATGGCAAGAAAGATCACCCTGTATGCACTCACTGTGGTCTTATTGGTCATAGTATGGATAGGTGCTATAATATCCATGGATATCCACCAGGCTACAAGTCTAAATCCATGAATTCTGTTCATTCGATTTCTGGACCACCAAATTCCACTCCTCAAAGCATGCATGTAACTACTGATCAATGCAAGATGCTTCTTTCATTGCTATCATCACAGTTGGCTCAGGCTACTATTCCTTGAACTAATGAGGTCCCTCATAATGAGTCTCCTACAGGTCTTGCTCTATCTGCTATCTCTAACACACACTCTTCTTTTCACATTAGTTATTGGATTCTTGATTCTGGAGCTACTAGTCATATTGCTTGTAGTCTTGACAATTTCATTTCAAGTACTACTGTAACTAATTCTTTTGTCACTTTACCAAACAAATATTTAGTATCTATACATTCTATTGGTTCTGTTAGGTTTAGTCCTGATCTTGTTTTACATAATGTTCTTTACATACCTAGCTTTCATGTCAATTTACTGTCAGTTAGTGCCTTGTTATCTTCTTCAAATGTTTCTGTCAGTTTCAGATCTAACACTTTCCTTATGCAGGACCTCAGTCACCCGAAGATGATTGACAAGGGTGAACGCATTCAAGGACTTTATGTCTTAAAGGCTCACCATTCCTTACTTCATGTAGATGTTGTCATTGCTAAAAGACAGTGTAAACCTATTCATTCTTTTATTTCTTGTAAACCGTTTGTTTCTTGTAATTCTGTTTACAATAAGGCTGCACATGATTTGTGGCATGGAAGATTAGGACACTTATCCAATAAAGAACTTGATTTGTCTGTTTCTGGTTCACACTTGTCACATTCTGGTTCAATTTGTCCATTATCAAAACAAAAGAGATTACCTTTCCAATCTTTTAATCATATGTCTGATTCAACATTTTATTTAGTACATTGTGACATATGGGGACCTTATCATGTTCCCAGCCATGACAACAAGAGGTATTTCCTCACATTAGTTGATGATCATACTCATTTTACATGGACTTACATGTTACAAAATAAGTCAGAAGCAAGGTCGTGTATTCAGAAGTTCTTTGCCTTATTGGAAACTCAATTCCACATTACAATTAAACAATTTCGTTCAGATAATGCAAACGAACTGTCCTTGACTGATTTTCTCTCAAAAAAAGGAACCTTCCACCAATTTAGTTGCGTTGAAAGACCACAACAAAATTTAGTAGTTGAAAGGAAGCATCAATGTAACAGACGTAATTTTTATGTTTTATTTAAGTAAGAGGATTAGGTTTAAGGCTTGGATTAAATAGTTAAGATGTTGTTTGAGGTTTAGAAACCTTTGCTTGGAAAGTACACAGTCATCTCGAGTGAGTTTGAACGTACATGAATCGTAGGGTTTTCCCCATTAATCGTCTTTAGGGCTCGTTTGGTGGTCAGGATAAGAGAGACAGGATAGGATAAGCTATCATATCCTATCTGAAACTATTGTTTGGTGAGTCAGCAGGATAGGATAAACCAATCCTGTCTCCTATCTTATCATGCCCATCTAATTAAAATTCTATCCTGAGGGGGGAGCTGGGTTAGAACTCAACAGGATAGGATAATGTGATTTAAAGTATAATAAAATATAAAAAAAATGTATGCATAAAATAATTAAAGTATAATAAATTATAATATGGTTACCGAAAAAGGTATAATAAAAAATAAAATAATAAAAATATTAATAATTAATTTTAAAAATTATTATTTCTTCTTACAAGGCTAATTTTGTTACGTCATATTATTTTTAAAACTGAAAAATAAATAAAAATATTCTAATAATTTAACTATATGAAAGGTAAAAAATAAAAATGAATATTTAAAATTATAAAAAATTTAATTTAAGTTAAACAATATTTTAAAAAATTTAAATATTATATGTAATTTTATCAGAAGGACAATTTTGTCTTTTTATATAATCTTAAAAAATGAAAATTATAAAAAAAAACTAAAATCTAATAAAATATAAAAACATTCAGAACAAGAACGAAAATTTTAAAATTCATACTAAAATTACAATGCTATCCAGTTGGTTATCTGGTGGACACCAAACGTCGGATAGGATAACAGCTTATCCTGCTCATATCATATCCTACTCCTATCCTGCTCCCTTATCCTATTCGCCCCTATCTTATCGTGACCACCAAACGAGCCCTTAAGGTTTATGAGTGTGAAACAAGAAATTTGGAGTTTGAGGCTGTTTATTAGGTCTTGATGAGCCTATTTCTCAAATTTGAGGTCAATCGGACTTCAAACGAGCTCCGAACGCGAAGAAACTCGCGAAGTCAACGTTGCTGACCAGAGGCCACGCTGAGCGTGGGGGAGTTAACGCTGAGTGTGGGAAAGTGGTGCCATGCACAAGGACACGTGGCGGGTGACGTGGAACACATGCAAGCACGCTGGTGGACGCTCCCACGCTGAGCGTGAGCGCCAGGAATTTGAAAAAAATAAAGTTGTCCAAGAGGTAACTTAAGTTACCTCAGATGAAAAAATTACAGAAGACTGAGAGCACAAAGTTATAGAGAGGGATGAGAGTTTAGAGAGAGAAGTTGAGCCCGAAGACAATCCGTTCGTCCGATCACGATTCCGACTTCGATTCTGTGATTAAGACAATGAGTACTACGAGTATTGACTAGTGATTCTTCGATACAACTGAGGTAATGCTGAAATCTCTAACGCGTCGACATTGTCGTTTCCTTCTTTCTTGTATCTTGCTTTGGTTCTAGATCTTTTTGGAAAAATGTTTCAAAGTCAAGAGTCATGACATTGTCGGGACTTTGTCCATGTGTTAGGGTAAAATTTTGGAGCACCGAAGAGCCTTTTAAGACGCGTGGCAACAACCTAAAGGGAGAGAGAGGATCTTGTTTCACGAGGTTCGAGACTCCAGTACAAGTGTACACAAGGTGAGGGGGGAGAAATTCCAATTATAGGGATTATGGGCATAAAATATGAACATTTACATGTGTGGGGATTCTCAACCCTTGTTGATTGTTGATTGATAATATGATATATGATAACATGCTTAGTTGATTACGTGATACATGGTTATTATTTTATTTCTCCGTTGATCGTATGATGTTGTTCTGTTGATAATATTGTACTATGTGTTGTTGATATATTGATGTGTGGTGGATCAATATTGGTGATACTTTGGAGACGTTTGATATGAAATTAGGTTGATAGCTAGATTAGGAAGTTATGATGTTATGTGGTGATATTGAGGTGTTAGACGAAAAGGTGGTGTGAAATTATGTAGTGATGGATGCATGTGCATATCATTGCGTTGGTGTATTGTGAACGACCACAATGAAAGTTGGATAGCTTTCACAAGGGGCCATATGACTAGCTACGATAAGCCGTTTGAGTGACTAGCTACGACTAGCTACTGGTGCATAGCTGGGCTATCGCACAAGAGGTGTATCTGTGTATCTGTACACAGAGGGGCCGTGTGAATAGTTGCAATAGTTGTTTGAGCAATTGTCACACGAGGTTGAGGTGGACTATCCGGAGCGACCAAGATGATGGAACTCATGTTGGTGATGCAGGAGTTAGTAACCCAACTACCGACTGAACGTTGTTGTAGAATTGGCCAATCATACATGTAGGACCAGTTATGCATTAGAATAAGTGATGATCCTTGTTACTGAGATGTTGAGGTTGATTGATGTGATGATGATCTTGGGAGACGGTTGTGTTTGTTTATATACATGTTGATAAGTAGTATTTTATGCTGTTTCCCCTTTACGATGATTAGAGTTTCTTACCTCCTATATGTCTCTGTTTATATTTATTTTGGGTTCGGTTCGTGAATCAAAGACGAAGATGAACCTTTAGCTGGCATAGAGATGAAGAAGGTGACGAGGACTTTCAGAGTTGAAGATGAGTCTTTAGTATTTATATCACGACCAGTGGAGTGTCAGTTTTCGGTTTATGCCCTAGCTTCTGCAATGCTCTAATATGTTTATATATGTTTCATTGATTAAAAATACATGCTGTAAATATTTTAAAATTTCTCATATTATTTTATTACATGCATCTGCATAATGTGGCGCCCGAAAAAAGGGTGTCGTAATCAACACCTTCTTAATGTAGCTTGAGCAATCTATTTTCAGTCTAGAGTTCCATTAGTTTTTTGGACTGAATGCTTAAAGACTAATGTATTCCTTATCAATAGAACTCCCACACTCTTACTCAAATGGAAAACTCCTTTCCAACTATTATTCAACAAGGTTCCTGAGTATTCAGCCCTCAAAGTGCTTGGCTGCCTTGCCTTTGCTTCTACATTACCTTCCAAGAGGGATAAATTCACTCCCAGGGCAATTCCTACAGTTTTCATGGGCTACCCTATTGGCTACAAAGGCTATAAGCTCTATGATCTCACTACTAAGCAATTCATCATATCAAGGGATGTGGTTTTCCATGAGACTACCTTCCCCTTTTAGAATGTTCCAATTCCTGATCCAGCTATAGACTTTTTTCCTGACACAGTGATTCCATTACCTTTGTCAGATGATATCAATTTACCAGCAGCACTTCCACCTTTAGATGTGGACTTACCTGGACAACCTGATCCTCCAGATCCTGATCTACCAGTACCTGATGTTGCACCTAATCTTAGAAGGTTTGGTAGAGCAATTAGGCAACCTGCCTATCTGCAACGGTATGTATGCAACAACACTACTTCATACCCCATTTCTACCTATCTCACTCATGATAGATTGTCACCCTCTTACTCTACCTTTATCAATCAAGTTTCTAGCTTCTATGAGCCTCAATTTTACCATCAAGCTGCTAAGTTTCCAGAGTGACAGCAGGCAATGGGTGAAGAACTTATAGCCATGGAAGCAAATAACGCATGGACCTTGGTCCCACTTCCTGATGGCAAACATACAATCGGTTGTAGACGGGTGTACAAGGTCAAAAATAAGCCAGATGGATTAGTTGATAGGCTCAAACCTGGTTGGTGGCAAAGGGCTATACTCAGCAAGCTGGAGTAGATTTCAAGGACACTTTTTCACCAGTAGCCAAGCTCACAACTGTGAGAGTTCTCCTATCTTTAGCAGCTATCAAAGGATGTCATTGCAACTTGACATCAACAATGCCTTCCTAAATGGAGATCTATTTAAGGAAGTATATATAGATATTCCTCTTGGTTACTAAATTGATAAAACCAACTTAGTATGCAGATTGAATAAATCAATTTATGGCTTGAGACAAGCTTATTGCCAATGGTTTACTAAATTCTCTACTGACTTACTTAGTTGTGGCTTTGTACAATCCAAAAAAGACTATAGTTTGTTTACAAAAGGATCAGGATCAACCTTTGTTGCACTATTGGTATATGTAGATGATATAATAGTGGCTAGTCCTAATCATGATTCTGTTCATCAAGTGTAAAATCAGCTGCAAAAGCTATTCAAATTGAAAGTTCTTGGTAATTTGAAATACTTTTTAGGGTTGGAAATTGCCAAGTCCAAAAAAGGCATTTTCCTATCCCAAAGAAAGTATGTTCTTTCTCTGCTTGATGATACTGGTTTCTTGGATAGCAAACCATCCAACCTTCGGGAACCTCTAAGCAATGGTGCTTAGTACAGAAGATTGGTTGGAAGATTGCTCTACCTAACCATCTATCAGCTTGTAAATAAGATCAGCCAATACATGTCTTCTCCAACTACAACTTACTTGGATGCAATCCATCATATGCTGAGATATCTTAAATCCACTCCTGGCATGGGTCTGTTCTTCTCTGCTGAGTCCTCTTTGTCTCTAAAAGCATATGCATACTCGAACTGGGGTAATTGTCCAGACACTCGAAGGTCTACAACTGGCCATTGTACATTCCTTGGATATTCCCTAGTCTCATGGAAATCAAAGAAACAACATGTGGTGTCCAGGTCATTCGCTGAGGCAGAATATAGAGCACTTGCTAGTGTGGCTAGTGAGCTTCAATGGCTAGTCTTCTTGCTCAAAGATTTTGAGATTTCCATTGGTCCAACATTGTTGTTCAGTGACAATCAATCATCTATCCACATAGCATCGAATCCTACCTTTCATGAGAGGTCCAAACACATAGAAATTGATTGCCACTTCATAAGAGAAAAGGTCTTAGCTGGAGTGATTCGCTTGGTGCATGTGAAATCAGCTCATCAACTTGTAGACTTGTTGACAAAACCAGTAACAGCTCCTATCTTCCATTCTTTGATATCCAAGTTAGGAATTCAGGACATCTGTCTTCCAACTTGAGGGGGCGTATTAACTATATGTATTTAGTTAGTTATTCAGTTAAATTAGTTCTAACTGATTTAGTTGTGAGCAGATAGTTAGTTATCTTGTAGTTAGATTATAGGAACTTTGTATAAATAAGTAGCTTGTACTTTGTAAGTCTCAGTTGTAAGTAATGCAATTCGGTCTTGCACAATTCACTGTTCTCACTATTAATAAATCAACACTCCGCTTAACTTAAAGAAAAAAAAAATAAAACAAAATAATTGGTGAAAAGGAAACACTAATAGATTTCTCACCTTAACTTAGAAAAAGAAAAAGGAAAAAAAAATATATTTGATTCCATAGTTTTAAAAATCACACCGGATCATCTGAGTCAATCAGGAACTAGTTAGGTGTCCAAAGCATTCACCCAAAAAACCGACTGATTTTAGATCCCTTGAGAATCGATCAAAATCAATAAAAATTAGTCTAGAATTAGTTTGAATTGATCAATTTTTAAAAAAAAATTTGAAATTTTTAGTTTGATTCAAATTAGTGCTTAGCCGGTTTATCATATGATTCGCTTACAATGATTCCCTCGGGTCAGTTTTCAAGAATTGAAGTGAGAACAAATTTGACTTGTGGGAATCATTGCAAGCGAATTAGCTGATAAATCAACTAAACACTATTTTGCATCAATTTTTTTTAAAAAATTGAAATAAAAAATTCAGAATATTTCAAAAAAAATGATCGATTCAAACTAATTCTTGACTTCGGGGAATCATTACAAGCGAATTAGCTGATAAATTGACTATAAGTGCTAATTTACATTAAAATTAAAAAATTTATAAAAAATCTAGGTAAAACTTCTTGACTAGTTTTTATCAATCGATTCTCAGGGGATTTAACATCAGTCTATATTTTGGGTCGAACGCTTTGGATACCTGACCCATTCCTGATCGAACCCACTAGTCCGACTGATTTTCAAAACTATGGAATCAAGTTTTAGTATTTTTTTTTCTAAGTTTTGTTTACTGATTTTTTTTTTAAGTTAAGGAGAGAAATCTATTGGTGTTACCTTTTCACCAATTATTTTTGTTTTTGTTTTGGTTTAAGGTTAAGTGGAGTGTTGGTTGGTAAGGCAGGATTCCTCACTTTGATATTTTTCAAAAATAAATTGAATTTCTTAATTATATTTTTTAATATTTATGTTTATTAGTTTAAAATTCAAATTAATTATTGTAATATTTAAATGAATTTCAATTGGGTGTTACATTATTCACTTAGGAACATTCTTCATATGAAGTTTTACATTAGAGTATAATAAAATTGGTTTAATGAACTTTTTGGTCCCTGAAAAGTAGGTGTGTTTTGATTTTTGTCCTTATAGTTTTTTTCTTTTGGTTTTGGACCCCATAAATTTAAAAATTTTGGTTTTAGTCACTGCCATCAATTATCTTCTGTTAAGTGCTGACGTGGCTAACCGAGTACCACGTCAATACTGGCACATCAGTAAATATGTCACGTCAGCTGCCACGTATGAAAATGAACTTTGGTTTTAGTCCCTGAAAAGTGAGTAAATTTTGGTTTTAGTCCCTTACTTTTTTTCATAGGTTTCGATCCCTATAAATCTAAAATTTTTTATTTTAGTCCCTGTCGTTATTGACACTCAGCTAAGTATTGATATGGCTAAGAGAGCGTCATGTAAGCATTGAAAAGACAACAACCTTTATGCAGCAGTCTTGCTTCCTCATTCATTCTACAACAATCTTGCTTCCTCCTTCCGCATCAATTTTTATGCTCTTTTGCGTTGAGGGCATCATGATCGCAGCTTAGAAAATTCATTGCAGAGCGAAAGTGGAAAACATAATAATAATTAATGTTAATATATTTTAAAAATTAATACTATGACGTGGCAGCCTACGTGACTTAAAATAATGATAATTAATCTGTCGTGACAATGCTAATGTGATGCTCTGTTAGCCACATCAGCACTTAATAACTGACAACGAGGACTTAAACCAACAATTTTAAATTTACAGGGACCAAAACCAACGAAAAAAATGACAGGACTAAAACCACAATTTACTCACTTTTCAAGGACTAAAACCAAATTTTATTTTCATACGTGGCAACCAACATGGCATAAAATATTAATATTTTTTATGATGTGGTTGTGCCGACGTGGCACTCCGTTAGCTACCTCAGTACTTAACGGAGGGTAATTGTTGGTAGGGACTAAAAGTTTTAAATTTACAAGGACCAAAACCAAAGGAAAAAAAGTGCAGGGACTAAAATCAAAACACACTTACTTTTCAGGGACCAAAAAATTCATTATTCCAATAAAATATGAGTTTAATTGATATACACTATGTGCAAACATATTCTTTGATATGAATTAGTGCTTAGCCGATTTATCAGCTAATTTGATTGCAATGATTCCTGGAGGTTAATTTTCAAGAATTGAATTTAAAACAATAGTTAAATTTTATATATATATATAATGAACTGAATACATTTAAGTCCTCTAGATTTAAACAATCAGCAGACAACGCATTAAATATGTTTGTATTTTGGTCTTCATTAAGGGGTTTTATTTATAGTCTTTGCAAAAGAAACAACTATTAGGAATTGCCACTGTTGAAATGCGAATGGAATCACGTTATCAGAAGGTGTTAGTAAAAATCTAGGAATAAATACCCTTTGACCACTATTGCTTCCTGAAATGACTTTTCCTCTAGAACATTGGTTCCTATTTGAGTAACTATAAGTCTAGTACTATTGCACAGTCCCGATGATTGTTCATCTCATAACAACAAATTGGAACTCCAATTTTGAGCTTCAACCGATGTTTTGGAAGTCCTTATGAGTTAATTGTGTTCATGTCAACTGCTTTGAAGCAGTGTTTGTGAGTCTTTGTGAGTCATTGTGTAACACCCCGATTTTCATTGCTTTCCAATATCTGTAAAGATATTTATATGTTTATATATTTTTTTGAAACCTATAAAATGATTTGGACTAAAAAAAATCATATCTAGATCATTCTAGATAGTAAAAAGTTCTGGTTAAATTTTGGGTTGAAAATTCAGATGAAAATCGGTTTGTGTTTTCACTGACAGTACAAATTTACTGATCAGAAAACCTAATTTTGACCTGTGGACGAAACATCAATGATTCTTATCCCTTTTTTTAGAGATATGAGTCATTTCCAAATTTTTGCTCTAAAATAAATATTATATTTTATTCGGGTGAAATAATTAATGAAACGCGTGCGAAAACCCTAAGTCGGGTAAGCGAAGGAACTGGATGTGGTGCATAGATAATATGGAGCAATGATGATGGAAGTGATTGATGGGACTTGTGAAAATTGTCACATCATGACTTTTTGACAAATCATGATGGCATCTTAAAAGATATGATTTTATATTAAGTGAAAACCTATTAATGGTTTACTTAAAGATCCAAACATGGCCTTAACAAAAAATTTCTTTCCTAATCTACCCCAAGTCCCCCGGCTACCCCCCCACCCCCAATTATAAGCCTACACTAGTGGAAAATATACATTAGACGGTAAAGGTTTACGTCAGTTAACCAAAAGCTAGACGTTAAAAAGGAGGCGGTGGCAGTTTTGTAAATATCAGACTTCATTAATTCAATTTTAACGTCGGTTGTTTTAAGGACTACGTTAAAAGAGAAGTGACTCGCTTTTAACGTCAGTTCAATAAACAACTGACGTTAAAAGTGAACATTTTAACGTCAGTTCTTTACTGAACTGACGTTAAAAGTGCCTCACTTCACTTTTAACTTCTGTTCTTTCATCAACAGACGTTAAAGGTTATTTTAATAATTTTTTTATCTATTATACGTACCCTTCTGCATTGCCTTCCTCAAAGTTTCAGTTTCACAATTGCTTTGATGTTTTGTGTTTCTGTTTTGAAAACTAAAATATATGTGCGAAGTATAAGTTGATTCAATAACCCAAACCGGATCTCATTCATTGAAAGGGTTTTAAATCCTTTAAAATCCTATAAAAAGTTACATTGATAGGGTTTAAAATCCTATAAAAAGTTACATTGATAGGGTTTAAAATCCTATAAAAAGTTAGATTGAAAGGGTTTAAAATCCTAAACATTTTGTTGAGGGGCTTCGTTCCCTTCACGGGTGAGCAAGAGAGGAGAGTCGAGCGACCGAGTTTTCCAGAGCGGTTGAACAAGGGTGCACCCGATCTGTTTCAGTCTTGGAACAGTCATTTGCTTCCAACGCTAACGTTCTGGTGCTGTAGCTAGCTGCCGATTCTCCAGAAAGATGATAAGGTGAGCAACTCACACTATGTGATTTACACAACCTTGTCACCCATGTTATGTGATTTACACAACCTCAGAAGTTGTTTGACCATTAAGACAAAGACCTTTGAGTCTAGGAATAGGAAGAAAGAGTGATGAAGTTAATCTCCACGACAGAGCCATATTGTGAAGCAGAAAATTAAAAGGATGGAAGGAAGCTATTTATAGGAGCATGGGATGAAGTTACTAAGCTATTCTGATTTTCTTGAAAACTTACCTATAAACTTTAATGCTCATTAAGAGGATTAAGTTACAAGGTGCATGGGTAAGTAGCACAGTAGTCAAAGGAATGAATTCTTGCAGAAACTTATACACCTTTAACATTAGTTGTTTAAAATAACTGACGTTAAAGGTGTTTTTAAAATAAAAAATATTTATTTTTAACGTCAGTTTTTTATACAACTGACGTTAAAAGTGTGTTTTTTACTTCAGTATAATAAATAAATGACGTAAATAATCCTATAAATTATAAACGTGCAGAATGAATATTGGAAATAATGTAATATATGGGAACTTGGCAGTCATAAATTAAGTTGACGTTAAAAATGAGGTGGTGGCAATTGATTGGCAGTCATATTTATTTTTAACGTCAGTTTTTTATACAACTGACGTTAAAAGTGTGGTTTTTTACTTCAGTATAATAAATAACTGATGTAAATAATCCTATAAATTATAAACATGCAGAATGAATATTATAAATAATGTAATATACGGGAACTTGGCAGTCAAAAATTATGTTGACGTTAAAAATGAGGTGGTGACAATTTGTAAATATTAAATCACTATTTGCGTCAGTTGTGTAAAGAACTTGTGTAAATATTAAACAAGTTTATTTTTAATCTACATTAATTAGATTGAATTAGTAAACATATTCTTGTGAAAATTAAAATAAATAAACACTTAACATAAAAGTTTTATATGTATAATCAAATCGTATCTCATTGAAGCGATTCATAAGTTACAATTACATGATTAAAAGATAAAAAATTTCTGCAACGGAGCACTAAAATATTAAAAAGTTTCTGCTTCAACATCAATTTCTTCTCAGTTCTGTACTCAGAAACTCCAATGGTGCATCGATCCCCTCCCTGCTCATTTGAAGTCCTTGATGCTCCATGTGTGCTTTATCCACAGTCGCTTGGGGAGGAGATGGAATAAAGTGAGGGAGTCATATTATGTGATTTACACAACCTCAGAAGTTTTTTGACCATTAAGACAGAGACTTTTAAGTATAGGTATAGGAAGAAATAACAAAAGTCTCAAATGTGATAGAACCATATTGTACAGGAATAGAAAACGCACGAAATATAGAAGAAAAGAAGAGGGTGTATTTACATACTGATACAGAAGAATGACACTTTATATAAAGAATAGACTCTCTCTGATTTTCTTGAAAACTTATCTATGAACGTAATGCTCATTAAGAGGATTAAGTTTCAAGGTGCATGTGTTAGCACAGTAGTCAAAGGAATGAATTTTTGGTAGATATACACTTTTAACGTCAGTTGTCTTCAAAAACTGACGTTAAAAGTGCTTTTAAAATAAAAAATATTTATTTTTAACGTCAGTTTTTTATACAACTGACGTTAAAAGTTTTATTTTTACTTCCATTAAATAAATAGTCAAAGGAATTAATGTTTAAACGTCAGTTTCTTAATACAACTGACATTAAATATATGACCTTTAACGTCAGTCTTTACAAACAACTGACGTCAAATGTTGTTTTATTTTGGTTTACACCCGCGCACCTTCTGCACTTCGCTCTGTACTTCTCTTTTCTCTTTTCATCACGCTCAACCTTCACTCTCAACCCTCACTCTCACTCTCACTCTCACTCTGCCCTAATCGTGAGCTCATCTCCACCGCAACCACCGCGAGGGCTTCTTCGCCACCACCGTAAGGTACACTATTAACCCTAACTTTGCTTTCCATTCATTCTTTGCAATAACTTTACATCTATCTTTCCCCTTCCCGCGCGCTAACTCTCCTTGTCCCTCTGATCTCAATAACCACATCGAACGTTGGCCACCACTCGAGCTCCCCTCCCCACCACCACGCGAGCACCTATTTCTGGTGAGTCTTTAGGGCACATTTTTTTATTTTTGGTTTTGAGTGTATGTTGAAAATGTAGTCTCAGTAGTTGAAACTTGAAACCGTGAGTTTGAGTTGTTTGGAATGTACATCTCTATTTTTGGTTTAGACTGCATGTTGCTCTGCTGGTTGATCTGTCACGGCCGTGATGCTCATCACGGCTAGGCCGTGATGCTCATCACGGCTAGGCCGTGATCAGTTATGCCTGTGATGCTCTGGTTCAGTTGGCACATTACGGTCGTGATGGACATCACTGCCAGGCCGTGACCAGTGCTTGGCAATCTTCAAAAACTATAGTTTTCAATCTCCCGTATTGTCCTTATATTGGATATATGTTTTGTATATCTACAGGACCTATCTAGTTATGGATCGTAGTTGGATGGTTTGTAAGCGTACTAGTGCTGAGTATTTGAAGGGGGTGGGAGAATTTATAGAATTTGCTCAAAGGAATGTTCCTAATAGTAATGGAATGTTCTGTTGTCCTTGTGTCAAGTGTTTGAATACGAGGAAATGTACGGTGAAGGATATACGTACTCATTTGATTTGTGAAGGGATTTGCTTGAGTTATACAAGATGGATATGGCATGGTGATGTGTTGTTGAGTAGTACGGCAAGTGTCTCCCAAAGTGATGACGTTGACGTAGATATGGAGGATGATCGAGTAGAGGACATGATCCGTGATATTGGACAAGAATCTTTTCATCGAGCTCATGTGTATGATAGGTTGTGCGGTGATGCGGATAAGCCTTTATATCCAGGGTGTACTACTCATACACGGTTGTCGGCGATGCTAAAATTGGTTTGTGTGAAGGCGAGAAATGGTAGGACCGATAAAAGCTTCACGGAATTGCTTGAAGTGTTGAAAGACTTGCTTCCAGAGGACAACACATTGCCTGACCGTAACTATGAGTCCAAGAAGGTATTGTGTCCTATGGGTATGGAGTATAAGAAGATACACGCATGCCCCAATGATTGCATATTGTACACCGATGTTCATGAAGACAATCACGATTGCCCCAAATGTGGGTTATCACTATACAAAGTGAAGGATGGTGATGATGATGATGATCTTGATGATGTGAGAAAAAAGGGTCCTCCTGCGAAGGTGTTGTGGTATCTTCCAATAATTCCAAGGTTCAAGCGATTGTTTGCCAATGCGAAAGATGCGAAGAATCTTAGATGGCATAATGATGAGAGGAAACGTGATGGAAATGTTCGTCATCCTGTTGATTCTATTCAATGGAAGAATATCGATACTATGTTTTCGGATTTCGTCGATGAGCCAAGAAACCTAAGGCTTGGACTTGCTACGGATGGAATGAATCCTTATGGTAACATGAGTAGTATTCATAGTTCATGACCTGTTCTGTAGGTAATTTACAACATGCCCCCTTGGTTGTGCATGAAGCGCAAATACATGATGTTGTCTATGATGATTTCAGGCCCAAAGCAACCGGGAAATGACTTAGATGTTTATCTAGGTCCCTTGATTGAAGACTTGAAAACGCTGTGGGTGGAAGGTGTTGATGTAGTTGATGGGTATTCTCGTGATACTTTCAAGCTTCGTGCCATATTATTTTGCACCATCAACGACTTTCCAGCATACGGTAACTTGTCCGGGTACAGTGTCAAGGGGCATAAAGCATGCCCTATATGTGAAGAAGGCACATGCTACACTCAGTTGCATCATGGAAAGAAGACGGTTTACCTTGGGCATCGAAAATTTCTTAGACGTGATCACCCATATCGTAAGATGAAAAAAGCTTTTAATGGATGCCAAGAGACAGAAGAAGCGTCGGCGGCCTTAATTGGAGAGCAGGTTTATCAGAGGGTAAAGGACATCGATGTTATATTCGGCAAGTCCAAAAAGAAAGGTAAAGCTGCTGAGAAAAACATATGGAAGAAGAGGTCGATATTCTTTGATCTTCCACGGCGCAAGCTTGATGTCGATAATTGCATTGATGTGATGCATGTGGAGAAAAATGTGTGTGATAGTGTGATCAGTACGCTTCTCAACATTCAGGGCAAGACAAAGGATGGTGTGAATGCTCGTCTCGACCTCGTTGCTATGGGTATACGAGAGCAGTTAGCTCCAGTTGTTGAGGATTGTAAGCAGACTTATTTGCCGCCAGCGTGTCACACTTTGTCAAAAAAAGAGAGACAAAGTTTCTGTGGGTGTCTTCAGGGCATCAAAGTTCCACATGGTTACTCTTCAAATATGAAGAGGCTTGTCTCTAGTGATCTTAAATTGGTTGGCTTGAAGTCTCATGATTGTCACATCTTGATGCAACAACTTCTGCCCGTTGCTATTCGTGGTATTGCTCGAAAAAATGTGAGACATGCCATTATTCGGTTGTGCTCATTCTTCAATTCTATATGTAGCAAAGTCGTTGACCCCGGTATGTTGGATGACTTGGAAGTTGAGGCTGCTACAATCTTTTGCCAATTGGAGATGTATTTTCCTCCTTCCTTTTTCGACATAATGGTTCACTTAATTGTTCATTTGGTGAGGGAGATTAGATTATGTGGGCCGGTTTTTCTGATATGGATGTACCCAGTTGAGCGCTACATGAAGATCTTGAAAGGGTACGTGAAGAATCCTCATCGTCCGGAAGCATCTATTGTTCAAAGGTATGTTGCAGAAGAAGCTATTGAGTTTTGTTCGGACTACCTTCATAACACGGATCCTATAGGGGTTCCTAAGCCTCGGCATGATGAGATCAGATGTCAAGGTAAGGGTACACATGGCTTAAGAATTAATAGCAAGGATCAGGAGGAAGTGCTTCAAGCACATTTGTATGTATTGAATAACATCGAATGTGTTCAGCCTTTCTTATTTGAACATAAAAGAAAAGTCAATCAAGAAAACCCTCGAATGAGCGAAAGGTGGTTGTTGAACAAGCATAACAAGACTTTCTTACCATGGTTCAAGGAAGAAATGCTTAAGGATGGTAGTACTGCTTCTGATGACGTAAGATGGCTAGCACGTGGGCCTAGCTTCAACGTCATATGTTGGAGCGGATACGACATAAATAACTTTTCCTTTTATACAAAGGAACAAGATAACAAGAGTATCATGCAAAATAGTGGGGTTATGATCGTGGCCGAAGCAATGCACTTCTCTAGTGCAAAGGACACAAAACCCGTTAAAGCACCGAGACCTTACTTTGGATATATTGAAGATATTTGGGTGCTCGATTACACTAAGCTTACGGTGCCGGTATTTAAATGTAAGTGGGTTGATAGTAACGGTGGTGTACAAACCGATGAATTGGGGTTCACATTGGTAGACCTCAACAAGTTAGGTCATATAAATGAGCCATTCATAATGGCTTCCCAAGCAAAACAAGTGTTCTACATTACTGATCCTTCTAACAAAAGGTTGTCCGTGGTTCTCCAAGGAAAAAGCATGTATAATGGTAGTGATGAAAATGAAGATTCAAATCTTGATATTCCTGAGACTCCTTCTTTTTCAACAAACATACCTACTATAATCGAGGAGACACAGGTGGACGATGTACATGCCACTCGTGATGATCATCACGAAGGAATATTGATATATGCAGTTTAAACTTAGTATACATTTATTTTTATTTATATTTCTGTATTTATTTTGAGTTGTAACCTATGTTAATAAATATATATTGTTTCTGAACAGGCATACATATGGATCATTGTTCCATTTTTCCTTTGCAATTCTGTAATGTGTATGATATTCTGTGTTACTGGGATATTTACAGAATACAAAGATAGCTGAGGGGAGTGATATTTTAAAACTGAATTTAAAAAAAAATACTATTAACGTCAGTTGTATGAAACAACTGACGTTAATAGTATTTTATAAAATATACAGTACACTATTAACGTCAGTTGTTTATTACAACCGACGTTAAAATTAATACCTTTAACGTCAGGTCTTAATAACAACTGACGTTAGTTTTAACAAAATTAACGTCCGTTCTGAAAAGAACTGACGTTAATTTTTACGAAATTAACGTTAGTTGTTTTAAAGAACTGACGTTAATTTTGACAAAATTAACGTCAGTTGTGTTAAAGAACCGACATTAATAGTTATATATTTAACGTCAGTTCTCAACTGACGTTAAAAGTTTAACTTTTAACGTCAGTTGTATTTACGTCAATCGGTATTCTGACGTAAAAACTCAATTTTAACTGACGTAAAAAGCACTTATTGCACTAGTGCTATTTCCTTCATTTTATCTTCACAAAAAACTTGAGACATAAAACCATCTTCAAGAGCTCCAAGTAGAAAACTCCATTGAAGGACTTGTTTAGCTCATCAATCTTCTTCTACTTCCTTCTTCACTTGAGGTAAACTCATCATTATTGATCATCTTTTCTTCTTCTTGATCATCATCTTCATCTCTTTCATGATTCATTCTATTTGAAAACTAATTTGTAATTTTCATGGAAAATGGAATCAACGAGTTATATGAACATGATTCTTGTACCATTATCATTTAGTTCATCAATCTAAGGTTCTAACTCTATGTATTTGAGAGTTTGAATGAGATAAAAACCCTAACCCCATAAAACCCATTTTGGCCGAAATCCTTAAGGAGGAAGGGTTTTATTTTTTTGTTTCATTTATGAAATCTAATACTTGATTTAAGCTCTCTAGTACCTATATAAACAAAATCCAAGAGCTTAAATTCAACTAAAAATCCTAGCCTATTTTTCCTATAGAGGTCGAATTTCACTCTTAGGTGCGTTAGTAGGATTTCTTCAAAATTTAACTTGTTCTATGTTGTTTTCTAAAGGATTTGTAGAATAGTTTGCTGTTTGGATTTGTGTGGAGGAAACTGAAGCCTAGACAATTAATTTCAGAACAAGATTTCACACTTTGGGGTAAAGGGAGTTTGCCTGCGGAGTTTTTGCTAGTCATGTACCTTGTTTGTGTGATTGGATATATGTTTGATTTAAAATGTGTTTTGATGTTATTTGGAATTGTTGAACATGTATATGTTGTTGTTGGATGATGTATGTAATGGATTATATTTACTGTATTGCTTGATTGTGATTGGCTGAGGGCGTGACATTGGTCATTGCTTATTAATAAAGATTAAGATATTAAAATACCTTAACTCGGAACAACTGAAAAGGTGAGGTATTTTTTTCTTTAAAAAGTGAGAAGAAAACTCTAAGAATGAAAGTGTTGAGATAGAATAAAGTTTACGAAAAGAAAGAAAATGGAAAACTTCAAAATTCTATGAAAATGTTTTTCAAAGTGTTTTGATGGAGAAGTCTTTTGAAAATAAAGGTTCTTTCAAGTTTTAAAAGAAGTTTCATTCAAAATGGAAGGATTTAGAGAAAATACTTTCTTTGATAAATTCGATTTTAAGATTTTTGTATTTAGTCAAACGTTCAGAAAAAGATTTAGTAGTTTTCTAAGTTTTCAGAAAATGGATTTTAAAAGGAGAATTTTTCGATGAATGTGGAGTTACAATGATGGAAAAGTATTTATGATACGAAGTTGTGAAACTTTTGAATTTTGTTTTTCGATTTAGTTTTCAATGAACGAAAAACTAAGTGGAAAAGATGAAAGAAAATGACCTAGATTACTGAAATGATGGGCTAGATCAAGATTGCCACAATGAAGGGCTATATCTGGATTGCCAAAATAATAGGCTAGAGTTTCTGTTTGAGTTTTGAGGAAAGGAAAGGACCTATATTGCCGATGCTGAGATTCAGGCTAGATCTGGATTACCGAAATATCAGACTGGATTCGGATTGCCAAAAAGCCGGGCTAGTATTCCCACTGATAAGAACCTAGATTTTCGAGACATCGGGCTAGGGTTCATTTGAGAAAGAGATTTTAAATCATTGTCTTTGTTTTAAAATCCTAAGTTAGATATTATAGTTTATTTAATACCCGAAGAAAAGTAGTTGGGAGCTTTAATGTCTCAACAAGGATAGAACGAAGCGACACAAAAAAACAAAACAAAAACCATTGATTTTACATGCATAGTCTGGCAGACATGCCATTGTGTATCGAGATATAATTCACAAAGGGTGGATTGACAAATTTGATAGTTACGAACCAAAGATAGATTCTCGGGTCTTTGGGTCTGTAGGGACATCCGGGCTCGAAATCCACGAAATGCTTGGGGCTGCAATCTCGGGTCGTGGAACTCGGTTCCCCTGCACGTAATGTAGTCAATTGGGAACTAGACAAATGTTATTTAGGTGAGATGCGATACCCTATAACAATTGGGTTATAAGCATTATCACAATCTTATCATGCTCGATGAAGGGAAGTTAAGATCTTTGAAGAATTATGAAATAGATAGTGAATATTGAAGTGACATGAAATATTTTTACAAAATACATTTGGTTGTTGGGAATGAATCCATGTGGATATAGTCATGATGTTATGTTAAGTATTGTTGTCATATGATGTTGTTTTGTGAGTCGTGTATGTGACTGCTATGATAAAACTCATATATTGGTATCTCACCTTTGCTTTATTTCTGTTTGGTTCTCATATGACCCAATGAATCATTTGACCCACTCGGGGTTCATGGGTCTAGCATTTGAGCATCGAGATGATGGTGGCACTTGGGTTATAAACCCGGGAGCCCTAAGTGATGTATATACCGGGCCTTTACTGACTACTAAGGGGATAGAAGCAGGGACGACGTCTTGTATCCATAGCATAAAGACAGTTGAAGTTCCATTACCTCCTATTTGGCTTCTCTTGAGGACACTAGTGGAGACAGGAAACACTTATCATCAGCCTTGACCGCTACAGTTTGCCCCTGGATCAACACCTGCGTCTCCAGTACCAGAACTACCTGCACCCATTGTCCTTGTTGGGGGAGAAGATGATGATGTTGATGTGATGATTGAAGAAGACCCTGAAGTAGAAGATCCAATTGAAGAGGATCCGGTAGAAAATGATGAGGGGTGATAGAGTACCACCCTCTGGATGATGAGGTTGTTGATCCTATCGCTGATGTGGATGTCAGAGGAGGTTCTCCCAATCCTTCTCCAGATAGGGATGGCCATGGAGGTCTCCCTAACGGGTTCCACTAGATGACCAACTTAGATGGTTAGCTTACAGAGGTAGCGTTAACTTCTTCTAGTTGTATATCAGGTTGATGAGAACCATAACTTTTTGTAATATTGGTTCTCTGCTAAACCCATGGATTTTGGTACTGTATATTTTATGTATGTATTTTATTTACAAATGTTCAAAACTCTGACCAATGACCCGCAACTATAAGGGTCCTGATTGTAGAAAGGAAAACAAATGATGTAAGTATTTCGGAAATGTGTAGATGTATGAATGTAGATGTATATGATGGTGATGTGATTATATATAAGTCAAAAGTTTTTTTTTACACCAATTTTTTTGAAGCAGAACAAGTAATAATTTATTTTCCGAAAGTAACCAGCAAACAGTTTTCTGTTTTATTTATTTCTGCAAAGAGTCTGAAATGTAGCACCGAGGGAGGCGTTACACATTCGAGTTTCATCCCATATAATAAGCCTGCCTTTAATTATCAATTGTGCTAACGAGCTGTCTTGTTTGATATTGCAAGTAGATTCTTCGTTCACATTTATTTGAATGACAAACCTCGAAAGTGCTATGCTGCCACCAAGGATTAGGAGGGCTGCTATTTCACTTGATGCAACCGTCAATATAATTTATCCCTTTGATCTTATAGTCGTTGCTATAATCCTCCAAATGAATGTTAACTATTATGATCTGTTATCATTCATATATTTGTCTAATAGCAGGTTTGATTAAAGTTTGAAAATAATTCGTACAAATTTTATTAAGCTTATAAGTTATATTAGTTTTTATTAAAATTGTTATCACTCTCGATCAATTGTAAATTAAATGTAGTTACTAATTTCAATTACCGATAAATTGTGGAAAATCACTTATGAAAAATTAGATGATCATTTCCAAATTAAGTTTTAGGTCCCTAATAATCATTTTAAATTGATAAATGTTTTATGTTGATAACTCATTTACTTGAAATAGTTCAATAATATAAATAGGGTTTGATATAGTGACATTTGTAAGAAAATGCAATATGAAATTTTATATTAAATCATATCTATAATAATTTTCTGATTTTTGGCTTTTTTTACTAAACTAATTTTTGTAAAATAATATAATAATGGACTATTTTACTAATTTAAATTATGTATTTATATTAATTTACTAAGTTAAAGTAGTATTGATAATTTTGGAGTATGTTTCGTAAAATTTGACGGGATATATTTCTTAAAATCAAACGTATAACAATAAGAGTTGATGTATGATGTATAAGGATCGTTGGGATAATGCTCAATGAGATGGTTACAAAATCATCGGCAACTTCGTTGGTCTTTTTATTTTTTTGGTGAATAAAATGGGACTAAGCCCCTACAACAAACAAACTAGAAATCATGGGGAAAGAAGCTAGATGAAGCATCCCAAAAACAGATAAAGACGAAAAGTCAGTAACAAAATCAAAAAATTTACAATGACCATCCAAGGAGAGCCCGTCCTTTGATAAAACATCAGCAGCCTGATTTGCTTCACGGAACACATGAGACCAGGAATAACGTCCACCAAGACGGTTGATGGAAAGGATATTATCAACCAAAGCAAAATGAGGATGAGAATGATCACACCCGTTATTCAACAAGTTTATTGCAACCTGTGAGTCAGACTCAACAAGCAGCTCTTTGAAGTCTCTGTTGCATGCCATTGGAATTCCAATCAACAAGGAGCTTTTTTTTTCACATTCACCAAAAAAAAATGTAAGTTGTTCTATTTTTTTTATAGTGAAATTAGTGTGTTTTTTATTACCGCTAATGTAACACCCCAACTTGGGAGTCACATGGTTACCCATTGCGGAAAAATAAAACTAATTAAAATGCTGGTTACTTTCGGAAAATAACATTCTCTTAATAATTAAATATTCTCAAAATGGTGATTATATATATATATTTATTTATTTATTTAAAGAGTAGGTGAACACTCAGAACATGATACATGAACAACATAAATATCTAAGCAGTGGTTGTTGCAGCTTGATATATATATATATTACAAAAGGTCAAGGCCTTATAGTACCAGCCATTGATAACACTAAACATAAAAGGGAAAAGCTGTAAGCAAGATAAAGCAAAAAGGGGGAAGGTTCGGAACCACATATCAAAATACCGTGGCTCTTTGAGGCCAAATACAGTCGGACCAGGATACACTATTCCCAAAAAGGACACCCCTAAGTTGGTCTAGAACTAATAACCGTGAAAAGGGCCAATCTGAACACTCCCTGAGGAGTTCCCCAACGATGCATCTGCCACTTCTCCGCCCTCATCAAAATCAGGATCGTCATCAGGAATATACTCCGGTACATCGTCAATGTCGTCTTCGTAAAGGACGTGACCTTCCAGCTCGCCTTCAGGGTACTCCTCAGGATCTTCCACTGGATCCTCTTCAATTGGTGAAGCTGGCTCAACTCCCGGAAGTGGCACTCCTAAGGGTGGGTGCTCGTGAAGTTGTCCCCTCTGCACCAACAACTGTAGATAGTACCAAGGGGGTGGTAGTGACACCCGAACCATTCCTACTGTCTGCACTCGCTATTGTGGTCCCTCTTCCCCATTTCCTTTCAGTTCACTAACCGGGCCGCGATAGATGGCGGCATGGGATCCGGGGAGTATTTTCCACGCCCCCGGATCTCCCGCATTATCAAAAGTTAGTGTCCTCATTCCCGTCGAAGCCAGAGGCTCGTCGGGATCCATCTAAACCTGAATATATATATGTACAACAATTCCATAGGGAGAAGGAACAACAAGAAAACATGCAAGAGTGAGATATCAATATATGGATTGGACACAATAACCATATTCATGATGCATACATCACATAAGCATATATTAGATATTTCCAAACAATTTATCAGAATTAAACATGTATAATGTCAAAGGGTCTCATGCCCGCATGGTCAGTTTCGATGAAAATATGCATGACACTTCAATATTCAGGCTCTAAACTTAATCTAATGAGATCCCTTCGTCATTCTAAGAGTTGATCAAACTCAAATCGCCACCACTTTGGCATCATCCATAGTATATTGTCCCATCCCAGGATGCAGTATTCCATGCTCATGGATTTAATAATACACTATCCCATCCCAGGATACAGTGATACATCATATTGTGAATACCTGATCATCAAGGCATCACTCCTATCAACGTGAGGCACGTCTGCCTAAAATGCATGTAAAACAATTGTCCTCAACGTTTTCTTTGTGTTCATTCTCTTTCGTTGTCGAAGCTCAAAAGCTAACGACTTTTCATAAATTTTAACGTTTTGAAATTATCAACATCAACACGGGACACGCAGTCCGAGTGCTCAATCACAACACCTTAGACCGATGCACCAGTCAAGACTTTTGGTCATTGAAAACAACTTTCAACTTTTCCACGTTTTATCACAACGTGAATAGGATGCACAATCCACAACAATGTGACGCGGATCCAAGATCTACGTGTAAGTTATAGAACTCCAGCATTCGACGTCTCGCTTACGAGATTCATCTTTCAACATATTTATTCCTTTTCGTTCAGTGAAATACAAATACAAAATGAAACCTCGGCAACTTGTCCAAGCTTGCCGGAATATTTTCAAAAGTATTTTACCAAAATATTTTCATTGGAAATGCATTTGTAAAATGTTAAGTCATAAAGAAATCCATGTTCCCCTTTAAAATTCCTCTTCTCTTCCAAACTAACTTTAGAACATTGTTAAATCCTTTCAAATTCTTTTCTAAAATAGTACCAATCATTTTCAAAGGTTTTTCTTCATAAAACATACTTTTTAAATTTATTTTCACTTATACTAAAATTATTTGAATGGAAGAAAGGTTGTTCTCAAGCTTTAAAATATTTTCCACTTGGTAATATACTAAAATATATTTTCTTTTCTATTTCAAATCTCAACTTCATTTATTTTAACAAAGAAGTGCTCTGATAAACACAGTTATATGCAAGGTTTCCTCATGAGTCTTTTGAGACGTTTATCTCAATAATTAATTGTGCACCGACAGAGGTCAGACTTCTCAGACATCAATCAACAACAGAATAATATTCTCATCAACAGCATAAAAAATAAAACATTTCATGCCATATATCCAAATCATAAATCATGATCAAGTAAATCATCAAGCTTAGACATTTAAATCAAGCAGTTCAATCATATTAGACAACTCAGTACATCACCAATCATATAAGACAACTCAGTTCATCACAACAATCATGCATATAGTTATTGGAAACATCCCTCAAGCTTTCCCCTCTTACATGAGATCGAGGTATTAGTGCTTCTAGCTTGGTGTAGGTTACAACGATCCTACGTACACGCTTCACGACGAAAGTCTAAGAATTTCAAACACATAACACAAGTCAAAAACAACTAAAACATCATCATCTACCATAGTCCTAGATTCGGCCATGACACAAACATAGGGTTAGAGATTTTCAAAATTTATACAACTCATGGATTAATGATGCTTAAGTGTTAGGAGTTCATAAACAATGATCACTTTACAAAGATTGAACAAAAATCCCACTAAGCCACTAGCTTAGGGTTTCGGCCTTGCTAGGAAAATGGGGGGAGAAATTTTTGTTTGATTAAAGCTCTTAGATTTGGCATCAAAAGGTACTAAGAGGTTTAAATTCGTGATCATATTACAAAAGTTGAAACAAAACTCCCTAGGTCCAAAACCACATAGGTTCGGCCATCCTTGGATAAATAGGCTAGAAAATTTTTTTTTTGATTCAAGCTCAGATAGTGAATATAGAGATGGTTATGAATGCATAGAAATTGGTTTCAACTCAAACGGATTTTTCTACAATTTTCTAGAGATTTTAGAAGTTAAAAAGAGCTTTAAGAACATCAATGGAAAACATAGAGTAAACTCATGAAATAAATGTAGAACTTGAAAGATAAGAGTATGGGAGTGTTACCCTTGAAGCTAGGATGAAAAGGTATGAAGAACTTGAAGATTGACAAAGAGTAAAAATGAAAACTTTAAGTGATATAAACTTGAAATAGTAGGATTAAGAAGAAGATAATGAGTGAGGTGAAATGGAGTGTGAATATATAGAGGGAGAGAGGGAGTAGGCGTGAAAGAAAGAGAGAGAGAACTTAATGACTAAGTTTTGGGTTATGCCATGTTTGGTTGGCAAAAAGGAGAAAAAATGGCTTATTTGATTATAACATAGTAAAATTTGAAAAAGTGTAATGATGGCACTTTTTATGGATGTGATAAAAGGCTACTACCACCATGCCTACTTTTCCAACAAGTCACTTCAATCCTTTCATGTCTCCTATTATGTTCCATTGTGTATCTGGTTCAAGTTCCTGGTCGTATTTCACCCGGAATAAATATTATATTTTGGCCCAGAACAAGGATTTTCGAAAATTTCCAATATTACACAAAACACAACAAAACCACCAACTTTTTCGTTCACGGGTCAAAATTAAGTTTTCTGCTCGGTAAACTTGTACCGGTAGTGAAAATACAGACCGACTTTCGTCTAAATTTTCAACCGAAAATTTAACCGTGACTTCCTACGGTAATAGAACACAAGAAAATGATTTTAGTTTATTTAAAATCACTCTCTGGATTTTACCAAAAATAAATATGTAAACACATGTATTTACTGCTACAAAAAGACATATAAATCGGGGTGTTACAATTATAAAGAAAAACATCATGAAATATATTAATCATATATATAATATTTGGTCATATATATAATCCTCATTGTGGGACATGATCACCTTCCTTGTCCTTTTTTGCCTTGGAACAGCTTGTGGTACATCAGACCTTGGTTCCCCGATGATCACCCCAGCAGCAGCAAGCTTCTTGGCACCAGCTAGATGAGTAGTTTTGGCTTGTCGATCAACTGTTTTATTTTTCATGCCAAGGGTCTTAGCTTCATTGAGCTCTGTTTGTTCCTCTTTGACCATTAGCATCTCCTCTTGCTTGGCCGGTTCTACCTGAGCCACAGTACTGATCTTCATGTTGGTCAAATTTACCTTGCCAAACACTAAAGCAAACATGCCCTTCTCCTTGAGGATTGCAACTTGTTCCTCAGGAGTCTTGGCTTCAAGAGTAGCATAGATCTGTCGTGACTTGAAGATCTTGGAGAGCAGATGGCATAAAGGAAGAGTGGATGCCTTCTCCCTGTGAATCACATAATCTCTGAATCTGCCAAACAGGATCTGAGGCAGATTGACCTTTGTTTCAGCTACCAGGTGGCAGAGACAGAACTTGTGTAAAGCAGAAAGGTTGTCCTTGGACCCAGTCTTGTGCAACACAGTTTTGTTCAAAATTTGATGAAGGATACGAACTTCATCCTTCATTTCCACTGCCTTCGAAGAGTGATTCCTCACAGTATCAGGCCACATCAGGAAAGCAGCTATGACCTCTGGTCCTCCCAAATCTTATTCCCATTTCTCAGTTAGGGTTAGAAACTCCTGAGCACAGTTGATCACAGTCGCGATTGTTGCTTCAGACACAACCACCCAAGTTCCAAGCATCTCAGCAGAAATCTCTGTATCTATAACATGGGGGTTCCTCCAAAAGGCTCTTATCAAGTCTAGATACACCGAGACCTTCTCGATGAATAGTCATCCCTAACCAACAGCGTTGATGTAGTGAATAACATCAACATTATACTCATTCAGAATCCCAAGCTCAAAGTGATATTCAATGCCAATGTTCATATTGTTGACATTGTAGGTAGAAACTGTTATGTCATAATACGCCTGACTCGTCATGCGCCTGACTCACACTCTTGTGGTCCTTGTGTGTTTCGATGAACTCAAACATTAAGTAATTGATTTTACATTGAACCATATGAATATTGCTAATCATCTACTTGATTTGTATAGCAAAAGCCTTGTATCATAGCAGGACATGTCAACAAAAGATTATGAAAGAATCAAATGGTTGCATACAAGCGTCTGAAGTACAATACGTCTGAAGTCTGACTATTTGAAGCCTACAACTTTCAGTCTCATCATTCTCTGAAGATGATCAAGTATCAACAGTATTGAAGCAGTATCAAAGCAAAGCAATCAACAGTTGTCATCTTTACTGAAAGCTAAAGGAAAAGAACTTACTCGGTCATGAGTAAACAAAAGAGTAGAATCAAGCAATACTCTTTTGGAAGACTTTTCATTCTTACTTGACTGACTATGCTAAAGACCAAAGAAGCATGAAGTGATCAGTTAGAGTAATGATCAAAGTATTCGAGGAATACAAAAACTATCTTCTAAAGGAAAGTTGAAAGAAGATTTGGATCAAGTTTACAGGCCAAAATCCGATCAAGAAGACATCACATATGCGTCTGAGTCCCTGACAAGGTCAGAATCTTCATATTGTCAGATCCATCTACCAAGACTCACTTGACAACCACTATCTCAACAAATGATCAAGAACAAGATTATGTGGTATCTAATTCAAACCAATCTGGAAAGCGCTCAAAGGAAAGAGTATTTATCTCTCGGTATGAGTCTATGCCCCTGACAAAGTCAGCATCACTCTTCTGTCAGAATAGCATGTTTGATTCAAGAAATATTCAAACATCCTCAAACTTATAAGATGTGAAATGCAAAAGTCACTTCTGTGATATTGAAGCATGCGCCAAGAAGAAAAGCTCTCTATGAAGAATATTCTTATTTCTGGCTCAAGGTTAAAGAGCGATTTGGAATATAATTAATTAAACTTGAAAGATGCTTATTAATATATTTCGTATCTTCAATCGAAATCAGAAAAAGGAGAAAAGACAAAAGGTGAAAGCTATAAAAAAAGTATTCCTTATGATAGTAAAAGAAAAGCTACTTTATCTGAGCTTTTCTATGTGTTACACATATAAGGAAAGAACGATGCCCAAACTTCTATAAAGCATATCTGCTATTCTCAATTATCAGTAAGGAATCTTCAACGTTCTTCAAAGCATTTATTATCAAGTGAGAACGGCTATCTCTCAAAGAACAAAGGTGAAGACCTTCATCTGCATCTGAACGGATCTTTTTGGTCAAGTATAAATATATGAAGTCGAAGATCAAAAAAGAGTGAGACAAGATATACAAGTGAAGTGATACAGTGATAAGTAGAAAATTCATCATATATATATATATATAGCTGAAAGCTCTCATATCCTCTTCACACTCTGAATATCATTTGAAGAAGAACTCATCTGCAACTCACCATGTTCCAAGTTCATATCCACCCTCTGCAGTGTTTAAATATTGGTCGAATTGCCTTGTAACTTTGAAGCTGTGCTTCAAAACTCTCTCGAACTCTCAAAGCCTGAAGAGACTTGTTTCAAGAATACTTGTTGAGCCTGAAGAGGCTAGGTGTGCAAACAATACTTGTAGTTAAGCCTGGAGAGGCTAGGTGTGCAAATAATACTCGTTTGTAACCTTGATCAGTAATAGTGTTAAAACTTGTTTAAGCCAAGGACTAGATGTAGCCCAAGGTTATGGGTGAACCAGGATAAATCTCTGAAGATACTATCTACCTATCCTTTACATTATTATTCAGTTTGTTTAGTTATGCTTAGTAACTATCTCGAGTGTGTTATATAGTTGCAAATCAATTGTTGTGAAAGGTGTCTGATCTTAGAAGACATCATTCACTGACTTTGTTTTGTGCTTCTTAAACTCTGATTTTCGAAAACACTATTCAACCCCCCTTCTAGTGTTGTTTTGTGCCATTTCAGTTGGTATCAAAGCTCAACCTCTGGGTTGAGCACCTCACGGTGTAGAGGAAAATCCAAAGAATGGCAAGTGAAGCAGCCTCAAGCAACAATATGTACAATCAGGGTACATGTCTTAGTAAACCACCCATGTTTAGTGGAAAAAATTATAAGTACTGGAGGAGTAAGATGAGAATGTTCATAGAGTCAACTGATCTAGATCTACGGGAGATCATATCTCAAGGTCCTTACAGTCCAACTGACGAAAGTGGGAATGCTATTCCAAGAAGCAGATGGACATCAGAGCACAAAAGTATGGTGCAACTTAATGCAAAAGCAAAATATCTTCTTATATTTTCTCTTAGCAGGTCTGAATATGATAAAGTTAGAAGCTGTGAAACTGCAAAAGATATCTGGATCAGACTTGAAGAATTGTATGATGAAGATGCTGTTGTCAAGGAAACATCTGAAGAAACATCTGTCAACAATGTTGATAAACTTCTATCAACTAGTATCTCAAACGAGCAACTATCTCAAAATGATGATGAAGATGGAGAAGTTTTTGAAGCAACCAGAAAGATGAGAAGATTTTGGAATAAGATAAGAGCTAAGAAAATAGCAATCAGAACAGCAGGTGATAGAATGCCACCTCTCAAAAGGATGATCACTTGGGAAGATCTGGATAAAGAATTGGATGAAGAGTTCAAATGTCTACTTGGAGACACTGACTCAGATTATGAGGTAAATTCTGAATTTGAGGATTTACAAGATGCCTATCATGAACTTGTCAGTGAATCCAACTGTATTCTTGATAAGTTCAAAGAACTTAAGAAATAGTATGTGAAGCTCACTAAGGAGCATGAACAGAAAAATCTTAAGGTTGATGAACTAGTCTTAGAAAATAGAAAGCTCAAAGCAGAAATGCTTAAAGCTGATATCATTACTGAAACACTACCATCTGAAGAAGTTTTCAAACTTCAACAGAAGGTTGAAGAGCTCACTAATGATCTTGTTAGATTTTTCAATGGCAAGAATAACCTAATGAAACTTCTAGGAAGTCAAAGGTTAAGTTTTGACAAAACTGGTATTGGTTACATTGAAGAGAATCATGATAAAGTATTTGATAAACTCTCAGATAGTGTAAAAATTCCTATTAAACCTTATTTTAATATATCATGTACTTTCTGTGGTAAATCTGGACATATTACGTCCAAGTTCTTTCACAAGAGAAAAGCCAAGTCTTCACATAATAGAATACGTAACAAAAGTGGACCCAAAAAGGTCTAGGTACCAAAACACCTTATAATCCCTCTTGAAGATTTATTGAATAGGCCAAAGAAGACACCTTTGATAAAGATTGGAAAATGGATTCTTACTACTCAAAATTTCAAAAGAGTATATATATTCCAAAGCCTCCAATTTGAGTAAAGAGCAACGGAAGAGAATACAGGAGGTCAGTCATTTTCGAGACAAATCACTTACAAGTAAACATTTAAGAAATTCTATTTTAAGAATCTTATGTGTGATTATGTGATTATTTGATTTAATTCATTTGTTAGTTGAAGACCCGTATGAGATGACGTGGACCCTTCTTAAAGATTGAGAAAGACATATTAATTTCAAAATTCTAGAATGATTAAGTGAGAAGTTAACGAGGAAACGTTTCATTCTCTTCGGATAGTTTCTCTCTCCGCACATCAGCGCATTTAATGTGAAGTACTTTTTGTAAACCTCTTCATCACACACAAAACCGTTCAACATCAGACTCATCTCTTCGCTCTCTCTCTCTCTCTCTCTCAAAAGTTTCAATCTTTCGTTCTCCTTCTGCCCTAATCTCTCTCCAACTTCTATCGTCTACAACAATGGCTTCAAGAAGATCAACTAACCTCTCCGTCTTCCCCAATATGGAAGAAGCAGAAGCCAGAAGGATTCTCATAGAACACATTGTCAAGTTTGAAGAAATCAAAGCGGCTGGGTTAGACGTTTTGCCTGAACTTGAGTTCGTGGGATGGATGAACTTCTTCACAATAAGGAAAAACGTTTATCCCCAAGTAGTTAAAGAATTATTGAAAAACTCTGCATCTTCAAGACATGCTCAACTGTTTAGTGTAGCTGGAAACGTGAATGCAGTAAGGCATCATTTTGACATCCGTGACATAGTTCGAGCAACTGGCTGTGCTCAAGAAGTAATTGGAATGTCTGACGATTGGGAACAGTTTGAAGACAAAGAAGAAGTTAATCTCACCCTGTTTGGAGATAAGCTTTTTGAAAGTAAGTTTATTCACTATCTCCTTCCAAAAGCTAGGCTTTTACATGTCATCTTGACTAGGTGTGTAACCTTTAGGAAAGGTTCTCTGAATGTTGTGTCTAAGGATGACAAATATGCTTTATTTCGACTTCTCAATTTTAGAAAAGTTGATATAAATGATATTATTTTCAACCACATGATTAAGACTGCTAGTGGAAAGACATGCCATCCATATGCCATGCTTTTAACAAGACTGTTAAGAAATAAGGGAACTATTTTAACTTCTGAAGTCTGGAATCAGATACCTGTTATTTCAGTGCAAACCCTTATAGATTTGGAAATGAAAAATGAATATGGAAATAATTTTGTTGCTGCTGGAAATCTCGTTGTTGAAGAAACCCCTGGAAGAGTCTCTAGTGACTCAGATGATGATAAACCCTTAAGTTCTGTTTTGAAAAGAAAAAGGAAGGAAGTTTCTGTTTCTGTGAAAAACAAGAAAGAAAGAAAACTGAAGAAACCAAGGTCAAGAAGAACATCAGTAACTAATGTAGTATCTGAACTAGTGGCTGGTGTATCTGACTGTTTCAATAAGAAGAAAAGATTATCTAGGAAAAGGAAAGGAGGAAGTATTGGAAAGAAAGAAGAAAGACTGAGTAATGGAATCAGGATCTGTGAACCTGGAAATGAGGAAGCTAGAATGTCTGTTCAAGTAGAAGATCAAGAAGTGCAACAAGAAGAAAGGGGACAAGAAACAGTTGAAGAATCTGAAGAAGATAGAAAAAGAAGATTGGTTGAGTTTGAACAAAATTGGGAAAAACACAGGAATGACTGGTGCATGAGATATAGACCATCTCAAGATACTTCACCAAACCAATCAAGACAATTGGTGAACTATCTGAAAGAGATTTAGAGGCCCATCAAGCTCTAAAAGCTTTGAAGAAACATGTTAAGGCAAGAAAGTTCATTGCAAACAACACCCATGTTCCTATCCCAATATTCCTTCTGCATGCTCAGAGGAAGGATCTAAAAAGGAAGATTAAAATGAGGATTTGCACTTCGAGGGATGTGATTGTGTATCTTGAAGACGAAAAAGGTCAATGGGATGCCGAGTCATCGACATCAGGGCTGACTGAATATCAGAAGTGGAAGACTCCCACTCTGAATGGAAAGATTGGTTTTGTTGCTTTGCAACACTACAGGTATGTCGGACCCTCAAAACCTCTGCCACTGTACCCTTGGTACAATAGTTATCATTTTATGATCGTTAATGAACCAAGCATCTATTGCTTTCAAAACACCTTTTTCTATGCTGTGTCGGGCCAAGATTCTTGATTAATTGGATAGAAGATTCCATAATCTATGAAGATGAAAGAGAACCTCTCCCTATTCAAAGGTTAACAGAAAGTCTGTTCTATACCATCGTGACTCACTCCTTGATTAACAGATTGAGTCTATGATGCAGAACCCCAGTGTTTGAAGAATCTATTTCTAAAACCCTTCCCAATCTGAATCAATTTCTGTATCTGAGCAATTTGCATCATTTCTTTTGCTTCATTTCTAACACTGTTTATGTGTTAAGAAATTCTGTCTCAATTCTGTCTGAAAACCCCATCTCTGAAAACCCTATTTCAAATTTGGTTATCCTGTTTGAACTAAGCTTATCCGATGTTGATGATGAAGATTATGCCCTTGGTAATGAATATGTGTCTATTCCACCTTTGATCAACTTCTCTGAAACAACTTCTTTTGTGGTTAATATGTTTGAAGAAGAATCAAGAAGCCCGTTTAATGCATCGTCTGAAGAGCTTGCAGTGGAAGAAACAATAACTGCTGAAACAAGTCTGGTCTCTTTCTCTTTGGAAATATGTCTGAAAATGTGTCTCAACCTCATGCATGTATCAAACTTCTGCCATGGTACAACAACTACCATGAAGCAATGCTTTCTGATGAGGAATTAGTTGAAGATGTCCCTATTCAAGAAGAGCCAGTGGATCTACCAGAAGTAATACTACAACAGCAAGCAATTCAGCATGATCTGGGAGATCATCATGTTCCCGCAGTGGTCAGTGACCCTGAAGCAAGAGCTGAACTTCAAGGAATTCGTCAAGAGATGAAGCAAGTCGTAACTTTCCTATAGAAACTGCTTGAAAAGATGAACTAACCTGTCTTTCAATGATGATATTTTTACCTGATCTCCTTATGAATTTATGTTTTATCTATGCTTTTGAGCCATCTTGTGGACTCACTTGTTTTTGGTAATATCTATTTCTGCTTTGAACAAAGCTTTAATTGAGCCTCCTATCGGACTCACCTTTGTCTATCTCGGTTGATGCTTATCTTATCCATGAGTAATTGCTTGTTATTTATCTGAATGATTTCTGGCTAAATGCTTACCTACGTACTTTCCTTTTTTATAATGCCAAAAGGGGGATAAATAACGTAAGATCTTAAATAACATAAGAGCTAGGAGAAATAATAACTTGAAGCAACATAGCAAATAACACGAAGCCTTACAGTAAGTCAAGAAAAAAGAAAACAAGTTCAAAAAAAGAGAGCAAGAATAACAATGCTCTTCGCTGTTTTAAATATAGCATAAGTTTAGGGGAAGTCTCTAAACTATCTTGGAAACAAATTGTTTTGTTAATACCTTAATTGCTAATTATATTTGCTAGTTCAATATAAAATCTTATGGAATGTTCGTCTTCATCAAAAGGGGGGAGAATGTTAAGTCATAATGCATCTGACTCGTCATTCGTCTGACTCACACTCATGTGGCCCTTGTGTGTTTTGATGAACTCAAACATTAAGTAATTGATTTTATATTGAACCATATGAATATTGCTAATCATCTACTTGAGTTTTGTAGCCAAAGCCTTGTATCATAGCAGGACAAGTCAAAAAAAGATTATGAAAGAATCAAATGGTTTCATACAAGCGTCTGAAGTACAATGTGTCTGAAGTCTGACTGTTTGAAGCCCAGACTTTCAGTCTCATCATTCTCTGAAGATGATTAAGTATCAACAGTATTGAAGCAGTATCAAAGCAAAGAAATCAATAGTTTTCATCTTTACATAAAGCTAAACAAAAAGAACTTACTCGGTCATGAGTAAACAAAAGAGTAGAATCAAGCAATACTCTTATGGAAGACTTTTCAGTCTTACTTGACTGACTACTCTAAAGGCCAAAGAAGCATGAAGTGATCAGTCAGAGTAGTGATCAAAGTATTCGAGGAATACAAACACCATCTTCTATAGGAAAGTTGAAAGAAGATTTGGCTCAAGTTTACATACCAAATTCCGATCAAGAAGAAATCAGATATGCGTCTGAGTCCCTGACAAGGTCAGAATCTTCATATTGTCATATCAATCTATCAAGACTCACTTGACAACCACTATCTCAACCTTAGACAGAGAAATGATCAAGAACAAGATTATGTGGTATCTTCAAACCAATTTGGAAAGCACTCAAAGGAAAGAGTATTTATCTCTCAATATGCATCTATGCCTCTGACAAAGTCAGCATCAGTCTTCTGTCAGAATAACATGTTTGATTCAAGAAATATTCAAACATCCTCAAACTTATAAGATGTGAAATGCAAAAGTCACTTCTGTGATATTGAAGCATGCACCAAGAAGAAAAGCTCTCTATGAAGAATTTTCTTAATTTCTGGTTCAAGGTTAAAGAGCGATTTGGAATATAATTAATTAAACTTGAAAGATGCTTATTAATATATTTCGTATCTTCAATCGAAATCAGAAAAAGGAGAAAAGACAAAAGGGGAAAGCTATAAAAAAAGTATTCCTTATGATAGTAAAAGAAAAGCTACTTTATCTGAGCTTTTCTATGTGTTACACATATAAGGAAAGAACGATGCCCAAACTTCTATAAAGCATATCTGCTATACTCAGTTATCAGTAAGGAATCTGTAACGTTCTTCAAAGCATTTATTATCAAGTCGGAACGACTATCTCTCAAAGAACAAAGCTGAAGACCTTCATCTGCATCTCAACGAATCTTTTTGGTCAAGTATAAATAGATGAAGTCGAAGATCAAAAAAGAGTGAGACAATATATACAAGTGAAGTGATACAGTGATAAGTAGAAAAACCAGAGAAAATCTCTCATCATCCGAAAAGCTATATTATTCGAAGTAGAACTCATCATATATATAGATATATATAGATATATATAGATATATATAGATATAGCTAAAATCTCTCATATCCTCTTCATACTTGAAGAAGAACTCATTTGCAACTCACCAAGTTCCAAGTTCATATCCACTCTCTGCAGTGTTTAAATATTGGTTGAATTGCCTTGTAACTTTGAAGTTGTGCTTCAAAACTCTCTCAAACTCTCTGAGCATGAAGAGGCTTGTTTCAAGAATACTTGTTGAGCCTGAAGAGGCTAGGTGTGCAAACAATACTTGTGGTTGAGCATGGAGAGGCTAGATGTGCAAATAATACTCGTCTATAACCTTGATCAGTTATAGTGTTAAAACTTGGTTAAGCCAAGGACGGGATGTAGCCCAAGGTTGTGGGTGAACCAGGATAAATCTGAGTATACTCTCTCCCTATCCTTTACTTTATTATTCAGTTTGTTTAATTGTGCTTAGTAACTAACTCGGGTGTTGTTGAGGGTTTGAAAGGTTACGGATAAGGGAAGCAGGGGAAACTTATGCAAGAAGAATGCGTGTTTTTGAAAATGTAAAAAACAAGTTAAAGAAATGATCAATATAACTTATTCGGCAAAGAGAAATTTGTATTAAATATATCTTCGACATAATAATTGCAAATAATTAACAAATAGCATAGACGAGTCAGTTAAGAGCATGCAAACAAGCAATATATGCAATAAGTATTGGACGCACTTTTAACATGCAATATACGACCATGACTAGATGACATATTAATCCCCACAGATCATGTTAAGATGCTTTCTAATAAAAATAAATTTATCCTCAGCTAGAGCTTTAGTAAAGATATATGCCCATTGATGGACAGTATCTACAAATTGTATATCAATCACACATTTTTGCACATAATCTCTAATAAAATGATGTTTAATCTCTATGTGTTTAGCTCTAGAAGGCAAGATTGGATTTTTAGGTATATTTATTGCAGCAGTGTTATTACACATAAGTGGAATACTACTTACAAACATGTTGTAGTCCTCCAATTGATGTTTGATCCATAGAAGTTGTGAGCAGCAGCTTGCTACTGATATGTACTCAGCTTCTATAGTTGATAGGGCAATGGTACTTTGTCTTTTGCTTGACCATGAGACTAGATTAGCTCCAATAAAGTGACTTCCTCCACTGGTACTATTTCTTTCTATTCTATCTCCAACATAGTCAACATCAGAGAAACCAACTAATCTATAATCATCATTTTTCTTAAAGCACAAACTCAGATTAATAGTACATTTCATATATCTAAATATTCTTTTAACTGCTGATAAGTGAGACTCTCTAGGATCATATTGAAATCGAGTGTAACACCCCGATTTTCGCTGTTTCGTAATATCGGTGATAAATATATAAATATATATTTTTATCCGAGACTTAGAAAATGATTTTTGATAAACCAAGGTTATTTCCTTGTTATACTTATTTTTATAAGGTTACAGGGAAGTTTTTGGTTGAAAACTCAGACGGAAGCCGGTCTGCTGTTTTCTGTGTTTTCACTGACAGTAAAAGTTTACTGCTCAGAAGATCTAATTTTGGATCGTTAACGAGATGAAAAATATTTTTATCATATTTACTATGATACTGGGAGTTTTGAAAATTTTGGAAAAAAAAATTAACATATTATGTTTGTTGCGGGCCTATACGACAAGATGTCTCTAGGCAGAGTCTGAGTCAGATGGATGGGGAAGTCGGCAAAGTAGCAGAGATGTTGGATTGACTAACTTGACTAACATTCATGACAAGTCTATCCTATCATAAATGGCAATAATAGCATATTTATGGTAACATTGAATTTTGTTATGAAATGACCAAAATACCCTTGTCTTTTTATGACAATTCCTATCAAATGCCATTTGACAAATGGACCCAAAATCCTTGCCAACTCCACACGGCTCCAACATTTCTTTTTCTCCAAGTATTTGAATTCTTCTCCATTAAGCATTTGACATCTTCTTCATCAAGTTTTGACTTCTTCTTCATTAAGTTTTGAATCCTTCTTAACCAAGTTTTGACTTCTTCTTCTCCAAGTTTTGACTCCTTCTTCATTAAGCATTTGTTTCTTCTTCAATAAGCTGGTTGCTTCTTCATTTAAATAGGATATTTTCTTCCTTAAGTCATTTTTTTTCCAAATTCTTGATTCTTGCTCTAAAGAGTTCATAACTCGTCCGATTTTGCACAGCCATTCTGATCAGTTTCTATTTTGAATCTCGAAAAACTTTCAACATGAAAGTTGTTCATCTTTCTCTCTTCTTTCCAACGACATAAATATCATCCAAAACGGATAAGTATGTTGAGAGATATACCCAAAATACCGAAACTGTTCTGAAACCCTAACTTGGTTCATCTTCTCCCTTAAGTTCTCAAGAACACCATGAGACATTCTTGAAGAACATCATCCAAATAATCATTTTCTTTGATCATCAAGAGGTAGTCTCTCTTAATCTTGCTATTCTAAGCTTTTCTCTTCATAAGATTCTTGAGTTTATGCCTTTGATCAACAAGTTCTTCATTTGTTCAAAGTTCTTGAAGCTAGATTGAAAAATTCATAACTAATTCTAGAAAAATCCTTTTGACATGAAACCAATTGCTATGATCTTATAATCATTTCTATTTTCATTATCTAGAAGCCTAATATCATGTGAAATTTCTTTCCCTAAATTCTGGTCATGGCCAAACCTAGGTTGAATTTGTGTTCTTAGGTTTTGTTTCCATTTCATGTCTTGATTCATGATTATATCTTGATAGTTCTTGTATTCAAGTATATAGAAGATCAAAAATCTAACTTGAGCCTATTTGATTCTTCAAAAACCGAAACCCTAGGTATGAGCACTTGTTGGTTTTATGATTCCAAAGTTGTTTGTAACACTTGAATCTAACTCTAGGTTTTGTATGTTGATTAAATCCAAGAGTTTAGAAATTTTAGAGATTTCTAACTCCAAACTCAGTCTTGGCCGAAACCCTAGTTCTTGGAACTAGATGAGTTTTAGTTCATGTTCTTGGTTCAAAATCATGGTTACAGTGATTAATCATGCTTAAGTAACTTATGGATCATTAATCCCTAAGTTAATCAAATTTTAAGTTTCCTAATCTAGAAAATTGGGTAAAGCCGAGCCCTAACCCCATTGATTTAATTGTGTTGTTGTTTGATTTGATTTATTTTGGTTGCGATTCGTTTGAAGGAAACTACGGAGTTAGCTGATTTACACTGACGAAGGGAAATCGAATCGAGTTCGGGAGATTATTTCGTTCGAGTCTTCAAGAGGTAAGGGGAGCTTGCCTGATGGATTTTTCTCAATAACCATTTGTTTGTGACCATTTACTTGTTGTGTATTCTGTGTAATTAATGTGGTTGTGGTTATCTGATTAAGTGGTTTATGTTGTGTTGTATATCTGAGTATCGGTGTTTGATCTATTTTAAGTTATTTATTTGAATATGATATTGCTATGGTACATGATCTGTCTAGTGGTTTGTTGTTGAATGTTGCTTGTGAGTGTTGTTTGAGAAGCCTGACTGTGGTCAGTGCACAACCGACTAATCAGATAAAAGCTTTAATAAGCTGTGTAAAGTATATTCAATGTTTTATGGGAAACGTTGGAATATAATAGTGGTGAAAAGTATTATTTTGTAAAAATAAGGAGTTTTGATGATGATAATTTATTAGTGTAAAAGTAACTCGAGTCACAATGAGAGCGAAATTGTGAAAATGTTTAAGTACTGCTAATTTTTATGTAATAAAGTTTGTAATACTATACAAAGTTATTTTATGAAATTAATTGTTGAAAAGAAATTAAGATGATTTTAGAAAGTGTTTTCAGTGGAAAAAGTTAAGTATTGGCTTGAGAAGCTTTAAAAGTAATAATTGATGAATGATTTGGAAAAGAGTGATGACAGATTTGGAAAATCGTAGAAGGCAAGTATTTTGAAACAGCAGTACATATTTTAGGGAAGTTAAAACCTCAAGTGACTCATATTTGTGAAAACCAAGTTTTATTATTTAAGGATTTTATTGATGAATTTCCAACTTTTGGAAAAAGAATTTATGAAAGCAAAACTGATTTCGTGTTAATAGTGGTGTGGAACTTAGTAACCGAGACGTCGGGGTACTAAGGTTCTGTGTTGTGATGGACTCAGTCATTTGGACTTTGAGGGCCTATATTGTATACATGAGGTATACTGTGATGAATTGTATACATGAGGTATACTGTGATGAATTGTATACATGAGGTATACTGTGTTGAAACATTGAAGATGTTTCTAGTGCCACGAACCTACGATTGGTGCACCGGTCTAGAGGTGTCGTGATTGAGCACTTGGACTGTGAGGTCCTATGTTTTGATAAAGGTTTTATGGACAGTGAGGTCCTATGTTTTGATGAATGTTTTATGGACAATAAGGTCCTATGTTTTGATAAATGTTTTATGGACAGTGAGGTCCTGTGTTGTGATGAAAGTTTTAAAAAGTGTTTTAAAACTATGTGAGTCGTAAGCCATTTTGAGCTTCGGCAAGAGAGAGATTGAGCACAAAGAAAAGAACAAAACAAAAATGTTTTGCATGCATGTGGCAGACGTGCCTGCGATTTGTGGTTTAATGCATTAATTACCGGCGGCTGAGGTAATTACGATATGCATATCTCATTGTGCCTTGGAGGACTTTGGGATCCCCATCTTACTTGCTAATGGCGGAGCCACTGATTGTGGGCATTAGCAATGTGTTGGCCTTGTGAGTGCCTGGCTGTGTATGCCTTTGTTGTTTTCAAGATGGGAAGAGGTCGCTGACCTATTGGCAGAGTGCCAAGTTAGCCAGTGTGGCTTTGGAGTCTGATCAACTCATATGATGTTGGGATATCTCATGAGATTAGGACGAAAATTAGATGATGAATAGAAGTGTCATGCATAATTTTATGGATGATGTTTGGGGTGTTGAACCCATTGATAGACTATTAGCTTATAAATGCTTGTGTGGTAAATGTATATGTGCTATGTGGTGTCGAGCATTTAGTTATTGGGTTAAAACCATATATTGGCGTCTCACCTTTACACACACATTTAAGGATTCTTCTAAGTTCGATATTGTACCTTGGGTACTCTATCACAGATGGTGCAGAGGAGTCTGTCTAAGTCATTCCGAGACTTAGATGTAGTTGCTTGATGAGGTATTATTTGCGGTATAACTCTTAGAACGACCAGCTTAGGGATAAGACTTAGATTATTTTGATAGTGTGTATGAGTTTGGCTCAGAGAGCCTTTATTTTATAATGGAATGTTTGTGGCTCGGAGAGCCTATCTGTTAAATGAAAATCTAAGCTATTTCTTTTGGTTTTGTAAAGCTTATGGCTATAACTATTATTTTTATGTATTGAGGTCTGGTTGAATTTAGTGTAACTAGAATTCTGGAGTGAAAATGTAATCATTTTAACATGTGTTATTTGATTTGGAATGTCCGAATTACAGAGGAGACTCTGTCGAAATTTTTATAAAACTACTATTTTGTATTCAAGTATATTCTTTAAATAAAATAAGCTTGCCAAGCTATGATAGTAAGGTTGTGTGTTGATTATGGCTTAAGTGCGGAGTCATGACAAAGAAAAAATTTTATACCCAATTTCAGAAACTTATGTACTTATATATATTACTTTCCGAAAGCACCAGCAAATTATCTTTTAATTTTATTTTCAAACGAGTTTAGACAGTAATGCCTAAGGGAGGGTGTTTTATCGAGCACACAAGCCAACACTGAACATAATATCAGGTCTGGATGCATTAAGATATAAGATAGATCCTATCACACCTTTGTATACCTTTCGGTCTACCTTTTTTTCTTTGTCAACTTTGTTTAGTATGGACGTGGGATGCATAGGTGTACTCATTGGTTTGCAATCATCCATTTTGAACTTCTTTAAGAGTTCTTTTGATACTTGGCTTGATGGATGTACACCTTATCCACTGTTTGTTTAACTCGAAGTCCAATAAAGAACTTGAGTTCTCCCATCATACTCATTTCAAACTCTTTCTGCATTAGCTTAGAAAATTCTTTGCACAGAGATTCATTAGTATCACCAAAGATTATGTCATCAACATATATCTGAACAATAATAAAACTGGACTTAGTGGATTTTCTAAACAAGGTTGTATCAACATTTCCTCTACTGAATCCATTGTCCATTAAGAATGAACTTAACCTTTCATATCAAGCTCTAGGAGTCTGTTTGAGGCCGTATTAAGCTTTCTTTAGCTTATATACATGTTCAGGATGGGTTTCACTTTCAAAACCTGGAGGTTTCATAACATACACTTCCTCATTTATAAAGCCATTTACAAATGCACTTTTCACATCCACTTGATACAACATGATATTATGATGTGCAGCAAAGGATAGTAATATGTGAATTGCTTCTAATCTAGCAACTGGAGCAAAGGTTTCAGTGTAGTCTATACCTTCTTCCTGATAGTAACCTTGAGCAACAAGTCTTGCTTTATTTCTTACCACTTTACCATTTTCATCAAGTTTGTTTCTGTAGACTCATTTGGTTCCAATTACTGATCTGTCCTTTGATAAGGGCACAAGAGTCCAAACTTCACTTCTCTCAAACTGATTCAGTTCCTCTTGCATTGCCAGAATCCAACCCTCGTCGAGTAGCACCTCGTCTACACTGTTTGGTTCTGACTCAGATACTAAAGCAAAATCATCTTGCTCTCTGAATGTTGATATGGTTCTCAGCCTATCACTGGGACTTCCAATGATTTGATCTTAAGGAAAGTAATTTTTGAAGTAAATGTTCTTTGAACATTTTCTTGTAGTGAAGTTTCTGACTCAAGTTGTTGTTAATCTTCTACTTGATCATCAAACTTGATGTTTACTAAATTTTTAGAATCTTTTAGATTCCAATCTGCAAAAGCTTTATCAAGCTCTGATAATTTCTTATCAGGCTACTTGTCACCAAATTTAACATGTATACATTCTTCAACTACTAAAGTTCTAGAGTTGTAAACCCTAAAGCCTTTGGACGACTCATAATATCCTAACATAATTCCATTATCTAATTTAGTATCAAACTTACCAAGTTGATCTTTAGTATTTAGTATAAAGAATTTACAACCAAAAGGATGAAAGCAAGATATGTTGGGTTTTCATCCTTTCCACAATTCATAAGGAGTCTTATTCGGAATTGGTCTTATGTATATTCTGTTCTGAAAGTATCAGGCAGTGTTAACAGCTTCGGCCCAGAAATGTCTAAGGACAGAGTTGTCATTGAGCACTGTTCTAGCCACCTTGTGAAGTGATCTGTTCTTTCTCTCTACCACACCATTTTGCTGTGGTGTTCTAGATATTGAGAAGTTGTGAAGAATACCACTTTCCTCACAAAACCTTTCACATTGCTCATTTTCAAACTCTCCCCATGGTCAATTTTGATTGAAGTGATACACATGCATTTTTCATTCTGCACACGTTTGCAGAATATAGAGAAGATCCTGAATGACTCATCCTTGTGAGCTAAGAACATAACCCATGTCCATCCAGTGTAGTCGTCTTCTATGACTAGACCATATTTCTTGCCACTGACAGAGGCAATCCTTGTTGGTCCAAAAAGATCACGGTATAGCAACTCTAGTGGTTTATTGGTACTAACAACATTCTTAGTTTCAAAAGAACCTTTGACTTGTTTTCCCTTTTGACATGCATCGCAAATAGCATCAGATTTGAACTTAAGGTTTAGTAATCCTCTCATGAGGTGATTCTTACTTAGCTTTGAAATTAATTTCAAGCTTGCATGACCTAGCCTTTTGTGCCAAATCCATTGCTCATCTTTAATGGACACTAGACGTGAGATACTTTGATTTGAGAGGTCCTCCAAGTCAATCTTATACAGATTGTTTTGCCTCTTAGCAGTGAACAAGAATGATTCATCAGGTTTCTTGACATTACACATGTTCTTATCAAAACAAGGAACAAACCCACTATCACATAATTGACTTATGATCAGCAGATTATGTTTTAGAGCATCAACTAAAACAATATTATCAATGGAGGGAAAAGGATGTTTACCAATTTTACCTACTCCAATGATATTTCCTTTCTGATTACCTCCAAAGGTAACCCAGCCACCATCTTTGTGTCTAAGGTCTTGGAACATACACCTTTCTCCCATCATGTGACGTGAGCAACCATTGTCCAAATACCAAGATGCGTGTTTTTTTCCTGCTGTTAAGCAAATCTGCAACATGTATAATCTTATCTTTAGGTACCCAGATTGACTTGGGTCCTTTCTTGTTAGTAGTCACTAGACGAGCATGTCGGAACCAAAGTGGTTTTGGATTTAATAATCTCTAAGTTTTGATGCTAACAAAAGGATCAAATTTGCTTGGCAAAGTGTTAGTTGAGATCTAACATGTGCTTTCAGTTATGCAGGAATACTTTAATATAAGTAAACATAGGATGAGTTTTCATTGAAAAATACGCGTCCACCCTTGTAGACTGGTATAGTAGAGTTACTTGTTTATTTAATTTAGTAGACTGGTTTTCTTAAGTGAATGAGGCTCTAAATGTTTGCTAGACGAATACCAAAATAACTTGTTAGATACAGCAAGTTCAAAAACTTGATAATAAACACGTCCATTTTGCCACGTAAGCAGACGGAAGTAATTAGTAGAAGTAAATGAACTGAAAAATAAAGTAATCTAGTAGACGAACTCTAACCGCCACGTCACCAGACGGAGATCTTTATAACTCATTGAGGAATAGCAAGTCCGAAGACTTGATAGACAAGAGGATATGCCACGTCATCAGACGAGCAAAATAAAATATTGAACAGACTTAGTCTCTCATATAACTAAGTAGACGAAGTTTCTTTTTAGACGAGCTCCATCTTTGAAATGAATTAAATGCAATCTGAATCTCTTGAATTTATTTCAATAGAATATTTGTTCTTCACATTTGTTTTATCTGCTTTAATGTTTCACCTTGTTGTAAAAGAAACATAGTACCATCAAGAAATGCAAAAAGCAAAATCGTACAATAAGATACTGCAAAACGATCTGTATGATGACAACTTTATGGCTGAAAAAGCTGAATTATACACAAAGGAGGAACAACAAGTTCTCAAGCTACAATACTCAGAGCAGTAAGCCTCCAATTTCATGCTACCTCGATAACCAAGAGTACTATTCAGCATTGCCACAATCAAGCTATCAGTCACAACGGATATCATGCATTAAATGCTATCTCTAAACAGGATTATTCAAAGTAACCGTTGAAGAAATACAAGTGAAGAAGAAGGACACAATAAATAGGAGACCTGAGATACTGAAACAAGAACTCTTGACTGCACAACCTTACGAGCTCAACTTTTGTAAAACTACACTCACTCATACTCATATTTCTTTAGAGAGCAAGAGTCAGTATTTCTTAGTCTGAATGTTGTGAAAATATTAATCTGATCTTAACTATCATATTCTCACACATAGTGAGTTAAGAAGATCAAACATTAAATCTCTTTGTTAGAGTTAGAGCCTGAAGAGGCTTGGTAAGAAAGAAATACTTGTAGCCTGGAGAGGTGTTGAATACTTGGATGTAATCTATTTTGATAATAGTGGAGAAAATTGAAGCTGGCACAGGCAAACACAAGAATGAGAGGGTTTAATTATGTTTGTTAATTATTTTCGCAAAAACCTTTTTTGAGAAACCTTTTTACAAGCAGAAGATAAAAAGTTTAAGCACACAAGAAATCCTTTTTAAAAGATTAACAAAACCAAAATCAAATCTCACAGTTAGTATAAATAAATAAAACTGTAAAAGATAAGGGATAGAAAATTCACTCAGGTATTTTATCATGCTTCATTCTCTTCAAACCAAGAGCTACGTCCAGTCCCTTCTACTTGAATGATTTTCTCCACTATTTCCAAACAGTTTCTACAACATGTATTCTACACCTCTTCAGGCTACAAGTATTGCTTTTTTGCCAAGCCTCTTCAGGCTCTAATTCAATCACATAGATTTTTATAAGATCTTTCTAACTCACTATATATGAGGGTATGAAGGTTTAAGATCTAATGAATATTTTTACAAATATTCAACCTTAAGAATTACAGACTTTAGCTTTAAAAAGGGAATATGAGCTTTGAATATCTTGCAAATGTTCAAATGGCAAAAATTCTTCTTCAGTGCTTAAGACCTTCTATATATAGTGGTCTTCAACTTCTCTTGCAAATTTTCAACGGTTATTTTTAATCATCCCATTTAGAGATAACATTCAATGCATGATATCCGTTGAGACTGATAGCTTGATTTTGGCCGTGTTGAAAAGCATCCTTGGTTATCAGAAAAGCACAAAACGGAGGCTCATTGTCCTGAGCAATCGTACCTTAAAATGTTTCTTTCCTCCTTTGTGTATAACCTAGCTTTTGTCCAACAATAAATTTGTCATGGTACAGATCGTTTTACAATTCCAATTGTACTATTTACTTTTTGTATTTCCTTGATAGTACTATGAATTTTCTCACAAAGGAACAGGGCATTAACTAGATAAAACAATTACAAAGAACATATATTCCATTGAAATAAATATCAATCATTTGAAATAAATTCAATCTGGTCCAGATTGCATTAAATCACATTCAAGGTAGTAAAGATATACAAGATGTAGAACCGTCTACAGGCACTCAGTTTTAAAGTGCGTCTACACAAGGTTTTATTCTGCTCGTCCACTGATGTGGCAGAAGCGCTCGTCCACACAAGTCTTTGGACTTGCTAAGTCTTTAGAGAAACTCCATCCAATGACGTGGCACTATGGACGTCTACTGAATTTTAGTTAGGCACTATGGATGTCTACTTGAGTTTTAAGGAGAGCACTCGTCTGCTGACATGGATACTATGGACGTCTACAGAGATATAGTTAGTCGTCTACTTAACGATTAAAATATAAACAGTTTATATAACCTTTGGACGGATAACTCTTTTGCAAGAGTCCAAGCATTGTATACCTTATATTATTTTGGATATTCCAGCATAAACTGAAATCAGTTGTTAGAGCTCAACTAGCACTTTGCCAAGCAAATTTAATCCTTTTGTTAACATAAAAACATAGAGATTAAATAAACCAGAACCACTATGGTTCCAACAATCTCCCCCAGTTTGATGATGACAAAAACTGATTAAATTTAAGTAGCAAAGTTTAAGAGAGCTTGCAAAACTCCCCCTAAGACATAGCATGTTGTTTTGGCTTCAACGACTCAAGAGGGGGGGGGGGGGTGAATTGAGTTTTATTTAAAATAGTTCCCTCTTAAAACTTTTCAAAAAAAATTTCAAATCAGAGTTGTGGATTTGTGGCCTCAGGATCTTTTACAAAATCAATGAAGGATTTATATAAAATCTTGAATAGGAGGATGATGAGGATAAGAAAGATTAATTCAGAATTAATTCATAATAGGTTCGGGTTCAAAACTCAGTAATAACGAAATACAGAAACTGATTAAGCCTTTAAATATTAAGAACAAGTTATGCAAGTTTCAGATATAAGCATTAACAATCAAGAACAAACTTGCAGGGTTTGGCCAGATTAATTCAGTTTCAGCAATCAGGAATGGTTTTTATCAACTCAGTTTTGAACGCAGATAACACAGACTTGATTACAATCGAACTCAGGTTTCAATACAGTTTATACAGATCAAGAACAGAAATTATATTGAACTTTAAACATCAAAATCACATGTTCTTGATCATAAACAGAAAGTAAAGGAGTTTAAGTTTAGGGATACCACACAACAAGATTTATCATGGTTCAGTCACCTCCACTGTGACCTACATCCAGTCCCCACTCCACCTGTGGGATTTCACACATTAACACACAAGCTTTACCAGGTAGCTTGAAAAACCTTTACACCACAAAGCACTCATTCACCTCGAGATACCACACTCTTGTGAAGAGCCTCAATGTTCAACCTTAGGGATACCTCACCCTAATCACTCAGAGAGACTCCCTCTCTCTTTACAATCAAAAGTAAAATAAAAGTTGATTCCTAACTCTCAATAGTCGGATAAACAAATTGAAGCACTTATCAGTATTGAAACACTCTTTTCACAATAAGCTCAAGAAATATGATGAATGATATGTGTATTGTTGTTATAATTGATATCATTCTTATGAAAGTGTTCCTTTGATCCTTCTTTATATAGAAAACAAGTTATAGTCGCTTGGGATCAATTAAAACAGATTTGGATATGATTAACAGAATCTGTTTTCTTGATTCTGGTTCTTGAAATAAGATTCTGATAGTTCTTATAGAATTCGCGTCCATCTTGAAAATAACCGCATCCATCTAGCCACTAAGATTTTACATTCAACTTTTATAGCATTCGCGTCCATCTTGATAATAACCGCATCCATCTAGCCATTAAGACTTTACATTCGGACAGGCTAGTAGACGAGTTCCATATGCCACGTCAGCAGACGGGAGTACTAAAACACAAAGTAATTGGACGAGCTCCAATTAGTAGACGAGCTCCATATGCCACATCAACGGACGGGAGTACTAAAACACAAAGTAATTGGACGAGATCTAATTAGTAGACGAGCTCCATATGTCACATCATTGGACGAATCTTCTCTTTAAGATCTTAGCAAGTCCAAAGACTTGTGTGGACAAGCGCTTCTGTCACTTTAGTGGACGAGTGCTTGTATCACTTTAGTGGACGAGCGCTTTTGTTACTTTAGTGGACGAGCGCTTGTATCACTCTAGTGGACAAGCGCTTGTATCACTTTAGTGGACGAGTACTTCTGTCACTTTAGTGGACGAGCGCTTGTGTCACTTTAGTGTTGGACGAGTGCTTCTATTACTTCAGTTTTGGAAGAGCGCTTCTATTACTTCAGTGTTGGACGAGCGCATGGATTCAAAAAATCTTATTTCTAAAAAATCATTTTCATTAACAAAAACTAATTCCTTTTAATGCAGGTTATGAAAATTGATTTTCTTCAAGCATCTTTTTAATTGAGCTATTTGTGAATAAGATATTTCATCTGTTACAAATCATCTAAGACTTAAATCTAATTTCTCCTTTAAGCTCTTGTCTTGATGATTCCTTAGTCTTTGTCTTTGCTCTTTTGATTTCCTCAAGTTCTTCCTTGAATGTTCTCCTTTGATTGCTCACTGAACTTGTTGATTACTGCTTGATACCTGTCTTTGCAATTTGACACTAAACACTTGCATACACATTAAGTTGTATTTGTCATATATCAAAATCTCTAAGTCATTGAGTCTTACATAGCATTCAACATATCAAAGCAGTTAAGGCATATAAAACCAAGTCTTATTTGCAAGATAATATAAGTTATCGGACCAAGATAGTAGCTTATCAAACATTTGTGAATAAACAGTTCAAAGCAGTATCAGAGCATAATTTACTTTAGACAAAATTTAGGCATAAGAAGTCAAGGTAATGTATCATCAAGATGAATAGTTTAAACTTATGCATATGCAGACAAAATATGTACCTTTTTTAAAAAAAAAACTCTGTATAAATTTAATCTTTCCTTTCTCCCCCTTTTTTGTCATCAGACAAAAGGTAAAAGGAGTGGACCATCATAGTCAGCAAAACAGATAAGATAAAGAAAGAAAAGGTTTAGGTAGGAGGAGGTGGTGGAGGGGGTTGGTTTTGATTTGGGTTTTGGCTTTTCTGAAAATCCATAAATAAAGCCAACATCTGAGTCACCATTGCATTTGTAGGGGCCAAAGTATCTTGAACTTGCTTCTGTACCCTTTCTTCAAGCTGTTGTGCCATATGTTATGTCTTCTCTTCAACTATCTTACCAACCTTATCATCGACAATTCTTCCAATGATGTCCTTAAGATTTAGTGGCAAGGATAATTGTTTTGAGCTCTCAGCAGTGTCTGAGACAGTGTCTTGAGCTTGGGCTGGTGGATGAACCATAGCAAGAGCTAATGGTTGAGATGATGTCTTAGCAGACTCAGCACCTTGCTTAGAAGCACAGACCTCAGCAGACTACTCGGTCAGAGTTGGCTCAACAGTAGCAACAACAACAGCATCAGCTAAAACAGTTGAAGGTTCAAAAGCAGTTCTGGAAGAGATTTCAACATTTAGCTCAGGGCCTTCTACAATTAACTCTTTTGTTATATGTTCAGAGGTTGAGGTTGAAGCTGAACCAGTGGCATATTGTAGAATTGGCTCAGGAACATCCTTGCCCAATGAATAAGAGTGATTTCCTCCACATCTCTGCAGGTAATGGGGAGTGCCCACAGATCTTTGTAGATCATATGTCTGAACTTAGAGAGTCCACAATTTCCTCTGACTTTGGAAATTTTCTGCTTTTCTTCTTTATATAGGCCGGAAGAAGAGGCTTCCCTAGTGCAGTGGATTATGTGAGACTTCCAGAAGTCAACAGCTATTCTTTCTTCTATTTTCCCAACAGCTTCGAAGTGCAGATAGTACTCAAGCATAGAGAATCAAATGTTTCTTCACATAAGTCCAGCATTGTAGAATGAGCTTCAGGCATGACTCCTTTGTTTCTTCTGTACTTTCTATCTTTGTCCTTATTAAGATCAATCATGCTAAGCCTTGGACAGATAGGGTAAGGATCAATTCCTAGTTTGGTTTTCTTTCCATGCCTAAGCCAGGTGAATGGAACATAGTGTGCAGCTCTGTCAAGTTGGAAATGACTGAACTCCCATTTTAGTATCTCATAGAAAACTGATCTTGGAAGAAGTCAGAGGCTCTTCCATAGATACTGGGGTGTTTAAATGTCATCCATTTTGTGTTGCCATCCATGATGATGGGAACATGCTCAGAAGATCTGGCTCTCTTCTTAGGTAAGGTACGCAGCCTGTTCCTTTTTGGGTCAATCTGCCATACTGGTATGATATGCCTCTCTACTCCATCAGTGAAGGGGATCAATGGAGGGGTTTTTATGGGGTGAGGGTAAATTTTACTTCTAGGGAAACATTTAAGGGTTAAGTGGGTAAGAAGAGGTCCACATTGGTTGTGCATTTCTAAGGGAAAGGGTCCTTTGGGAGGCTGAGTGTTTGGATATCTGTTGGTCCAAGGGTAGTCCTCATATGGTTCATATTCATATTCAGCAAGAGGGTACCACCTGGTGAGTAGGAATGTTAGGGTCAATATCAGGGTCAGGTTTGTGAGTGTGAAACAGAGCTTTCTAATCTCTCTTGATCTTGGCCCAATTCTCAGATTTGTTAGCAAAGAGAGTGGATAAGGGTACAATGGGTGGAAAGAGTTGTCTAAGAGGTTTAGGAAAAGGGGCACCTAGGAAAATTCCATCATCAGTTTAATGAAACCAGGGGTCATAATCAGGTATAATTGGTGAAAAGATAGGTTTGATAGGTGTAGGTTGTGGTATGGTCAGTTGATTTGAGGTGCTTTGTGGTGAGGATGGGGTTGTGGTTTGGTTAGTTTGGGTTCTTTGTGGTGAAGGTTGGGGTGTGGGTAGAGTTGGTCTATATACATTATCAAAGAATCCTTCAGGAGCAAAGACTGCGACACCCATTCTAGGGTCATCACATAGTTACCCGAATAAAGAAAATTAAATTATTAATGCTGGTTACTTTCGGAAAATATGCTTAAAAAGTAAACGTCTCTTATGAAAATAGTGCTGAATTTTTTTTCTTTAACATAGAACCATTGTAACATAAACAAACATATATGTATATCTATATATATGCATCACCTTTTTAAATACCACTACAAGAATTTTCACTGTTTCCCAGGGCCTATGACCCTGGGAAATCCATAAAATCCGTGGGAAAATACACATTTCCCAGGGATGACCCACGGATTTAGATCCTCAGTTTTCAGCTGGTCGGAAACGTTTCCCAGGGCTTCGCCCTGGGAAATACCCAGGGTTACAGCCTTGGGAAATTTCCCAGGGATCTATCGCTGGGAAATATTTCCCACGGCTAACCCTGGGAAATATTTCCCAGGGATCTATCGCTGGGAAATATTTCCCAGGGTGCTAACCCTGGGAAATATATGTTTTGTTTAAATTATAAATAAAACCTTATATACATTAATTTATGCTAAAGTGGATAAATAAATAATTATTATTTTTATATGAATGCATCAACAAAGAAATTAACATCATAATTCAAGCAAACAATTTGTTCAACACAAAATGTTATTCAAGTCATATTTGTTCAACGAAAAAATTATTTCAAACCATAATAAACATGATAAGTAAAATAAACTAAGAATCCCCATTATAAGGCTCCTCAACAAAATGGTCAAGAGAGTCGCCGTCCTCCCGAGCACGCTCGGGTCGCCCGACTAGGCCGCCGCTTGTGGGGCTTCTTCGCCGCAATCTGCCGCTTGTCTCCATCAGTTGTCGCATCGTATCCATCATCACACGATGCTCCTCATCCCTCTGCCACTCCCTCTCTTGGGAAGCGTCCAACATCTGCCTCAACTGAGCAATCTCCGCAGACTCCTGAGGGTAACGTCTGCATGTGGTGGACGCTCCAACCCTAAGCTCTAACTTGCGCGAGGCCCCTTTCCGATAGTTGCTTAGGCAAGGTCTCCAAAGACTGCACAAACGACCCTTATACTTGCCGCCGACGACTTCTGCCCAAACATTCAGCGCAAGCTACTCGTCCTCCTGTGGGTTAGCTGGGGTGGATGGTGAAGAGGCTGATGATTGAGACATATGTTGACTCATCCTCTCATGAAACTCCTCCTGTTACAATACATCATACTATCAAAATTTGAACAATATGTTACAAGATAAATTATGCAGAAAAAATGGACAGAGTTTCCCCTAAAACTACAACATCCCAAATGTTTACAAACAGAACACCGCAATTTAAATCCATAAATCATCAGCAAAAGCTCAATAGGATGCACACAAATTATCATGTCCAAACTAGTTATAACATTTCCAATGTCAGCAAAGATCAATAGGTCCAAATATAAAGTGACTCTCTGGACTCAAGAATCAAAACATGAATAGTATGTTACACGATTAATTATGCAGAAAATTGGACAGAGTTTCCCCTAAACCTCAACCTTTACAAATTGAACACCACAATTTAAAACTGCAAGTCATCAAAAGCTTAATAAGATTCACACAAAGCAATATATTCAACTCCTTAAAAGCCCATGCTCAAAAGCCAATGCTAAAACTAGTCATAACATTTGAGGCTCTCTCGCCTCTCAAGTCCAGTAAAGTATGAGTGTTACAATCTCTATTAAAGTCTATAGCTTCTTCAAAAATCAAAAGGGCATATTACCTGAGTGTGCTTGGAGCGCTCATATATGTACTCGCCGGTAGCCTTCCTAGTATGGGTGCGTTTGTGAACCTCATGAATCAGACTCCTCGATTATACTGCGTGAGCCTATAACACAAGCATAGATGATTAAGATAACAAGTAATGAACTATGATGTTGGAATAAATACATTTAATGCATAAAGAATGACAGTATGAGCATACCATACGATCTGCCCATCGCGACCGGGAAATGCTTCCTCCCGTGTGTGTGCTCCCACCCTTTTCTGATGCTCTATTTTTCTTTGCCTAAGCAGAATTTTTTTTAAATTGATCAGAAGCCCAATAACGACGCAACTCCTCCCAAATACCATCTCCAATCCAGGATCGTTGTATGCCACTCTCACGAGCCTCCCTAAGCATATCAGAAAGGCGTTCGGAGGCTTTATGGTGAAAGATCCTCTGGATCTCTGACTCATCTTCGTTCCTCCATGCCGCCTGACCCTGTTTTAAGTAAAAACCACATTAAGTAAATTGAGATTTGCTACTTACTCTAAACTCATCAAACATACTAATCCGCTCATTGTCGGTGAGTTTTCCCCATGATGTAAATGCCCTATGATACCTTTGCTGGATAACAAACGCGATGGCACTCGCTGCTCTCTTACAAGGAAGGAACCTTAACAGTAAAGATGCATGAACCAATCAAACACATGGTAATAAATTATGATACAATGAATGAATCAACCAAACACATAGAAATTTAATTAATTCTTACCCGTTACCACTAGGCCTAATAATAGGTCGACCATCGGGCATGAGCTCAACTACCTCTGCTGCATCTAGCTCCTCTAGCTCCACTGGCTCCACCGGCTCCTCTGGTTGCTCATGCACATCTGCAACTGAAGGTGAGCGTGAATAGCCTGGACTATATTGTTGCTCCTCATCCACACATGCTGAAGGAGATGCTCTATAGTGTGCATGTGTTGTCACCCCCGGGGTGGGAATCATATCGAAATGAGGCGATGTAACACGTGGAGTCAGTGAATGTGCTTGCTGTGGTGGGCGCGATGTAGGTACATGTGGGTGTGGTGCTGACGATGCAGAGGTAAGCGTTGAAGGCATACGTGAGTATCCATCTATAGACTCACGAATCACTAAATTTGTGGAAGGTCTGTTCCGACGACGACGGGGATTTGGACTGGGTCAAGATCAACCATAAGAGCCTTACCCTTATCAATGGGTGGAGGTGGGTCACGTCCTGCAGACATGTCTAAAGAGCAATTTAATGTTAAAACAAAAGTTATCAGATATAGCAATAATATAAGTTATCTAAGTCATTAAAGTCAACAAATATAACTAACTAATAATCCAACAGCCTAAAATAAGTTATCTAAGTCATAAAGTCAACAAGTATAACTAACTAATAATCCAACAGCCAAAAATAACTTAACCATCCAAATCATAAAGTCTTCAGAAGATCTAATACAAATTAACTACGATTTATTCAGAATTTGAGTCATCGTCTTCAGCTCCTGTTGAGTCATTATCTTCTTCCTCATCATCTTCAGATCCTGTCTCTTCATGTTCTTCAGTGGAATTATCGTCTTCTTCATCCAAATGCTCCTGGATGGATGACAAATTGGCAATATTCACTTCTTCACCAGCGACTTGCAAGTCCCCTAAGCCATCAATAGGGTCAACTTCAATGACTTCAGCTACATGTGACATTACATCCACTTGATAAGGCACCTCTCCCTCTGAATCATCCACTTGATAAGCCTCGCTTCATACGCGAGATGTACTGGGAGATGCTCCATAGAATCAAAGAAACCAGGGGGCAATATTTTCTCCAACTTGCATAGAATTATGGGAATATTTTGCTCCATCCTAATCAGGTCATTCTCCCTCAACGTTGCAGAGCACAAATCCTTGAAGAATTGACTCAATTCAGTAAGCGGATTCAAGACATGCACGGGCAATGAACTAAAAGCAATAGGAAGTAAACATTCCATGAATACATGACAATCATGGCTTTTCATCCCATGCATCCTTCCTTTGTTAACATCGGCACATCTTGCTAAGTTGGAAGAATAACCGTCTGGCATCCTAAGTTCTGTTATCCAAATGACAAACGGTCTTTTGCTTCATCGACGTTAAAGTGTAACTAGCTTTCGGTTTTAACATCTTCCCATTAGCCTGCGACTTTAGCTCCAACTCCGGTCGCCTACAAGTACAAAGCTAAGTCCATTCTTGCCTTCTCATTGTCCTTGGTTTTCCCACCGACATTCATGACAGTGTTTACTATGTTATCAAAAAAGTTCTTCTCTATGTGCATAACATCGAGATTGTGTCTCAACAAATTATCTTTCCAATACGGAGGTCCCAAAAAGTACTTCTTTTTGTCCAGTTATGGCCTTCCCGTATCCTTGTAATTTGGACACACGACCATTGCCAGTGACTTTTGGTAGTTCTCTTACTCTACTCCAAATCTCTTCCGGTTTGAACCTAGGCGGCGGTGCATCTTTTTCAACTTCCCCATTTTTGAAGGCATTCTTATTCCGTCTAAATGAATGATCCATTTCCAAGAACATACGATGCAAGCCAAACCAAGAACTTTTCCCCCCGTGTTTCAAGGTAAAGGCCTTTGTATACTCCATGCAATGTGGACATGCCAATTTACCATGAGTCCCCCAACCAGACAACATACCATAAGCAGGGAAGTCATTAATGGTCCACATCAAAGCTGCCTTCATTATAAAATTTTCCTTCCTTGCGATATCGTACGTCAACACACCGCTCCACAACCTCTTCAAATCATCAATCAAAGGCTGTAAATAAACATCAATACCAGCCTTCTGATTGATGGTCCTGATATGAGACACGCCAAAAACATATAAGGTTTCGACATGCACATATTAGGAGGAAGATTGTATGGAGTAACAATTACGGGCCAACAAGAATATGGCGAAGCCGACGCTTGGATATACGGGGTAAAACCATCGGAGCTTAAACCAAGTCGTACATTACGTGGATCCGAAGCAAAATCAGTATGTACCCGGTCAAAGTGCTTCCATGCTTCGCCATCGGATGGAGGCCGAAGACGCCCAAGTTCTTTTGTTCTCAAAGTGCCATGTCATTTTTCCTGCAGTTTGCATTGATGCGAACATTCTCTGTAGCCTGGAACTATTGACAAATAGAACATCGCCTTTACGGGAATTGGTTTGTTATTACTTGTCCCTGACTTGGGAGGGCAATACCTCAAGCTTGACAAAATTTGCATTTGACCAAAGCTCCATCATTTATGCCGAATTCATTGTCGTAATACAACATGCATCCATTAATGCAACAATCAATCCTCTTGACTTCCAATCCCAACTTCGACACTAACCTATTTGCACCATAATAATTCTTTGGTACAACTCCTTTTATAGGTGTCACGTCCCAAGCATTTTCATAAAAATCCAAACACTTTTCAGGAATATTCCAATTGGACTTGCAAGCTAAAAGCCTCACACACAGCGATAATTTAGAGTCCGAGGCCTCTTCAAACAATGGCTTTTTTGTTGTCTCGGTTAAAAGATTATAAAATCTTTGTGCTTCCTCATTCGGAAGATCTTCAAGTGTTATCGTAATCATGCGCCCGCTTACCCCGAGAGCATCAACCACCATCTCCTGCATTGACACAAATTGTTCCCCACATCCCATATCCGCACGAGTGCTTGAGGCACCCGTGCAATTCTCGCCAACCCCTAAATCAACATGTGGCACTTCTTCACCATGGAGAGTCCAAATCCAAGAATTTTCCTGGAACCCATTCATATACAAGTCAGTCTTCACAAGGTCTTCACTCTTAATCTTTCGACATCGGCATTTAGCACACGGACATCTAATTCGGTTTCCATCATCGATGAAACACTTTTGTCGCTTTGCTTGGGTAACAAACTCTTCAACCCCATCTACGAAAGTTGGTTTCAAACCCCTTCTTTTCGGATATAGCCTATCATACACCCAACTACGATTCGAAGGATAACAATCCATCTTCTGCATATTAATAAAAAATCCAGATAAATTTTAACAATAAGAGAATAGCAATCACATTTTTTTTTGGGTACAATCTCTCAATGAATTTCACACACTAAAAGGAGTCACCTATTCTTAAAGATGGCAAAAGGAATCCCCATAAATGATTGATGATAATTGAAGAATGCAAAATATTAATCAGAGATTCGTTTCACTTGAAAAAAAATTGTTTTTTCAAAATCACTGTAGAAATACAGTTACTATAACCACTTGATAAATTTCAAGAAAAAAGCTGAAGGTAATCAAATCCAGATCATACCTTCCATCACATTTTTTATATATATTCAAATTAGCTAGTGATATGCTATACTCAAGGCTTATCATCGATCTTCTCTTGAAACACATTTGAAGAACCTACGATTAACTCTTCCTAAACAAATAACTATGATATGCTAGTATGAGTTCTCAATTAAGAATGATGTGATATAAAAGGAAAAGGCATGTCTAAAAGTGAGTAAATAAAAGTGCATCTACCCTTAGATCATTTAGTTGGTTGATACCTATATGCACTTTATCATATCAAGACTAGGTACACCTTTGCTTGCTCACTTTAAAATCAAACTCACTTTATTCTATGTGTGTGTGTGCGTGCGTGTCTTCTACTACCGCTCAATTCACTTTGTGCACCAAAGAAAGCCCCAAATTGGCTCATATTGGCTCATAAAACATATATGCTTCCCGGAAAGATAAGTCACCTAAATCACTAAGCTTCCATCCTGAAGATATCCTCACTGTATATAAAGGAATCGAGATATCCTACAACTTCTCTTTAATGACAGTAACCTTTCTAACAGTTACAAGGAATCAACCACTTTTCATCACAAATAAAATCTTTCACCTTTAAGGTTAAAAGAGAATGAACTTGAGAGGGAATATTTAGAACTGAAACCGTTGTGTCAAGAAGCCAAGGATCTGTCCAAAAGTTTATTGAGTCTCCTGAATCAAGCTGCCAAACACAATTCTCAGCAACTTCTGAGAACTTATACATCAAACCAGACCAAATTGAAGAACTAACATATGGTATTGAATGAAAGACTTCTGCCTAACAACTCTTGCCCTCACCAAACAAGCCCACTGCTCAGAAGATTGCAAAAACTGCCAACTAAGTCTTAAAACAAAAGCATCATTCACACTTCTAAGAGATCCTAGACCTAATCCCCCTTCATTAATAGGACTACATACATGTTTTCCATGAAACTATGCAAATATTTTTATAATTAACATCACCAGACCAAATAAAGTTCCTAATCCACCTTTCAACAGTTTTTAAAAGTCTCACAAGCCATGAATAAACCAAAAATTTGTATAGCATCATACCAAAAATGTTGGACTTCACAAGCTCAACTCTTCCAAAGAATTGATAGTAAAGAAGCCTTCCAGCAAAGCAAGCTTTAACTTGATTTTGTCTACAATTGGCTGTTGATGGATTGATCTTGGCTTACTTTTGAAGATACCGAGAGGACTCGCAAACTGAAATGCATAGCCGTTAAAATGAGAACTAATAAACTAGACACAATGAAATGCGAACCAAAATCATCGACTCCTAAATAGTAAATACAACCAAAACCTATCTACATTTGGATTTACTATTAAAAAAATTATAACCAGGATGATCAAAATCATCAACACATTGAAATGCAACTGAAAATACACAAATCGAACCCTTCAATTTATCCAAGAATCTACATATCAAAAAGTCAAAACCCTGGACCCTAGCAAACAGTTAAGAAACCAAAAGAAAGGGGTCGGTCTAATCTATAAACAAAAAAGCCACTCTAGCTAGCATTTGTTTCATAAGTCATCCTAAACATATCGTAACATTTGTAAGGGATTTACTTTATCCTCGGCAAGTAGAGGAAGATGAAGGAGAATCTCAAGGGAGTTCTTGTTTCTATATTCAAACCCCCAAAGCAAACAAAACCAAAAAAATTTCTTCATCAGTATTAGACCAGGGACTTACCAGAGCGCGGGAAACCCTCTGCAATGGCGAGCCCGGAATGGTGAGGCCGTGATGTCGAGGAGGGTGAGGTTGAGTGGAGTGCAGCTGAGGACTTTAGGGTATTGTTCCTGGGAAGCAGGGGAGGATAACAGAACAACAGAATTCAACAATTAACAAAATCCCAGGAATACAGAAATCAGAAATAAAATTCCATAAATCACGTAAAAAAATAATTACAATAAAAATTAGAAACCCAGAAATCAAAATCCCGAACCCAGAGAACAGAGATGAACAACCAGAAATCAACAAGGATAAATGGGAAATCAGATGAACAAAAATCCAAAAACCCACCCAAAAACCGAGAAGCCGCCGTTCCTTTACCTGGTTTCAGAGTGAAAGCGATTGGTGCTCCTCGTTCCTTCGTTCCTCTGTTCCTGATAGTCGCCGTCGCACAAGCATGTCGCCGCCGCACAAGGTCGTCGTCGCCGCAATTGAGAGTGAGTGAGAGGACAACTCCGAGATTGAGAGTGAGGGGAGGGGATGAGATTCAGAGTGAAGGGGAGAGGGAGAAGGAGGAGAAACGAAATTGTTGAAGATGGAGAGGGTGAAACCGAGAAAAAAAGATTGAACACGTACTTGGCTGTTCTGTGTTCTTCTCCAAACACCGTGTGAACAGCTGAGGCGCGAAGGGACCGAGTGAAGAGGAGGAAGATGATTTTCCCAGGGGCTTCGCCGTGGGAAACACCGCCTGTCTTTCCGACCGTCAGAGCCGTGGGAAACCTTGCGACGGTATGGCCGTGGGAAACTCCGTGTTCACTAGACACGACTAAGCCCGTGGGAAACACCGCCTAATTTGCGACGGTATGGCCGTGGGAAACTCCGTGTTCACTAGACACGGCTAAGCCCGTGGGAAAACTGATCCATTTCCCAGGGCTAGGACCGTGGGAAACAGCGCTTTCTGTTACCTACGGCCCAGCCCGTGGGAAATCAAGCGGGAATGTTTGGCGCCTCTTTTTCCTAGGGACCAAGCCGTGGGAAATCAAGCGAGACATTTCCAAGGGTCTTGGCCGTGGGAAATGTAAAAATTTCCTAGGGATTTTTTTCCCTGGGTAAAAAGCCCTGGGAAATAGCTTAATTTCTTGTAGTGTACACCCTACCTATAATAGGAGATAACAAAAGAGCCCTCATAAGTATAGGCTATTCTCCACCCAACTAAGTAAGGAAAAGAAAGACATATACATATCAGCAACGAGTAGTCCAGAACCATACCAAAAACTCAAGGCTCTCAGTAGCCAGATCAAAAACTGACAAGACTCGCTACCCCAGAACTACACCTATAGCTGGTCAGGCTAGTGAAACCCATTGGGGAGATCATGATGATCAACCCCACCTACAACAGATGCATCTGATGAAGATACCTCCGCTCCCGCTACGTCGTCGGAAGAATCCTCATCATCAACAGCAGGAGGGTGAAACTCAAGATCGTCCTCAACATATTCCTCGGGATCCTCCTCACCCCCATCTAACTCCACCTCAACAGGAGGTTCTTCAGGTCCTACTATCTGAAGAGGATTTGGCTGAGGTGGCGGATCCATTAACCCGTGCTCATCCAAATACTGTAGGTATAGCCATACTGGAGGTAGCGATAGCTCGACAGTCTCTACGACATGTATCCGCTGCTGCGGTCCTTCTTCTACTGTGCCGATGACTTCTCTGCTTGGGCCATGATAGGTGGCGCTGAGTGCCCCAGGGTTAATCTCCCAGGCACCACCAAACTGTGCACGATCAAACATGATCGTTCGGACCCTCGAACGTACCAGTGGTATATTCAGTTCCATCTAAACACGTAAGAGTGAGAAAGCAATATATGGATTTTACTCAACAACTACATACTAGCCACCACATAAACACATACGCATTTACCAAATACAAACATTTATAAACAAATAGTTTATCAGTGGGTTCAACACCCCAAACATCATCGTTTGAAAGATTATGCAAGAACACTTCATATTCATCATCTAATTTCGTCCTAATCTCATGAGATATCCCAACACATGGTGAGTTGATCAGGCTCCATTGCCACACAGGCACACTGGCACACATGCACACAGTCTAAACCCATCCACAGGCACACAGCCTCAAGCACACAGTCAAAAAACATTGCACACTGTCCACACCCAGGGCACCAGTGATAGCAACGAAGATGGGGTCTCAATGTCCACCCTAGGCACAATGAGAAACACACAGTATGAAATACCTGATGCCGCAAGGTAATCACACATAGAACCGCGGGCACGTCTGCCAAATGCATGCAAAAACACTTTTGCTCATAACTCTTTTCTTTGTGTTCAATCTTTCTTTGCCGAAGCTCAAAATGGCTTACGACTCACATAGTTTTAACATCTTTAAAACTTTCATTAAAACACAGGACCTCACAGTCCGAGTGCTCAATCACGACACCTCTCGACCGATGCACCAGTCATAGGTTCGTGGTAATAAAAAAACATGTTAAATGTTTAAATACAGTATACACCACGTATACAGTACAGGACCTCAAAGTCCAAAGGACCCCAAGTCCATAACAACACAGAACCATAGTACCCCGACGTCTCGGTTACTAAGTTCCACAACACTTTCAACACGGTTGAATTACTTTTTGTTTCCAGAAAATCTTTTAAATTTGGAAATTCATCAATAAAATCTTTAAATAATAAAGATTAGTGTTTATAAAAATATGAGTCACTTGAGGTTTAACTTTCTCAAAATATACACTGTCGTTTCAAAATATTTGATGTCTACGTTTTTCCAAATTTGCCGTCAATTTTCATTTTTAGAGATTTTTAAGCCAAAATTTAGCTTTTTCCACTTAAACAATTTTCTAAAATCATAATTAACTTATTTTTACCATTTAATTTCATAAAATAATATTTTATAATATTCCGGATTTTCTTACGTAAAAATTAGCAGTGCAAAAATATTTTCACGATTTCGCGCTCATTGTGACTCATAATTCACTCTTACAGTAATAAATTATTAAAATAATAATATTTTCCAAAATTCCTTATTTTTCCCAAATAAAAATTTCCATTAATATTATATATCAATATTTTATCGTTAAAACATTGAATATAATTTCCGAAGCTTCTTAAAGCTTTTATCCCATTAATTTAATTGGGCACTGACCACTGTCAGGCTTCTCACACATCAACCAACAATAATATCACAGAGATATTCCCAGGCAGATCATGCATCACAGTAGCATAATATAATTTCAGATAAACAATTAAACGCAATTAAAACCACACAGATACAAATACCATAACTTAAACAACTTAAATAAATACTAACAGACAAATAATTACAAGGAAACACAGGATAGCATATAGCCATCGAATATATCCCTCAGGTATTCCCCCCTTACCTTTGTAGAGTTTCTCGTGAATTAGTGAATTTCTTCGGAAGTCCCGATATCGCGTATACGCCACACTCACTCAACCTTCAACCATTACAATCAAATAATTACAAATCAAGAAACTAAAACATTCTAAACCCTACTACATGGTCACGGCCTCTAGGGTTTTGAGTGACTAAAATTTCTAATCATGATTAAGTCATGGATTTATGGTCCTTAATCAACCAAGATCATGAATTAGTGACTAAACAACTAAATTTCAAACTCAAAACCTCCTAACTCTCCTATACCAAGATTCGGCCTTAACATGTTCATGGGGATAGGGTTTTTAGATTGATAAACCAACTTGGATTTGTTAAGCATACATACTCATAGCTTGATTACTAATATCATTAATGAAAACTTTGAACAAAACTCATCAAATCTCATCCACCTAGGGTTTCGGTCAACATAGAGATTTTTGAGTAAGGATTTTCATTTTAATAAACTAACATGGATTTGAGTGTGTAGACATACATGTCATATGGAATACATGATCATACATGACAACACATGACCAAAATCTTACCAAACCTATTCTACTAGATTCGGTCAAAGCTAGTTTATTAGGGAGGAAATTTATGATTACATCATGCTCTTGGATTTAGATAATATGCATGATATCAAGAATATAGAAAGTGGTTTCATCATCATGAGATTTTTTCTAGAATTTATTATGAATATTCAAAGTTCTAGGCTTAGAAACTTAAAAGTGATGAACAAATATGAAATAAGCTTTGAATCAAGAAATTTATTGAAGAACATAGACATGATTAATGAAGAATAATAGGATTCACCTCTTGAAGATCAAAGACAAGTGAAATCCAAGAACTTGCTTCACAAAGTGATGCTAAAAGGATTATGAACTTATGAGTTTTTTTGAAGAAAATGCAATAGGAAGAAAATGAAATGTGAGGGAGGGTATTTATAGAGGTGTGGTGCGCCACTTTTGAAGGATCAAATAGAAAGGAGGTGATTTTTCTAAGGACTTAAGGGCAATTAATTCCTAGGGACCATTTTGCAAAGATTCCAAAAGTATAAGGACTATTTTACAAATTGCCAATAGTTTGAAATGATGACCATGTGCCACATTAAATGTGTTCTCATATTGACTCATCTTGGTTGAATTTTCTTGAGACTTTTTGGGAAGAACCTAGAATGTTGGAGAACACTTGAGAACATAGTAGAATGGTTTGGAACTTTGGAGAAAAATGGAGAACTTTGTAGAAAATTCTAGAATAAAACTTGGCTCATCCAAATCAAGGCAGACCCCACTCCTTATTCGGCTTGCGCATGGGCCTTAGAAATTTAGGCTTGGAATAATTATGTGGGGCCCACAAAAATGCTTAAGGCTTAACCATGACATAGGAAACTTATATGATTTCAAATGGGTTTCATGAAATTAATCCATGGATAAGGAATTTGGGCTTCATGGACATGGTCCAATAAGGGTTTTGGAACAAGGATTCTAGCCCAATTCACTTGGAAAAACATAGAAACTAACTTAGGGACCAAAGTGTAATTAATAGAAAGTTCAGGGACTTAAGCGTAATATTCGTAAATTGCCACTTTAACCTTGTAGAACCTTCTAGACTTAAAAGTATGATTCATACCCATGAATCGTCTCAAAATCCTAAGATAACCTCTTTTTCTGCTCTTGGAAACTCCGAAATCCATTCTGCCGCTCACCTGATTACGTATTTCGTCCGTAAAACGTAAATTATTTTATTTTTTTCTAAACTAATTCTAAAAATTCATAATTGTAGGAAATAAAATAGAAACCTTAAGTCTTTCGTTCACGAATTAAAATTAGGTCTTTTGAGCAGTATAATTATACTGTCAATGGAATTTGCGGGCCGGGTTTCGCCTGACTTTCCAACCTAAATTTTAATCGTACCTTCCTACATTCAAGTAGGATTGAGTGGTAAACTCCGTTTATTTAAAATAATTTTTCTAAAACTCTAATAAACTTATAAACATATTTATATGTATTACAGTTATTTAAAACAGTGAAATACAGGGTGTTACAAAGACACTATCATTCACAGTATTGACACCAGGAGCATCTTCTGCTAAATTAACAGGAATTTCAGCAGAGATGTTTACCTCAGAGGCTGCAAAGGTCCTTGCTTTCCTTGTTGGTTGCCTCTTCTTGGTAGGCACAGCAGCAGTTTCACTTGCTTTCTTCTTATTCAAGATTGTTCCCAGAGGAACATTGTCTTCTTCATCATCATCATCATCTGAAGGTAGAACCAGCTTCTTTGCTCTCTTAGGAGCAGATTGAGGATCGGGTTGAGGTGCCTCAGCTGTAGGCTCATTAATCATAATGCCTCTAGTAGGCCTTCTAGGGTTAGGCTTCCTGACAGCCATTGTCTTCCTCTTGGTTCCTTTCTTTAGACCAAGGATTGTAGCATTGTTGGCCTCAAGTGATTCTTCTTTAATCTTCATCTTCTCCTCAAGCTTGGCCAACTCCACTTGCTTGTTTGTGCTAAGTTACATGCCACTGAGATTAACTCTGCCAAAATCAGCAGCTTGCAATCCTTTCTCATGAAGGAGTCTTTCTTGTTCATCCGTAGGCTTTGCACTCAGAACATCCTACAAGCCTTGCTGATTGAAAATCTTTGACAGAAGGTGAGTGAAGGTGATGTGAGAAGACGATTCTTTGTTGGTAATGGCATCATTGAAGCGATGAAACGGGATCCAGGGTAAGTTGATCTTTGTTTCAAGAGCCAAATGGCAAAGACAGAACTTGTGAAGAGCTGATAAGTTGTCCTTAAACCCAATCTTATGCAGCACCACCTTGTTCAGGATTTGGTGAAGAATCCTGATGTGATCCTTCGCCTCAGAGGATTTCCAAGAGTGATTTCTTACGGTGTCTTGCCTCATTAGGGTAACAACAATTGTCTCTGAAACACCTAGGTCTTCTTCCCAGTTCTCCGTGAAGACCGAACCCTCTTGAGCACATGCAATCGCATCAAAATTGTTTTCTCAGAAACTATTACTTTTCTTCCCAGTACAAACCCAACTACTTCTGTTTCGGTAATCTTTGGTCTTCTCCAAAATTCCCTTATCAAATCTGGATACACAGAGACCTTTTCCAGAAAGATTACATCCCATCCAGCAGTGTTAATGAACTTACTCACATCCAAATTGTACTCTTGTAGAATTCCAAAATTGAAGTGATGTTCCACAGATATAGACATAGTGTCATATGCAAAAGCGGGCACGGGAGCAGAGGTTGAAGCCATTGTTAAGTAAGATGAGTTAAGGTTTGAAAGAACAAGGGAAGCAGAGAGTTCAAAGGTTTCAGAGAGAGGTTGACAGGGATGAAGAGAAGCGAAAAGTTTTTCAGAGGGAAAGATGTTACTTTTAAAGGTTTCTGAAAAACAACAGTTCCCAAAAAAAATTTGACAAGACATGTCATTATGTGTAAAACAACATTGGTAAATTAGGACCATAAAAAGTTATGATGGGATTGATGGAGGTAGCTGACTCAGCAAAAAAAAATGTTTTATACAAATTTGTTCAAGGACAAATTAATACAAACAATAAATGTGTGCATAGACGAGTCCACACAAGACTAAGAGAGGACGCGTAAAGACATATGTAGTGGACACGACACACCAACAGAAGTGGACGCATAGACTCCACGTGCTCTGGACGCCATGACTAGTGGACGTGTGGAGAAAACATGCAATAGACGACCAAATTAACAACAAATATACTAACTCAATCCACATACAACATATTTAAATGCTTTCTTATAAAGATAAATCTGTCCTCAGGAAGAGTTTTAGTGAAGATATCTGCCCATTGGTTGTCAGTATCTATAAATTAAACATCAAACACACTTTTTGCACATAACCCGTAATAAAATGATGTTTGATTTCTATATGCTTAGCTCTAGAATGCAATATTGGATTCTTAGATAAATTGATTGCAGCAGTATTATCACACATAAGTGGAATACTACTTACAAATACATTGTAGTCCTCCAATTGGTGTTTGATCCATAGAAGTTGTGAGCAGCAACTTGCAGCTGATATGTACTCTGCTTTAGCAGTTGATAGAGCAATGATACTTTGCCTTTTGCTTGACCATGATACTAGGTTAGCTCCAATGAAGTGACATCCTCCACTGGTGCTTTTTCTTTCAATTCTATCTCCAGCATAGTCAGTATCACAAAAACCAACTAATCTGTAACCTTCATCTTTCTTAAAGCATAGACCAAGATTAGTAGTACCTCTTAAATATCTAAAGATTCTCTTAAATGCTGATAAGTGAGTTTCTCTAGAATCAGATTGAAATCTAGCACATAAGCATACACTAAACATTATATCAGGCCTAGAAGCAGTTAGATATAAGAGGGATCCAATCATACCTCTATATACCTTATGATCTACCTTTTTCTCTTTATCATCTTTGTTCGGTGTGGTTGTAAGGTGAATAGGAGTGTTCATAGGTTTGCAGTCATTCATCTTAAACTTTTTGAGTAATTCCTTTGTGTATTTAGTTTGATGGATGTACACCTCGTCCATAGACTGTTTAACTTGAAGTCCAAGGAAGAATTTGAGTTCTCCCATCATGCTAATTTAAATATCTTTCTGCATTAACTTAAAAAATTCCTTGCACGAAGATTCATTAGTAGCACCGAAAATGATATCATCAACATAAATCTGTGATATAATGAAATCTGACTTAATAGATTTTCTAAATAAGGCTGTGCCTACTTTTCCTCTGTTAAAAAAGCCATTTAAAAAGGCACTTTTAACACCCATTTGAAAAAGCATAATGCTATGATGTGCAGCAAACGATATTAAAATTCTAATAGCTTCTAGCCTAGCAACTGGTGCAAAAGTTTCAGTGTAGTCTATACCTTCTTCTTGTGAATATCCTTGAGCAACAAGTCTAGCCTTGTTTCTTACAACCTTACCATTTTCATCAAGCTTGTTTCTGTACACCCATTTTGTTCCAATAACTGATTTATCCTTAGGTAGTGGTAAAAGGGTCCAAACCTCTCTTTTTTCAAACTGGTCCAGTTCTTCTTGCATTGCCAAGATCCATTCATTGTCCAGCAGAGCCTCATCTACTGACTTTGGTTCCAATTCAGAGACAAGTGTCGAATCATCTTGTTCTTTAAAAGTTGATCTGGTTCTCAGTCTGTCATTAGGATCTCCAATGATTTGATCTTGTGGATGATAGTTCTTGAAGTACCAAGATCTTTGAATTTCTTGTTGAGAAGTGGATGTTTCTAGTTGTTGTTGAGGAGAATCATCTATTTGATCATCAGTCTTTATTTATGTTTTGTCTCCTGAAATATTGAGATCAAGATTTGCAAAGACTTCATCTAGCTCTAATAATTTCTTATCTGGCTGTTTGTCATCAAATCTAACATGTATAGACTATTCTATTATTAAGGTTCTTGAATTATAGACTCTAAATCCTTTTGAGGATTCAGAAAATCCTAGTAGAATTCCATTATCTACCTTAGCATCAAATTTACCAAGTTGATCTTTTGTATTCAAAATGTAACATTTACATCCAAAAGGATGAAAGTATGAAATGTTGGGTTTTCTACCTTTCCACAATTCATAAGGAGTCTTATTCAGAATAGGTCTACTATATATTTTGTTCTGAATGTAGCAGGCAGTGTTCACAGCTTCAACCCAAAATTGCTTAGGGGCAGAATTGTCATTGAACATAGTCCTAGCCATCTCATGAAGAGATCTGTTCTTTCTCTCTACCACACCATTTTGCTGTGGTGTTCTTGGTATTGAGAAGTTGTGTTGAATACCACCTTCTTCACAAAACTCATGGAATAGCTCATTGACAAATTCTCCCCCATGATCACCTCTAATTGAAGTTATACACATGCCTTTTTCATTCTATACACGTTTGCAGAATACAGAAAAGACCTTGAATGACTCATCCTTGTGAACAAGGAACATAACCCATGTCCATCTAGTGTAGTCATCTACTATGACAAGACCATATTTCTTACCACTGACAGAGGCAGTCCATGTTGGACCAAAGAGATCAAGGTGCAACAATTCTAGTGGTCTGTTGGGTACTAACAACATTCTTAGATTCAAATGAACCTTTGACTGGTTTACCCTTCTGACATGCATCACAGAGAGCATCAGATTTGAGACTAAGGTTTGGTAGACCTCTCACAAGGTTATGCTTTTTCAGCTTTGAGATTAATCTCAAACTTGCATGACCTAACTTTTTGTGCCAAATCCATCGCTCATCCTCACTGGACACTAGACATAAGACCCTTTGATTTGAGAGGTCCTCTAAGTCAATCTTATACAGATTGTTCTGTCTCTAGGTAGTGAATAAGAGTGATCCATCAGCTTTCTTGACAGTACACATATTCTTATCAAATGAAACAGGAAACCCACTATCACATAATTGACTAATGATAAGCAGAGTGTGTTTAAGACCATTTACTAACATAACATTATCAATGGAGGGAAAAGGATGTTTACCAATTTTGCCTATAACAATGATCTTTCCTTTTTGGTTTCCTCCAAAAGTGACCCAGCCACCATCTTTGGGTCTACAGCCTTGGAACGTACACCTTTCTCCTGTCATGTGTCGTGAGCACCCACTGTCCAATTACCAGGACTTCTGTTTCTTTCATGTTGTTAAGCATATCTGCAACAGGAATTATCTTATCTTTAGGTACCCAAAAATACTTGGGTCCTTTATTGTTAGTGATCATAGGTCGTGAATGCTTTGCATGCTTGTTATGTATGCATCTAGATGACACATGCTCGCTTTTTCCACATACTTTTCAGTAAGTAATGGAAGGGCTTGGTTTTGACTTAGTGTGTTGTGGATGGACTTTTTGAAGAATTTATTTTTATCCTTCAGCTATGGGCAGTCAGCTTTAAAGTGTCCTGGTTTTTTACATTCAAAGCACGGGGGTGGGCCTTTCTCCTTGGAATCTGACTTCTCCTTGGAGAATTTTTTGTTGAACTGCTTCCTTCTGAATCCACCTTTATTTCTCCACATGTGTTGGATTTTTCTAGAGATGAAAGATAGTTCATCCTCATCTGAGTCACATTCACTATTTGATGAATCAGCTTAATCTGAGGACTCAACAACTTTAAGCACCTCTGAGGAACTAGCTTTCTTGGTCTTTAAGGCAATGAATTTTTCTTTTCTGGAGTTTTCCTCTTCATTAAGTTCAAGTTCATGAACTTTTAATGACCCCAGAAGCTCTTCCAGAGAAAGAGTATTCAGATTCTTTCCTTCCTGGATAGCAGTTACCTTAGGTCTCCACTGCTTTGAGAGACTTCTCAAAAAATTTCTCACATGATCTCTATTCTCATAGACTTTTCCAAGAGACATGAAATTGTTGGTGATTGTTTGGAATCTTCTAAACATTTGGTCTATAGTTTCATGATCAGCCATCTTGAATAACTCATACTGGTGAACCAGCATGCTGATCTTTGATTCCTTAACTTGTGAGAACCCTCATGAGTTAGGGCAAGAGTATCCAAGATTTCTTTAGCAGTATTGCAACTGTGAACTTTGTCATGTTCAGATCTGGTAATGGCACACATGAGATGGTGCTTGGCTTTTAGGTTAAGCTGATGTTGATTTTTCTGCTCTTGAGTCCATTGAGCTCTAGGAACAGCAGTCCCATCTTCATTTATGGGCTCAGTATAACCAGTTTTTTATGAGATCCCAGATGTCTAGATTTTGTGCATCCAAGAAGGCCATCATCCTCTTCTTCCATTAATCATAATCAGTTCCATCAAAGAGAGGAGGTCTGTTGATAGCTTGTCCTTCTGCATCCATGATAGTAGGATCGTACTGCCTTAGCACTTGTTAGATGCTCAACCCTGTCAAGGCTGAGCTCTGATACCAACTAAAGTTGGCACAAGCAAACACAAGAAGGGGGCTGAATTGTGTTTGTTAATTATTTTCGCAAAAACCCTTTTTGAGAAACCTTTTCACAAGCAGAAGATAAAAAGTTTAAGAAATCCTTTTTAAAAGATTAACAAAACCAAAATCAAATCCCACAGTTAGTATAAATAAATAAAACTGTAAAAGATAAGGGATAGAAAATTCACTCAGGTATTTTGTCCTGGTTCACTCTCTTCCAACCAAGAGCTACATCCAATCCCTTCTACTTGAAGGATTTTCTCCACTATTTCCAAACAGTTTCTACAACAAGTATTCTACACCTCTCCAGGCTACAAGTATTGTTTTCTTGCCAAGCCTCTTCAAGCTCTAATTTAATCACAGAGATTTTTCTAAGATCTTTCTAACTCACTATATGTAAGGGTATAAGGTTTAAGATCTACTGAATATTTTTACAAATATTCAACCTTAAGAATTACAGACTTTTGCTTTACAAAGGGAATATGAGCTTTGAATATCTTGCAAATGTTCAAATGGAAAAAGTTCCTCTTCAGTGCTTGAGACCTTCTATATATAGTGGTCTTCAACTTCTCTTTCGAATTTTCAACGGTTATTTTTAACCATCCCGTTTAGAGATAGCATTAAATGCATGATATCCGTTGAGACTGATAGCTTGATTTTGGCCGTGTTGAAAAGCGTCATTGGTTATAAGAAAAGCACAAAATGGAGGCTCACTGTCCTGAGCAATCGTACCTTAAAAACTTTATTTCCTCCTTTGTGTATAACCCAGCTTTTGTCCAGCAATAAAGTTGTCATCGTACAGATCGTTTTGCAATTCCAATTGTACTATTTGCTTTTTGTATTTCCTTGATAGTACTATGAATTTTCTCACAAAGGAACAAGGCATTAACCAGATAAAACAATTATAAAGAACATATATTCAATTGAAATAAATATCAATCATTTGAAATAAATTCAATGTGGTCCAGATTGCATTAAATCACATTCAAGGTAGTAAAGATATAGAAGATGTAGAACTGTCTACAGGCACTCAGTTTTAGAACGCGTCTCCACAAGGTTTTATTCTGCTCGTCCACTGATGTGGCAGAAGCGCTCGTCCACACAAGTCTTTAGAGAAACTCCGTCCAATGACGTGGCACTATGGACGTCTACTGAATTTTAGTTAGGCACTATGGATGTCTACTTGAGTTTTAAGGAGAGCACTCGTCTGCTGACGTGGCTACTATGGACGTCTACAAAGATATAGTTAGTCATCTACTTAACGATTAAAATATAAACAATTTAAATAACCTTTGGATAGATAACTCTTTGCAAGAGTCCAAGCATTATATACCTTATATTATTTTGGATATTCCTGCATAAACTGAAATCACTTGTTAGATCTCAACTAACACTTTACCAAGTAAATTTAAGCCTTTTGTTAACATCAAAACCTAGAGATTAAATAAACCAGAACCACTTTGGTTCCAACAAAAATCCTTCAAGTAGAAGGGACTGGACGTAGCTCTTGGTTGGAAGAGAGTGGATCAGGATAAAACATCTTGTGTTATTCTTCTATCTCTTATCTCTTCAGCTTTATTTGTTTCTTACTAACCGAGGGGTTTTGATATTTCTTTTGTTAAAGTCTTTTAAAAAAGATCTTTTTTCTTTGTGCGTGCTTCTGCTTTCTAATCTCCTTGTGTGCCAAAATTGTTTGAAAGGTTGTTTTCGAAAATTATTAACAAACACAATTCAACCCCACCTTCTTGTGTTTGCCTGTGTCAAGTTCAGTTGGTATCAGAGCTCAGCCTCGAAAGGGTTGAGCATTTAACAAGTGCTAAGGGAGTACGATCCAACAACCATGGATGCAGAAGGACAAGCTATCAACAGACCTCCTCTCTTTGATGGAACGGATTATGACTACTGGAAGAAGAGAATGATGGCCTTCTTAGATGCACAGAATGTAGATATTTGGGAGCTGATTGAAACCGGCTACACTGAACCAAGAGATGAAGCTGGAGCTGTTGTTCCTAGAGGCCAATGGACTCAAGAGCAGAAAAACCAACATCAGCTGAATCTGAAGGCTAAGCACTATCTCATGTGTGCTATAACCAGATATGAACATGACAAAGTTCACAGCTGCAATAATGCTAATGAAATCTAGGATACTCTTGCCCTAGCTCATAAGGATTCCTAACAAGTTAAGGAATCAAAGATCAGCATGCTGGTTAATCAGTATCAGCTATTCAAGATCTGTGAACATGAAACCATAGACCAAATGTTTGGAAGATTCCAAACCATCACCAACAGTCTCGGATCTCTTGGAAAAGTTTATGAAAATAGAGATCATGTCAGAAAAATTCTGAGAAGTCTATCCAAGCAATGGAGACCCAAAGTAACTGCTATTCAGGAAGCCAAAAACCTGAATACACTCTCTGTGGAAGAGCTTCTTGGATCTCTCAAGGTTCATGAATTTGAACTTAATGAAGAAGAAAATTTCAGAAAAGGAATATCTATTGCCCTGAAGGCAAAGAAAGCAAGTTCATCAAAAGTTCTCAAAGCTGCTGAGTAATCTGATGAATCTAAATCTTCTGATAATGAAGAATGATCAGATGAGGATGAATTGTCCTTTAAATCCAGGAAGATTCAACATATGTGGAGAAAGAAAGGTGGTTTCAGGAAGCAACTCAACAAAAAGTTTTCCAAGGAGAAGTCAGACTCCAAGGAAAAAGGTCCACCCTTGTGCTTTGAATGCAAGAAACCTGGTCACTTCAAAGCTGATTGCCTTGAGTTAAAAGATAAAAAGAAATTCTTCAAAAAGAATAAATGCTTAATAGCTATATGGGAGGATCTTGATCTGTCTTCTTCAGATGAAGAAAATGAAGCAGAGGAAGAAGCAAATATCTGTCTCATAGCAAACACTCCATCAGAAAGTGAATACACTGATGCTGAGGTAATGCACTCTGACCCGTCCACTTTTCAAAATGCTTTTGATGAATTGTTGCATGAGTCGTCTATACTATCACGAGAATATAAGAGTCTCAAAAAGAAGTTTTCTAAACTGACTAGAGAATATGATAGGGTCTGCACTGAGAAACAAAACCTCAAAAATGAAAACGACATACTAAAATCAGTGAATGTCAGTCTAACTGACAAAGTGGTGTGTGAACCTGATGTCTCTTGTGAAGTTGAAAAACCGAAGCAAGATATAACATATCTAAAGGAATCTCTGTCAAAGCTTGTAGGTGACTCAGATAAGCTTAGTCTCATTTTAAGGTACTTTAGGTCACCTTATGATGTATTGGTTATGACAAAGAGGAGCAAGACGTACCTCACAAAAAGTCAAAACCACTTAAATAGCATAGAGCTTCAAAAGTTCCAAATAAATATACCAAAGCTAAGTCTAGCTCATCCAACACCTTTTGTAAAATGTGTGGAAAAAGTGGGCATATTACATCTAGATGCATACATAATACACAACCTGTTGCGGATTTGCTTAACAACAGGAAGAAAATAGATGTCTTGGTACTTGGACAGTGGCTGCTCACGACACATGACGGGAGAAAGGTCTATGTTCCAAAACCTTAAGCCCAAAGATGGTGGCTGGGTCACATTTGGAGGAAATCAGAAAGGGAAAATCATTGGTATAGGTAAAATTGGTAAACATCATTTTCCCTCCATTGATAATGTTCTTTTAGTAAATAGCCTGAAGCACAATCTACTGAGCATAAGTCAATTATGTGACAGTGGATATGCAATGTCTTTTGATAAGAACATGTGTACTGTCAAGAAAGATGATGGATCACTTTTATTCACTGCAAAATGGTAAAACAATCTCTATAAGATTGACTTGGAGGACCTCTCAAATCAAAGTGTCTCATGTCTAGTGTCCATTGAAGATGAGCGATGGATTTGGCACAAAAGGCTAGGTCATGCAAGCTTGAAATTAATTTCAAATCTAAACAAGCATAACCTCATGAGAGGACTACCAAACCTTAAGTTCAAATCTGATGCTCTCTGTGATGCATGTCAAAAGGGAAAAAAAGTCAAAGGTTCTTTTGAATCTAAGAATGTTGTTAGTACCAATAGACCACTAGAATTGCTACATCTTGATCTTTTTGGTCCAACAAGGATTGCCTTTGTTAGTGGTAAAAAATATGGTCTTGTCATAGTAGACGATTACACTAGATGGACATGGGTTATGTTCCTAACTCATAAGGATGAGTCTTTTAAGTTCTTTTCTGTATTCTGCAAACGTGTACAGAATGAAAAAGGCATGTGTATCACTTCAATCAAAAGTGACCAAGGGGGAGAGTTTGAAAATGAGCTATTTCATAAGTTATGTGAAGAGAGTGGGATCCTTCACAACTTCTCAATACCTAGAACACCACAGCAAAATAGTGTGGTAGAGATAAAGAACAGATATCTTCAAGATATGGCTAGGACTATGCTCAATGACAACTCTATCCCTAGACACTTCTGGGTTGAAGCTGTTAATATTTCCTGCTACATTCAGAACAGAACATACATTAGACCTATCCTGAATAAGACTCCTTATGAACTGTGGAAAGGACGAAAACCCAACATATCTTATTTTCACCCTTTTGGTTGTAAATGTTTTATACTAAATACTAAAGATCAACTTGGTAAGTTTGATGCTAAAACAGATAGTGGAATACTATTAGGATATTCTGAAACATCTAAAGGCTTTAGAGTTTATAATTCTAGGACTCTGATAGTAGAGGAAAGTATCCATGTCAAGTTTGATGACAAAGAACCTAATAAGAAATTATCAGAGCTAGATGAAGCTTTTGCAGATCTTGATCTAAGCATTCCAGAAGACTCACCTGAGATAAAAGTTGATGATCAAGAAGATGACCCCACTCAACAACCAGAAACTTCCATTTCTCAACATGGTACAGTTCAAAAATCTTGGTACTTCAAGAATTATTATCCACAAGATAAGATCATTGGAAACCCTAATGACAAGCTAAGAACCAGATCAACCTTCAGAGAGCAAGACGATTCTGCACTAGTCTGAGTTGGAACCAAAAATAGTAGACGAGGCTCTGCTAGATGATGGTTGGATTCTAGCTATGCTAGAAGAACTCAATCTGTTTGAAAGAAGTGATGTTTGGACTCTAGTTCCACTGCCCAAAGACAAATCAGTGATTGGAACAAAGTGGGTTTACAGAAACAAACTTGATGAAAATGGTAAGGTAATTAGAAACAAAGCAAGACTTGTTGCTCAAGGCTTATCTCAAGAAGAAGGTATAGATTATACTGAAACTTTTGCACCTGTTGCTAGATTAGAAGCTATTAGAATTATACTTTCATTCGCTGCACATCATAGTATTATGCTTTTTCAGATGGATGTTAAAAGTGCTTTTCTAAATGGCTTTATTAATGAAGAAGTCTATGTTATGCAACCTTCGGGTTTTGAGTGTGAAACCCATCCTGAGCACGTATATAAGCTTAAGAAAGCTTTGTACGGTCTTAAGCAATCTCCTAGAGCTTGGTATGACAGACTAAGTTCTTTTCTTATGGAAAATGGATTCAATAGAGGAAAGGTTGACACAACCTTATTTATAAAATCCGTTAAGTCTAATTTCATAGTTGTACAGATATATGTTGATGATATTATTTTTAGTGGTACTAATGAGTCTCTATGCAAATAATTCTCTAAGTTAATGCAGAAAGAGTTTGAAATGAGCATGATGGTAGAACTCAAATTCTTCCTTGGACTTCAAGTAAAACAACCCATGGACGAGGTGCTCATCCACCAAACCAACTATACAAAAGGGCTTCTGGAGAAGTTTAAGATGAATGATTGTAAACAAATGAATACTCCTATGCACCCTACTTCCATACTGAACAAAGATGATAAAGAGAAAAAGTTAGACCAAAAGGTATACAGAGGTATGATAGGATCTCTCTTATATCTTACTGGGTCTAGGCCTGATATTATGTTCAATGTATGTTTTGCTCGATTTCAATCTGATCCTAGAGAATCTCACTTATCAGCAGTTAAGAGAATTTTTAGATATTTAAAAGGTACTACTAATCTTGGTTTGTGCTTTAAGAAAAATGAAGATTACAGATTAGTTGGTTTATGTGATGCTGACTATGCTGGAGATAGAATTGGAAGAAAAAGCACTAGTGGAGGATGTCACTTTATTGGAGCTAATCTTGTCTCAAGGTCTAGCAAAAGACAAAGTATCGTTGCTTTATCAACTGTTCAAGCTGAGCATATATCAGGTGCAAGTTGCTGCTCACAACTTCTCTGGATCAAACATCAATTGGAGGACTACAACATATTTATAAGTAGTATTCCGCTTATGTGTGATAATACAGCTGCAATAAATCTATCTAAGAATCCAATTTTGCATTCTAGAGCTAACCACATAGAGATTAAAAATCATTTTATTAGGGATTATGTGTAAAAAGGTGTGATTGATATTCAATTTGTAGATACTGACCACCAATGGACAGATATCTTTACTAAACCTCTTACAGAGGACAGATATATCTTTATTAGGAAGCATATTAATATGATATGTGTGGATTAGTTTAGGCATCCAGCCTCGAGAAAAATTTGTTTTGCTAATTCTGTGCTTATTACCTATGCTCGTCTAATACATATTTAAAGTTGTGCGTCTATTGCATAATGTATTGCACGTCCTTATGACGCGTCCACTGATACTGATTACCGCGTCCATTGTATAGTTTGAAATGAGTTCACATCTGACTATGATTAAAAATATTCTTTTGTGTGTTAATAAATGCATTTATTTTGTCACAATACAAAGTTATCCTTTATTCTCTTTGCTGAGTCAGTACTTCCATCAATCCCATCAAGACCTTTTTATGGTCCCAGGTTACCAACACCGTTTTATCATAATGACATGTCATGTCAAAAGTTTTTTTAAATAAAAAAAAACCTTTGATATTCAAAATTCCTTTAAAAGAAATATTTTCCTTTTGAGAAAAACTTTACGCTTCCATAACCTCTCGAGCTATCTCTCTCTTTACCTCTCTCTGCTTTCAAACCCTAAGCTCTTTGATCATCTACAATGGCTTCTTCAACCTTCAACGTTGACAAACTCAACTTAGCTATAGAGGATCATTTCAACCTTGGTGTTCTGAAAGACTACAATATTGACATAAGCAAATATGTCAATGCAGCTGGGTGGGGAGGGCTCTTTGCGGAGAAAGTCTCTGTCTTTCCCAATCTAGTTAGGGATTTCTGGAGAAAAGTCCAACTGACTGAAACTGATTTCTACTCAACAGCATTAAGAAAGAAGATTATAGTCTTGGAGAAGACTATTGCTGATGCAATCTTCTGTGCTCAGGAAGGTCTAGTCTTCAGAGTCATGGGAAGAAGACTTGGGTGGCTCTGAGACTATAGAAGTCTGTATCATGAAGGAGGATACAATCAGAACTCACTCTTGGAAGGATGTTGAAATGAAGGACATCGTTTGCATCCTTCACCAGCTTCTCAAAAAGGTGGTGCTTCACAAGGTTGGATCAAAGGACAACCTCTCATCTCTTCACAAATTCTATCTCTGCCATCTTCTCACAGAAACAAGAATTAATCTTCCAAGAATCCTGTATGGAAGATTCAGAGACGTTGTGATGAACAAGAAAAGACTCTCTGCACTTCCTTTCTGCCATCTTCTCTCAAAGATTTTCAAGGCTCAAGGAGTACATGAGTTTCTTGCTACTAAGACTCCTGAGGAGCAAGCTAGGTTATTAACTGATAAACCAATGTCTGCTGCAGACTTTGGAAAGATGAACATAGCCAACATGAACCTCAGTACCTATGTTGCTGCTGCTGCTGCAATGGCCAAGACTGAGGAATTAATGATGGCTAAAGAAGAGATGGTTGAACACAATAATGCTGAAGTCCTAGGGTTTATAAGAGTAACTAGGCAGAAGACCACTGCTACAAGGAAGGCTACCCCCAAGAGGCCAGCAAGTGGAATTGTTATCAGAGAGCCTTCTGATGCCCCTGCTGCAAAGAAACCAAGAAAATTTATCCTCTCCCATAATGAAGATGAGGAAGCTGATGAGGATAGCATTCCTATCAATTCTATTCTAAAGAAGCAGAAGACCCCTGCTGTTGCTGATGTCGTTGTGCCTGATCAATAAATTGTACCATATAAACCAAGGAGGCAACCAGCAAGAAAAGCTAGGTCGACTAAGACTCCTAAGGTATCCATCTCTGCTAATGATCCTGTTCAATTAGCTGTAGATGCCCTAGTGTCTACTTTAGAAACTAGGATAGATAATATGCCCGTCTCGACTCAGATGAAGTGTATATTCCCACACCTCTTTCACCCAACCAACACAAACAACCACTTCACAAGCCGATGATCCTTGGTTAAATCAACCAGATGAAGGCATTTCCCCTGGTGCACCTTTCCTCAAACCCCTGAGAACCTTATTTCCTTCCCTCACCCCAACTTCTGTCCTTTACAATGGCAAATCTGAGGATTGGGTCAAGGTAAAAAGGGAATGGAAAATTATGTTTCATTCTCACCAACCTGAACCATAACACATTCCAGACAGATGGTATCCTCTACCTGAATATGAGGAAGAAATTAGGCAATAAGTTGAACCCCTCTACCTACCTCACACTGAGTGTCAATTAATCAAGAATGTGCCTTATCAAATGCACAATGATTTAGGGCCTTTAGTCACTCACCTACCCTTAACCAAATTCCCCCAAAAAAAAAATCTACCCAAACCTTGTAAAAACTCATCCACTCATACCACTTACTGATGGAGTTGAGAGGCATATTATCCCCGTCTGGGAGACTGACCCCAATAGGAAAAATCTTCCTATTATACCTGAAAGAAAAGCAAGATCATCTAAGCATATCCCTATGATCATGCCAAGGGACACAAAATGGGTGTCCTTTGAGCATCCCAGAATCTATGGGAGGGCTGCTGACTTGTTTCTGGATCAGCTCTGCTATGATATGCTGAAGTGGGAGTTCAGTAAAATCAGAGCTGATAGAACTGCAAATTTTGTCCCTCCATCCTGGCTGAGGCATAAAGAAGCAACAAGAATTAGAATCAAGCCCTACAGGATCTGTCTGAGATTGCCAATGCTGGATCTTAATAAGGACAAGGACTTGAAGAACATAAGATTCAAGGGAGTAATGCCTGAAGCTGAGTCAGCATTGCTTGATCTTGATCAAGAGACCTTTGACTACTCAATGTTGGATTTCCCTCTAAATATTGAATCCATTGAGTTGATCAATGAGCACAGAGCTGCTGACTTCTGGAAGTCTCACATAATTCACTGCACCAGAGAGGCATCTTCCTCTGGTTTGTTTGAAGAGGAAAAGGAGGATATTCCCAAGGTCAGAGGAAAGTGTGGTCTCTCACACTTTAGATATATGATCTATAAAGACCTCTGGGGACTTCCAATTAATAGTAGGAATGTGGAATTTATCTACCCTATTAAATGGGCAAAGGAGATCACAATAAAACCCAAACCTACTCCAAAGCTTATCACAGATGAACTTGTTGGTGAAGAAAATGGTCAAATTGTCATTGCTGATAATTTAGAAGATACTGCTGAATCCTGTCACCAACAGAGCTCATCAGAAAGGCAATCTTCTCAACATTTAGAAATGGTTGTAATGCACCCTGAAGATCAGTCAAGAACTCTAAGCACTTTTCAAGAGTCTGCAGAAATCTCAAGGCAACAGACTCTACCATCTAATATTGAAGAAGTTCTTAGAAAACTGGTTGATGAAAGGGTTGACAAGTTAGTTGATGAAATGGTTGACAAGACAGCTGAAAAGATCAACGAGGATGTCCATCAGCAAGTTCAAACTTCAATGGCTCCAACCTTAGAAGTTGTGAATAAAATGATTGAATTCCTCATAGACTTCAAGAAGAGTCAAACTCAGAACCCTCCTCCTCCACCACCTCATTCTGCTTAGCCTTTATTTTTTTTCTTTTCTTAATCTTTACTATCTTTTGTACTGACAATGATGATCATCTACTTTTACCTTTTTGGCTGATGACAAAAAGGGGGGAGAAAGGAAAGAAAAGAGAATTATATATATAAAGTCAGCTTTTGAAAAGCTTCTATGTGTTTGCATGTGTATATTCTTTTCTACTTGCTAAACTGCTATGATACTTATGTTTGCTAATTTGCTTTGATACCTGCTGCTCTGATACTTGTGTTTATATAGATTCTAAGTATGATAAGCTGTTGCACCTATCTGTTAGCTTATAAGTCTGCTTAAGTAATTGAATGCTTTGTCTTAGGGGGAGCCCTGCAAGCTCTCTTAGACTTTGCTTTTCGAATTTAATTAGTTTTGTCATCATCGAAAAGGGGGAGATTGTTGGAACCAAACTGGTTTTGGATTTAATAATCTCTAAGTTTTCATGCTAACAAAAGGATTAAATTTGCTTGGCAAAGTATTAGTTGAGATCTAACATGTGCTTTAAGTTATGCAGGAACACTTTAATAAGTAAAATAAACTTGGGATAAGTTCAAATTGAAAAATACGCATCCACCCCTGTAGACGGGCTGGTCAAGTACTTTGGTAAAGTTGCTTAGTCATTTAAATAAGTATATTGGTTTTCTTAAGTAGAAGAGGCTCTAAATATTTATTAGATAAATACCTAAATAACTTTTTAGGTACATCAAGTCCAAAGACTTGAAAATAAGTGCATCCATTTTGCCACGTAAGCAGACGAAAGTAACTAATTGAAGAAAATGAACCAAAACACAAAGTAATCTAGTAGACGAGCTCTAACTGCCACGTCACCAGACGGAGATCTTTTAACTCATTAAGGAATAGCAAGTCCTATGACTTGTAGATAAGAGGATATGCCACGTCATCAGACAAGCTAAGTAAAATATAGAACAAACTTGGACTCTTATATGAATGAGTAGACAGATTCTTTTTAGACGAGCTCCATCTTTGAATGAATTAAATGCAATCTGAATCTCTTATATTTATTTCAAATGATTGATATTTATTTCATTAGAATATTTGTTCTTCATATTTGTTTTATCTGCTTTAATGTTTCACCTTGTTGTAAAAGAAACATAGTACAATCAAGAAATGCAAAAAGCAGAATCGTACAAATAAGATACTGCAAAACGATTTGTACGATGACAACTCTATGACTGAAAAAGTTGGATTATACACAAAAGAGGAACAACAAGTGCTCAAGCTGCAATACTCAGAGGAGTGAACCTCCAAATTCATGCTACCTCGATAACCAAGAGTACTATTCAGCATTGCTACAATCAAGCTATCAGTCACAACGGATATCATGCATTAAATGTTATCTCTAAAATGGATTATTCAAAGTAACCGTTGAAGAAATACAAGTGAAGAAGAAGGTCACTATAAATTGAAGACCTCAGATACTGAAGAAGAACTCTTGCCTGCACAATCTTGCTAGCTGAACTTTTACCATTTGATAATCATTCATTCCATTATTCTTTCAAGAGCAAGAGTTTGTATTCTTTAGTTTGAATATTGTTGTAATATTCAACTGATCTTAAACTGTCATATTCTCACACATAGTGAGTCAAGAAGATCAAACACTAAATCTTTGTTAGAGTTAGAGCCTGAGGAGGCTTGGTAAGAAAGGAATACTTGTACCCTGGAGAGGTGTTGAATACTTGGTTGTAATCTATTTAGAGAAATAGTGGATAAACCCTTCAAGTCGAAGGGACTGGATGTAGCTCTTGGTTGGAAGAGAGTGAACCAGGATAAAATCTCTTGCGTGAATCTTCTATCCCTAAACTCTTCAGTTTTATTTGCTTATACTAACTGTGGGATTTTGATATTATTTTTGTTAAAGTCTTTTAAAAAAGAATCTTCATCTTTGTGTATGTTTCTGTTTCAAATCTCTCTGAGTGCAAAAACTGTTTTAAAGGCTATTTTCGAAAATTATTAACAAACACAATTCAACCCCCCTCCCCCTCTTGTGTTTGTCTATGTCAACTTCAAATTTAAGTCTAAAAGTATCTCATATATTCAAAATAATTAAATATGGTAATAATGCAAAATAAACCATTATATCCAAATAAAATAAAGCCTCATAAATATTAATTATTAAAAATCACATAAATCCTTTACAGTTGTTTTTGTCTCAAAACACGGGTGCCTAATAAACCCAAAAGAAATAAGAAAATAAAAATAAACTATAACTAATATCTTCAAGACTTTCTCAAGTTGTTACACCATCTATGTCATCACCTGTAAACTCTGAAAGACAACACCACTAATGAGATTGATAATCCCAGTAAGTAAACACATTTCTAAAAGGTTTTTGAAAAGATGTTACTTCCAGCAAGCACGGTAACCAGAAAAACAATCATGGTATCCGTTTATTTTCAAAATAATATAACACAAAATATCTTATATAAATTAAGGAATGGTAATCCAAACTCACACAATTCATGCACAAGTCATAACATCATCAAATATAATTAATCCATCACAACATAACATATAACATAAATAAAATCATACAAAGGACATCTCATGTCCAAATAATCTCAACTTATCATCCAAGTCTCTTTTATTTAATTACCCAATTTAAAGTCTATGAGCTCATGACAAATGCAATGGCGTCTCACTGCCTTTCCCTTCTGGTCTAATGAGGAGGTATTTGTCATCCCCTTTCCTAAAGGAGGTATATGTCTTCCCCTCTAATAAGGAGCTATCTGTCATCCTCATTCCATGAAGGAGATATCTGTCTTCCCCTATAATGAGGAGGTATCGGTCATCCCCTTCCTTGAGAGAGGTATGTGTCTTCCCCTCTAATGAAGAGCTATCTGTTATCCTCATTCCATGAAGGAGATATCTGTCTTCCCCTATAATGAGGAGGTATCGGTCATCCCCTTCCTTGAGGGAGGTATATGTCTTCCCCTCTAATGAGGAGCTATCTGTCATCCTCATTCTATGAAGGAGATATCTGTCTTCCCCTATAATGAGGAGGTATCGGTCATCCCCTTCCTTGAATGAGGTATCTGTCTTCCCCTCTAATGAGGAGTTATCTTAACGATCACAAACAACAATCCAAATCATATTTTGGGCATATGTCATGACTCCAGGAAATGTCGACATATGACCTCATGCATCAATCTCAATGGTATAACTCATGTTAAAACAACTCATAGGCATTCCAAAATAACATCAAGACATATCATCATGTCACGTGCATTATTATTCATCAAGTTCATATCAAAACAATATTAAGGCATTACATATCACAAAAAGACATACTAAATAATAATAATCATATCACCCTATATGTAAATATTCAATCTCATAATAATTAATCACCAATTAAACATCAATTTAATTTTAAGAATAAAATCTCAAATAATTACTCTTTAATTTCATACTCAAACCCTTTAAAATTTATACCCTTGAAGTTAAGAAAAATGTGTTTAGTTTCCCCTCGAAGACCTCCAAGAAATTCTAAAAATTACCTATGACAAAAAAAAAGTGCATCACCAAAAACCTTTGTTCTTTTTATTAATATTTTTTGATCTGTACGACTCTCTACTCAACACTGCAACCAGCACTCTTTCCCTCTTATTGAGTTGTGTTATTGTGACAATCAAAAGTGGACAACATACGGTGACAACCGTATGTAAGTTTTTTGAGAAATAAAATATTTGGTTAAGTATATGTAAATATCTGGTTAATCACCTATAAATATCTGGTTAATTCAGTTTGTTATCTGGTTAATGGGATATCCTGACCCATTAACCAGATAATGATAATGAACTGAATTAACCAGATATTTGTACATGATTAACCAGATATTTAAAAAAAAATTGTAAACTTCAGGATGACCCAATAACCATATAAGGAACTGAATTAACCAGATATTTGTACATAATTAACCAGATATTTACACTTACTTAATCAAAAATTTCATTTCTCAAAAAAACTAAATATTTTATTTTATTTTTAAAAAAAAGGGCTACAATGCTGTACAGTAAAGTTGCCCCCGTAGTTGTTGCAGCCGGTTGTCAAAGTAACGTTTTTGATATATATTACAGATAACAGAAGCCAATGGACCACTTAACTATTGCATTATATTTTATTAGTATTATTATTATTATTAACCTTATAAAAAGGTTGAGGCCCACCCACTATTAAGCTTAAGGATTCACTTTGAAATTGAGGGTACGTTTGGGTAAACAACTTAATTAAGAGCTTATCATATAAGACCTTATCGCATGAGAGCTTATGCCGTAAGCGCTTAAAGAAAGAAAGGGGCATGAGAGGATTCAAATAGTGAAAAATACGGAGAGGTTGTTTAGTGCATAAGCTCTTATGATAATTCCATAAGCTTCTCCCGGTGACTTATGAAAATAAGTCAAAAACTCCTTATGGGATGGCATAAGTTATTTTTATAAGCTCTGTCAAACACACTGCATAAGAGCTTATGCCATCAGATAAGTCAAAAAGAGCTTAAATAAACTCTTTCAAACTCCACCTGAATCCCTGATTGTATGGTTTAAGCAACTCCACGTGAGTTGCACAATTTCATGGACCCCTTCTCTTTCTCTCTTTTTTTTTTTTTTGTTTAAAAAAATTTATATACTCATTATTTCTATTTTAACTTTAACTTTAAATTATATAATTTTTTTTCACCTATATATTTCTTTTTATATTAACTTTGTATTCTTTTAATTACTAATCAACTCTAATAAATTAATCACTTTCTATACTAAAACTCCTAATAGCTTAATCCTTTATTACAAAGATTATATTAAAATTTTAGGATTTTACACAGGGGAACATGTCAGTGGAAGAGTATGCGACGAAGGTCGAGAAGCTGGCTAGGTATTACACACTGTGTCATTTTACGACTGATGATCATTCTAAGTGTGTAAAGTTTGAGGATGGCCTTCACCCAGAAATCAAGCAGGCAATCAGTTATTATGAAATCCGTGTCTTCCCAACCTTGGTGAACAAGTATAGGATCTTTAAAGATGCCTACAAGTCCAGAGTGGTCAGTTTCAAGGGTACAGATAACCAGGGCAGCAGAAAGACCGAGCAGAAGGATGGCAAGCAACGTTTCACTCCAGTCGGTCGGGATTTCAAGTAGAGCGGCAAGAGGCCACAGTTTTCTTCAGATAGGTCTAGGGGTTGGAACTCTAATATGTGACACCCGGGACTGACGAGGGCGAGGAGTGGACATCGATGCAAGAAGGCATGGACAAGAAGCGGCTCCCGGCAGGCTTCTAGGCGGAGGGACACATGAATGATTCGATTACAGACCAAAATGAGAGGGATCCTGAGACTGTGTAGGTATGTGACTATACAGTTGAGGATGACTTATATTAATTGATTGGTACTACCTATACCAACAAGATGCATCTATTTTCGGTAGTCCATCACTTAAGAGCTCCACAATTAAGCGTGCTTGACTTGGAGCAATTCTTGGATGGGTGACCTCCTGGGAAGTTTTTCAGGGAAGTGTGTGAGTGGGGACAAAACACGCTAAAAAGACATGTGTTGGTTTATAGGGACAGTCGTCAATCTATAAAGCTGTCAGGGATGTTACAAATGGTATCAGAGCTATACCTCTCCCAGTACGGTGTGGTTCGGGGACGAACCAAGCAGAAGCTAGTGGCACGCCGGTGCAAGAAGGCACGGACAAGGAGCAGCTCCTAACAGGCTTCTAGGCGGAGAGACACATGAATGAATCGATTACACACCAGAATGAGAGGGATCCTGAGACTGTGTAGGTATGGGACTATACAGTTGAGAATGACTTATATAAATTGATTGGTACTACCTATACCAACAAGATGCATATTTTTTTCGGTAGCCCATCGCTTAAGAACTCCACAGTTAAGCGTGCCTGACTTGGAGCAATTCTGGGATGGGTGGCCTCCAGGGAAGTTTTCCCGGGAAGTGTGTGGGTGAGGATAAAACACACTGAAAAGACATGTGTTAGTTTGTGGGGATAGTCGTCAATCCATAAAGCTGCCAGGAATGTTACAATCATTTTCTTCAATAATTAATTTCTTTTATAGATCCACCAATATATTTTTTACCATTCAGAAATGTAGGCCAAGCAGGGCTTTTAGATGATACAATTCAATTCCAAAGTCAGAAGTGTAAGTTAAACAGGCTCAACCATTTCAAGACCAAAGAAGCTAATACAAAATCCTGGAAAGCCACTCTCTCTCATTACCCTATTCAAACACAATCAAAGAAGCAGTGGAAAACTTAAGAAAATTCGCAGTTCTAAAAAAAGTGTATTTGCATCATTAAGTGTGACTGTGTGAGCATTCACATTGCACATGAATGTGTGTAAAAGAGAAAGAGGACAAACCATGAAACCAACACGAGTAATTCAGAACCAAAAGCGTATAGGCACAATTCACATATATCTAGTCATTCATAAATGAAATTTTCAGACCACAAAAGATTCACATCATAAAGATCAGTAGAGGCCAAATAACACGAGAGGGAAATCAAACAGATATGATTATTCGGAGTTCAGACCTGGGATTTTCCTCAAACAGGTAGCAAGCAATAAGAGCAGGTTTTCTTTTCACATGAAAATCTGAAAATTCTATGGGGATTGGAGAAGAACCCCTGAGTTGGGGAATTTTTATGGGAATTAATAGCAACAGATAAATGCATGTAACAGAAGAGATGGCGCGTTGTTGAATTGTGTAAATCTATAGCAACAAATCAATGCAAATCTGCAGCAATTTTTATGCGCTGAATAGTGTAGATGACAACAAACAGGGGACGCGTGACCGGCAATGAAGATGGCGGGTGGCGGGTGAACTAAGGGAGAAGAGATCGAGAATGCCTTTCAGGTTGTGTGCTTACCGACAACGGAGAATGATGAGGCTCACAGAGGAGGAAGACGAAAAAGGATGATGAGCCCCGGAGACGGCAACTCAATGAACGCAGAAAGAGAGGGGCCAAGTGTTTGAGCTTGACATTCACGTGGGACAGCCCAGCCACGTCATTCGTATCCTACTATACAAATATAGCTTCGTACTATCCAGCATTTTCCAAAGAAAATCTGATTAAGGATAGGAGAGAGAAAATTAGGAAGGAGGAGAAAGAACCAAAGTATGAATGTATGAAATTTGTTTTCGTACCAATGAGCATTTTTGTAACTATTAATTAGTAGATTTGAAAATGCATCTTAAAGAAAAAGAATTAAATTTAAAAGTAAATGATATGCATATCTGATATTAATAAATATTAATTATCAGATTTTAAATAAAGTTTAATTGGTTCGTGTAAAGTTTTTTACACTGTCAACCAATCAGAAATCAAGGTATAGATGACTTTTAAAATAGTAAGAATAAGAGTCAAAGATTTTTAAGTTTCTTTTACATCAGTCGGAGATTTTTATTGAAATGTCAATTTATAATTGGTTGACAGCATAAAAAATATCAGTACATATCAATTAAATCATTTTAAATATATCAAAATTAAAATTGCTTATTACAGATGACACCACATTATTTACTAAGGATATAGGTCTGAATATGACTTGCATTCAAGAATGAATACTGTAACTTAATATATAGATGTTGATTAGCATTTATTTTTTTGGACAGAAGATGTCGATTAGTTGTAAAAAATTAAGCATGATTTGAAAACACAATTAAAAAATGATATGTGTTGCCTTGAAGATGAGAGAGATGGTGAAGAATGTTCTACGAGAATTTTATATATATATATATATATATATATATATATATATATATATATATATATGATGTAAATTTTATCCGTACCCGTGGATATCTATGGATAAAATAAATGGATATTCTTTCTACCCGGTTATTAATGGGACGAGGACGGGCATTGTTATGACACCCGGGACTGACGAGGGCGGGGAGTGGTCGCCGGTGCAAGAAGGCACGGACAAGGAACAACTCCTGGCAGGCTTCTAGGCGGAGGGACACATGAATGAATCGATTACACACCGGAATGAGAGAGATCCTGAGAGTGTGAAGGTGTGGGAGTATATAGTTGAGGATGACTTATATGAATTGATTGGTACTACCTAATCTTCTTTTCGGTAGCCGATCACTTAAGAACTCCACAGTTAAGCGTGCTTGACTTGGAACAATTGTCAGAGATGCTACAATTGTAGTATTCATACCCACGAGTATCCGCTAAGGTAAAATTACTAAAAAACATCTTTACATATACAAATCAAATGCTCTATTTTTTTCAATATCCTTTTTTTTTTAAATTGGCGTCATAGTACCAAAACCCTATCATTCCCGAGTGGTGTGGATCATTGTGTAATTATTGCTTTTGTTCAATTATTTTGTTATGGACTAATATGCTTATGGATTGTTGTTTCTGGATTAATGCTTTTGTGTGAATGATGTCGAGATAGGAGGTGTTTGAATAAAAAAAAATTAGTATAATATTCAATAATTTTATGAGGTGTTTGAATATTCATGGATATACGTTGATACCCGTAAATATTGATAAATTTGTTTAAAATCCGCAAAATGGATACCCACACGAATATGGGGCGAGGCCGGATAGGGAATTCATCCAATGGGGCAGGTAGTGGGGGACTACTACCCATACCCACCCCCGCCCCAGCCCCAGCCCCAGCCCCATTTACATCCCTATATATATATAAGGGTTGATTTATTTTTTTATAGTTATCTTATTTTACGAAAATAAGTGTAGAGGATTTGAGTATAACACCAGAAAATTTTTGAAAAACATAAGAATGAGGTAAAGCTTTTTTTTTTTGACACAGAATGAGGTAAAGCTTTTGGTACTGAAAAAAGGGAATATGCATATTTTCACCTGATCTAAACATCCAGAACCGGGTAGATCAACAAGTTAACCATATAACGGGCCAACAAACTTTTTATGGGTCGACATATGGGGTTGTGTTTGGGTTGTCTCATCATAGGCCTATTCTTACCTTGAGTCTCTGTTCACAAATTTACAAGTTGCACCTCCTTCGCATCCGGCCTCATGAGTCATACCTCTTTACTTTACTTTCTTAATTATGGATAGTGTTAGCCAATTAAGTATGGATACGTATTATATGACACGATTGAAAAGAAACAAAAGATATCAACGGTTCCAGTTCGCCACCAACAAACAGATGAGTAAATAATACCTAAAGCAAATAAGATCTAAAATAAATTTTGAGTGAAGTTCTTTTTATTTTAAGTGAGATAGTCTTTTTTGATTAGGTTGGGTCTTTTTGTTAGTATATGAGGTCTTTTTGTTTTATAAAAAATAAATTAAAAAGTTTGTTTTGTTGGTGGACCCAAAACTAGAACTTTAGTAGTTTCATCCTTGGTCGGCCCTAACAAAACAGCTCGTTCTAACATCCTCCGAATTGAATCTGGAGCACCAAAACTTTGTCTCATTTCACCGCTTGTTATCCGTAAGCCGGTTTATGCATTTAAAAAATGTTTTTTTAAAAATTATTGTTTTTAATAAAATAATGGTCCGGTAATATTTTTAAGAGATCTGGATTTATCTCATTTTATCTCTTAAGTCTTCTTTGATATATGATTTCCTTAATTTGAGAGTTTTACCTCTTCTAACCGGATAAGGTTATTTGAGATAATATCAGGATCATTAAAGATAATATCAATATCTTATCTTTCCCACCTTTATTGGATCGGGTATCCAAACTCGGTGGCCGGGTTTTACTCCTCGACCAGTACATAAGTCCCCCCAAGCTTTGAGCTAGTAGAAGCGTAAAAGTTTTCATGGTAGTAGCCGAGCTTGACCTTTGAAAACCTTATTTGGAGAATCTAAGGTTTATGGTGTAGGTTCTCTTCCCCTTTTTACCCTAGTCTTAGTGACCGATCTTGTACATCGGCCAATCATTCAACATCGGTGATCGAGCTTAGAAACTTGGTCTTTTTAGCCATTCAAGTTGGCGAGGTAAGTGGTCGAGCTTCATACTTCGGTCTATTGATAAGCCTTTGGCTTATCTAGTTTTATAACTAGATGGACTGTGGTTTTTGTGCAAATTATTCGAGTTCACTCTCGTTTTCGCCCAAATTTGCCTTGTTTTGTTCCTAAGTTGGACTTTGACTCGTTCTAGGCAATTTTTATAGTTTTTAGTCTATTTTGAATAGAATTACGCCTTTTGTTTCTTTTTTATTGTTTCAGGTTAGAAGTGAAGCTCCAAGAGTCAAGGAAGCACTTCGAGTCAAAGAAACAGTGGAAATTGTCATTCTGGAGAGACTCGCCCCGCGAGTTGATGCTCGCCTCGCGAGACTGAAGATCAGCAAAACAGCAACAGTCATCAATTATGGCTCGCCTCGCGAGAGGCTTCTCGCCTCGCGAGATACTGAAGACCCTGGAAGACAGAGACCATCACGGCCTAGCCGTGATGAAGGTCACGGCTGTGACAGATTAAGGTTCGAAGACTCGCCCCGCGAACACACTCTCGCCTCGCGATAATTCAAACTCAGGATGGAGCCAAAACTAATATTCGCGTCGCGAGAGTATGCTCGCCCCGCGAGCTGCCGAGAAACAGAATCCCTATATAGGCTGTTTCAGATCAGAAGAAGGGCTTTTTTGGAGAGATCCGAATCCTAGTAGTTTTTCCACTGTAGAGTAGCGTTTAGGAAGATTTCTTTTCTCTTTGGAGCTGCGTCTCCTCTTTCTTTTTATTTTATCATGGTGGTTATGTCGGATTGCTTGTCTATGAGCATGAGGAACTAATCCCCTCGTCTGAGGGATCAATGAAGCCACTCATGGCAGTGTAGATCCGATGAGATGTATGTTTTTCTCCCCTTTCTCAATTCATGTTTTCCAATTCTGATTTGATTGCGTTGATCATATGCTAGCGTGATTGACTAGTTAAACGTGTTGAGGCTGAGAGGCGATTCGCGTTTTAGAACTTGAATTGGGATCATCGATTGAATATTGCACGAAAGTGAGTAGGAGATCGGTGCAACCTTATAGGGGACAAGAATTAACAGAGTTTGATGATTAGGATTATGAGACCTAGTAAGTAATTAATCCAATCTTCGAATACGTCCTATTGAGCACGACAGTGGATTTAGGAGAATTTGGGGGTCCCGGTTGACATTGTAATTGAACTTAGGGAGGAATTCATCATCACTTGGGAATGCATATTGGGTAGGTGGATTTGTGACCTTGGACATTTTAATTTCAGATTTTTAGTTAATTATTTTATTAGATTTGTTAATTGAATTTTTGATCCTAATCTCTCTCTCTCTCTCAACCACCTTCTATTACTTGACCAAACGCATCGGATTTCCCACGGATTAGTCGAATTGGTAGCCCAATCCCTGAGTTCGACCTCGGTAAATTCTTACCGTGTTTATTTTATTACTTGCGACGACCCGGTACACTTGCCGGTGACTCAACAAGTTTTTGGCGCCGTTGCCGGGGATTGGCACAACCAATTTTCTAATTTTAGGGAAGTTTGATTATTTGGTTAAGTTTTTTTTTTTTTTTTTTTTAATTTACTATTATCTCTCTACTTCTTTGCCACTTGGTCTTGCCTTGTCTTTGTATGCGAGGTACCCTCCCACAAGAGGACTTGCTATTTGATACGGAGATCACCAAGACCGAGAAGCGCTTAAGGAAAGAAGCAGAGAGCGAAAGAGGCTTGAATGGATGGATGGGCATCATTGGAGGAGATGTCGTACAATGATTACAACCGTGGTTGGGAAACCTCAAGTGGATTCAGTTCTGCAACATTATAAGCCATTCTAGAGCAAAATAGATTGTTGAAGATGCAGAATGAAGCTTTGTCTTGGAACAAGAGGGTGAATGTGATACACGAGGGAATGCTTCCGGGTTGCAAAAATTGTGATGGGGGCCATGACACTCATAGCTGTCCGTTCTACTTCTCTCAAGAACATGTGGACTCATGCTATAATTTCTATGACAGCGTGCCCCAGGACAACTATCTGAGTCAGAATCAGTATTGGGGTGATATGAGGGGAGACCATCCGGGTTTCGCTTGGAGCAATGCTGACGATGGTCTAGATTGGCAACCACAACCTCAACAGAACTGGCAACAACAACCTCAACAGGATGGTGGAAGACAACCTTGGGAGTTGGCTCTTGAGAGGACAAATGTGGCAATTGATAAGACAATTGCGGCAATTGATAAGATGGCCCAACAACAACAACCTTGGGAGTTGAGTCTTGAGAAGACAAATGCGGCAATAGACAAGTTGGGTCAGCTCGCAAAGCAACTAGATGAGCATCTCCCAGGCACTTTCCCATGTGATACCGAGAACATCCCTAAGAACCAATGCGAAGCCATAACAACTAGAAGCGGTAGGGTGTTGGGATCTGCCTGGGATGCAACTAGTTCTCAGGAAGTTGAGGAAGAACCACCACATGTTGAGGAAGAGCAACCTGAGGAAGAGGAGTTGAAAAGTGACATGGCCCCGGAACAACCACATGTTGAGGAAGAGGAGTCGACAAGTGACAAGGCACCGGAGCAAGGAGGTAGAGTTCAATTTGAAGATAAAGTGGTAGTGGACTCCACCATGCTTGCCGAGCAATCTGATTTTGCTGCATTGGATAACTATGTTGGCTTGCATGCATGTGTGGACACTGGTAAGTTAGTCCCTCCCACTTGTCTGACACACTTCCTCGTGAAAACACCATTTGACCCGAGAGGAAGTGAGTTCATAATTGCGGAGGTCAAAGAAGTTTTCACACTCAGGCCAGGTGAAATCATGAATAGAGTCATATTGCTTCTGCAAGGGCCACTTCACAAACCATGGGATCCGGGTGGAAGGTCTCACATGATGAGCATCTCTTGGCCCTTGTACCACAGGCTATGGGATCCAGGTGGATGCTTCTTAATAAGTCAAGCTCGGGACGTTAAACAAGCGCGACTTGGGAGGCAACCCAAGATAGGTATCCTTTATTTTTAGTTTCTGTCATTTTATATATATATATATATATATATATATATATATATAAACTTTATTCGCCACGCGAATCCATGGTGGCCGCGCGAGACAGGAGCCCTGTATCTCAGAGGCTTGCTCACGCTTCTGTATCGCATCGCGAGGTATACTTTCGCCTCGCTATTCTGGGCATCATCATCTGTTGGAATTCCAGATTCGCCTCGCGAGTGGTATCTCACCTCGCGAATCTGCACTTAAGGTTTTAATCTGCAGGAGTTCTTCCAGGATGCTATGCAACAGAAGGGAGCCCGTGAGATCAATTGGACGAGGATGCAACCATAGAAACTTGATCAGGGAGCACCCTCTCCTTCTCCTCACTTTTGTTTTGTTTTTGTTTTTGTTTTGTTTGTCGCTCTTGAATAATTTGAGAAGATCAAGAGTTTGTGTATGAATGTCGTGTCGGCAAGCTTTTTGGATTTTAATTAAATTGAGCATAGATTGATTGCATAAATTATTTTGACCATTGATGATTTCCCCCTAGGTTCTGAAAATAGAAAACTGATCCCCGTGTGAAAAATTGAAAACTGAACTTTGAGAATTTTATTGTGATTACTTGATTTATGATAAGTTTGGGGTGAGGGGGTGCACACACTAGGAATTGTATCTCGGTCAAACAATTTGCAAAAATGTCCAGGTGAGGATTAGAGCCTCCAACTTTGTTTTTGAATGTGTGAATCACTGTTAAGTTGCACTTTCCCGAATTTGCTTGAATCTCTTTATGGTTTGCATGTTTATGTGTTGCATCAAATGATTTAGGCAATTTTCTTTGAATAACTACTTGGCCTAAAAAGAACCATCCTTAATGCATGTTCCCTAGTTAGCCACATTGAGCCTAATTGACCTATTGTTTCTTGATGACCCTATATTATAAGCCAAAAATCTGAAAAACCATGTTAACCCAATCTTAGGATTAGGAGAGCATGGAAGCTTAGCAATAGAAGGGTTGTGGGAAACTAAGTTTGGGGTGGCTACAAGGTGATGTGTCATATTGGGGTGAGAAAAAGAAAAATAAAGGTTGAAACCCAAGGCAATAAAAAAAATAAAAAAAAAGAAAGAAAAAAATAGAAAAAAATATTGCCAAAAGAAAAGGGGCAAAACAAAAAGTTTAGCAAGGAAAAGGCTGTAGTCACCCGAGGCAAAAAGAAAAATGGAAAAAGGAATTTGAGTAGAATATGCGTCAATTGCTCATGCTCTCTTAGTTCCTAGGGACTTAAGCCTAGTATCCTTGAATATCCTACCCCCAGCTAGGCCCCATTACAACCTTTATAAGACCTTCTGATGTTGCATGCATGTTTTCGTGGGAACCATTTTTGAGATGAAAATCAAATTCATGGGAAGTGCTCTTGATATGTGAAATTGAGTGAAAAGTTGATAGCCTAGACGACTTTGAGCGAATGAGTGAAATTTTACATACCCTTGTGAGGAAGGCGATTGTTTGAAATTGGTGATCTTCCTTTTGTGTGTGACTCTGATCCTCAACTTAGATTAATGATTGCATGAATGATGAAGTTCTCAATTGTTTAAAGTAAATGAATTTGGGGATTACATTGATGCAAGGGGGAAATCATTGGAGAAAAACTGTTTTGATTGCATGAAATTTGTGCGAAATCGATTGATTCCTTTAGGATTGCCAAGTATTGAGTCCTTTTTGAGTTTTAGCTTGCTTGGGGACAAGCAAGGTTTAAGTTTGGGGTGTTTTGATAAGCCTTTGGCTTATCTAGTTTTATAACTAGATGGACTGTGGTTTTTGTGCAAATTATTCGAGTTCACTCTCGTTTTCGTCCAAATTTGCCTTGTTTTGTTCCTAAGTTGGACTTTGACTCGTTCTAGGCAATTTTTATAGTTTTTAGTCTATTTTGAATAGAATTACGCCTTTTGTTTCTTTTTTATTGTTTCAAGTTAGAAGTGAAGCTCCAAGAGTCAAAGGAAGCACTTCGAGTCAAAGAAACAGTGGAAATTGTCATTCTGGAGAGACTCGCCCCGCGAGTTGATGCTCGCCTCGCGAGACTGAAGATCAGCAAAACAGCAACAGTCATCAATTCTGGCTCGCCTCGCGAGATACTGAAGACCCTGGAAGACAGAGACCATCACGGCCTAGCCGTGATGAAGGTCACGGCTGTGACAGATTAAGGTTCGAAGACTCGCCCCGCGAACACACTCTCGCCTCGCGATAATTCAAACTCAGGATGGAGCCAAAACTAATATTCGCGTCGCGAGAGTATGCTCGCCCCGTGAGCTGCCGAGAAACAGAATCCCTATATAGGCTGTTTCAGATCAGAAGAAGGGCTTTTTTGGAGAGATCCGAATCCTAGTAGTTTTTCCACTGTAGAGTAGCATTTAGGAAGATTTCTTTTCTCTTTGGAGCTGCGTCTCCTCTTTCTTTTTATTTTATCATGGTGGTTATGTCGGATTGCTTGTCTATGAGCATGAGGAACTAATCCCCTCGTCTGAGGGAACAATGAAACCACTCATGGCGGTGTAGATCCGATGTGATGTATGTTTTTCTCCCCTTTCTCAATTCATGTTTTCCAATTCTGATTTGATTGCGTTGATCATATGCTAGCGTGATTGACTAGTTAAACGTGTTGAGACTGAGAGACGATTCGCGTTTTAGAACTTGAATTGGGATCATCGATTGAATATTGCACGAAAGTGAGTAGGAGATCGGTGCAACCTTATAGGGAACAAGAATTAACAGAGTTTGATGATTAGGATTATGAGACCTAGTAAGTAATTAATCCAATTTTCGAATACGTCCTATTGAGCACGACAGGGGATTTAGGAGAATTTGGGGGTCCCGGTTGACATTATAATTGAACTTAGGGGGGAATTCATCATCACTTGGGAATGCATATTGGGTAGGTGGATTTGTGACCTTGGACATTTTAATTTCAGATTTTTAGTTAATTATTTTATTAGATTTGTTAATTGAATTTTTGATCATAATCTCTCTCTCTCTCAACCACCTTCTGTTACTTGACCAAACGCATCGGATTTCCCACGGATTAGTCGAATTGGTAGCCCAATCCCTGAGTTCGACCTCGGTAAATTCTTACCATGTTTACTTTATTACTTGCAACGACCCGGTACACTTGCCGGTGACTCAACATCTATATGTACATCTTTTACTCCGGTGAACACCTCGAGCGATCGAGCTTCACGCTTCGAGTTGGCGAGCTTTACACCTTCGCCCATATACAAGCCCCCCAAGCTTTGAGCTTTCAGAAAGCGTGGAAGCTTCTTCGAAGGAGCCGAGTCAAGGCGTGGGCAGTCATTTTAGATCTGCGCTATTACCAAAGTTTCGTAGCTTTCGAGATGAAAAGAGACGTTGCCTTCGTTATTAAGATAAGGCAAGTTTGTGACGCGTGGCCTCTGTGTCATTACTTCCGAGGCCTGCTCTTTGGTTTCGTGATTGAAGCCGTTAGCTTGTCGCAGCGCTTATTCCGAAAACTTATCCACGTGTGACTCCTTCATTAGTGATTTGGATTTGAGCAGACTTGAAGAGACATTTTTTTTCTTCACACGGCGTCCGTCATTATTACTTTCAAAAGTAACGTTAGGATTTGTTTTCTTTCGAAGCGTCGAGGTCTCTATAAGTTGGGGGGAAGTTTGCTGAGGAGCTCATTTTTACCTCTTCCTTGCTCAAACCTCTCTTCAAGCTCTTCTCCTCCAAGCTTCTGTATTTCCTTTTCTGATTCCAGGTACGTCATCGTCCTTCTCCTCCATTATTTCTTTCTTCCATGGAAACTTCATTCGAGGTATCCCAGAATGCCTATTCTGGGGTTCAGATCATAGAGCCCCAAATCAATCGGATTGGGGGCTCTCCTCATCACTCCCCCTCTCCCTCTCATGGTGATGGAGGTCACAAGGGTTTTTCTTCCTCTTCTGATGGGAGTAGCTCTGCTACTCTTGATGCTATTGTTGCCCCTAAGCGCTGCAAGCGTGCTTCTAGGATGCCCAGGGTTCCCTACTCGGATATTACCATTCCTGGGTATTTCTGGGTAAAATCCGATGTTGGGGCATTTTATTCAAATTTCAGGGACTTTGAATCCCTCGAAGCCATAAAAAATAAGGTTGTTGCTAAACAAGGCACTGTCGAGTGCCTTCCTTGTGCAGAAGATGATCATGTTTTTCTTTGCCCCCCTTCAGATGAGCCACACTTTACATATGTATACAAGACCTTTTTTGAACAAATTGGTGTTTCCATTCCCTTCACCCCATTCGAGTGCGGAGTCTTGAGAGTTATGAATGTTGCTCCTACCCGCCTTCACCCGAATAGTTGGGTCTTCTTGAAAGCCTTCCAAATTCTGTGTGGCCAGATAGGGATAGAGGCTACTGCTCCTAAGTTTCTTTACTTTTAACGAGTTCAGTTCGGGGACCGAGTTGGCTGGATCTCCCTGAGTGGGGTTGAGCAGAGTGGGATCATCGGGCTCTATAAGAGCTCGTATAAGTTTTTCAAGTCGGATTTCTTCAAAGTCCGACCTACTGAGGGTAATGAGTCTTTCTTTTTTTACTCGGCTGGAAACCCTAAATTTCCCTTCTACTGGCAACCACACCCTTCCAAATTTTCTAGCTATGACCTCGGCTCTATGACTGCTCAAGAGCGAGCCGATGTTGAGGCCTTGAAACATTATCCTCGGCCATTGCCTTGTGGAAGGCTTTTAAAGCTTCCTACCTATTCCACTCGGCAAACCGACTTTGAATGTAGGTAGCTTTTTGTTTACAAGTGTTAATTTATCATGTAGCGTGCTTATTGTATCTGACCGATTTCCTTCTTGCAGTGATAATGGGGAAGTTCAACTACAAGGCCCTGATGAAGAAGTTGGCTAATCAAGCTGCTGGTGGATCAGCTCCAGCTTCAAATGTCAAAGGGAAGAAAAAGAAGGTTGCTGAAGCTTCTGACCTGAACACTTGACTTCCCAAAAGGACTCGGGAAGACATGCAGTCCGAGGTCCCGATAAGAAGTTCTTCTCCCCTGCTGATGGTTGAAGAAACTCCTGCTGCTGATAAGAGGTTGGGCAATGCTCCCATGGTGACCGATCTTACTTCGGACACCAAATGGTACAATGGAAACTGCAACCCGGGCATCAGCTCGCTCTAGGGGAATGAGTTCGACCCTGCTACACTGGTCGCCCTGTCGCCACGCACCAAAAAGAACGAGCGTTTACAAAATAATGTAGATAGGGAAGCGACAACTCGGATGTCGTCTCTCAAGGACTCTTAGGCGTTGTTATTATTAACAGAAAATTAATTTTGGGGGGTTATTTGGATTGAAATAAAATAAAGAAAACAAAAACAGAAACAGAGCAATAAAACAAGACAGTTAAAAGAGATTAACAAATAAACTAAAGACGATCAACCTACTGTTCTCGGTTTCCCACTATCATTGGTTCATATAAATCCAAGTCCTAAGCAGATTCTAATCCCCTCCCGGTTGTAGCAACAATTAACAACGCAATCACTACTACGGATGTATGTTCCTATTCCCGAAATAACAAACGGGGTTAAGCTCTCATGAACAAACGAACATGAACGAACACACGCGAAATAACAAACGCGATTAATTATAGAAACATAACATCACCGAAATGAATCAACACAACACTATACACTCCTGAAATAACAAACAGAAATGTATAGCATGGCATTGAAAAGAGAAAAGCAGATGAAAACAGGAAATACAGAACCTCAAGTGTAATTGAAACCAATCCCAGTAGATTAATCTAGGAGACTAACTCTCCATTACAGACTTAAAAGAAAAGAAAATAAACTATGAAACTACTGACTAAAAACTAGCTAGCCACTGGCCAAAAACTAGCCAACAGTCCAGCCCCTAGCCTCCCCTTCAGTTCTGTCTAAAACTGACTTATATACAAGTTCTGGAATAAGCTTTCTCGCGAGGCGAGCACACATTCGCGAGGCGAATCTTGCAGCGTTTGGTATTCTCGCGAGGCGAAGCACGGCTCGCGTGGCGAGGAATGGAAAGGTCATGACTTCTGGGCTTCACTCTCGCGAGGCGAGGATTGTATTCGCGAGGCGAACTCTTCAAATTCCAAACTGTAACGCCCGTGACCTTTTACACGGGTAAACCGTGATGCTTTCTGACTTCCATGTCTGGATTACTCGCGAGGCGAGTCAAGTGTTCGCGGGGCGAGACAGAAAGGATGCAATTTCTGGAACAGTCACATTCTGGTTCGCGAGGCGAATGCCTTTCTCGCCGGGCGAAAGCTCCAGATTTATTTCCTTTTATTCACCTGAAAACAGAAAATAGCATAAGTGATTTATTTGACTCTAAATCAACTAAATTAACCTAAAAACACTTTACAGACTCAAAATACTGCTTAAGGACAATCAAGTCTAATTTGGGTGAAAATGATATAAAATTAGCACAAAGCCATGGTCTTTATTAGTTATAAAACCAGTCAACCAGAGGCACAAAGCCATGGTCTTTTTAGGTTTTTAGTTTTACCTCTTTAGGTTCGGCATTTCGACCTCAACTCGGTCGATTTTCGCTCGGTCAACCTTTTTAGGTATTTAGTTTTACCTCTTTAGGTTCGGCATTTCGACTTCAACTCGGTCGATTTTAGCTCGGTCAACCTTTTTAGGTCTTTTAGTTTTACCTTAATAAATTTTTGACCATATAACAGTATTCTTGCCTAATATCACAACTGAAAATGATTCTATTTATTTATTCTTTCGGGTGGGCCTCATTAAAACCATCCTGGCCAAAACCTCGTGGGAAAAAGACCGGGGTAGGAAAAAGAGTACATCACCTACTTACATGACTTTAACTAAAATAAAAATTAAGGTGGAAAGTGTTCCAAGTTCTTGGAACAGCCTTTCCTGACAATTCTTCTAGCCTATAAGCACCATTTCCTAGATTTTCAACTATTCTGAATGGTCCAGACCAATTTGCTGCGAGCTTACCCTCTTTGGAGTCTTTTCTCGCATCGTTTTGCAATCTCAGCACTAAGTCACCTTGCACAAATTCCCTTGGCTGCAACCTCGAGTTGTACTTCCGAGTTGCTTTTTGCTTACATAGTTCTTCTCTGATTTTTGCCTCATCTCGGACTTCCTCAACCATGTCAAGCTCAACTCAGATCTCTTCTACGTTGTTACTTTGGTCATGATGCTGCCTTCGGAAAGAGAGTTCGCCGAGCTCAACTGGAATCATTGCATCGGTTCCATAGGTTAGCTTGAATGACATTTCTCCAGTTGAAGACTGCGGTGAGCAATGGTAAGCCCATAGGATGCTTGGTAATTATTCAACCCATGCCCCTTTTGATTGGCCTAACCTTCTTTTGAGCTCGTTCAAAATGACTTTGTTGGCTGCTTCTGCTTGTCCGTTTGTTTGTGGATGCTCAACCGAGGTCACTTTATGTTTGATTCCGAGGTTGGAGTAGAACTCTCTAAGCTCTTTATCGGTGAATTTCTTTCCATTATCTGTGACAATTGCATAAGGGAGGCCATGCTTGCATATGATGCTTTTCCATACAAAACTCTGAACCTTTTTAGCTGTTATGGTAGCTAATGGTTCTGCTTCAATCCACTTAGTGAAGTAGTCTACTCCTACCAGTAAGAACTTGACTTGACCTTTAGCAACTGGGAAAGGACCGACTATATCCATCCCCCACATAGTAAAGGGCCACGGCAAGAACATGGAATGAAGCTCTTCTCCTGGAGCTCGTGCTATATTGGCGAAATTCTGACAAGGCTCACACCTATTAGTCCAGGTAGCACAATCTAATCTCATGGTCGGCCAGTAAAACCCCGCTCGCAGGACCCGAGCTGCTAGAGATCGGCCACCTGAATGCATTCCACGGATTCCTCGATGCATCTCGTCCATTATGTACTCGGACTGCTCCTTTGCTATGCATTTTAGTAACGGCATGGAGAATCCTCTTTTGTACAGCTCTCCATCTCGGATGGTGTAATGGCAAGATTTTAGACGAATTCTCCTTGCCTCCTTAGGATCGTTGTGCAATTTGTCAGAGGCTAAATATTCCCAAATTGGTGTCATCCAGCCACAATCATAGTGTTCCGTCATTATCACCTCGGCACTTTTTATGCTCGGTTCGAGGAGATTCTCCTGAATGAAAGTTCTTAGCTGGCCCGCTTTCTTGGTGGTAGCCAACTTATACAACAGATCTGCCCTGGAATTTTCTTCCTGAGGTATATGCTCAATAGTAAAATTATCAAATTCAGAAATTAGACTATTAACCTTGCAGAGATACCTGGTTAGTTGAGGATCCTTTGTTTGATAATCACCCGAGACTTATCCTGTTACAAGCTGTGAGTCACTTCAGCATTTTAATTCTTTGACTCCAACCTCTTTAGCTAGCATCAGTCCTGTAATAAGGGCTTCATATTCTGCTTGGTTGTTTGAAGCAGTAAACCCAAACTTTAAAGATTGTTCCGGGATTAGATCATCAGGCCCTTCGAGAATTATTCCAGCTCCACTTCCCTTTAAGTTAGATGATCCATCAACATGTAGAAGCCAGATGAAGGATCCTGACCTCGGCTTAGAAGAGAGCTCAGTAATGAAGTCGGAAAGGCATTGTGCTTTCATTGATCTCCTCAGCTCATATTGCAAACCGAACTCTGACAATTCTACTGACCAAGCTATCATTCGGCCGGCTAGATCGGGTTTCCTGGGAACCTGCTTTATTGGAGGATCTGTTTTGACTATAACTTGGTGTGATTGGAAGTAAGGTCATAACCTCCGAGCTGCCATAATTAAGGCGAGGGCTAGTTTTTCAATTACTTGATACCATATTTCTGCATCTTTCAGAATTCTACTCACATAATACACCGGCATCTGTTGTTCTTCTTCTTCCTGGATGATTACTGCACTGATTGCATAATCATTGACAAATAGGTACAAGTACAGATCCTTGCCGAGTTGAGGCCGAGTGAGGATCGGGGGAGAGGCTAGAAAGAGTTTTGGATCTTCAAAGGCTTTCTCACACTCTTCGGTCCAGGTGAACTCTTTTGGTTTTTTCAAAAACTGAAAGAAGGGTCTTGCTTTTTCTACGGATTTTGGGAGAAAACGGGATAGAGAAGCTAATCGGCCAGCTAACCTCTGAATTTCTTTCACATTCTGAGGGCTCCGCATTTCCATGACAGCTTTGCACTTATCAGGATTAGCTTCAATTCCTCTATGTGTTAGCATATATCCTAAGAACTTTCCTCCTTGTACACCAAAAGAGCATTTTTCTGGATTTAACCTCATGTTGTACTTTCTGAGTTGACTGAAAATTTCTTCGAGGTCGGCTGAGTGTTGCCTTAGGTCATCGGACTTTACCACCATATCGTCAACATATACTTCTAGGTTCTTTCCGCTCTGGTTGATAAAGACTTTGTCCAGAAGCCTTTGATATGTTGCACCAGCATTTTTTAAACCGAAAGGCATTACTCGGTAGCAGTAGTTTTCCCTATCAGTCATAAATGTCATTTTTTCTTCATCGGGTGGATACATCCTGATCTGGTTATAACCTAAATATGCATCCAAGAAGGACAAAACTTTGTACCTTGAGGCTTCGTCTACTAGTCTGTCAATGTTGGGAAGAGGATAAGAATCCTTTGGACACGCTTTGTTGAGATCAGTGTAGTCGGTGCACATTCTCCACTTACCATTGGCCTTTCTAACTAACACCACATTGGCTAGCCAAGTAGTGTATTTCACCTCTCTTGTGAAATTTGCTTTGACCAGTTTGGCAGTCTCTTCGGCTACTGCTTGGCGCCTTTCTTCGCGAAGTTTTCTTTTTCTCTGAGCTACAACCTTGGCTTCGGGACATATAGATAGCTTATGGCACATAAAATTGGGGTCTATGCTAGGCATATCCGATGCCTTCCAAGCAAACAAATCGGCATTCTTTTTTAAAACAATTTGAATCTGTTGTTTGAGCGAGGGGTCGAGCCGACTGCCGACCTGGGTGCACTGTTCAGCTTGGGCTCTGATGTCGTACGAGTGCACATGCGATCCGGCAAGTGTACCGGATTGTCGTCAAGTAATAAAAAGATATCGATCCCACAGAGACCGTGATCTCAAATCGCAACTAATTATCAAATCGATTAAAATTGGACTAAATAAAAAAGGGATTTATTTTTTAAAAGGTTTTGATATTTGAAATTAGAGATAACTCAAAATCAGAATCAAGTAAAACAGATAGTAAATCAATTTATGGTTTTTCAGATCTAAATGGATTCCTAGGAATTTGGGTTACCAACAAGATCGTTTTATGTTACTAAATTGATTAACCCTTGTCAATTATCGAAAATGTCTTGAAGGTGAATTTATCCTCAAATAGTTTAAGCTCCCTCTCGGGTTACAAAAACCGTGCCCAATTAAACCAACCCCTACTCTCGTGGTAGTCGAATTTAGGTTGGACCCTTTGCGTTTCGTGACAATTCGTTAATCCTTGAAGGACGGCTTCTAACTCTCGTGATTTCAGTCATAATTCTGATTCTATAGATCCGATACCTAAGTTCACCGCTAGGTTCCTCCTTAGAATATCTACGACACGTAAATAAGTGCGCACCAGATTTACGAGTAATTAAAACATTAGAAATCATATCTAAAGCAAAATCGCAATTAACAAAGATAAAACATCAACTCATTGCCATAAACAAACCTTGGGCATAGCCCTAATCCCTAGAAATTAAACTACTACTCAAGCCTCGTCATGGTGATGACAAGCTTGGTTAACAACAACATGAAAATAACAGAAGAGAAGAGAAGAGAAGAAGAAGGGAGAGATCCTAAATTGTAGCCTAAGAGTAGCAGCCAAAAAAGTCCTATAGCTTCTGCCTCAGATGTCTTATTTATAGGTTTCGGGAAGTTTGAATCCCAATCTAACTCAAATTAGATCTAAATCAGTTGCTTATGATCCAAGTAATATGCGTCACGACCGTGATGCTCATCACGGCTAGGCCGTGACAGATTCTGACTTGTGGGGGTCTGGCTCAGCTGACAGGTCACGGCCGTGACCAGTTCTGACTTTTGCCTTCTTTCTTTTCAGTTTTGCTCGATCATGGCCGTGATGGTCATCACGGCTAGGCCGTGATGGTCATCACGGCTAGGCCGTGATGGGCTCTGCTTGGTTCATTTTTTCACTTTTCAAGCCCCATCTTCATCCAAACTCCAGCATGGTGGATCCTGAGCATTTTATCCTTAATTTCTGCAAAACAACACCACAAAACCGCCTTACCCGTTCCAAGGCAAAAACTAACAAAAATCAAATTAAAAATGCCTAAACTATATGAAAATGCATGAAAAATGATAAACAAATATGAGGTGTAATCACACTCATCAGGCTCCCAATTGGAACTTCTCTAAAGACTCTGTTTGCTCGGCTCTGGACTCATACATCTCCATCCTTGGGTCTAGTTCAAACATGCTGACCGAGCTCGCTGAGGTAACCGAACTGACCGAGCTTATCACTTCCGCTTTATCATCTTCGGCATTCTTTGGGATATTCTAGTTTTGGGTAACCTTCAGACTATCCACATAGCATTGCCTGGCCATCCTTTGGTCATCTCGGATAGCGACTATATCTCCAGACTCGATCGGGAATTTCATTGTGAGGTGCGGGGTAGAGACAATCGCTCCGAATTCATTCAACGTCGGTCTTCCAATAAGGATGTTGTACGACATGCTGGCATCCACAATAACATATCTGACTGATACGGTCCGGGAGAGTTTTCCCTCTCCAAACGTTGTTAAGAGGTCTATATAACCTCGGGTTTTTACTTGCTCTCCGGCGAACCCTTCTAGCTTGTCTTCTTGCTCTTTTATCAACTTTTCTAGAATTCCAAGTTTCTTGAAGGTCGCCGGGTATAAAATATCAGTCGAGCTTCCCTGATCAACAAGTGTTCGTTTGACCGAGAAGTTGGCTAATTCGACCGTTATCACCATTGGGTTGTCTTGATTTGGATCCAGCCCTTGGAAGTCATCATCTGAGAAAGTTATTAGAGGTCTCGTCCTTGTAGGTTTTCCAGACACCGTGTTTATAGATCGAATGGATTTTACATGACGTCGCCGAGCTGAACTCGTTCCTCCAACTGCAAATCCTCCTGAGATTGTATTGATGACCCCTCTGACTCCTCCTTCAGTTTCTTCATTAGGAGCCCTCTGATTGGTCACCCGATCTCCGTTCTGATTATTCCCTTGCAGGTTTGCATCTCGGTTACGATTGTCATAACCGCGTCTCCCTCATTGTTGACCAGCTCGTCCGCCCCCATTATCATCTCGGTGAACGAACCGATCAAGACAATCTGCCTGTATCAAGTCCCCAATTTTTTCCTGGGCTGTTTTACAGTCTTCAGTGGAGTGACCATAGTTTTGATGTCATTTACACTCTTTACTTCTGTCTGCATTGGCCGGAGTTTTAGACAGTCGAGGTAAGGTGAGTAACTCGGCGTTGCACACCTCCTGGAGAATGGTTGCCCGAGATCGGTTTAGCGGTGTATAGGACTGGTACCTAGGTTGCCTCTCTGAGAATCCCCTTTCATTGGTCTTTTGGACCCTTTGTGGATTAGTCCCCCCTATCTCTTTCTTTGCTCGGAACCGAGCTCTTGTCTTCAAAACCTCTTTCTCTCCTTTTGGATTCTACCATCTCTTCCGAGTTCATGAAACCTGTGACTTTTTCCTGCAACTCTTCAAAATCTCTCGGTGGTTTTCGAGATAAATACTCAAAGAATGGCCCCGGCTTCAAACTGCCCATGATGGTATGTAGACAGAGTTCCGAGCTCATTTTGGGAATTAAAATTTGTTTGGCACTAAAACGAGCCATATAATCTCTAAGTGACTCATTCTTTTCTTGTTTAAAATTCACCAGTGAGACCGAGTGCCTTTTATGCTTTCGGCTCGCTACGAATTGTGCAGTGAACTTAGTTACAAGCACATCAAAGGAATCAATTGGTCGAGGTGGAAGATTCGTAAGCCAAGTTAAGGCAGGGTCTTGCAAAGTAGTTGGAAAAATGTTGCACATGACGGCTTCCGAATCGGTCACCGGGTAAACAGAAGAAATAAAGGATTCTACGTGCTCGGTTGGGTCAGTCGTGCCATTGAACTTATCAATGTTAAGAGGCTTAAAATGTCTAGGCATGATTACCTCATCGATGTCATCCGTGAACGGCAACCTTGGTCGTCGGTCAGTTACCCTATCTTTCTGGACAGTCCTTTTTGCACGAGATTTAACTCCTGAACCCTCTGGGCGAGGTTTGGTCTTGGACGGTCGGCTCGTATCATGATGAGAAGGTACGTACGATGGATCCTTTTGGCTACCCTCAGGTGAGGATTTCTCTTCCTCGGAACGCATCACTGATCTTTCTCTTTTCCGAGCTCTTAACAGCCTTTGATTCTAAGCATGTATCTCCTCGTTCTCCTCACGCAGCTGCCTTAACTGTGCCATAACCTCTCCCAGCTGAGGATTATCTTCATTGATGGGAGGGGGCGGGGGATTGTCACGGTTCTGGCTCGTGTTCAAAGCCTCGTGATCTATATGGTTCGTGCTATTCGCCCCTACCCTCGGTCCATTCCGTGTAGTCACCATCAAGCTTTCTTATGGAATCGGGGAAAGTTTTTCCTAGGCCCCATGGTGGGTGCCAAATGTTCCTGCCAAGATCCAACTTGCCAGAATCTCGCCGTAGAACGTTAAACCAAGAGTGAACAATGGGGTTGTTATAGATTATGGCTTGACAGAATATTGTATTCTGGTCCTACGTATCCCAATGGGAATCAAAGCCAGACGTAGTTCTAAGTTCAACCCTTGGCCATACGGTGATCTCAATCCCTTAATCTTGTATCTGATGAATACCAGTGAGCAAGGACTCTTCAATAGTCTCTTGGTCAAGCTGATTTCTCTAATACGCTTAAGGGAGATTCACCTAGGTTAGTCAAAAGTGTCTCTCTCTCTTGGGTTCTCCTCTTTTTATAATAGGATCCCCATATCTTTAAGAGATCTGGATTTATCTCCTTTTATCTCTTAAGTCTTCTTTGAGATATGATTTCCTTAATTTGAGGGATTTATCTCTTCTAACCTGATAAGGTTATTTGAGATAATATCAGGATCATTAAAGATATCTTTCCCACCTTAATTTGAGGGTCTTATCTCTTCTAACTGGATAAGGTTATTTGAGATAATATCGGGATCATTAAAGATAATATCAATATCTTATCTTTCCCACCTTTATTGGATCGGGTATCCAAGCTCGGTGACCGGGTTTACCCCTCGGCCAGTTCAAAGGTGATGCTGCATATGATGTGGTTGATATGTAGACATGTTGCATTGGTAATCCGTATTTTGATTATGTGGTTATTTGAGGTTTGTTATGGGGGAAATGTGTCATTGCTCTGTAATTTACATAGCTGACTTTTCGTTGTGGTTTACAGGGATTGGAAGACCTGTCACTGGAGGGGGAATACAATGATAACTATGGAGATGAAGAGGCAACAGGTGTTTATGGCGATGATGATACTGGTAGTGACAATCCTAATGATGATGATGCATCAGATAATGATGGCAAAGAGGATGCATTAGGTAACAATGATGGTGACCAGGAAAATGTTGGTGAGGAAGATGTTTATGGATCTTTACTGGATGTTGATTTCTATTCATTAACTCCAAATCAGGTAAAGGAAATGGAATTTCCCAGTATTAAGGCAGCATATGCATTTTACAATGAGTATGGCAAGATGAGTGTAAGGAAAAACAAAAGGGGGAAAAAACAAGGAGAATGAAGTCAAATGACAACAATTTGTTTGTTCATGTGAGGGTTTCCGTCGATAAAAGTATTTAAATATGCCGAACAGGCAAAGGGAGCATACGGTTTTAACTGGATGTCGTTATGAGGCGGAACTGCGTATATCATTAGATGTTACTTGTGGTCGGTGGTATGTGTCCCGCTTTAGCGATGAACACAGTCATGATTTGATTGGAGAGAAATAATTTGGACTTCTAAGGTCACATAAAAAGATGTCAACGGTCGATGTTGCATAAATAGACAGCATGCGGAAAAGTGGCATTAGCCTTCCAAATATATATGGTTCATTTGCAAACCAAGCGGGTGGATATCAAAATGTTGGCTTTCGCAAGAAAGGGCTGTACAACGAGGAGCAAAAGGAAAGAAGGATGCAACAAAGTGTTGTGCAAGAGGTAATTTCCTTGGGGAATTGTGAAGAAAATATCCAACACTTTATTGGGGTCATATGGTTAGATCTGATGGCAGGTTACTGCGCTTGTTTTGGGCTAATGGCTGCTGCCAAGTTGATTACGAAGTGTTTGGTGATGTTTTGGTTTTTGACGTGACATACGGGATAAACAAATACAAATGTTTGGTTGTAGTTTTTTCTGGTGTCAACCATCACAAGCAAACTTGAGTGTTCGGGTGTGCCATAGTTTCGGATGAAAAAGAAGAGACTTGTGTGTGGGTTTTGCAGCAGTTTTTACAAGCAATGGGAGAGAGGTCCCCTAGCTGTGTCATAACCGATGGGGACCTGGCAATGAGAAATGCGAATGTTGTAGTTTTTCCGGACACCCATCATAGGCTTTGTGGATGGCACTTGATAAGGAACGTGATTGCAAATGTTGGTGACATTAGATTCACTAAACATTTTAAGACTTGCATGCTTGCTAACTTTGAGATACATGAATTTGAAGAGAGATGACGAGCACCTATTGTACTCATATCAATGTAGGTTTTGGCTTTTCACAAAAAACACATTGACCGAAGAACCTTGACTCAACCAACATATGTCACCTAAAACCAGACTCAGCCTCATTGATGATGCCATTAAATTATTTACGCATCTATGAAGTGCTCTATTTAAATTCATATATGATCATACCAACTAATAGACTCCCAATTAACTCATATTAAATGAACTACCCTGCATATCCAATTGCCTTAGACTACTAATAATCGACCGTCAGCTCTGTAATTTCTTTAAAATAAGCAGAAACTGCATTAATTCATTAGAGAACTAGGCTTGCTCAACCCCATGTACAAAGGACATTTGTTTAACAAGATCGGCAAGAAAAACATTGTATTCGACTGTAACATGCTAACAGCAATCTTGAACTCCTAAGTTGCCATCCAAATATAAACACCATCATACGACATAGACACGTTCCAAAAAATGTAACAGACAATGAAAGTTTATCACTCCCTGCCCAACATTACCTATCATAAGGCTAGAGAGTATCTCGGCCTTGTGTTTCAGATATTGCTACCATTTTAACCACTTAATCCTTTTCATCACTAGGCTTATAGGAAATTTTTTATTGATTAGCCAATTCTTTGTATTAGAGACTTAATTTCCATTTGTATTTTAGTAATGAATTTTCTATTTTTGGAAAAAAAAAGTAAAGAGTGCTGACATTAAATTATTTATGGTAAGGACATCATAGCCTTTTATTTATTGATAATATAAAAAGATAATGATGGGGGAAGGGTTTAACCAAGTTGCTCCATATTCAAAGAGATTAGTCTCCCACAAAAGGTTATAAAAAAAGTTGAGTATTTTGATCCTTGCAAATAGGACGAGATTTGGTTTTAGTGTCTCCAAAAAAATTTTTTAGATTCTAATCCCTTAATGCTTTAAGACTTTGAAATTCGTCTCTGTCGTTAGGATACCTCCATTAAGTGATAACGTGGCAGACAGAGTACCACATCTTTAGTGCCATGTGTAAAAAAATATTGATTTTTAATTCCACAAAATTTCTAAAGTAAGTTTTCGGTCCCTGCAAAGTTTACAAATTTTGGTTTCAGTCTATGTAAAACATATTCTGAGGATTTTGTACTTTTAATCTTAGTTTTTGTAAATAGTCCTTATCTTTTGGGATGCGTATCTTCCTCTATACTTGTCCGAATTGAGTGAAACCATATTAGAATTAAAGTTAACACCCTCATCTAAGTCTACTAAAATTATTAGAACTTTTAGATGCACAAATTGTTCCCAATAACAGGTAGAACACCTCTGGATTTCTACAAAATCTGGTTGCTAACATCCTATAAATTGTATCGCATAACTTCCAGTATATGCATCCAAATTGAGCGAAACTGTTGCAGCACCCAATTTTTGGACCTGGCACCGACGTGGCATAGCTCACGTGGTGTTCCGTTTTCCACGTCAACAGTTAACAGAGAGAGGTGACAGTAGGGACTATTTACATACTTTTTGAGATTACAGAGATGAAATTCTAATAAAAGAAATTATAAGGACCCAAACAAAAATTGATAAACTTTGCAGGGACCAAAAAATTATTAAAAAAATGTTGGAATTAAAATTTTATATTTTTGTACACGTGACACTCTGTCTGTCACATCATCACTTAACGGAGGAATGCAAACGACAGGGACGAATTTTCAAAGTTTTAAAACGTTTAGGAACCAGAACTTACGAAAAAAAATTGGTGGGACTAAAATCAAATCTCACCCTATTTGCATGGACCAAATATTCATTAAACCAAAAAATAAAAAATACAGATTTATATTAAAGGCTTTGCTACATGCATATCCTAGAACTTTATAGCTTAAAATAACTTGAAAGGTATTAGGAAAAGGAAGTTTTCAAATTTTATGGTAGGATGCACAACAACAAAAACTTACAAATTGTTACTACAACATTTTTGCTTTATGGAAATAGTTAAAAAATGTTACCTATACTATCGAAAATGTTGCCTAAAAGTATAGGCAACAATTTTTAAGAGTTGTCTAATCGAGCGCTACCTATTGTCGAAGGCAACTGTTTTTTTGCATCTTATGACAACACTTTCGATAAATGTTGCTTGTTCTATACGAAGAAGGAACAGTTGTCAGGTGAACCTAACGCAACAGTTTTCAAATGTAACCAAATGTTAATTTGTACGGTTCTTAATTGTTGCCTAAAGATCCAAATGTAACATTTCTTAAATGTTGCCGGGACTTATAGGCAACATTTTTGAATTGTATGCCTAGAGTATAGACACCATGGTTTGGGTACACTTAATAATTGTTGCTTATGAGACTAAAGACAACATTTTTTTTTGGTTTCCCAGGGTATCCTCCGCGTGCAACTGCAAAGACTAATCCCTCGAGTAGGACCACAAGGGCGGCAAAGCTCTCCATCAAGAGTTTAAACGCTGCTGCATTCCCAGGGAATGGATTCGAACTCGAGGTCTCTGGTTAAGTTGGAAGAGATCTGTGTCATCTCATCCAAGCGCTCTTAAGTAAAGGCAACATTTTATAAATGTCATAGCATTAAATTTGATTTAACCATCAATTTAATTAGTTTCATAAATTTTCAGAACATTTTATATTAATTTTATAAACTTAACCTTAATTTGATCTCGTACACAATTTACATACCCCTTTCAGAATTTTTTATCATATATATATATATATATATATATATATATATATATATATAAAGTTTGAACATCAACCTAAATACATAAAAGTAGTCAACAATAGGACAACATGGTTTGACCAAATCTCGTATTATTCAATAAGGTTTGAGTATTTTAAAAGAATAATAATAAAATAAAAAATGAGTATCTAAAGAGAAAATTAAAATGAAAATGCATCATCATCATCTTGCAACTCCTCATCGTATCTCCTCCATTTTAACCTTCATGCACAAGAAAATAAAAAAAAATTATTAGGCGAAAACTTTTTGGATAATGCAAGCTTATTTCACACTTTCAACTTGGATTCATTTTGCTTGTCATTGGCCAATATTTAAGATACTCATGAATTATGAGATTGCCTATTCCGTCCTTTCTAATTTGTGATTAAAAAAAATGTTGCAAAGGAAAAAATAATGTACGGTTTCCTTGTTACTACACCACAATAATTTTCCAGGATTTATTGAGAAATATAAACAAAATCTTTTGCAAAGGCTGGCGCATATTCCAAAGTACTTAATCTTACTCTTATATCTAACTATACAGTTGAGGATGACCCACAATTTACTGTAGATCTATAGTAACCGCCAAGTGTCATCCTCTGATTGGTATATCATTTTTGTCCATTTTTTATATCTTCCCGTTGGTCAAACAAATTGTAAGCCTATTTTGATTTTTTTTGGAACCTATCCCCTGCTATCAGTACTACAATGTCTGAATCTCTGCTTAAAGAAATTGTTGTAGCTGGATGAATGTCACGTACTACATCTTATCACTTCCGTCCAAAGTACAATTTTAAATATCATTTTACAGAGTAAAATCATATAAAACAAAATCCTCACACTCCCATCTCTCCTATTTCATCTCTTACTTTATTTCCCATCAGGTCATCACCGCTTACAACTTCATCTCTTCCATCTTCTCTGCCTGCGGCTTCAAATCCAATGACAAGGAAAAGACAAACCGTGCTTGTTTGTTGCAGATCAATTTGAACGCCAACAGAAAAACATAGTTTCCTATGCACATGAACCGGCTTTTGGGCAACGCAAAGAATTCGAGCTTTCGTTGAATGCTCCTTAAACGCTGTGCCAAAACCTGGTTTGCGGTGGGCAAACTTTAAAACAAGTCCTTGCACCCATAGCTTGACCTCAGCTTTGAACTACCTGCATGGAAACCTGCATCCTCATAGCTCTTTCTGAAGCTACTATCCCTCCTCCTCTCAGGTATCCCTTACTGAAGTTGACACAGGCAAACACGAGAAAGGGGGTTGAATTGTGTTTGTTAATAATTTTAGAAAACAACCTTTAAAAAAAAAAATTTTGCACTCAAGAAGATTATAAACAGAAGCAAGCACAAGGACAAAGATATATATATATATATATATATATATATTAAAAGATTTTAACAAAAGTAATATCAAAACCCCACAGTTAGTATAGGCGAATAAAACTGAAGTGTTTAAAGATAAAAGATTCACGCGAGAGATTTTATCGTGGTTCACTCTCTTCCAACCAAGAGATACGTCCAGTCCCTTCGACTTGAAGGATTTATCCACTATTTCTCCAAATAGATTACAACCAAGTATTCAACACCTCTCCAGGCTTACAAGTATTCCTTTCTTACCAAGCCTCTTCAGGCTCTAACTCTAACAAAGAGATTTAATGTTTGATCTTCTTAACTCACTATGTGTGAGAGTATGGCAGTTTAAGATCAGTTGAATATTACAACAATATTCAAACTAAAGAATACAGACTCTTGCTCTTGAAAGAATAATGGAATGAGTGATTATCAATTGGCAAAAATTCAGCTAGCAAGATTGTGCAGGAAAGAGTTATTCTTCAGTATCTGAGGTCTTCAATTTATAGTGACCTTCTTCTTCACTTGTATTTCTTCAACGGTTACTTTGAATAATCCCGTTTAGAGATAGCATTTAATGCATGATATCCGTTGTAACTTATATCTTGATTGTGGCAATGCTGAATAGTACTCTTGGTTATCGAGGTAGCATGAAATTGGAGGCTCACTCCTCTGAGTATTGCAGCTTGAGCACTTCTTATTCCTCCTTTGTGTATAATCCAGCTTTTTCAGTCATAAAGTTGTCATTGTACAGATCGTTTTGGAGTATCTTATTGTACGATTATACTTTTTGCATTTCTTGATTGTACTATGTTTCTTTTACAATTGGTTGAAACATTAAAGCAGATAAAACAAATATGAAGAACAAATATTCTATTGAAATAAATATCAATCATTTGAAATAAATTCAAGAGATTCGGATTGCATTTAATTCATTACAAGGATGGAGCTCGTCTAAAAAGAACTTTGTCTACTTAGTTATAAGAGAGACTAAGTCTATTCAAAATTTTATTTTGCTCATCTGATGACGTGGCATATCCTTCTGGCTAGCAAGTCTTCGGACTTGCTATTTCTTAATGAGTTATAAAGATTTCCGTCTAGTGACGTGGCGGTTAGAGCTCGTCTACCAGATTACTTTATGTTTCAGTTCATTTACTTCAACTAATTACTTCCGTCTGCTTACGTGGTAAGATGGACCCACTCATTATCAAGTCTTTGGACTTGCTGTACCTAACTACATAAGTAAGCTAGTCTAAAGAAGTAACTTTACCAAAGTTTTTGATCAGCCCGTCAACAGGGGTGGACGCGTATTTTTCAATGAAAACCTATCCCAAGTTTATTTTACTTATATGTAAATATTCTTGCATAATTGAAAGCACGTGTTAGATCTCAACTAACACTTTGCTAAGCAAATTTAATCCTTTTGTTAGCATCAAAACTTAGAGATTATTATATCAAAAACCACTTTGGTTCCAACAATCTCCCCCTTTTTGATGATGACAAAACTAATTAAATTTGAAAAACAAGTCTAAGAGAGCTTGCAGGGCTCCCCCTAAGACAAAGCATTCAAATACTTAAGTAGACTTATAAGCTAACAGATAGGTGCAACAGCTTATCATTCTTAGAATCTATATAAACACAAGTATCAGAGTAGCAGATATCAAAGCAAATAAGCAAACATAAGTATCAGAGCAGTTTAGCAAGTAGAAAAGAATATTCACATGTAAACACATAAAAGCTTTTCAAAAACTGACTTAATATATATATAATTCTCTTTCTTTTCTTTTCTCCCTCTTTTTGTCATCAGCCAAAAAGGTAAAAAGGAGAGGACCATCATTGTCAGTACAGAAGAAAGAAAAGAAAAAAAAAGGCTAAGCAAAAGGAGGTGGTGGAGGAGGAGGGTTCTGAGTTTGACTCTTCTTGAAGTCCATGAGGAATTCAAGCATTTTATTCACAACCTCTAAGGTTGGAGCCATTGAGGTTTGAACTTGCTGATGAACATCCTCCTTGATCTTTTAAGCTATCTTCTCAACCTTCTCATCTACTAACTTGCCAACCCTTTCATCAACTAGTTTACCAAGAACTTCTTCAATATTTGATGGCAGAGTCTGTTGCCTTGAGCTTTCTGCAGTCTCTTCAAAAGTGCTCGGTGTTCTTGAATGATCTTCAGGGTGCATTACAACTAGTGCTAAAGGTTGAGAAGATTGTCTTTCTGATGAGCTATGTTTGTGACACGATTCAGCAGTATCTTCTAAATTATCAGTAATGACAATTTGACCATTTTCTTCAGCAACAAGTTCATCTGTGATAAGCTTTGGAGTAGGTTTGGGTTTTACTATGATCTCCTTTGCCCATCTAATAGGGTATATAAATTCCATATTTCTACTGTTTATTGGAAGTTCCCAAAGGTAAGATGTGTCGTGCAACTCCATCAGTGAGGGGTAAGAAGGGAGGAGTTTTGACAAGATTGGGGTAAATTTTTCTCGGGGGGAATTTGGTTAAGGGTAGGTGAGTGACTAATGGTCCTAAGTCATTATGCATTTGAGAAGGCAAATTCTTGATTAATTGACACTCATGATGAGGTAGGTAGAGGGGTTCAACAGATGGGCTAATGTCTTCCTCATACTCAGGTAGATGATACCATCTGTCAGGAATATGTACTGATTCATGTTGGTGAGAATGAAACAGAATTTTCCATTCCCTTTTTACCTTGGCCCAATCCTCAGATTTGCCATTGTAAAGGACGTAAGTTGGGGTGAAGGAATGAAATAAGGTTCTCAGGGGTTTGGGGAAAGGTGCACCAGGGGAAATGCCTTCATCTGGTTGATTTAACTAGGGATCATCGGCTTGTGAAAGGGGTGTGGGAATATACACGTCATTTTGAGAGGATACAGGCACATCATCTATCCTAGTTTATAAACTAGACACTAGGGCATCTACAGCTATTTGAACAGGATCATTAGCAGAGATGGTTACCTTAGGAGTCTTAGTTGACCTAGCTTTTCTTGCTGGTTGCCTCCTTGGTTTAGTTGGAATAGGCACAACAGCCTCAGCAGCAGCAACAGAGGTCCTCTGCTTCTTCAGAATTGAACTGATAGGAATATTATCCTCATCAGCTTCCTCATCTTCATTGTGAGAGAGGATAACTTTTCTTGGTCTCTTTGCAGCAGGGGCATTAAAAGGCTCCCTGATAACAATCCCACTAGCTGGCCTCCTAGGGGCAGGCTTCCTTGTAGCAGTAGTCTTCTGCCTAGGTACCCTTTTAACCCCTAGGACTTTAACATTATTCTATTCAACCATCTCTTCTTTAGCCTTCATTAACTCCTCGGTCTTAGCCATTGCAGCAGCAGCATAGGTACTGAGGTTCATGTTGGCTATGTTCATCTTTCCAAAGTCTGCAGCAGACATTGGTTTTTCAGTCAATAACCTAGCTTGCTCCTCAGGAGTCTTAGCAGCAAGAAACTCATGTATTCCTTGAGCCTTGAAAATCTTTGAGAGGAGATGGCAGAAAGGAAGTGCAGAGAGTCTTTTCTTGTTCATCACAGCGTCTCTGAATCTTCTATACATGATTCTTGGAAGATTAATTATTGTTTCTATGAGAAGATGGCAGAGACAGAATTTGTGCAAAGATTAAAGGTTGCCCTTGGATTCAACCTTGTGTAGAACCACCTTGTTGAGAAGCCGATGAAGGACGCGAACGATGTCCATCATCTCAACAGCCTTCCAAGAATGAGTTCTGACTGTATCCTCCTTCATGAGACAGACTTCTATAGTCTCAGAGCCACCCAAGTCTTCTTCCCATGACTTAGTGAAGACTAGACCTTCCTAAGCACAGAAGATTGCATCAGCAATAGTCTTCTCCTAGACTGTAATCTTCTTTCTTAACACCGTTGAGTAGAAATCAGTTTCAGTCAGTTGGACGTTTCTCCAGAAATCCCTGATTAGGTTGGGAAAGACAGAGACTTTCTCCGTGAAGAGTCCCCTCCACCCAGCTGCATTGACATATTTGCTTATGTCAAGATTGTAGTCTTTCAACACATCAAGGTTGAAATGATGCTTTATAGCTAAGTTGAGTTTGTCCACGTTGAAGGTTGAAGAAGCCATTGTATATGATCAAAGACCTTAAGGTTTGAAAGCAGAGAGAGGTAAAGAGAGAGATAGCTCAAGAGGTTATGGAAGCGTAAAGTTTTTCTCAGAGGGAAAAGATTACTTTTAAAGGAATTTTGAATATCAAAGGTTTTAAAAAAACTTTTGACATGACATGTCATTATGATAAAACGGTGTTGGTAACTTGGGACCATAAAAAGGTCTTGATGGGATTGATGGAAGTACTGACTCAGCAAAGAGAATAAAGGATAAATTTGTCTTGTGACAAAATAAATTCATTTATTAACACACAAAAAGAATATCTTTAATCATAGGCAGATGTGAACTCGTCTGAAACTATTCAATGGACGCAATAATCAGTATCAGTGGACTCGTCATATGGACGTGCAATACATTATGCAATAGACGCACAACTTCAAATAGGTATTGGACAAGCATAGGTAGTAGACGCAGGATTAGCAAAACAAATTTTTCTCGAGGCTGGACGCCTAAACTAATCCACACATATCATATTAAGATGCTTCCTAATAAAGATAAATATGTCCTCTGCAAGAGGTTTAGTAAAGATATCTACCCATTGATGGTTAGTATCTACAAATTGAATATCAATCACACCTTTTTGCATATAATCCCTAATAAAATGATGTTTAATCTCTATGTGCTTAGATCTAGAATGCAAAATTGGATTCTTAGATAGATTTATTGTAGCAGTATTATCACACATAAGCAGAATACTACTTACAAATACATTGTAGTCCTCCAATTGATGTTTGATCCAGAGAAGTTGTAAACAGTAATTTACAGCTGATATATACTCAGCTTCAGCAGTTGATAAAGCAATGGTACTTTGTCTTATGCTTGAACATGAGACAAGATTAGCTCCAATGAAGTGACATCCTCCACTGGTGCTTTTCCTTTCAATTTTATCTCCAGCATAGTCAGCATCATAGAAACCAACTAATCTGTAATCTTCATTTTTCTTAAAGCACAAACCAAAATTAATAGTACCTTTTAAATATCTAAAAATTCTCTTAACTATTGATAAGTGAGATTCTCTAGGATCATATTGAAATCGAGCACATAAACATACACTGAACATAATATCAGGCCTAGATGCAGTAAGATATAAGATAGATCCTATCATACCTTTGTATACCTTTTGGTCTACCTTTTTCTCTTTATCATCTTTGTTCAGTATGGAAGTGGGGTGCATAGGAGTATTCATTAGTTTACAGTCATCCATCTTAAACTTCTTCAGAATTTCTTTTGTATACTTAGCTGGTGGATGAGCACCTCATCCATGGTTTGTTTTACTTGAAGTCCAAGGAAGAATTTGAGTTCTCCCTTCATGCTCATTTCAAACTCTTTCTGCATTAACTTAGAGATTCTTTGCATAGAGACTCATTAGTACTACCAAAAATAATATCATCAACATATATTTGTGCAACTATGAAATTAGACTTAATGGATTTTCTAAATAAGGTTGTGTCAACCTTTCCTCTATTGAATCCATTTTCGATAAGAAAGGAACTTAGTCTATCATACCAAGCTCTTGGAGCTTGCTTAAGACTGTAAAAAGCTTTCTTAAGCTTATATACATGTTCAGGATGGGTTTCACACTCAAAACCCAGAGGTTGCATAACATAGACTTCTTTATTAATAAAGCCATTTAGAAAAGCGCTCTTAACATCCATATGAAAAAGCATAATACTATGATGTGCAGCGAATGAAAGTCGAATTCTAATAGCTTCTAATCTAGCAACAGGTGCAAAGGTTTCAGTATAATCTATACCTTCTTCTTGAGAGAAACCTTGAGCAACAAGTCTTGCTTTGTTTCTGATTACCTTACCATTTTCATCAAGTTTGTTTCTGTAAACCCACTTTGTTCCAATCACTGATTTGTCTTTGGGCAGTGGAACCAGAGTCCAAACATCACTTATTTCAAATTGATTGAGTTCTTCTTGCATAGCTAGAATCCAACCATCATCTAGTAGAGCCTCGTCTACTGCCTTTGGTTCCAACTCAGACTAGTGCAGAATTGTCTTGTTCTCTAAAGGTTGATATGGTTCTTAGCTTGTCGTTGGGGTTTCCGACGATCTGATCTTGTGGATGATAATTCTTGAAGTACTAAGATTTTTGAGCTATATCATGTTGAGAAGTGAAAGTTTCTGGTTGTTGTGTGGGGTCATCATCTTGATCATCAACTTTTATCTCAGGTGAGTCTTCTGGAGTGCTTAGATCAAGATCTGCAAAAGCTTCATCTAGCTCTTATAATTTCTTATCAGGATGTTTGTAATCAAACTTGACATGAATACTTTCCTCTACTATCAGAGTCCTAGAATTATAAACTCTAAAGCCTTTAGATGTTTCAGAATATCCTAATAGAATTCCACTATCTGTTTTAGCATCAAACTTACCAAGTTGATCTTTAGTATTCAATATATATCAATTACAACCAAAGGGGTGAAAATAAGATATGTTGGGTTTTCTTCCTTTCCATAGTTCATAAGGAGTCTTATTCAGGATAGGTCTAATGTATATTTTGTTCTGAATGTAACAGGCAGTATTAATAGCTTCAGCCCAAAAGTGTCTAGGGACAGAGTTGTCATTGAGCATAGTCCAAGCCATCTCTTGAAGAGATCTGTTATTTCTCTCTACCACACCATTTTGCTGTGGTGTTCTAGGTATTGAGAAGTTGTGAAGGATACCACTCTCTTCACAGAACTTATGAAATAACTCATTTTCAAACTCTTCCCCTTGGTCACTTCTGATTGAAGCGATACACATGCCTTTTTCATTCTGTACATGTTTACAGAATACAGAAAAAAACTTAAAAGACTCATCCTTGTGAGTTAGGAACATAACCCATGTTCATCTAGTGTAATCGTCTACTATGACTAGACCATATTTCTTACCACTGACAGAGGCAATCCTTGTTGGACCAAAAAGATCAAGATGTAGCAACTCTAGTCGTCTATTGGTACTAACAACATTCTTAGATTCAAAAGAACCTTTGACTTGTTTTCCCTTTTGACATGCATCACAAAGAGCATCAGATTTAAACTTAAGGTTCAGTAGTCCTCTCATAAGGTTATGCTTGTTTAGCTTTGAAATTAATTTCAAGCTTGCATGACCTAGCCTTTTGTGTCAAATCCATTGCTCATCTTCAATGGACACTAGACATGAGACACTTTGATTTGATAGGTCCTCCAAGTCAATCTTGTAGAGATTGTTTTGCCTTTTTGCAGTGAATAAAAGTGATCCATCATCTTTCTTAACAGTACACATGTTCTTATCAAAAGACACTGCATATCCACTGTCACATAATTGACTTATGCTCAGTAGATTATGCTTCAAGCCATTTACTAAAAGAACATTATCAATGGAGGGAAAATGATGTTTACCAATTTTATCTATACCAATGATTTTCCATTTCTGATTTCCTCCAAATGTGACCCAGCCACCATCTTTGGGCTTAAGGTTTTGGAACATAGACCTTTCTCCCGTCATGTGTCGTGAGCAGCCACTGTCCAAGTATCAAGACATTTGTTTTCTTCCTGTTGTTAAGCAAATTTGCAACAGGTATTATCTTATCTTTAGGTATCCAAACTGACTTGGGTCCTTTCTTGTTAGTTGTCACTGGACGAGTATGCTTAGCAAATTTATTGTGTATGCATCTAGATGTAATATGCCCACTTTTTCCACACACTTTACAAAAGGTATTGGAGGAGCTAGACTTAGCTTTGGTATATTTTTTTGGAACTTTTGAAGCTAAATGTTGTTTAAGTGGTTTTTACTTTTGGTACGATGCGTCTTGCTTCTCTTTGTCATAACCAAGACCAGATTTATCATAAGGTGGCCTAGAATACCTTAAAATGAGGTTAAGCTTATCTGAGTCTCCTACAAGCTTTGACAGAGAATCAGTTAGTTATGTTACATCTTGTTTCAGTTTTGCAACTTCACAAGAAACATCTGGTTCACACACCATTTTGTCAGATAGACTGACATTCATTGATTTTAGTATGTTGTTTACATTTTTGAGGTTTTGTTTCTCAATGCAGACCCTATCATATTCTTTAGATAGTTTAGAAAATTTCTTTTAGAGACTCTTATATTCTCGTGATAGTATAGATGACTCATGCAACAATTCATCAAAAGCATTTTGAAGAGTGGGTGGGTCAGAGTCCATTACCTCAGCATCAGTGTATTCACTTTCTGATGCAAGTGTCTGCCATGAGACAGATATTTGCCTCTTCCTCAGCTTCATTTTCTTCTTCTAAAGAAGACAGATCAAGATCCTCCCATGTGGCCATTAAGCCTTTCTTCTTTTTGAAGAGTTTCTTTTTGTCCTTTAGCTCAGGGCAGTCAGCTTTGAAGTGACCAGGTTTCTTGCATTCAAAACACAAAGGTGGACCTTTTTCCTTGGAGTCTGACTTCTCCTTGGAAAACTTTTTATTAATTTGCTTCCTTCTAAAACCACCTTTATTTCTCCAGATTTGTTGAATCTTCCTGGAGATAAAGGATAATTTGTCCTCATCTGATTCTTCATTGTCATCAGAAGATTCAGACTCATCAGATGACTCGGCAGCTTTGAGAACTTTTGATGAACTTGCTTTCTTTGCCTTTAGGGTAATAGATTTTCCTTTTCTGGAATTTTCTTATTCATTGAGATCAAGTTCATGAACCTTGAGAGATCCAATAAGCTCTTTCAGAGAGAGTGTATTCAGGTTTTTTTCTTCCTTAATAGCAGTTACTTTGGGTCTCTACTGCTTGGATAGACTTCTCAAGATTTTTCTGACATGATCTCTATTTTCATAGATTTTTCCAAGAGATCTGAGACTTTTGGTGATAGTTTGGAATCTTCCAAACATTTGGTCTATTGTTTCATGTTCACCCATCTTGAACAGGTCATACTGATGAACCAGCATGCTGATCTTGGATTCCTTAACTTGTGGAACCCTCATGAGCTAGGGCAAGAGTATCCCAGATTTCTTTAGCAGTATTGCAGCTGTGAACTTTGTCATGTTCAGATCTGGTGATGGCACACATCAAATAATGCTTAGCTTTAAGATTGAGTTGATGCTTCACCTTTTGATCTGCTGTCCAGTCTGCTCTAGCAACAGCAGCTCCATTTTCATTTCTGGGTTCAGTGTAACCAGTTTCTATGAGCTCCCAGATGTTTAGACATTGTGCATCCAAAAAGGCCATCATCATCTTCTTCCAATAGTCATAATCAGAACCATCAAGGAGATGAGGTCTGTTGATAGCTTGTCCTTCTGCATCCATGGATGTTGGATCGTACTCTCTCAGCACTTGTTAGATGCTCAACCCTTTCGAGGCTGAGCTCTAATACCAACTGAAGTTGACATAGGCAACCATAAGAAAGGGGTTGAATTGTGTTTGTTAATAATTTTCGAAAACAACCTTTAAAAACAAATTGTTGCACTTAAGAAGATTAGAAATAGAAGCAAGCACAAGGACAAAGATAAATATTTTTTTAAAGAGTTTAACAAAAGCAATATCAAAACCCCACAGTTAGTACAAGCGAATAAAACTAAAGAGTTTAGAGATAGAAGATTCACGCAAGAGATTTTATCCTGGTTCACTCTCTTCCAACCAAGAGATACGTCCAGTCCCTTCGACTTGAAGGATTTATCCACTATTTATCCAAATAGATTACAACCAAGTATTCAACACCTCTCCAGGCTTACAAGTATTTCTTTCTTACCAAACCTCTTCAGGCTCTAACTCTAACAAAGAGATTTAATGTTTGATCTTCTTAACTCACTATGTGTGAGAGTATGACGGTTTAAGATCAGTTGAATATTACAACAATATTCAAACTAAAGAATACAGACTCTTGCTCTTGAAAGAATAATGGAATGAGTGATTATCAATTGGCAAAAGTTCAGCTAGTAAGATTGTGCAGGCAAGAGTTATTCTTTAGCATCTGAGGTCTTCAATTTATAGTGACCTTCTTCTTCACTTGTATTTCTTCAACGGTTACTTTGAATAATCCCGTTTAGAGATAGCATTTAATGCATGATATCCGTTGTGATTGATAGCTTGATTGTGGCAATGCTGAATAGTACTCTTAGTTATCGAGGTAGCATGAAATTGGAGGTTCACTCCTCTGAGTATTGCAGCTTGAGCACTTCTTGTTCCTACTTTGTGTATAATCCAGTATTTTCAGTCATAAAGTTGTCATCGTACAGATCGTTATGCAGTATCTTATTGTACGATTCTGCTTTTTACATTTCTTGATTTTACTATGTTTCTTTTACAATAGGTTGAAACATTAAAGCAGATAAAACAAATATGAAGAACAAATATTCTATTGAAATAAATATCAATAATTTGAAATAAATCCAAGAGATTCGGATTGCATTTAATTCATTACAAGGATGGAGCTCGTCTAAAAAGAACTCTGTCTACTTAGTTATAAGAGAGACCAAGTCTATTCAAAATTTTATTTTGCTCGTATGATGACGTGGCATATCCTTTTGACTAGCAAGTCTTCAGACTTGCTATTTCTTGATGAGTTATAAAGATTTTCATCTAGTGACGTGGCGGTTAGAGCTCGTCTACCATATTACTTTATGTTTCAGTTCATTTACTTCAACCAATTACTTCCGTCTGCTTACGTGGTAAGATGGACGCCCTCATTATCAAGTCTTTGGACTTGCTGTACCTAACAAGTTATTTGGGTATTTATCTAGCAAATATTTAGAGCTTCGTCTACTTAAGTAAGCTAGTCTAAAGAAGTAACTTTACCAAAGTTTTTTATCAGTCCGTCTACATGGGTGGACACGTATTTTTCAATGAAAACCTATCCCAAGTTTATTTCAATTATATATAAATATTCTTGCATAATTGAAAGCATATGTTAGATCTCAACTAATACTTTGATAAACAAATTTAATCCATTTATTATTAGAGATTATTAAATGCAAAACCACTTTGGTTCCGAGACTTACCCTCACCACTTTCTTTCTTTCTTTTCCCCTTCTCAAAATTTTCATTTTTTGCTTCACTGTTAATTTTCGATGCTTTGGGATGATAATAGATTTTGTGTTTTGAGTATTTGAGGCGATGCCCTATTTCCTCACTCTTGCTCTTTCATCTCAGGTTGTTGGGTTGATCGTGCTAAAGCCATGGAGATATCTAGAACTCAGGACCACCACTCAAGATAAATTATTGCCTGACGTTTCATCATTTTGTTCCAAGGAATGATTTACCATTTTGGGAATTCCCTTTTGCTCTGTGTTTTGTTGAGTTTGTTGTGTGAATGTTTTCACTGCTACATCAGTATATTTGATTGAAGGTTAAGGTGATTGAGGGGAAACGCATTGGGGGCTGGAACTTTGAAGTAAAAGCGAATTTGTGAAGGGAAGATCTATAGATGCAAATATTGTCGTACCCATCTAGCTCTTTGTGAAGTCATTGTTTCCCAAGGTTTGATTTTGATCCCTCTCCTGCTATTTATGACCCAATGCTTTTTCTGGGCTTCCAACTCTTTTGCTAGATTTTTATCCCAGTAGTGTTTATTTTATCTGTTAGATGAGTTTATGTTCTAATGTGGGTAATAATATTCACAGTATCATTAAGTGATGCATATTGTTTTTTATTTGTCTGGGTGTGTGTGTCATTCCTTTGATTGGAACTCCAGGAACATGTTGGTGATTCTCACTGGAAATTGTCATGTTCAGTTGTTTAATGATATGTTCTTTGATCAATGTGATTTTATACATATAACTTAACAATGCCGATATTTGTTTATGTCCATATGATTCGATGAACCTGTTATTCTCTTTTTTTCATTTTCTAAGTAAGTGAAGAAAAAAAAAACCGACTCACTTCCCCTCTCCCCCACTTTTATTATGAATTGCACAAGAGAAGCTTTTCTGTAAAAATATAACAGAGGCTGCTGTGGGGAAAACGCTGAAGGAATTGATTGGTGAGGTGACTTAGGATTGTGAAATTTACATAATCTGTAAAGTGAACAAGTTGCTAAGAAAATAACAGTATGTTTCTTCTGTTGTGATTTCTTTTGTTACATGCATTAGCTACAAATATTCGATAAAGAAATTTTATTCATCCATTGATAATCTTACAAAGAAATGCTCTGCATGATAATAACCCCATCCATGATACATCCGAGTTAGACATTTTTTCTAATAGTGATTTGCATAATATATACCGGTGATGGGGAGATCTTCTCCTAATAACAAGCTTTTGCTTGTGCAAGCACTGCGTAGAGTAGGTGAAGTCATTGTTGTGACAGGAGATGTCACCAATGATGCTCATGCACTTCATGAGGTTTGTTTTGGATGCAACCTTGACTTTTGAAGGTTAAAATTACTGTATAGCCTTTTTTTTTCTTCCTTAAAATACTTTCTTAAGAATGAATTTGCAAGACTAATATTCACATTTCGTTGTTGCACACTTTTAGTCAGTATACTATGGAGCTTTCTTAATTGATTGATGTGACTTCAACATAAACTTTTCTCATTAAAATTGTTATATGTGTAGACACATAGTTCCGTGTAATTTGTCCTTTACTCTTAAGAAGTTGGAGTTTGTACATGGAGATCAATATGTTGCAGCTCTATCACTCATAGAGGATGGAGAAGTGGTTCTTGGAGTTCTTGGGTGTCCTAACTACCCAATGAGAAACTATCATAGGATTATATACAAGTTGACTCCTCCAACTTATGAAACTTGGAGAAAAGTTGTTCTATATGCTAAAAGGGGTAGTGGGAAAGCCTGGATGCAGCCTTTGCTAAATGACAATAAGAAGTGTGTGTGGCCAAACCATGCAAAATAAGTTTCTGTCTCACCCATTGACAATGCAACACTAGCCATGTTTTGTGAACCAGTTGACAAGGCCAATTCAAGCCACTCTTTCACTGTAAGACCAACTCACAGTGTTGGTATCAGGTGCTCTTTTATTTTTTAGTTCATTCCATTTCAATATCAGTTACCCCTCTGCCACTCCCTCTTTATCCCTCTTGGCTTTTTTACTTCTGTGATTGTAAATGCAAAGACATTGTAGCATGAGATTTATTTCTTATTTTATTTAGTTCTTTTCAGTGTTATCGAATAGCGGCCATGACGGCGCCATGGCGGAAATCGGTGGCGGGATTTGAAGGAACCGCCATACAGAGGCGGTGGCATGGCGGGTTTTACGTGGCGGCTCATGGCGGCTTGCGGGTATGGCAGCATCGCCTGCCATGGCTGAAATGGCAGGGGTGCTGGTTTTTTTGGGGAAAATTTGATCCATTTAGATAGGGTTTTGCGACCCGACCTGGCCCAAAAGGGTGAAAAACCCTAAATCAGCCTCCTAGGCTGCTTGGCTTGTGCGACCCGACCCGGAATTTGAGCCCAAAATGGGTAAAACCCTAAAAATATATATGACTTCCCACTTGAACCTCTTCTCTTCTCCCATTTCATCCTTTCTTCTCCAACCACCCACTCTCCGGCGACCACCGACCTCCGACGACCACCCTCTGGCCGGTGACCAGCGAAAAAGACCCAGGATGCTGCTGCTTTGCCTCCTTGTAGTCGCACCACCCCTTCTTCTCTACTTCTTAAACTTCTTCTCCACAAAAACGCTATAGTCAAACACAACCAGGGTCGGTTCCTTTTGTCCAACAGCTGTGCACTTTTCTTGTGGTCCCTCTTTATTTTTTTCAAGTTTGGTAAACTTTCAGTCACTCTTTATTTTTCTATTCAGTGCTTTTTGTCCTTTTTTTTGGAAGAACGATGCTTTTTGTCTTGTTATATGACTTTATTTACTTTACTTTGGCCCCCACTGATTCTTTATTCTTCCACCACCACGTGTTTGTCTAGTTCTTGATATATGTTAATATTTTTTATTTTTTATTTATTTTTGCATTTTTTGTTATATATATAAATATAAATATATATATATATATATATATATAATTAATTTTTTTTTGTCCGCCATGACATCCGCCATATGTCCGCATCGCCATCCCCTATAATGTATGGCAGATTTTTGATCGGCCGCCATAGGCTGCCATCCGTCATCGATAACACTAGTTCTTTTTGAATATTTGTATTAGATGCATATTAAAATTTAATTTCTCGAGTAAGGTCCAATCATCCTGTTAATTTTAGTCATCTAGAGATAAAGAGTTTCTTAGGATATGATGGCAAGCAAAAAATTGTGATGTGTATAATTGAATGTTTCTTTTATTATCCCAGATGAGGTGAGCTGGTCTTCGATTTTTCTTCCATTATTGCCTTCATTTTTTTTTATATTGTCTTCATGTCTTGTGCTAAGTGCTGATATGTTAAAGTTGTTCTTTCTGGTTTTGTTAAATTTTGGTGACAAAAGTTCTATTTATGTTAAATTTAAGAATTAATAACATTTACTATAAAGACAGATAAGCTTTGGGAGTAAAATGTTTTAGATGTTCATGTTGGCAAATCTTATTACCAAAAATTAAAATTTGAAAGGAATCATGCTGAAGACAATGAGTGCATTATTAAAACTTTACACTATAACATGCTAGAGCATTGTAGCTCGAGACAATGAGTGCAAGCTATTATATGATTTTTTTAATGTTTATATATTTGGTCTTTGTTGGATAAAGGGGATTGGGTAATGTTTTATGTTTTGGAGTTTATGAAAGTTAAAATTTTACTGCACTTGCTTTGTATGTTATATCACTCTTAAGTTTGAGCTATCCTATATTTTGGGGGATAATTATGTTACCTTCTATTTTAGAATTCATGCTTCTCCAGACTTTGAATCTGATTACCTTCAATCATAGTTCAATCTCAGGCTGTGCAAGGCATGTGCTTATTATTACTACCATTGATTTAACTCCTCTTTTCTTTGTTTAAGGCATATACTTACACTTAAGCTTAGGTCTCATTTGGCATTTGGAAAGGAATTAGGCAATCGAATTCTGAATTTCCTGTTTGCTTATGACTTTTTGATTTGGTTGAATTCCTTATATCAAAAAGCAACTAAATAAAACCTTTCACAATTCTTAACACTGACACTAAAACTTCCAATTGTAAAACTCAAGTTTTAAGAAGGTGGGCATTGTAGTTTGATCTACACATTATGCATTACATACCGTGATATTTCATGACTTTTATATGATTTCTGCTTGAAACATGTTTTGCTTCTTTTGCTGATACTATATCAGAGGGATTTAGGAAGTGAAATGTTTGTTCTTTTTCATGAACAAGGCTTTGATATATGAGGCAGGAACATTATCCAATCTGCCTAAAAAAATTGACATTAAAGATGAATCAACAATAAGTGAATTTACATGCTTGCTCCATTCATTGTCATCTCCAGAAGCAGTTAATTCACTCATGCTTCGTTACACTTTCTCCCATTTATTAGAGAAATTATGATGTCATGCTCAAGATTTGATACCAAACGATCATGTTTTTTAGCCATATGCAACATGGCAGCTGTGTTAGAAAATGTAGGGCCTTTGGTTTCTAATGGAGTTGACCTCCATGAAAGAAATATCAAAGAAAACACTTGCCGCTCTTGAGAACAAATGCAGTGACTTCCATGAGAAAGATAACAATAGAGAATAGCTCGATGGTGCCAGAATGCTTGATTGAGATCTTTGCTTAATAAAGATTTTCTTCATCTTATGATTTACCCCATTAATCTTTATATGTGTTGATTGATTTATACTTATGATGCATAGCTTGGGGCTTATGGGGTTTGATAGAGCCTTAGTCGTAGAGGCATTTTTTTTCAGAACACGTGTTATACCTATTCATGTATATTCAAATATAAAATGTGTTGGAGGCTCCCTGACTATGACTTAGTTCACACTACCACACTCATTGTGATCCAAAGGTTAATGCTTCTCAGTCTCTCGAGCTTGCATTCAATGTTGCAGAGAGATTATCTAAGAGAAGGCTTAGCTCATTCTGAGAGCCACCCGCCGAGTGTCTTAGAATATAAATAGTTGGAACAATTAAATTGTGCTACAAGTGTTATAAGACTGTTAAAACTCTGTAGGTGTGGATCAAGTTGTTCTTGCAAGTTTTGTACGAGTTGGAAGATATTATGTGCCTGTGTTTGAGATTTTTTGCAGGATGAGAGACTCCGGTACCATTAACTTTTTTTAGAACAACCATAAGGAATTAAAGACAAAACAATTTATATCATATAAAATACGGTTGGCCCGCCAACATTTCATAGCACTTTGTAATCCAGTGCATCATAATGTTGGACAAGCACTAATTTAGGAAACATGAACAGTAACTTTATTTTCTTCTCTATTAAGTTAGTTGATGCAACACTAAGTTATCATGCTCAATAAAATACAACCTAAGTTATTAAAAAAATTAACTATAGTATCAAAGCTAATCCCTCAATTAATATTGTAACAATTTGTTGTGGTTTGAAAAATTTCAACTTGCAAGAAAGGTTGAGGTATTCTTAACATAGTTACATGTGTACCGTATTTGACACAATAAGGAATAAATTAGAATTGTAACTTCTTAATTTTTGAAAATTAAGAGATGATATTGGTTCTTAATTTAGTTATTTTGTATACTGAAATTAATTTAAAATGATACATGAATCATTATTCATGTTTTGATGATACATGTTCGAATAAATCCATCCTTTTTATAATTAGATAATTTTAAAACATTGAAAAATAGTATTTATATGATTACTACTCATGCGTGACGTATGGAGAACTACACTAGTTTATGTCACAAACAACTTAGCATCATGTCTATTTTCTTTACCTTTCTTCGGGCATACAAACAACAATGCAAAAGAACATCACATTTTTGGCAATCTCGTTTCAGGGAGATCTTAATTGAGTAGCTATTCGAGTAGTACAAAATGGAAGTGTTGATAGATGGGGACCAAGTACACCACTTCAATGTGTCGTGTTCTACCCATTCCAAGTATGTAGAAAAATTATCTAGCCTACTCACTCAACTTACCTTTCCCTTACCCAGTTTTATTATTAATTAGGCCATTCAGCATTTCACCTCATTGCCAAATGCTCATGTTAACTTCAACAGAAATAGGAATTTGATAGCAACATTTCAATACAGAAAATACAAAATTCTTGAGACTCATAGTTAGTAAGAAGTGTCTACACAAATCATCTAGTAGTTAGTTAGTTAAATTGGTTTTTCAGTTATTGTTAGTTACTGATCACAACTAACCTAGCTTAGGCAAAACTAATTTAATCTAACTAACTGAATCTAGCTGGTGTGTGTGTGTCTATAAATAGTGATAGTCGACTCACTATGAAAGAGAGGGAGAAACTTCTTTGTGCAATTCAATACTTGTGAATTTCAGTGAGTGCTCTAAGTGATCAAAGTGTTTTTTGTTTTGTTTTCAAGAGAGTAATAGAGAGTTAGAATTCTTGGGGAAAAACTCGGTTGTATAAGGGGACTGAGGGTAGAAGGAAACAAGAGAGTGTCATCTCTATTGTAAAGGATCTTGATCCTATTCTTTGATTGATTCATAGTGAAACCAACTGCTGCACCTCACATGGACGTAGGCTGCTCATAGCCGAACCATCAAATAACTGGTGTTCATCTTTCTTTTACTGTTTTACTGCACTTATGTGTTTAATTGCTTAGTTCTGTTTCTTGTGTTTTCAACCCGTGTTCTGTGTTGATTGTTGATCAAGAAACTCTTACAATTGACACCGTCTGTGGGAACATTGTTGAAAGAGGAAGCCGAAATATGGGATCAACAAGATTTGACATAGAAAAGTTTTCGGGCTCAAATGATTTTGTCTTATGGCGAATCAAGATGCAAGCCATCTTGGTGCATAATGGTTCGGCTGAAGCTTTGAAGGGGAATGCTGCTCTTCCCAAAACCTTGTCTAAAAGGGAAAAGAAGGAACTGATTGAAAAGGCTAGGAGCGTTATAATACTATGCCTAGGAGACAAAGCTCTAAGGGAGGTAGCCAGGGAACAAACTGCTGCAGCACTCTGGCTCAAACTGGCATCCCTTTATATGACCAAATTAGTTGCCAATCGATTGTTCTTGAAGCAGCAACTATACTCATTCAAGATGACTGATGAATTGCCCCTATCAGAACAGATATCTAATTTCAATAAGATCCTGGATGATTTAGAAAATCTTGATGTGAAATTGGATGATGAGGACAAAGCACTCATACTGCTCAGTGTATCACCAAACAGTTTTGAGCATTTTAAAGATGCAATCTTGTTTGGAAGGGGCAAGGATCAAACCATCACACTCGAAGAGGTTCAATCCTCCATCAGAACCAAGGAGCTAGAAAGAAGGCAAAAAATTAAGACTGACAGCGATGCATAAAGTTTGAATGTTTCAAGAGGAAGATCTGATAAAAGGAATGGCAAGACATCTAAAAATAGATCAAAGTCCAAAGGTCAAAGCAAGTTTAAATGCTTCCACTGTTATCAAAGGGGGAACTTCAAAAAGAACTGTCCAGAAAGAAAGAACAAAGGTTACAAGAAACCTCTGGAATCAGGTGATGCAGCTATAGCATCTGAGGGATATGAAACTGCAGAAAGCTTGGTGGTCTCAAACACTGAAAGTGAGAATGACTGGGTTATGGACTCTGGTTGCACATATCACATGTGTCCCAGGAAGGACTACTTTGAGTCCTTATGCATCAAAGAAGGTGGAGTGGTCCTACTTGGCAACAACAAACAATGCAAGGTACAAGGTATTGGATCTATTAGACTAAAAATGTTTAATGGACAAGAAACTTTTGATGCAGGGTGTCAGGTATGTGCCAAAACTCAAAAGGAATCTAATATCTTTAAGCATGTTTGATTGTTTAGGTTATGTGGCTAAAATTGAACATGGAAATATGATGATCCTTAATGGAAAACAGATCATAGCTAAGGGAAATCTAAGAAATGGCTTATACATTTTAAGTGGTTCAACAGTAATTGCCCGGGTAGCTGTAGCTAGACAAATGCAACCTAATAAAACTCAATTGTGGCATATGAGGTTAGGTCATGTCAGTGAGAAAGGATTAGTCCAGTTAGCTAAACAAAATCTTCTGAATGGTGATCAAATAGAGAAACCGGATCTATGTGATCATTGTGTAGCAGGCAAGGCAAAAAGAATTACTTTTGGTTCTGCTTTCCATAGCACTAGTAAACGTTTCGAATATGCACATTCAGATTTATGGGGGCCTGCTAGGACAATGACACATGGAGGAGGCCTCTACTTTCTCACCATAATAGACGACTACTCTAGGAAGGTTTGGATTTATATTCTAAAACATAAGAGTGACACCTTTGACAAGTTTAAGGAGTGGCATACTCTAATAAGCAATCAGTTATGGACTAATCTAAAGTATCTAAGAACTGACGATGGCCTGGAATTCGTTTCAGAGCAATTTAATAGATTTTGCAGGAAACATGGCATCTCTAGGCACAGAATAGTTGCTGGAACACCTCAGCAAAATGGCATTGTAGAGAGGATGAACAGAACCATCCTTGAGAGAGTCATATGCATGCTTCTTAGCTCAGGATTATCAAAAAGCTTTTGGGGTGAAGCTGCTACTACTGCAGTCTACCCAATTAATAGGCGTCCATCCTCAACAGTAGGCTTTAAGACACCAATTGAACTTTGGAGTGGCAAGCCTACAGATTATTCAAAACTCAGAGTTTTTGGAGCATTAGCTTTTGCTCATACAAAACAAGACAAGCTTGAAGCCAGAGCTATCAGATGTGCCTTTATTGGCTATCCTTATGGCATCAAAGGTTATAAACTTTGGAGGATGGAGCCAGGAGAGCCTAAATGCTTAATCAACAGAGATGTTATATTTGATGAATCAAGAATGGCTAGCAGAGATAAAACTCAGAATCAGCAAGTCAAGATTACTGATGATACACAAATTGAGGTGGAGCTGCTACCTAATCGGAGAAGTGATGAAGCAGTCCAGCCAAATGAAGCAGTTGATGACCATTCCACTCAACATGCAGAAAATGACTACAACCTTGTCAGAGATAGAGCAAGAAGTGTCATTGTCCCACCCAAGATATTTGGCTATGCTGACCTAATCTATTATACTCTCACAGTAGCAGATGAACTCCAAGAAAATGAACCAAGTAGCTACATGGAAGCCTTGAGCAGCACTCACAACAAGGAATGGCTGGAAGCAATGATTGAAGAAATGAGATCATTGGAAAGGAACAGAACCTGGATACTTGTAGATCCACCTAAAAATCAGAAAATTATTGGTTGTAAGTGGATCTATAAGAGAAAGGAGGGAGTCCCAGGGGTTGAGAAGGTAAGATTTAAAGCCAGACTTGTGGCCAAAGGATTCACACAAGTTGAGGGAGTGGACTTTCATGAAATTATCTCACCAATTGTGAAGCACTGTTCCATTAGAATACTTCTTAGCATAGTAACTCAGTTTGATTTAAATTTAGAACAATTAGATGTAAAAACAGCATTTCTTCATGGTGACCTTGAGGAAACTATCCATATGCATCAACCAGAGGGCTTTGTGGAAGACAGAAACAAAGTTTGTCTTCTTAAAAAATCTTTATATGGTCTTAAACAAAGTCCTAGACAATGGTATAAAAGGTTTGATGACTTCTTGATGAAACTAAGTTTTCAAAGGTGCGGCTATGATAGCTGTGTTTACACATTAAGAAAGCATGGTGAACTTATTTTATACTTACTTCTCTATGTTGATGACATATTGATAGCATGCTCAAGTGATGAAGAATTGGACAATCTTAAAGCCATATTGAATACAGAATTTGAAATGAAAAACCTGGGTGAAGCTAAGAGGATTTTAGGAATGGACATTATCAGAAACAGATCAAGAGGGGAATTGTTCCTAACACAAGAAGACTACATGAAGAAGGTAGTTCGAAGGTTTAGAATGCATTAAGTTAAACCAGTTATCACACCTATTGGACAGCATAATAAACTCTCGGTACAGCAAGGTCCTCAGTCTGAAGAAGAAAGAGCGGAAATGGCATCAGTTCCCTATGCAAGTGGAGTTGGCAGCATAATGTATGACATGGTATGCAATAGACCTGACTTGGCACATGCAGTAAGTGTCATTAGCAGGTTCATGGCAGATCCTGGACAGCCTCACTGGAGAGCTTTAAAGTGGACTCTTAGATACCTAAATGGAACCTTAGCAAATGGTTTAAAGTTTAAAAGGAATCAACAAGGAGAAGTAGCAGTAAAAGGCTATGTGGACTCAGATTATGCATGGAACATAGACACAAGGAAATCCTTAACATGATATGTGTTCACTTTATATGGTACTGCTGTGAGCTGGGAATCAGTTCTTCAATCTGTAGTAGCCTTGTCTACAACACAAGCAGAATACATAGCTCTTGCAGAGGCAGTCAAGGAAGCTATGTGGTTCCGAGGAATTATTGGTGAAATTGGAATAGCTCAAGACAGTATAGCAATATACTGTGATAGCCAAAGTGCTATACACTTACCAAAACATCAAGTTTATCATGAAAAGTCTAAGCACATTGATGTGAGACTGCATTTCATAAGAGATGTGATTGAAACTAAAGAGGTCAAGGTAGAGAAGATTGCTTCTGAAGAAAATCCTGCAGATGCTCTAACAAAGACCCTGCCTCTTGCAAAGTTCAAGCATTGCTTGGACTTGATTGGTTTTGAAGGTAAGTAAAGATAAAAAGGGAGGTGTGCAGTATTGGAATATGAATCTGGTTCTCTCACTGATTTGTGAAGACAGGGTGGAGAATTGTAAGAAGTGTCTACACAAATCATCTAGTAGTTAGGTAGTTAAATTGGTTTTTCAGTTATTGTTAGTTACTGATCACAACTAACCTAGTTTAGGCAAAACTAATTTAATCTAACTAACTGAATCTAGCTGGTGTGTGTGTGTATCTATAAATAGTGATAGTCGACTCACTATGAAAGAGAGGGAGAAACTTCTTTGTGAAATTCAATACTTGTGAATTTCAGCGAGTCCTCTGAGTAATCAAAGTTTTTTTTTTTCAAGAGAGTAATAGAGAGTTAGAATTCTTGGGGAAAAACTCGGTTGTATAAGGGGACTGAGGGTAGAAGGAAACAAGAGGGTGTCATCTCTATTGTAAAGGATCTTGATCCTATTCTTTGATTGATTCATAGTGAAACCAACTGCTGCACCTCACATGGACGTAGGCTACTCATAGTCGAACCATCAAATAACTGGTGTTCATCTTTCTTTTACTGTTTTACTGCACTTCTGTGTTTAATTGCTTAGTTCTGTTTCTTGTGCTTTCAACCCGTGTTCTGTGTTGATTGTTGATCAAGAAAATCTCAGTAAGAAACTCTTACAATAGTCATATCGGTAGCAAATCACAAACACCTTATATGCAAATATATACGGTTCTTGTAATGGTGTTCTTTGTTTTTTTTTCCAGAACGGAGCATAGGAACGAAATTCTTGGTTTAAATTTGTGAGATAGGAGAAATTAAAATGAAGATGCAAATAAATCCCTAAGATGTACCTGATCCGGTCACAGCCTGGATGGAAAGCTACAGACTAGATGCTGAATCAGAATATAAGGGTCTGTTTGTTTTGTTTCGAGTTTCCTGTTTTTGAAATAATTATAAAATTGTCACATTGTTTTCATTATGTTTATGTTTTCAGAAATGTCATTTCTTGTTTTCAGAAAGTAAGAGTGAGTTGTTTTGAGTGTTTCCTATACAAATTCCTAAAAAACAGAATGAAAAACTAAATGTCAGTTTTGTAATTATTTCTGAAAACAGGAAATTGAAAACAAAATAATCAGGGCCTAAGTTTGTAGAAAATGAAGTAGGATCTATTCTAATCATGTAGTAAAAATTAAGAAAATGTGAAGTGATGTGTGTCCAGGCTTCAGGCTTTAGATTTCAGTATTATTCTTAACTATCTAGCATACACGATGTGGTGACTTGGTGGGGAAGATTTGTTAGCTTCTACAGTATAAAATGATTGTTATGTTATATATAAACGATCTGATATGAGACGAGTTACATGAGATTGGTTAGGATGTTTCATTTTTCTTTCCTTTTTTATTAACGAAAAAAGTGATACACTCGATCAATTTAAAAAGAATTTTACGCTTTTTCAAGAGTTTTATTTTTTATCTTGAACTTTTTTAAAAAGTTGAAGGCCGCCAATGTAGCAATTGCAGACTCACAGTCTAATAAACAAGACTTTTATTACAATTGCAATAACTTCTGTTCATGTGCATGTTTCAGCCCATACCATTTAGTAAAGAATACGTGAAAGATGTGTGGGATAGAGATGTAGAGGCACAGAAAAGTAAAACTCATACGCTTTTGCATCACACACTACTAATGTACTGTAGAAAGGCTGAGAGCCCGGAAGGCATGCTTCGCTCGGGTCTTCGAATTGAAACCAGATAAAAAAAAAAAAGATGACCACTCAAGAAGGAAAGCTAATTTATTGTATTTTAAGATCCGATAAATCAGGGTCCATCCAAAAACGAGTGAGGCCTAAAACAAATTTTAAGTGATATAACTTTTTATTTCAAGTGATGGAGTCTATTTAGATCAGATTGTGTTTTATGTTGGGCTTTTTTATTAGTATGTATAACCTTTTTGTTTTATAAAAACTAAGAGTAAATAATTTTTTTACTGGTTGATCTAAAGCTAGAGCTTTAGTAGCTTCATCCTCAGGCCGGCCATACCGATAATGTATTAGTTGTGTTATTTGAACACAGATTAGGTGTCAGACACCATATATACATACTTTTAGTTACCGGGCCTGATAACATAGTTCATCCAAGACTCTACACGAGCTCCGATGTTTAAGCATCCTTCTCCAAATGGTGCTTATAAAGCACCTTGCTCCAACCGTCAAGCATTGGTGCTTAATGAGATTTATCTTTACAAGCGCACCATAAGTTGGAGGTGCTCTTAATGTCCAAAATGGTTAAGTAATATATAGGTGCAAAATTAAGCCAAAGTATATGAATTATGAAGTATTAAAATGCAATGAATTATACAGATAACAAAACTCCAAAATTAAAATAGGTAAAACAGTTCTTTCAGCTTTATCTTACCAAAAAAAGACTTATAAATTTTAAGGTGGGTAGGATGTTGAGCAACCAATCCTATAATGTCAATTGCTTACACAGTAACACCATATCAAGTAATCTATGCAAAGCAAATGTATTAAACTGTCCTTGTTTCATGATCATGATTAATTATTTATCTGCTATGCTCTCCCATTAAAGTAAATCTAGAATGAAAATGCCTATATTATTAAAACAACTAAGAAATTTAATCATAACAATAATAATTTTTAATAGGCAACAGAAGAGAAACAAAGCAAATTAACATGGCACACAGGCTCACAACTTATTACACTCTGTAGGGACAAAAGAAATAGTCTCTTTCTCAAGATCATGGTTCACCAAAATGTTCTGCTGTTGAACATTCCCAAAGATGGACATTCCACTAGAAGCTCCCATGGCTAAGCAAGCCACTCCCAAATTTGAATCAGCAATCATGTAATTCTCAGCAGGCAACTCCAAATCCCCACCTTTGAAATGGAAAACCAATTTTGGAATCTCCACTTGTTTGGTCCCAGATGGCAAAGTAAAGCACACATCTAAACCAGTTGAACCTGAGTTGTCAATAGGAAGCTTTGTTTTAGATATGAACTCCTTCTTGAGTGCACTAAAAGCACTTTCTTCTATGTAAGTAATTGTTGTGCCTGAGTCTATGATCACACCACCACTCCCATCATCACTTAACTCAAAAGTGGATTTCTCAATGGACAATTGAGTGTCACCAACAGAGATACCTTCAAGAGAAAGATAGTAAAAAGAGGGTTGTGATGGGTTTTTGAGAAGTGGGGTAGTGAGTGCTTTTTTTGTATCATTCACTTTTGCCAAAGACCCCAACAACAGAACACTGTTCTTTGAGTCATCCATGTTGGTTAAACAATAAGAAAATTTTGGTTCCTTTAACTGAGAAACCAAAGACAAAGGACCACGACCAAGACCAACCAATCCAGAAGCTTGTTGAAAGCCATCACCTTCATTGTCTTCACCACAACCAAAACCGATATTATGAACCTTAGAGTCCCCAAAAGTGAAGGTTTCAGATGCCAAAATGCCTTGTGTCACTGAATAGTCACCATATGAGTACATATAATTGCAACCATCACTGCAAGTTGAAGAAGGTAAAGCACTGCAAAGGTTGCTATTACATGAAAGCGTAGAAAAAGTAGAAGATTTCTTGGGATCAAAAATGGGTGTTGGTTGTTTGTAACATTTGGTGCATGGCTTGCACTGTGTCCAAATGAGGTCACTGCCAGTGTCCAAAACTGCAGGGTAAGACACTGGTGGTGTTCCAATGGCTAACTCCATCAAGTACTCACCATTCCCTGCATGGATAGGTGATTCCAATTGGGATGAATCTGGTGTTGAAGCTGCTAATATCATTGCATTCAGTTTTTGAAGCCTGTTCTTCCCACGCTTGATCCCATGTTGGATAAGCTCGAGTTTGGTTAGGTTTTTCCCTGAATCAACATGGTGAAGCTTGATTCTGAACCCTGCTTGGTGATGAGAAGCTTCATGCTCGAGTGCTCTTCTTGATGTTGAGGATGTTGGATCAATAAAAAGAAGTGCTATTAGTAGTGATACTAATATGACATATGATGAAGAACATTGCAGTGTAGCCATGATCATAAGGGGTTAATGGAAATGGAAATTGTATGATATAGAGTGGGTTGAGTGAAGGACAAGGGTGATGGGAATTGTAGGAATATATAGATGTATGGAGTTGTTGCTAGAAAAATGGTCTTAATCACATGAGAAATTGTAACGTTCCCTTCTAATGTGGAGGAGAAAATAAAGGGAATTCTCTTTTGAAGAAGACCAAAATTGGGATTTGAAGAGGTGAGTTTAATATGGTTTATTAAGAGAGGGAGAGGAAAAAGAAGTTTGTTTAATTAATTGTTAATTAACTGAGAGATGTCATGAGTTTGATTAAGAATGGCGGTTGAGATATCAGCGTAGTGTCGCAGCAAGTACCGGGTCTTGCGTTGTGTTTGGTAAACATTTTATTTCCAAAACGCAAGTGACATTATCTAAGGCAACATTGTAAAGAAGCTAATGGCTCGGGTGCTCAGGATAAAGACGGATAGGATAAAAGAACAGGATATGAGTATGATAGGATATGAGCAGGATAACCTGTTATCCTATCCGACGTTTGGTGTCCACCAGATAACCAATTGGATAGCATTATAATTTAAGTATGAATTTTAAAATTTTTCGTTTTTATTATAAATGTTTTCATCTTTTATTAGATTTACTTTTTTTTTTATAATTTTCATTATTTAAATTTATAATAAAAAAGAAAATTATCTTGATGATAAAATTACATATAATGTTTTAAATTTTTTAAATATTGTCTAACTAAAATTAATTTTTTATATTTTTAAATATTCATTTTTTGTTTTTACTTTACATATAGTTAAATTATTAGAATAATTTTTTATAATTTACAGTTTTTAAAAATAATATAAAATAACAAACTTAGCATTGTGATAAAATAAAAATAAATTTTAAAATTGATTATTAATATTTTTATTATTTTAAATATTTCATATTTTATTATACCTTTTTTTGGTAATCATGTTAAATTTTATTATACTTTAAATTATTATTTTATTATACTTTAATTATTTTATATATTATATATTTTTATATTTTATTATTCTTTAAATCATCATATCCTACTTGTTACAAAAAAATCACCTTATCCTATCCTCGTTGAGTTCTAATCCAAATTCCCCTCATGATAGAATTTTAACTAGATTGACAGGATATGATAAGTGACAGGATTGACTTATCCTATCATGCTGGCTCACCAAACAACAGTTTCAGACAGGATATGATAGTTTATCCTATTCTGCCTCTCTTATACTGACCACCAAACGGGCCCTAAGAATCTCTAACAGGTACGGTTTTGTTACAGGAGAACGTTAATGACTGTCCTTAGAATACCGATTAAGGATTTAAAAAGAAAAAACTTTTATTGGAATTTGATATATTGTATATTGTGAAGTGTGATAAACTTAGTTTTTCAATAAGATTTTATTAGGTTTTGCTTTGTCTTGGGGTTAGGATTAGGACTTGGGAGGGATAGGGTGAACGGGTGATTGGGTTTGGGAATGATCTATTTGTAATTTATATTTCCCTCCTTTTTTTTTTTTACGAAATATATTTCTCTTTTCTTGTTTAGCGAATATTTGAATAAGAAGCATCGATATGGACTTTTGTTTTTGTTGTTGATAAGCTGAAGCATCGATATGGATGAGTAATCTAAGAGCAATGATGGGTAGTGATTATTATCGATGTTGATTATGAATTGGGTGAACCACACACTTCGTATAAATGATGAATGTACATTCTCCTATAAAAGTCTTTTATTAATCCTATTACTATTTAATAAAAATAATGAATTTAATGTTTTGAGAATATAAAAAATTAATGTTTTTTATTTAATAAGTAAAAGGATAAATAGGAGCATTCAAAATTACTAAATTAGGCTCTTGTTTGATTGGAAATCACAAAAGTTTTAATATATTGAATATAACATTTTTCTTTCACATCAAAATTTCTATATTTGATTTTAATCATTACTCTTATTTCAAAATGGTATCAATATTCTGACAAAAGTGATATAGCATACACGGATAAAAAAAGTTGTATCAATATTTTATTGCATTCCTATGCCTTATTTTCTCCTTTTGCTCTTGCCTCTCCCAATTTTTTCTTTTCTTTTCTTTTCTTGGTTTCGTCCACAATTGTATTATCTAAGAGTTGTGAATAGAATGGATTGGATGGGTTGGGTGGACAAACTGGTTTACTAATTGCACGAGAGAGTGGAAACTGAGCTTTGTTTCAATTCCACGCATCCACGGAGGAAAGAAGGTAGGTCGGTGATCCTTTTTTAGTTAGGTGAGAAGGCCTTTAGAGACAGATATTATGTCAATTTATTAATCCCTTCATATTTACAACTTTATGTGGTATTGGTCAAACTTTTGAGTAAGCTTCCTATTATAACATGTAGTTTTATTTAAGATACACAATTACATGTGCACATAATACACATACACGATTATGTGAGTAATTAATCTTTTATACGATTTTCATTTGTCATGTATTCTATACCAACAAGTATTTAAACGATGTGAGTCAGTAAAAAGTATCTAAAGTGGTGGAAACTGGAAACCAGATCGATGATCACTGCACCTACTGATCCATAATTGGCATGAAAGCATGACGTTTTTGTGCTCAGCATAATTAATGGAGCAATATCATAACTCTTGTTGACCATATATAATGAAGCCCCAAAAAGCCTTGATACTTATTTTGATGCAATTATGTATTTTTGGAAAATGAAAACAAATCACATATATACGGGAGAATGCTAACAGTGTTCATAGAACATTGGTTAAAAAATTAAAAGAGATTAGTTTGTATTTATTATATTAAAAAATATTGAACTTACCAGTCAAAAAAAAAGTGTTGAACTTGTAATCTTAATACAAACTTTCCTTTTTATTGATTCTTTAACCAATGTTTTTAGGACACTCGTCAATAAGATCCATTATTTTATATTTGAAAATAATAATTGAATAATTTCGTATTGTAGTTTTTCTCTGAATCTCGTTTTGTATTTATTTCACTCAAGCTATGATCACAGAATATAATAATGTCAAGCGTTAATTAATCCTTAAATTTAAACATGTGTGATTTTATGTGTTAGTCCATGTAAAAGGGGTTGGGTTCTGTAAGCATGTGATTTTTAATTTGATCTCTAGATTTATGTATATTAGGAAAAAAATATATTATTGAGAAAGATCCCCACTTAAGAGTCTGAGGGTGTTCTGAAAGTGTTAGATTTTAAATTTTTTATATTTCTTTTAAAGCCTGTTCACAATAAATCAACTTGAACTTTGAAACTAATCTGAGTGAATGTATATATGACTTAGGTTAATATTAGTTTTTTTTTTGTAAAAGGTTAATATTAGGAATTTAAATCTTGGAATCTCTACTTTTAAAGAGCTTTACATAATCATTGTCCTTAACTTGAAATTACACGAGCTACCGCCTACCAGTGAGATCAAACAAAATATCTTGACTCAGAGAATAAGAACCTAAATCACTAGGATTATTTTTATTTCAATGTCTTGGAGTATAATAACTCGAGAACAATATACACTTTCGTAAAATCTGGTATGACTCCCGTATTTTGACGTGAGCACGGTTCCATGTTATCATTTACGGCATGTACAGCGTATACATTACTTTATACTTCTTAATACAATATTTTTTTTTATAGCACTTTTATCAATACAATTTTACTTCTCTTAACTCTTAAGTCTTAACATTACCTTTTAAAGGCAATTAAAAACACCAACCACCCACATTAGTCATTTTTTGGCCATTTCTAATTAACAGGTACCCATTTGATTTGAAACGACGTAGTCCAGTGATAGGTTTAGGAAGATCACCTACATTAACCTAACAATTATGCTAATTTGACACATTTTTGCCAACATCAATACGGTGACACCGTATGTGCCGCACTGTGCGGCACGGGTCCTTTTTTTTAAAAAAAATTATAAATAAATTTTTTGATTAAGTATGTGTAAATATATGATGAATTGGGTATGAATATCTGGTGAATTCAGTTCATTATCTGGTGAATGGGTTTTTTTGAGAAATAATTTTTTTGATTAAGTATGTGCAAATATATGGTGAATCCGGTATAAATATCTGGTGAATTCAGTTCATTATCTGGTGAATAGGTTTTTTTGAGAAATAAATTTTTTTGTTAAGTATGTGCAAATATATGGTGAATTAGGTATAAATATCTGATGAATTCAGTTCATTATCTGGTGAATGTGTTTTTTTTTATAAATAATTTTTTTGGTTAAGTATGTTTAAATATCTGGTGAATGAGTTTTTTTGAGAAATAAATTTTTTGGTTCAGTATGTGCAAATATCTGGTGAATCATGTACAAATATCTGGTAAATTCAGTTCATTATTAGGTGAATGTGTTTTTTTTTTAAATAAAGATTTTGGTTAAGTATGTGTAAATATTTGGTGAATGGGTTTTATTGATAAATAAATTTTTTGGTTAAGTATGTGCAAATATCTGGTGAATCATGTACAAATATCTGGTGAATTCAGTTCACTGTATGGTGAATGAGTTTTTTTATAAATAAATTTTTTATTTTTTTAAAAAAGTCAAAAAAAATTTAAAAAAAAGTGATGCTACAGTAGCACTACAATGCGCTATTATAGCAGATGTAGCGTATGATATCCCCAAAACTGTGTCAAATTAGCACAGCTCTTAACCTAAACCGATAAAAAAAATTAAAAAAAACGAAAGATTCCGGGCGAGTAAAGAGGCATTTTTTAATAGTGGGTGTATTTTTGAGAAACGTGTATTCGCAGAAAATGATAAAAAGTAAGTGAGAGATAGAAATAAATATATACGGTATCACATACGGTGTCCAAAATTTATGTTCAAATATCATAACTCAACTCAATTCTAGCATCATATTAATATGATTGCTGGTGTTGCGTGCCATCCCTGATCCCTCAGTTTTTTAGGTTTTTTAATCACTATATTCAACTGGCGCCGTATTCAATACTCCATTGCTAAGGTGGAGTTTGCATCCTCCATGATTTTACACCATGGATATAATATTAAACAAACCGTGCGGTCCAAATTAGAGAAGATTGGAGAAGGGTAAGATGGTAAACTCATCCCCTTCTCTTTCACCTCCTTCCCTCACTTCGGTTCCTCCCTTTCTCTGCCTGCAAGTTAGCCAGGCCGTCATCCTACTGTAGCACCTCCCTCCGGGCAGCCGTCACGGCACTCGTCTCTGATCGAGTGAAATCGAAGAAGCGATGAGATGAGCGTCAAACTCGCAGTTCGGGTCTATTTCGTGAGCAACAAACATGTCTCTATTTCTTCTTCTATCTCATCCTCCATCATCATCATAACGTTTCTTTACCCCTCGACAGTGTGCGTATAGTAACAGTAAGATACTAGGATGAATTTTGAATGGCGATTTATTTTATTTCGATAATAACAATTATTAATAATTTTTTCTGCATCGTCAAGTGGATGGCTGGAAGCTACGATTCTTTCTTTCCTTGAAAACTAGCAGGGGACAAAGCAATGAGTCTTGGCAGCTTTTTCCTTTTTTTCCAATTTATGTTTTGTTGCCCCATGATCTCTAATTTGTAGTCGACTGCAAGCACAAGGTGGAAAACGAGTGGTATAGATCCAAAATTTGAATTTATTATTGTGGGTCGGTTAATTATAGGAAAGATTTATGGGTGTGGTTTCTTGAAGTTTCAAGAGAAGATGATGCTGGAAGCATAGTTGGAGCTGATAGCATCGACAACAGGAGAAGAAGCGCTACATTTTTTTTTTTTTTTGAAATACCTATTTTACCCATGGGAGGATGAATACTCAACTTTGATATTGGAGTATTGTAGAATCCTCATATTCAACTAGGATCCTGTAAGTCTGCAAGATTACGGTTGGAAAATTTCGAGAGTGTGGGCTGGTTTGATATCAAGCATGGAGTGTCCAAAAAGTCAATGTGGACTTGTTAATTTATGTACTGAATAAACCTATCTACTCTAATTAATGGATGAAAATCACCGCACACCCCTAGTCTCTCTCTCTCATCTCCATCAAATTTGTTAAAATTTAAAAACATACGATTGGCAAGCAACCTTCCTTACTCTCTTTTTTCGCCATCTCTTCCTCCACTGCACCTTATTTTCTTTTCCCTCTTTTTTCTTCTATTGGATTCAGAGCAGTAACATAACTATCAATCCCTGCAACTCTACCTAATTTATATATGTTTAGATGGAATTTTTTTTGTTATTTCTTCTAAATCTTTTGGAAACCATCTGCTATCGAATAAGGCCCACGTGCCCACTTTGTATGCTTGGAAAGAATGCCTTGTGGTTCTTCCATCTATTGACTGTTATGGAATCAATATTCTTGGTTCCTATGATATTAGAGGCAATTTGCCACGTTGCTTTGCCATAGGCTGGGAGAACAGAGTATCTCTGTAGCTATGTTTGTGCGCATGGGGTGAGGAGAGGGATAGAAGAAAGAAAGATTTATTTTGTTAGGCCATGTCATTTGTCAAATTTCGCATGGTAAGAAGAAGAAAGTGTTGGGGTGGGGGGTGTGCTGTTTGAGAGAGAAAGGAAGGAGGGGAAATCTTTTTTAAGCTTACCGGGATATAATTGTCATTTCACACATTGAAATTATAAGTGTGGGGATAGACAAGACATTTGTAGGATACATGTAGCAGCTCCCATTTATGTCTCCCCCTCAAGTTCAATTGAATTGGTCTATTTGTTGACCCAAGTTATGACTTGCATTCCATCTTAGCCTTAGTTTTTTTTTTTTTTTTTTTACTTGGGCGTGTACTCAAGTTAGTCTAGTGTGTATTCATTTTTTTGGGAGCTTCTTTTTACACCACAATTTTTTCTCACTCTCATGATTTTTTTAAAAACATTTTAATATTCCCAAAGTATCCTAACTATCTTCGTATACACAGGATTTCTTTTAAAAATTATTTACCGGTTTAGGATTGTTCTGAAACTATTTACTAATGGGGGGTCCTTTTGGACACATGGTATATTTTATTTTTTTCACTCTGACGGGTCAAAGGCGTCAGACTAGCGCCTTCCAAGTCAAAGGCGCTAGTCAGACTGACGCCTTCAAAGTCGCCAGTCAGACTGGTGCCTACCAGTATTAAAAAAAATAATAAATAAAATAATTGATAGCAATAATAAGAGGCATAAAAAAATAATAGCAATAACAATTTACACCAATAAATATTCATCAATTATTACAGTAGTAAAAGAAATTACCTTGTAAGACTTAAAAGAAAGTTACCTGCAATTTAGAAGGAACATTGCTACAAAAAAAAATTATATTATAAGTATAGGGAGTAACGATGACATTAATGATAAAGTATCTATTTAAAACAACAAGAGGCAATAAAAAAATCCCCTAATAACAAGTAGCAAATAATATCACAAGAGTCAAAAAAATAATAGCAATAACAATTTACACCAATAAATATTCATCAATTATTACAGTAGTAAAAAAAATTTCCTTGTAAGAATTAAAAGAAAGTTATCTGTAATTTAGAAGGAACGCTGCTAAAAAAAATTATACTATAAGTATAGGGAGTGACGATGACATTAATGCTAAAATATCTATTTAAAACAACAAGAGGCAATGAAAAAAATCCTCTAATAACAAGTAGCAAATAATATAACAAGAGTCATAAAAAAATAATAGTAATAACAATTTACACCAATAAATACTCATCAATTATTACAGTAGTAAAAAAAATGTATCTTATAAGAATTAAAAGAAAGTTACCAGCAATTTTAAAGGAATACTGCTAAAAAAAATTATACTATAAGTATAGGGAGTAACGATGACATTAATGCTATTACAAGGTAAAAAAAAATTTTACTACGGTAATAATTGATGAATATTTATTGGTGTAAATTGTTATTACTATTTTTTTTATACCTCTTATTATTGTTATCAATTATTTTATTTATTATTTTTTAATACTGGTAGGTGCCAGTCTGACTGACGACTTTGAAGGTGCAAGTCTGACTGACAACTTGGAAGGTGCCAGTTTGACTGACGCCTTTGACCCGTTAGAGTGAAGAAAAAAAATATGTCATGTATCCAAAAGAATTCCATTGATAAATAGTTTCAGAATAACCCTAAACTGATAAATAAATTTTCAAAGTAACTCGGTTAGGTGAAAAAGCCCCACTGAACCTCCCTTATTCTTCCTCCTTCCCTCCTCACCCCCGTATTCAATAATTTCCTTTTGATAGTTTGGTAGGTTATTTTTTATCTACTGCATTCTTTCACTTTGAATACCTTGAACCCTTAAAGAACTGTTCCTTTTTTTTTTATATACAAGACTGCTCCTTTACTTTCAGGTACGTCTGCAAATTTACACTACCGCAAATTAATTTCCGGTATACTGTTTTTATATGCCGGAATTCTAAATCCGATAGCCAAAGTACAAAACCAATCAAAGTAGGATAAATATAGATCTGTCAACAACATGGTTGAATAAATACTTTGACCCCACCCCCAAAAAAACCTTACAGCAAAAATAACCCAAGTACATCATAAACTAACTACGCTAACCATCCCCACCGAAAGTGAACATGAAGCCAACTTGGAACACCAGGAAAGGACGAAAGCAGCCAATAAGTTCAGCTTCAAATAACCAGGAGATTGAATATTGTGCAACAAAACAATAAACGAAAGAAAGCGTTGCACGGGAAGCAGAAGTTTGGAACAACTTTAGCCAATTTGGAACACCATTCACCACATCGATTCTAATTTGTGTGCAACTCTGAAACACCATAGATCTGCCGCGTGACCCATTCCGTGTTCCTCCGCAACAGTCGGAGCATCGCGCGTCGGCCGCCGCGTTCTCCGTCGCCACCGCCAAGTCCCACGTCAATTTCTCTGCAAATCAGTAACATCCTAGCACCGCCGCGTGACCCCTTCAGTGCAAATCAGTAACATCCTAGCACCGCCGCGTGACCCCTTCAGCGTTCCACCGCAACAGCAGCATCGCCGCCCTTCGTCTGCCGCGATGTCGGTCGCCACCGCCAAGTCCACTTCGGCTTTTCAGTTGGACGTTCGTGGTAACTATTCCAAGATATCAGTTTGAGAAGAAAAAAAATAGATAAATTTGAGTCATGAGGGAAGAGACCCACCCCAGCCATGTAGGATACAAATCTGCTGGACAAAAAATGGTATTTCGGTGTCCATTATGACAGTTATGTTAGTTATGTTGGTTGTTAGTTTCCTTTTTCTTCATAGCTTTAGCTTTCTTAAGTTAATTAGTTGTTGTATATATATCCAATCTGTATTAACTCTTTTTCATTCTTCTAATCAATGAGAATCAAGTTCTCTATTCTCTCTACATTTTTTCATAATGCTTCACACTGCCAATGCAGTTCTTGCTTGCAACTCATGTTTTTGATTTCAACATGGTATCATTCGCAATTCTTGCTTCCGCATAATCATCTTCTTGCATCATTCTCTGATTCTTTTCACTTCTACCAATTTTCGTAGCCTTAAGCGATCATGGCAAATCACATTGTTCTTGCTGATCCCTTCAATCTTTTCTACTTGCATCCTAACGAAAATCCCGGTGCGAGTTCTTGTTTTCGCTCCCCTTGTTGGACCAAACTATCATACATGGGCGAAATCAATGACTCGGCCTTGAAGGCCAAGAACAAATTACGGTTTATCAATGGTACTCTTCCAAAACCTGCTGAAGACAGTCAAGAATTTGATGCTTGGGACCGATGCAACACCTTTGTCCTCTCTTGGATTCAATAGGCTTTGGATCCTGCAGTTTTGCAAAGTGTGTATCGGCTTGAAACTGCTCAAGAAGTTTGGAATGACTTGAAGTTTCGTTTCGATCAAGGTGATGCATTCCACATTTCGATTTACAAGAAGCAATTTTCATGTTCAAACAAGGTGATCTTTCAATTTCTCGCTTACTATACTCATCTCAAAGGCCTATGGCAAGAATTTGACAATCTTAGACCAATTCCTTCTTGCTTATGTCAAACTGTTTGCAATTGCACATTGGTTCCCATCATCAAGAATTATAGAGCTGATGATGAGGTTATTTGATTCCTCAAAGGCTTGAATGAGCAATATTCTAGTGTCAAGTCACAGATTATGATGATGCGCCCTTTACCTGATATCAATCAGGTTTTCTCTTTTAATTCAGCAAGAAAGGGAATTTGCTGGTCCATCTGATGATCCTAAAGCCCTTCTTACTGCTGCTGAGAATCATAGAGGCTACAATCGAAACAGAGGGGGCAAGTCTGCAGGTAGAGGTAATGCAGGCAGAAAGATATGCACACATTGCAATCGCAGTGGTCATACTGTTGACACCTGTTACAAGAAACATGGTTTTCCTCCTAATTACAAGAGGAACAGTGCCATTAATAACTGCACAGCCCCTGATGAATACACTTCTGATGATGACCATAGTGTTGCTTCACACAAAGAAAGTGTTGATGGTCCGAATCTTGGCTGTACTCCTGAGCAACACAATGCTTTACTAGCACTGTTGCAGAATTCTCATAGTCACAGTACCAATCAGTTTAGTTCTTCTCCAACAGTTCCTAAGGTTTCAGGTGTTGTCTGTAATATCTCAATGTTTCCCAAACTCAAATCTTGGATCTTGGACACTGGTGCCACAGATCATGTCTGTTATTCCTTAGATCTTTTCCATAGTTTCAGGAAGATCCATCCAATTTCAGTCAAGTTGCCTAATGGTAACTATATCTTGGCTAACATTTCAGGAACCATCTTTTTCTCAGACAATTTCTATCTTACCAATGTATTATATATCCCACGACTTGATTTTAATCTTGTTTCTGTTTCTAAACTTACTGCCACACTCCATTGCCAATTGACATTCTCTGATTCTCAATGTGTCATACAGGACCTGAACACTATGAAGATGATTGGTGTAGCTAAGGTGCAATCAGGCTTATATGCAATCAATCCCCCGAGTATGGTGGTTTTCAAATCTCATTCTGTAAATGTCTTGGACACAACCAATTGTAATATGTGGCATAGAAGATTAGGACATCCTTCTTTTCATAAACTTGCTATTATGCACAGATCTTACCATTTCATTCATTGTAATAAAGATAGAGTTCCTTGTGATGCTTGCCATCTAGCAAAACAGAAGAAACTACCTTTTTGTAACAAAGTATTAGTGAAACATCTTTTCCATTTGATATCATACATGTTGATATTTGGGGTCCTTTGTCTATCCCATCTATGTTTGGCCATCGCTATTTTCTAACCATTGTTGATGATAAAAGTAGATTTACTTGGTTGTTTCTAATGAAACAAAAATCAAGTTCCTTCTCTAATAAAACAGTTTGTTCAAATGGTTTACACACGTTTGTGAAAGATCAAATGCATTAGATCTGATAATGGTAGAGAGTTTTCTCTCCATGATTTTTATCAAACAAAAGGGATTTTACATCAAACATCCTGTGTGGAAACTCCACAACAGAATGGCATTGTTGAAAGAAAACACCAACATCTTCTTGGCATCACTCGAGCTATCTTGTTCCAAGCCAAACTACCTAAATTCTTTTGGAACTTTGCAGTAGCCCATGCTGCTCACTTGATCAATAGACAACCATCCCCATATCTTGGCAACAAATCCCCATCTGAAGTTCTGCATAACAAACTTCCTGACATTTCTAATCTAAAAATATTTGGTTGTTTATCTTATGCAAGTACTCTCTCAGCCAACAGAAAGAAACTAGATCCTAGAGCTAGAAAGTGCATATTTCTTGGGTTCAAGTTTGGAACCAAGGGATTCCTTTTGTTTGATCTCAAAAATAAAGAAACTTTTCTTTCTAGACATGTGCAGTTCTATGAAGACATGTTTCCCTATATTGAAACTGAACCTTCAAAAACACCACAATGTACTCCTAATGCCAATCCCCTTCTTTCATATGACCCTTTTTCTGATACTTTCCACACAAATTCTCAACAGCAAACTGATCCTAATCCTTCACCACCTGATATCAGCCCAACTTCGATTCAACAAGAGCTTATTTCAGCCCCTCCTGCACCAAGACAGTCCAACAGATTGAGAAGACCACCTGCATACTTGCAGGAATATCATTGTTCCCTCCCCGAACACATTGCTACACCATCATCATCTCGATCCACAGTCGGTATCCTTTATCTACTTTCATTCCTTACCATAACCTGTCCAACACACACAAGCATTTTTCATTAGCTATTTCATCCTGTTCTGAACCCAACAGCTATGCAGAAGCTATGACAAATGAGAATTGGAACAATGCTGTCAAAGCTGAGTTGTCAGCTCTAGAAAAGAACAAGACCTGGGTTCTCACCACTCTTCCACCAGGGAAGCACACTATAGGTTGTAAATGGGTTTTTAAACTCAAACATAAAGCAGATGGCACAATAGAAAGGTACAAGGCACGATTGGTAGCTAAAGGCTACACACAAACTTGTGGCATTGATTATCTAGAAACATTCAGTCCTGTTGTGAAAATGACTACAATCAGGGTTCTCCTTGCACTTGCTTCTTCTCAGCAGTGGCATTTGCATCAGTTGGATGTAAACACAGCATTTCTCCATGGAGATTTACATGAGGAAGTCTACATGATTCCTCCTCCAGGTCTGCATATGAGTGATTCATCAATGGTCTGCAAGTTACAAAAATCCCTTTATGGATTAAAGCGAGCCAAGAAAGCGGTGGAATGCCAAACTTTCTCAAGTCTTAATAGCATTTGGATATTCTCAGTCCATGGCTGATTACTCTCTCTATGTTAAAGCTAATGATGCTTCATTTACAACAATTCTTGTTTATGTTGATGATTTGATATTGGCAGGAAATGATTTAGCCGAAATCAACACTATGAAACAGCTTCTTGATGACAGGTTCAGCATCAAGGATCTAGGACAGCTGAAATTCTTTCTTGGCTTTGAGATTGCTAGATCTCAAAAGGGGATTAGCTTATACCAAAGGAAATATGCTCTTGATCTTCTCCAAGATGCAGGGCTGTTGGCAGCAAAGCCATCCTCTACTCCCATGGATTGCAAAGCAATACTACATAACAGTTGTGGTGAACCTATTTCTGATCCTAGCAGTTATCGAAGACTGGTGGGAAGACTAATATATCTGACACACTCTCGGCCAGACATAGCATTTGCTGTAAGCAACCTAAGTCAGTTCCTACAAAGTCCCACCACAACACATTACCAAGCAGCTTTGCGAGTACTTAGGTACATTAAGGGAGCACCTGGCAAGGGATTGTTCTTTCCTGCAGATTCTATTATGAAATTAAAAGGATTCAGTGATTCAGATTGGGCCACATGTCAAGACACTCGCAAATCAGTTTCTGGTTTTTGCTTCTTCTTAGGTTCCTCACTCATTTCTTGGAAGAGCAAAAAGCAAACTACAGTGTCTAGATCATCCTCTCGGCCGAATATAGAGCATTAGCCCAAGCCACTTGTGAAGCTCAATGGTTGTTGTATCTTCTGCATGATCTGCACATTCCAAAACAGCAAGCCACTATTTTTTGTGACAACCAATTTGCTCTACATATAGCAGCCAATCCCATGTTCCATGAAAGGACCAAACACATCGAGATTGATTGCCACATTGTTAGGGAGAAAGTTCAGTCTGGTATTCTGCATCTATTGCCTATCTCCACCCATGCCCAACTAGCTGACATTCTCACTAAACCTCTTGCACATGGACCATTCAGTCTCCTATCATCCAAGCTTGGCATGTTGGATATCCACCTTCCAGCTTGCGGGGGGGTGTCAAAATAGTTAGTTAGTTATCAAAAACAGTTTAGTTAGTTAAATAACAGTTATGACAGTTATGTTAGTTATGTTGGTTGTTAGTTTCCTTTTTCTTCATAGCTTTAGCTTTCTTAAGTTAATTAGTTGTTGTATATATATCCAATCTGTATTAACTCTTTTTCATTCTTCTAATCAATGAGAATCAAGTTCTCTATTCTCTCTGCATTTTTCATAATGCTTCACACTGCCAATGCAGTTCTTGCTTGCAACTCATGTTTTTGATTTCAACACTGTGATTTTATTTTATTAAGTGATAAATTGTCATTGGTGGGGTACGAAAAATGTGATAGAAAAGAGGATCTCCATTCAGCCATGTACACTCAGGCTGAGTTTCCATCTTGACGGTTCTAGGGGTGAGGAGGAGAAAAGGGTGTGTGCGGTGGGAGAATTGAGAAAGAGGTAAAAAGGAAAATTGGTGTATTTTTCCAGAATATAGGTTGGGGTATTTTTGGAATATTGATTTTTTTTTTAGAAAAATTGTGGTGTATTAAAAAAAATTGTTGAGTAAAATATAACGTCATTTGGGCTGATACCAGAGTTGGAAATTTGCAAACGAGCCCAATTGAGGGGGTGCAGATTGATTTGCTATTAAGCTTGAGAGTTGCAAGATTGTCCAAAAATCCAGACTTAATGGTAGGTTAGGTATAGTGATTTCAACTGTGACAGCAGCACAATATCTGGTACCATTGTTTCATACAGTTGCAAATTCTCTATCTAAACTAGGTATTATCCAATTAGAATATCACAAATTCACTTTATCGAATTATAATACGTCATTCTTTGTGAAGACCGAAACAATTAGTTAGTACAGGAACAGTAATTACAATCAATAGTACAACTGTTGGAAAACCCTTTTTTTTAGTATTTTTCCAGAGAGCGATGTACAAGGACCTTAATAGGATGACTTTTAAGTTTTAACATGGTAGACAAGAAGACCACCTCTATTCCAGTCCCACACACTACAAGCACCAATTGGAGACTTCAACATAAATTGATTTCAATGGTAATATGAAATGAAAACATTCTCCAACACACTATTTGTTATTGGATTTCATGTGGAGCCATGAATTTTATGCTCCCACTCTATTTAGTGAGTCCAATATGAATTTCACCCAATAATCAAGAATGTGTTGGAATGTTAAAAAGAACGTATCGCTTGCACTTCTCAAAATAAAAAATAATCAGGAATACAAGCTTGAGCCCTATACACCACCTATGACATTTTATTGAACACTGATTACTGCCTCCAGACTGAAAAATTCAAAACCAGTAGCACAGGCTCAGTCGTTTAGCAATGTAATGCAAATAAACTTCAACATAGTAGTACCTAGAATAGAAAATAATAATCCAATTATATTTGATCTTGTAATAAAAGTCGGTTACAAGCGCAATAACGGGAGTATCGATATTTTCAAGGTCAGGGTTTCAAACAAGGGTACAGATGGGTTGGGGCATATAATGACAACATTATAATTACAAACCGTAAGACTTAGGCCAAGATTTGTTCTTACCCGAAGAATTCATTCTATTAGCATGTTCTTCTTCCTCCTCCAACTTCTTTCTCCGAGCAGCTTCATCTTTCTGTCGTCGAATCATCTCTAATTCCCTTTGCCGTTCCTCCTCCTTTCGTTGCAGCTCTAGAGCTTCCCTTCTTTGAGCCTCTTCCACCCTCCTCCTATTCTCTTCAAGCATCTTATCCAGCTCTTCTCTCTCTTTTCGAGCTTGTTCCTGCAGGATGTCATGAACACATCACAATCATCAAATGAGAACATGCTTATTTTCTGGCTGTGATTTACATGTATAATAGAGACAAAACCAGATAAAATGGAAACCAATTAAGACTCCTAAGAAGCCATGGCTTAAAAGCAAGTAGTACATTTTTTAGGCTTCACAAGTAGGGACGCATTCAACACAGTTACATGATCATTTGATAGTGCTTATGAGTGATAATAATAGTTAAAGACATGGGAATTAATGTAAAGGGTCTAGAAAAAATCTAGAAATTTGGAAATCGGATTGCATATCCCAGAATCTTATTATAATTTGATTATATTCTACACTGAAAGCTAACTCATAGGATCCCGGGTTCTGGCAGTGGTACCTTGTTTACAAAAGATGCTCAAAGGTATCTCAACTCAAACTATTGCATAGTTTATCCACATTAAAATCATCAATTGATGCCACAATTTTATTGCTTCAAACCCTCCCCAATATGATAGTTTATTTAGAGAATGATAGATCCCTTATTTTTCCTTTGAGAGGAGCGGGGTGGAGGAGGAAAAGTCCAAGATAGCATACTACTTACTTCTTTCCTTCTAGCTTCAGCAAGAGCATCTTCCTTTTCTTTTGCAAGTTGAGCTTCAACATCATCAAACAATTTTTTCACGCCTTCTGCTATGCGCCTTTCTATTTCTAACTTGACTTCCTCTGAATCAAGCTTCTCATCAACATTTTTTCGAATGGCTTCTTCCAGTCTCCTAGCAGTTTCTTCTTCCAATAGTTTTAATTCTTCCTCATGTAGACGCCTAATAACAAATGCAAATATTGAACAAGGTAAATAAATGATTATTAATGAAAAAGGGACATTTGTGCAATAAAGTCATAATAATTTCTATACCCAGAAAATAGCAGAAACAGATAAATAAACACATCACTTTTATCTTTGTTTATCAACTATCAAGTTTCTAATCAGTTCATCCTTTGATATTGAAAATATGTGCTTATTATGCTTATAAAGCATACCTCTCTTAACAAATTTCCAATCCATAACAAAGGAAGTTTATAGTAGAACACAGGAACAGTAGATAAAGGAGGCACCAGTGATTCAATCATCATCCTATTTAACAAGTTGGAACTATGCAGTAGCATCCTTCAGAAAATCCAGTAGAGAGAAGAATGAAATTAACCTGTTGCATTTTTCAAAGTGAATCATTTGTCTTTATCAAAGATGGGAATTGATTCATAAACATTTAGCTATGGACCTAATCTTCAAACTGTCAAGAGGTCCATATCTCCATATCATAATAATTCTAGCACTACGTCCAAAAGGCTCCCATTCTCATTTAAAAACGTTCTATGTCATAAAAAATCAATTATTATTATTATTTTATTTTTCAAGGTTAAAGTTGTGATCATGGTTACCTTGTGTTTACCGTCATTGCTGACAATTACAGAAAAATATGGTTGCGATGTAGTTGCAAAAACTACCAAAAGGTCCAAAACCACATCATTGCAGCCTCAATCACAGCGGACCTCAGTTTAAAACCTTGGTTCATTTATAATTATTAGTATTATTACTATTATTGAAATATCATGATCTGGGGATGTGGGTAGGTCTTGACAACTAAACAAACCAAAAACAAGCTTGAATCATTGCTAATTAGTATTAATCTGAATTTCAAGGCGTGTTCCTTTTCTTCTTCATAAGCAATTTTCCTATTATCATCATTTATCATTTATACAAAAACAAAAAACAAAAAAGAGAGGAATTGATAAGAACCTTTTCTTTTCTAGTTCGCCTTTTCTGAGTTTAATGTTATTGGAGACAAGGCTAGGGCTGCGTGATTTAGGGGGAGGGGAGAGGGATGAACTACTCCTGCTTCTGTGCCTTCTGCTTCTCCGCTTCGGAGTTCTGCTTCGGCGGCGCTTGTGGCTCGGAGTTCGGCTTCTGCTTCTGCGCCTGAAATCAAAAGAGAGGAAAGGGTGTGAGCTTGGTAGATATTAAAACTGGAATCATGAGAATATAAAACGTAATAACCTTGTGGTTCGGTCTCTTCGAGTTCGAGAGTGACGATGAGAAACAGGTGATGGAGAGTATCTTCTTCTGTGTGAAGGTGACCGCGACAAGCTACGACCCATCACTTCAAAGTTCAAACCCTATTCGCTACTGATCAGTGGACAGTCATCACACGCAGCCGGCTCCTTCCCCACCCCCCACCCATTCTATTTCATTTTCCTATTATTATTAACCTGTCATCGCTTGCAAGGGCTGAGATGAGAAGACTGTCCAGAAAAAAGGGCTGAGATGAGAAAAAAATTATTGAGTGATAATAAATAATAATAGCTTAAGATAATAAATTTATAAAAATGTTTTAAGAATTTTTTTATAAGCTCATTGTCATTTGTTTAGGAAGTGCAATAAGTTAGCTTATTATTTATTTTTGTTAAAAAAAAACTTATCACTTATTTAGACCTGTCAAAATGGGTTCATGTGGCTCGCCCGAGTTGAGCATAAAAGTCGGTCAACCTAACACGACTCACTTTTTGACAAGGTTTACAAAATCAGGCCGGCCATCGAACCGGTGAAGGCAGCGGTTCAAGGTTCAATGGTCCAACCGACTTTGAACCGTGATTGAACCAATTATAATTAAATAATATTATTTTAATTTTTAATATAATATTTGTAACAATATTAAACAAAAAAACAATATAACAACTAAAATTATTAAGCACAATTTTTTTATTTTGAAATTTAACTAAATAAATGTAATGATATATGTTAAAATCATCTTCATAGGGAAAGCCAACCCAAAATCTACAACCAGCCCATATATGTTAGAAAATAAAAGAATTAGGTTTTGGCTAGGATGACCCAAATCCTTTTGTACTAAAATAAAAACCCTAAATCTCCTTTTACTACAACAGCCACCGTCCTTACCCCATTTCTATTCAGTCTATCACTCATCTTCTTTCTCTAATATGACGTTTCTGGTACTCTGCGTTTTGGTTCACACATTTTCGTTATGGTTCTTCTTATTCTTCTTCTTTTTCTTCCCATTCTTCACTCTTCACGGCTACGGTTCTTCGTTCTGCAGCTGCCAGCAGCAACTATGGAGGCTGTGAAGCAAGATAGAACAAACGGAGGGCAAGAACCCTTGTGTTTGGTTTTTTTTTTAGGAAACCGGTCCAGGTCGGACGACAACCGATTTTACCGGTTCGACGGTTCTGGCACGGTTTCAAGCAAGGCCGATTCTAGGGGTCAACCGAACCATCCTTGGTCCCGGTTGAACCGGTCGAACCGGTCGGTCCAGTCCGGTTTTAAAAACCTTGCTTTTTGGTGAGCCAATAAATAACCAACCTGACTCAACCCACCACGGGTTGATGGGTTATACGAGTTGACTCACTTTTATTTCAAAAATTTAAAAAGCAGAAAAATTTAAAAAAACAGGAAAATTAAAAATAATAATAACATGACATGACATGACATAACATATGTTCTCACTTCTCTCACCAGTCACGAATTTGAAATAGGTCTGAGAAACATTTTATAATTTCACTTTCTATTTGTTTCAGATAACAATACGTGGATGCTGCACATTATATTTTTTAAGAAAAAAAAATGGTGCAACCCGTGAGCCAACCCGGCTTACCCCCGGGTTGAACCCACTTACCCTGCGGGTTAGTTGAACCAGATCAAAATAACCCGGGGTTAAAATTAGTCAGATTTTAGCCAACCTAACCCACCAGTGAGCCGGGTTGGCTCATGGGTTCCCATTCATTTTGACAGCTCTACACTTGTTTGACTAGTTTATAAGCTTGTTTGATCAAAGTAAAAGTGTTTGATAAACAATTTTATCTCATTAACTTATAGTTATCATACAAACATATAAATTTATTTATATTATTTCATATTTTTTTTTAAATAATAATGTTCTAATTATAAAACTTAAATTATAATCTAAAATATATATATATATATATATATATATATATATAATATGAAAAAACACACACACATATACCTTTTATGTTATTTTATATTTATAAGCTACTTTAACTGCTAATTTTACCAAATGGTTCAAATTCAATCAACTAGTTTTTCAACTATTAGCTATTAGCTTTCAGCTAAAAAATAACTTATTAGTCCCGAGCTAGCTTATTAGTTATTTTTGTTAAATAGAACCATGTTAATGAGCTTATCAAACAAGTTTTTTTTTTGTTCCCTTAGGGTGGACCAATTGATAAAGTTCTCGTTGTCCTGCTAGCCAGGTCACGGGTTCGATACCCACTTCTCCTTGATTTATACCATATCCAAAGCGAATTTGCGTTGTGGGCTGGGACAGACAATCCGTAAATTCCATCAAAAATCCTCATAGAGGTTGGTGGTTGGCTCTGACCTTACATGAGGTCGATCCTTACCCTAATCTAAACTTTATTTGTAACAAAAAAAAAGAGTTGTTTTTACGTTATTTCAAATAATTTATTGAAGAAATGTTTAACAAAGACATTTATTCAAACTATTGATACATATTACATTGCTTTACCCCCTCTTCTTTTTTCTTTTTTTTGGTATAGAGGAAAAAGGCTAAACACCAAAGGAAAAAAAAAAAAACAGAAATTAAAAGAAAGAGCTTAGTTCCATTAAGGCAATTAAGTCCTAACAAAATAGACACCCGCCTCATCAGCCCGCAAATGGAGGTCTAAATCAGGCGGAGGAAGAAGGAGCCACTCCACTGTCAAATCACTCGCTGCTCCTCTCTTTTGTCACGAAATATAACATTCCAATTTTTGCTTATATGTTTAATTATATTTTGGAGTGATTAATTATCTATATAATTATTTTTGTTTATTTTTATGTTGTTTGGATTAAGTAATTTTATTTACTCATTTAAAAATATTTTATTTGGTGTGTTAATACTGTATTTTTGTAGTTTATGATCGACGATTCAAAAGAGTGTTAAAATTAACACTCTCTGAAATTATATACAAAAGAGTGTTAAAAAATTATCCATTGTGGTTATTTTTATGTTGTTTGGTTTGAGTAATTTTATTACTCATTTAAAAATATTTTATCTAGAAAATTTCTCTCCTCCTTCTCTCTAGCTCAGCCGCACGACCACCGCCACCTTAGGAGCATCATCTGGCCGCCGCACGTCGTGGAGGAGGCGACCATGCGAACCGCCGCCTGCTGGTTCGTTCCCGTCGTTGTTGTGCTGCCATCTCTGCCGCGGTAAATGCTCTAAAAGGGGACCGATATGCTTCAACTGTAGGGAGCCGAGGCATATTGCAAGGAACTGTAAACAACCAAATGTCAATGCCATAGTTAACAGTGCTCAAGCTGCTAGAACCAAAGCACTGGGCAGAGTTTACACCATATCTGGCGCCGAAGCATCACAGTCCAACAATCTGATACAAAGTAAGTGTCCCATCGCTGGTAAACTTTTAAATGTACTGTTTGACTCAGGCGCAACACATTCATTCATACCTTTTGATTGTGTGAGACAATTAGGATTGAAGACCAACACTTTACCTTTTAATTTAGCAGTTTCTATTCCTACTCATGATCCTGTAACAACTGCTTTAGCCTGTTTAAAGTGTCCTATAATTGTAGAGAGCATAAATTTTTATGTTGATTTGATCCGCTTGCCTCTATCACAATTAGATGTGATATTAGGTATAGATTGGTTATCTTCCAACTACATTTTTTTAGATTGCTCAAATAAAGCCTTGATTTTCTCGGGAATTGAGAATTCTAGATTTATAACGGCCAATCAAATAACCGCTTCTTAGAAAGAAGAAGCTCGGGGATACCTGATGTTGTTTTCTTTGGAAGTCGAAGGAACCTCTAACTTGAGCTCCGTGTCTGCAGTGCGTGATTTTCCTAAAGTCTTTCCTGGCGATATACCGAGTTTGCCACCTATTAGAGACATAGAATTCTCTATTGATTTGACACCAGGAGCAGGACCGATCTCGATGGCACCAGCTGAACTAGCATAATTGAAGAAGCAACTATAGGAATTGTTGGAGAAACAGTTCATTAGGCCAAGTGTTTCACATTGGGGAGCTCCAGTGTTATTGGTAAAGAAGAAGGATAGGAGTGCAAGGCTCTGTGTGGATTACAGGCAGCTGAATAAAGTCACAATCAAGAATAAGTATCCGCTACTAAGGATTGACGATCTCATGGATCAACTTAGAGGAGCTTCAATGTTCTCAAAGATTGATCTCAAATCTGGTTATCATCAGATTCATGTATAGGTTGATGATATTCCCAAGACCGCTTTTCAATCACGCTACAGTCATTACAAGTACCTAATGATGTCGTTTGGAGTCACAAATGCCCCAATAGTGTTCATGGACTATATGAACTGGATTTTCCAACCTTCCTTGGATAAGTTCATTTTTGTCTTCATTGACGATATACTTATTTATTCCCCGATGTCGAGGAACATCAGGAGCACCTTCATTCAGTTCTACAGATCTTAAAGGAGAAGAGACTTTATGCTAGGTTATTGAAGTGCGAGTTTTGGCTTGAAGAAGTACAATTTCTTGGGCACGTGATTAGTAAAGATGGGATTGCTATGGACCCGACAAAAGTCGAAGTTGTTCTTAAGTGGGAGAGTCTGAAGATTGTGTCAAAAGTAAGAAGTTTTCTCGGTTTAGATGGTTATTATAGAAGGTTCATAGAAGGTTTTTCGAAGATCGCACTGCCAATGACGCGATTGACTAGAAAAGCACAAGCTTTTGCGTGGACTGAGGAATGTGACAAAAGCTTCCAAAAGCTTTTGCACGTGGTAGCTTATGTATCTAGGTAATTGAGAACCCATGAAAGGAATTAACCGAATCATGATCCGGAGTTAGCAGCGACTGTTTTCGCGTTAAAGATCTGGAGACATTATTTGTATGGATCAAAATTTAGTGTCTTCAGTGATCATAAGAGTCTCAAGTATCTCTTTAATAAAAAGGAGTTGAATATGAGGCAGAGAATATGGATGGAATTTATTAAAGACTACGACTTCGAGCTTCAATACCATCCTGGAAAAGCAATGTAGTAACCGATGCTTTGAGCTGTAAAATGCTGCATGTTTATACTCTGATGGTGAAAGAGTTAGAGCTAATCAAGAAGTTCAGGGATCTTAATCTTGTAGTTGATGCTTCGTCAGACTGTCTGATGTTAAGTATGATTACAGTATCGAGTGATCTGTTAGGAAAGATTTGAGATAAGCAAGTGGTTGATTAGTATCTTCAAGAAAAGAAAGAACAGATAGCTGAGAACAAGACTGAAGATTTCAGTGTAGGGAATGATCGAGTCATCAAATTCAAGGGCAGTGTTTTATGTTCCGAATGATGAAGTGCTCAAGAAGGAGATTCTGGATGAGGTACACAAGAGTAAGTTGAGTCTTCACCCGGGTACTACCAAGATGTACCAAGATTTGAAGAAGATGTTCTGGTGGCCCGGAATGAAGAGTGATGTTGCAGAGTTTGTGGCCATGTGCCTAACTTGTCAGAAAGCGAAGATTGAACATTAAAAGCTGGCGGGCATGCTTCGATAGCTGGATATCCCTGAATGGAAATGGGATAGCATTGCTATGGATTTTGTGGTCGGCTTACCCAGGACTCTGAAAGGATATGATTCAATTTGGGTCATTATTGATAGGTTAACGAAATCTATTCATTTCTTGCCTATCAATATCAGATATTCTATGGAGAAGTTGACATGATTGTACATCAATGAGATAATAAGGTTACATGGAGTACCTTCTAGTATCATATCGAATCAATATCCAAGGTTTACCTCTTGTTTCTGGCAAAGTTTGAATGAAGCTTTAGGAACGAAGTTGAGAATGAGTTTGGCTTATCACCCTCAGACCGATGGTCAGTCTGAGCGAACCATTCAATCGCCGGAAGACTTGTTAAGAGTATGTGTGTTGGAACAATCAGGGAACTGGGATGAATTCTTACCTTTGATTGAGTTCACGTACAACAATAGTTTTCATTCCAGTATAGGTATGGAACCTTACGAAGCCTTGTATATGATAAAGTGTAGAACTCCTTTGTGTTGGTTTGAATATGGATAGAATCTAATCATTGGACCCGAGTTGGTGCAGCAAACTACGGAGAAAGTGAGGATGATCCAAGGAAAGATGAAGGCCGCACAAGACCGTCAAAAGAGCTAGAGTGACAAGAGAAGGAGGCCTCTAGAATTCCAAGAAGATGATCATGTATTTCTGAGAGTCAACCCGATGACTGGGATTGGGAGCTATTAAATCTAGAAAGCTCACTCCTAAATTCATAGGACCTTATCAAATTCTTTGTCGAATAGGTCCTGTAGCCTACCAAATTGCCTTACCACCTTTTCTCTCAAACCTTCATAATGCCTTTCATGTGTCATAACTTAGAAACTATGTCCCTGACCCGTCTCACATAATCGAGCCTGACACAGTGCAGTTAAAAGATAACCTGACGTTATAAACCTTCCCTGTTAATAAAGTTGACACAAAGGTCAAAGAGCTTTGAGGTAAACAAATTCCCTTGGTCAAGGTGATTTGCGTAATAGCCTGATTTTTAATTACGTTGATTAACCGGTTAAAATATAATTAATTATATTTTAATTGAGAGTTAGAAAGTGATTTTAAATAAAATAAAATCATATTCACAGTCTCTCTTGTGGTAGAAGGTTACGATGAAATTTTGGGTTTAAAACTCAGACGGAAAACGGTCTGCGTTTTTTACTGACAGTATAATTTTATATCGGCAGAAAACCCTAATTTGACCCAAAGCTGAAATTTGTATTTTTTTTTTATATTTTGTCCGTGAGGAATTCTATTTTCCAAATTTCTGATCATGAATAAAATATTATGTGTATTCGGACGAATTTTGGTGAAAGTTCGAACGGAAAACAATCGACGTTTTCACTGACAGTAAGATTTTAATGATCAGAAAACCTAATTTTGACTCACGAACAAAATGGTTTATGTTTAAATCATATTTCCAATGAGTCTGGTTAGTTTGAAAATTTTCGATCGAAAAACAGACAGAAACCCTAATCGGGAAACCGACAGTGTCGAAAACGGAACTGCAGAGACCCGTCAAGAGATCGGGACGAGTCATACATGATGACTCATGGAGAATGAGTCACCAAGCATTTATGAGCATTAAATGCTAGTAATCATGATTTTTGGATAAAATGACCAAAATACCCCCAAGCTTTCGAGGGTATTAACAAAACACATCTACGCACTTTTAACCACTCATTTTACATGGTTGTAAACCTCCCACATCTCCTCAATTTCGTGCAGCCATATATACTAAACCATGCCTATTTCATTTTGCTTTCGTTTCATCATTTTCCTCTCAAAAACCGAAATCAGGTGAATGACGGAGCTGAGTACGAGATTTCCGGGAACCGCTAATGGATGGGATCAATGAGTCATAGATGACTCATGAGATGTGTCCCAAAATCAATCGCACCACTAAAATAATATGAGCCACATGAATTTTAATCCTAGTTAGTAACATAACCCTAGTTAAGTTAACTATTAACTATGGTTAAGCTTATATTAATTAAATATTCACAAAACTCATTAATTAAATTGCTAAGAACCGAACAAGGCCTAAAATTTCCCCTATAAAACACCCCAAACCGTGGCCTTTTCCCCCCTTCACTCACTTCTTCATCTCTTCCATTTCTTCTTCATTTTTTCTTCAAAACTCCATTGTTGTTCTTGCACAACTTGATCATTCTTTCACTTTATTTTATTATCTAGAGGTAAACCCTCACTTCTATGATCTTAGTTATCTTCCTCATCTTCTTAACTTTCTTTAACACGCAATACTTCGGGTTAGAGGAGAATAATTGAGAGAGAAACCTCAATAGTTACAAGAAGCCTTTGTTGGAAGCTTTGAAACCTAGTTGGAGCAGTCTCCGTGAAAGAGTCTCCAAACACTCTTCAACCGTTGATCATTCTACAATTTTAGAAGAAGGTTAAATGCTTGTGGTTCTTCATATCCAACAGTCAGAATTTGGAAATAAGCTCCATAGAATGAGATATTGAGCTCGGGCAGTGGGCCTAGGATGTGAGAAACTCAACCCGGGTACCACCAAACCTGTCACAAAAGAATTGCGATATGAGATTCGTTAACCGTTGGATTAAGTTGAAACCTTTTGAGAATGTTTAGGAAGTATAGTTATTCAGTGTCACCGTTCAGTTTTCTAAATAATGCTCTGTGTCCAGATGAATGGAGCTCAAACAGTAGCCTTGTTTTGGTAGCTTTTCACTAGGATTCATGAGCTTATTTTGAATCTGATTTCCCCTAAGTCCAGTCGTTGTTCTCGTAAGTTTTTCCATCGATTTTGTCTCTTGATTCAAATAGATTTATTTATTTGAAACCCTATTGTTGATTCGGTTGGTATTTGGTGTTTCCGGCGAATTGTGTTACTCGTACGTGTAATCGGGACGGAAAGCGAAACAGTGGTTGTGTAAGGATGGATGGTGGCAGATTTGTGGATGTTGTTGGACAGTGTGCTGAGGTTCTTGGTAGTAGCGTGGATGCATTCGGAGCTTGTACGGGAAAACATGCACGTCAATCAGGTGGGGAAAATAAACAATCTACTGTCGGAAACGATAAGTAGTATATTCTATAATAATTGTGTAGGGCCACCTAAACCCTACTAGTAGTTGAGTAATTGACAAGACCAAAATCACATTGGAAACCTTTTCTGTAAAACCAATGGTGATTCGGGGATTGTAGGTTTATCGACGTTAGGATGATTTTAGATTGTTTATGGTTGATTTGACTTTATTATCATTATTGAATTGATATTGTGTTATTTTGGTGATATTGGAATATGTTGTTGATATTGTGTTATGCATGATTGATAAGCCTCTGGCTCATCTAGTTTTATGGCTAGTATGACCAGGGTTTTGTGCAAATTATATCCTATTTTCACCCGAATTAGATTAGATTGTCCTCAAGCAAGGTTTTGAGTCTCTAGAGTAGTTTTAGGTTAATTTAGCTAGTTTTGAGTCAAATAATACACTTATAGTTGTGTCTTTGTTTTCAGGATAAGTTGGAAGGCAAGAGAATAAAGAAACAGGGGATTCGCCCATGAAAGCTATACTCGCCACGCGACCCCGAAGCCTGACTGTTCCAAGAAAATGCAAGGTCTCTGGTTCGCCCCGCGAAGAAGGTCTCGCCCCGCGAGTCTTGCAACCCTGAAAAGTCAGAGACGATCACGGCTTGCCCGTGTTGAAGGTCACGGCTGTGGCAGTTTTGAAGTTGAAGAGTCTCGCCTCGCGAATCCACCTTTCACCCCGCGAGCCTGGAAGTCAGAAAGCATCACGGTTAGGTCCTGATGGCCATAACGGGCGTAAGGAGAAGACTATACTCGCCACGCGAAAGCTATACTCGCCACGCGACCCCGAAGCCTGACTGTTCCAAGAAAATGCAAGGTCTCTGGTTCGCCCCGCAAAGAAGGTCTCGCCCCGCGAGTCTTGCAACCCTGAAAAGTCAGAGACGATCACGGCTTGCCCGTGTTGAAGGTCACGGCTGTGGCAGTTTTGAAGTTGAAGAGTCTCGCCTCGCGAATCCACCTTTCGCCCCGTGAGCCTGGAAGTCAGAAAGCATCACGGTTAGGTCCTGATGGCCATAACGGGTGTAAGGAGAAGACTCTTCAGATCCTCGCCTCGCGAGCAAGTACTTCGCCTCACGAGAATGCCAAAGGTTGCTGACTCTTCATGAAATTCGCCTCGCGAATGTGTGCTCACCTCGCGAGCTAGCTGAATTCAGAATTTGTATAAAAGGCTGTTCTGAACAGATTGCAATGACTTTTGCTTCTCCATTGTTTAGTTTTACATTTTTCTCTGTGTGTTTTCGTTTTTGTCATGGAGAACTAAGTTCTAGGATTAGTCTACTGTATGAGAATTCCATATACTTGACGTTTTGTAATCCCTATTTTACTTGCTTTTCCCTTTTCAATACTACATTATACATTTCTGTTTGTTATTTCAGGAGTGTGTAGTGTTGTATTGATTCGTTTCAGTGATGATATGTTTCTATACTAAATCGCGTTTGTTATTTCGCGTGCGTTCATTCATGTTCGTTTGTTCATGAGAGCTTAACCCCATTTGTTATTTCGGGAATAGGAACCTACATCCGTAGTAGCGATTACGTTGTTAGTTGTTGCTATAGCTGAAATGGGACTAGAATATGCTTAGGGCTTGGGATTACATGAACCAAGGATAGTGGGGAATTCGAGGACAGTAGATTAATCATTGTTTGCTAATTGATAATCTCTTTTCAACTGCCCTGTTTTCATTGCTTGTTATTGCTTATTTTCTTATTTGCACTCCAATCCAACCCCCCCCCCCCCCCCCCCCAAAAAAAATGATTTTTGTGAAAGACAACACTTTCAGAGTCCTTGAGAGACGACATCCGAGTTGTCGCCCTAAACTACAGTTTTAAACCCGCTCGTCCTTTTTGGCGCGTGCGCGACAGCGCGACCAATGATCTGCCTGGTTTTAATATTGTGCTTAGCGGATTTTAAGCAAAGATATATATTGTTCGGGAGATAATTGTTTGGGTGTGAGGATAATGGTGACTTAGATGTACCTCACCTAAATGAGTTATTTTAAAGAGGAAGGGTGACATGGAATATGTGTTAAGGCTTTGATGGAAGGTTAAGGCACTATGATGTTATTAATATGGGTTAGTGATATTCATGTGTTTACGTTATTGTTCACAACAATATATTTGGAATATACGAGGTCAAGAGTTCTCGTTAGACCGTTCCACCTTAGAATTTAAGTTGTGCAACTATAGTGTCATTGCTATGCATGAGCACCCTTGATAGAGATGAGAGAGAACCAGGGTGTGAACCGACAGTACTATGCTGGTATAGTGTCATTGCTTTGCATGAGCATTCTCACCATGGATGAGAATGTGCACCGGTGTTGGGACGCGTCACCTGGACGATTGACTAACATTCCTAACGAGGAATGTGTGACAGGATTAGTAGTGGCCACGTCAGTATAAAAGTGTAGTTGTGTGAGATTGGGGTAGAGGATGGTAAATTAATTTGAGGATGATTTGTTAGTCATGTATGTTGATTGTCTGTGACATTTATTGTATGATATGCTATGACTCTTTTCCGCTTTTGATGATATAAATGTTTCTTATCCCCTATATCTTTGTGTGTTGTATTTTATTTTTGATGTGATCGTACTAGAAGACCCGATGGAGGAACCAGTTGCTGAGGAGTTAGATGGAACTCCGTATGAACCAGAGGCGGGAGGACGAGCTGTGGATTCCAGCAATGTAGTTTAGTGTCCAGGACCAGTGAGTCTTATAAGATGTTTTATTTTCGCTAATTATAAGCAGTTTGTATAACTAAACACCTGTGGGAGATCCTACTGATAGGATACCCTAAACAGTGTTTTGGTAATGTAATGAACAAACATGTGTGTATTTATATATTATAACTTTGGTGTGTTTAATTTGCAGAAGTTATATGGTTATTAAATAAGTTTTTAATTTTTACATATTTTCAACGATAAGCGCGATTAAGTAAGTAAATAATAAGGTTTTAATCTAATAATACAATGGGACACAACGAGGTGTCTCATTTGGTGGTATCAGAGCAGTTTGATTCTAATCGGACTGAGAGGTTTAGGATGTTGTTACTGGTCGTGTCTAGTTGAATCCACATCGGATATTGACTTTGCTTAGAAGTTGGGTAGTGAGTCCGAGCGATAACTAACATTGGTATGCAGCAGTGATCGTGAATCGATGATAGAGGACCCGGTGTTCAGAGAGGAGGAGCTGGAAAAGGAGTTCCAGCAGCAGGACTGTCGATGGCCAGACCTCAGGCCACTAGGAGAGTGTTTACTGTGAGGGGAGCTGAATCCTCTCACTCCGAGGATCTTATACAAGGTATGTATTTCATATCTACTAGACTTTGTTTGTTTGTCTAAATAGCATGATAGACAAGAAAGTTGTGAGAGTTTTGTTGAGGTATAGTTGTGACTGGTAGGATGTGAACCCTTAAGATCAATATCAGTGAGTGAGACAATTACTATTTGTCAAATGTTGATCGCCGCCTGCTGGTTCGTCCCTGTCGCTGTTGCGCTGCCATCTCCGCCGCGGTAAGCATGGTGGTTGTCATCTTCCTTGTTAGCTTTTGAACTTCTTTTCTTCTTCCCTAAAGCTTACCTTTCTTTTTGGCTCATGGAAGCTTCTAAGATACTGTCACCGCCGTTCATCGCTGCTTTCGCCGCCATCCACCACCGCACCAAAGACCCACAGTACCATCCAGCTTCATCTTCTTCCTTGGGTGAGTGGTTTTCCCACTTTCCTTTGTCTATTTTCATGAACCCCAATTTTTTCCTAATCTCAAACCCTAGCCTTTTGATTTCAAACCTCAAATGTGTAATTAATCTATGTTTTATGCAATTGAGGTTGTAAATGAGTGTTTCCCCAAACTGATTTCATCACTTTTTGGGTAGATTGATTTTCCCCAAATCGTATTATGAATCCTAAAGCCCCAAATTTGATTTCTTTTGAAATTGGTTTTGTAATTGTGAAGTTAACTTTGTTTTAATGCAATTGGGACTATTAATTGATGTTTTATTAAACTGATTTTGTATTTTTCTGATCAAACCTCATTTCCCCAATTTTGATGATGAGCCCTAATTTTCCCAAATTGAATTTATTGGAAATTATGTTCTGTTTGATTAATTATGTGAACTGTTTGGTTGTTATAAACACTTGGATGATCTCTCTTGGATGTGGACATGTTCCTGCTTGCTTGGGGAAACAAAAACTGCATTTGGGGAATTGACAGGAGCTGGCCGCAACCTTCAGAGTATCAGAAAGACTCAGGACGTCATTTCGAGGTGGGGGAAGATAATATGTTAGGTGTAGTATGGGATTAATGCGGGCTGGTATAACTGCTTGGGAATCATTTAAGTATGCTTGCTTAATTTATTTATGATGTAATTATCTGTGTAATTTTAGGATCTTTGTTACTCATTGTTGTAACTGTTTCAGATTTAATTTAGCGCTAAGCTAAATTTGATATTGCCGATTTGACGTAAGGTTCGAAATCAAGAACCTTACCTATTTGTAATCTCACGTACGCTGAGCGTTGGATATAATTTCCATGTAATTGGACTCTAATTTCCCAAATTCAATTTATTGGAAATTATGTTCTGTTTGATTAATTTTGTGAACTGTTTGGTTGTTACAAACACTTGGATGATCTTTGTTGGATGTGGACATGTTCCTGCTTGCTTGGGGAAACAGAAACTGCATTTGGGGAATTGACAGGAGCTGACTGCAACCTTCAGAGCATCAGAAAGATCAACATGTCATTTCGAGGTAGGGGTAGATAATATGTTAGGTGTAGTATGGGGGGGGTTAATGTGGGTTAGTATAACTGCTTGGGAATAATTTTAGTATGCTTGGTTAATTTATTTATGCTATAATTATCTGTGTAATTTTAGGATCTTTGTTACTCATTGTTGAAACTGTTTCAGATTTAATTTAGCGCTAAGCTAAATTTGATATTGCTGATTTGACGTAAGGTTCGAAATCAAGAACCTTACCTATTTGTAAACTAACGTACGCTAAGCGTTGGATATAATTTCCATGTAATTGGACTCTAATTCCCAAATTGAATTTATTGGAAATTATGTTCTGTTTGATTAATTTTGTGAACTGTTTGGTTGTTACAAACACTTGGATGATCTCTCTTGGATGTGGACATGTTCCTGCTTGCTTGGGGAAACAGAAACTGCATTTGGGGAATTGACAGGAGCTGGCTGCAACCTTCATAGTATCAGAAAGACTCTGGACGTCATTTCGATGTGGAGGAAGATAATATGTTAGGTGTAGTATGGGGTGTGGCGTTAATGCGGGTTAGTATAACTGCTTGGGAATCATTTTAGTATGCTTGCTTAATTTATTTATACTGTAATTATCTGTGTAATTTTAGGATCTTTGTTACTCATTGTTGTAACTGTTTCAGATTTAATTTAGCGTTAAGCTAAATTTGATATTGCTGATTTGACGTAAGGTTCGAAATCAAGAACCTTACCTATTTGTAATCTCACGTACGCTGAGCGTTGGATATAATTTCCATGTAATTGGACTCTAATTTCCCAAATTGAATTTATTGGAAATTATGTTCTGGTTGATTAATTTTGTGAATTGTTTGGTTGTTACAAACACTTGGATGATCTCTCTTGGATGTGGACATGTTCCTACTTGCTTGGGGAAACAGAAACTGCATTTGGGGAATTGACAGGAGCTGGCTGCAACCTTCAGAGTATCTGAAAGACTCAGGATGTCATTTCGAGGTGGGGGCAGATAATATGTTAGGTGTAGTATGGGGTTAATACGGGTTAGTATAACTGCTTGGGAATCATTTTAGTATACTTGCTTAATTTATTTATGTTGTAATTATCTATGTAATTTTAGGATCTTTGTTACTCATTGTTGTAACTGTTTCATATTTAATTTAGCGCTAAGCTAAATTTGATATTGCTGATTTGATGTAAGGTTCGAAATCAAGGACCTTACCTATTTGTAATCTCACGTACGTTGAGCGTTGCATATAATTTCCATGTAATTGGACTCTAAGTATAAGCCTTTTGGTGCGATTGTTAAGTCATTATGGACTTCTGTTGCATTTTGTTTCCGAACTTAGATTCGGGAGGTGTTGGAATGTATTATTTAAGTTAGTATTGATTCTTTTTATTGAATTTACGAATTCAATCTTAGGATTTATCCTTATTTATATCTTGCTAAGTCTTGGGCTCGAAACTAATTTAATATATGGTATTGAGGAATTTTGAAAAGGAATTGATAGACCAAACTATTGTTAAGTTGAAGAACTTCAAAATATTCATATTTTGATTTTTATTTTTTAAAATTTATGATTTGTACTTGCTTTTAGGTATAAAGTATTAATTTTAACTAGTGTTATACGTTTTACCCAAAATGACAAAACAGTAATTTATCGGGTTAAATCATTATATTGATGTCCGTACTTTAAAATAATTAATTTTAGCCTAAGTATACTTTAATTAATTTTAATTATTCAAATGAATTTTTAGTTTAAAAGGATGACCTTGGTTAATGGTTTATTCGAGCTCAAATCTTAACAATGACAATTCTTTTAAAATTGATACCACCGATATGGGACGTTTTAGTTCATGCCTTGTGTCTTTAGACAACATTCCAACCTAATCATACTTGTTGTCGTTCTGAAAGTATCAATACCTATTTATAGGTGATTAGGGGATTGTGTGGGGGCCATGGAGACCTTGTGGATAGTCAGGCGTGGATCCTGCCAATGGTTCAGTGTACAACTGCACTGCGCTCATGGAGACTTGGACAACAGGGTTGTCTTGACACTCCACTGAACTAAATAATTATTCAGATGTTAAGTATTGTTGTGTGAAAGTGCCGAGGAGATGGTTGTTAGCATACTCCGATCGTGGACTTGTCGACCAAGTTGTTACGCATATTTCCTGGATGCTATATCGACGGAACATTATGACAACAATAGTCTCCTTGAAGCAAAGTTAGGTTCAATCTTAGGCATGCATTCGGGTCTCAGTATTTTCTGAAATGGTATTTATGTATTTTATAAAAGTATCCTTAAATATATACACCCACTTGATTGATTGATTGATGCATACATACCCATATCTACATTATGAGCCCAGCATAGAATCTTACCTCCATATGTTGTTTCTTCTTTCTTCTTGTGTACGTGAGTAGCTGCTTCTGATGACTACCCCTTACGTTGGACAGAGAATCTGCCATGATCTGATGGACATCGGGGACGCGACTCCCAAATTTGGAGGGTCTCACCTTTGACGATGCGCTTAATAGACTTTTGTACTTTTGGAGGATCCTTGTCTCGGGATATTTTGCACACTTTGTTTTAATTTGGTTATGTACAAATGTTGGGGGAACTTGATGTATCTTATTGTATCAGTCTGTATGATGGCAGTTCCCTGTATTTTACGAATGATGTATATAGTACCTTTATCCCGCTATAAAGTTGACAGTGGGAGCTCTGCATGCCCCATCTGGCTTATGACCAATGTTATTAAAACCGGACCGGTCATCGACTTGGTCAGGGCACTGGGTTAATGGGGTGACGGTCGAACCAGTGGGTCACTGGTTGAACTGGATAATACCAATATATAAAATTAATACTATATATATATATATATATATATATATATATATTATTTAGTTGACTATGATACATAAGAAAGTCTTTGGCACAGTGGTACTACATGTAAGGTGAGTCTCTCAGATTCTGGGTTTGATTCCTCGGTACAACATTTTTCTGAAATATTTTTAACTTCCCAAGTGGTAAAGCACATGTCTTGCGTGATGACGCTCGTGTTTCGCATTTAATGTGCCACGGAAAGCGTGCAACAGTGTGGCAGCAGCATGTGTGGTTCGATCGCAGCCCAAATTAGACCGAGTCACTCGGTTCGACCACGGGTTGATGAAATCAACTCCGGATCAGGTGCTTGTCCGGGCAGATATGCTTATCGGACCAGTCATTGATCCGGTATCCAGTCCTACCGGTCGGTCCGATCTAGTTTTAATAACATTGCTTATGACTTTGTGAAATTTTTATCTTATTAATGAAAACTGTGTGTATGTATGAAAAGATCATTTGGGGTTACTATACCTGATTATTTAAAGTCTTCATTATAGTTGAAGGTTTTACTTTCTCTCCTGGCTGTTGATGTAAAATCAGTGAACAAGTTTGAATTGGAAAAAGATTTGATGTTATAAACTGTTTTATCATGTTCTTCCGACTTCATCCAAAACTCCATTTTTCAAAGGGGATATTTCGAAAATTTTTGGAGAATTCTTACCTTAATCAATTTTATTAATCTTAATTAAAAACTAGGTGTTACACGAAGTCAACACAATATTTCCCTTCGCGCAAAGTGAGTTGCAGAGAAACCTCCCAATCTTAATGCACTAGGTAGGTGATGTCCCAAATCAAAGAGGCACAACGGTGGTAGCACGTAGGTTTGTTTTTCACCAGAGAGATGACCTCTAACGTCTGTTGTTTGGGGTCATTTTGGGGAGAGGGAACTAGGGAAAGGGAAGTGTGAAAGAACTTCTCAATTTCCACCATTTGTTTGAACAAAATTTAAGGAGGGGAAGAGAAATTTGTTGTGGGTCCCACAAAAAAAAAAACTATTTCCTCGTCAGGCGGGGGAACTAGGAAAAAAAAGGAAAAACTTTTCATTTGACAAATTTACCATCTTGTTTTGTACTATGTAAATAAATTATTAGGGGCAAGTATGCCATTTTAAGAAAAATAACTTTTCTTTTCTTCTATTTCTCTCTTATTTCTTTCAATCCAAACAACTTAAAAATCTACTCATTTTCTACACATTCCCTCTTCTCTCCTACTTTTCTCCTTCCAACTTCTCTCATTATCCAAACAAAGCATAAAGAATCCAAAAGACAAAGAACCATCCTGTGAGATTTACAACTATAAACACGAGAATGGGGGTTGAATTGTGTTTATTGGACTTTTAGTGAAAGAAAAAAACTTTTTGCACACAAGATCTAAGAGCAGATGAGTGATTAATAAAGTAATCGGACAAGTGACTTGTCTGATGGTTTTTCAACAGAAAAATACACAAGCATGCAGGATTGAAAACTAAGTTTGATATTCACATTTTAACCCTTTAGTTAGTTAATAATTAAGATAAACAAATCAAACTAAAGAGATAGGGATAGAGATAGACACAACTATTTTATCCCGGTTCACCTCTTAACAACTAGGGCTACGTCCAGTCCTTGCAGCACCAAGTTTTCTTCACTATAACCGATCAGGTTACAGATAAGTATTCTTTGCACACCTAACCTCTCCAGGCTCCAAGACAACACTAGTGCAGAAAAGGGATTCTACATCGGAGTTTACACATCGGTTTATTAGAAACCGATGTGTAAAACGAGGCGGTGGCATTTTTGAAATTAAAACCAAAGTATTACACATCGGTTTAGAGAATAACCGATGTGTAAAAAGTTTCCACATCGGTTATTTCTAACCGATGTTTAAAATTAACATAAAAAAAAATTAAAGTCGGAATTTTTAACATTCTACATCGGTTCTTCATTAACCGATGTGTAAAATAGTGATTAACCACATCGGTTTCTAAATAACCGATGTAGAAAATTATAAAGAAAAAAATAGAAATTAAAATCTTACTTTTACACATCGGTTTTTATTAACCGATGTATAAAATTAAAAAAAAAAAATTCAGAAGTTAAAAGTTTAATGTTTACACATCGGTTTTACCATAACCGATGTGTATAACATCGTTATCGCATCGGTTTTTCAAATAACCGATGTGTAATATTCCCAATTTTTCTCTTTCCCTCCTTCTATTCCGCTCCCTACCCATTCTTCAGTTTATGAACCCTAGCTAAAATAGAAAACACTCCCTCCCTCTGCTAACGCGCGTTCATCTCCTCCGTCATCTCCTCCCTTGTCTCCAACCCTACCTCTGCCTCCGCTAACACTCCCATTCTTTCTCTGCTAACGCGCGGCTAACTGTGCCTCCCAGAAAACCCCATTCCTCACCTCCATTGCCCCTCACAGAGAGCTCCTCTTCGCTGCTATCACCTCCCAGAAAACAGGTCACACACACTCACTTGCCCCATTAGCGTGCAAGAGAGGGAGACCATTTAAGAGGTAACTAACATCCATCTTCCTTTATTGTTGTTGTTTGTTTGCACTGTTGTTGACAACTTAGTAATATTCAGCTTTAATCGATTCAATGGATTTAGTTGTATTTAAACTCTTGGAGATGAAATGTTCGATGAAAAGCCTGAGTGGTTATAGTGTTATCTTCCATGCACTGCTCTCTGATTTCTCTTCTGGTTTTTAATAACTTTATGGGTTCTGTTAGTGCTGATGATTGATGGAATATTTCTAGTATAAATAGAACATGTTAAATGCTTGTAAAAATGATGATTTCACTTGCTTCTTTCCAATTTGCAACCTTTTGTTAAAGCAAAGAGATTGGTCACGATGTGTCAAATATGAACCTGCAGCATGCATGTGCCACTTTGATTAGATGCTTATAGGTTTTTAGTGTTATGAAGTGATAAAAAAAATGGGTTTTACTGAACTCAACGAAATCAGAGAAGTGAGGCTTACTTTGTATTGTTTATATTGCAATGACATTGGTTCTCTCTTGCACTTTTAATTGTTTCCTCCTTTATACTGAGACCAAAAGTTAAATTAAGCCATTAAGGGATGTTAACATTGTGAGTTAGTAGAATTGTTGGCTGCAAATTTGTTTTCTCTAGAATGCATTTTTTTGGGCCCATTGTTAACAAAGTGTTTATCCCTATGAGCCAGCTGTTAAAGACGTGTTCCCTTCTTCTTCTTCATCCTCCTCGTCTTGATGCATTTTCTGTTCTTCATATTATTGCTAAATAGCCAGCTGCATTTTCTGTTTTAGAAATGGAAAAGTCAGGTCATGAAATATGACTTTTTGTATAGGTACACTCAGTCCGAGCAGAATATTAAGCAGAATATTCATTAATTATTCATTACGGTTTCCGGCTGAGTGTTCTTCCCACACCCGGTAAGCTTTCTCCTCTTCATTTTTCTCGTTTGTTTTTTGTTTGCATTGTACTTGGGGATTGGAGTGTTTTATTATTTTTCTTAATGTTAATTATTTAGTAAAGCCTTAGTTTCCCGTTTGAGATGCAATAATAATGAGCGTACGTGTATGTGCTTAATGTACCGCTCATTGTGTTGGATCTTGAATTGTCCAAAGTTGGACAGTTTGGGAAAAAACTTTTTCTTAATTCAGTTAAAATAGTTATTCATTGATTCTAATGTTATATACTTGATGAAAGTTCGGATTGATAAATTTACTTGATGAAACTTTTTTGTTTTGTGATTAAATAGGTATACATGGCTGATCATGAGGATATCCCTCCTTCATGCAGCGGGTCAGAGACCCCGTCTACCGGTAGAAAGGGTAGACGTGCCACACGGATGAGGAATTTGACTGCCAACCGTGGGTCAAATCAAAGGATAAGAGTAGACTTTGATAATAAGCTTAATCCTATTGGGCCAATGGAAGATCAGTTTAACAGTTTTGTGGCGACCCTTGCTAGGAACAGGCCCAGTATACTCATTGATAGGTGGAGAGATGTACCGGCGGACGCGAAGGAGCAAATATGGGAGAGTATTCTGGTATCTATACTTCTACGTCCTGTGTTTGTCTGTATCTACTTTATTTTTATCTTAATAATATCATAGAGTAATTCGTTGATTCTTTTGGTCTTAATGTAGTTGACCTTTGACATACCGGATACATACGCTATGAAGAAGCGTTTGCTGAAGTATGCTGGAGAGCGTTGGAGGGCTTTTAAGGCCGACCTGGGCAGATACTATATATTCAATCCAAAAAGTATAAAGAACCCACTTGAGGTGTATCCATTTCTTGACAAGGCGACGTGGGATCGCTTTGTTCAGAGCCGACATGATCCCAGCTTTCAGGTTAACTTATTTGATTTGTCTCTAAATTTATGTAATTGCATTAATTTCATTTACTTATGTAATTTAATTGTCTTTTATTTATAACAGGAGAAGAGGAAGAAGGAGCAGGAAAACCAAAGCAAGAATCTCTACCCCCATGTCATGTCTTGTGGGGGATATAAAAAGCTTGTTCAGAAAATGGTTGAAGAGGAAAAGAAAGCACGTCAGGAAGCAGCATCTCAGGCGGATCCTAATGCTGAAAATCTTCCAGAGGTTGTTGATCCACCTCCACCCCCACGCCATCGTTCATGGAAGAGGGGCCGACAAAGAAAAACGGGACAATATACATCCGAGGAGGCCCGCCAAGTAGCTGAGAAGATTGTAAGTATAGTTTGTTGTAATTGTCATTTTAAGATTGTTACCGAATTGTAATGTGACCTGATATTTTATGTGATAGGATGCCTTGGATGATCAGCTAACCCAAGGAACCTTTGTTCCTAGAGGACGCAATGATATCTTATCTATCGCCATCCAGAAACCAGACCACCTGGGCCGTGTCATTGGTGTGGGATGGGGAGTCGGCATTCGCCAATACCATGGTTCATCTTCACACCAATGCCACGGGGATGTTGAAGCAGATAGAGCACGACTAAAACAGGAGATTGCAGCTGAGCTTCGACAGGAGATGGCCGAGCAGTTTTCCCAGCAGATGGCAATATTGACTTCTATGTCCCAGCAGATGACAACCAGTGTCCAACCCTCTATCCAACCCTCTGTCCATGTGAGCACTAAGGGCTCATGTGATCCTCCTCATCATCCTGAAAATGATGATGATGGTGATGATGATGATGATGATGATGATGATGATGATGATGATGACGACCCTGATAGGTGTGAGCTGTATGTTGATGATCATCATCATCGCCGCTTAGTGGCATTGGGTAGGGCACATAATAACTTAGGTAATACCATACACCATCGGTTATTACCGGATGATCAGCTGAGGGTGTCTGTTGAGATTATTCGAGATACTGATGCTCACTGAGGAGGTTCAAACAGTGGGTCAGGCCCCCGGTAACTTCATCCTCTGGCCAAGAAGACTGGTCAACTTTCTTGTTGCATCTGAGGTATTCGGTTAGTTGTGTTTTTCTATATTCATAGTTGAAATAATTTATTATTGTTTCAAGATAATGCTTTATTTTTATTCGTTATAGGATGTTGGAAATGATATTGTGCCTAAAAGGTCAGATCTAGGAAGACCGGAGATGTCTGCTCCTGCCAAGGTATTCATTTGACCATTTAGTTAATAACGAATTAAATAACTTAATTATTCGTGATTACTAATATATATCTATGTTGTTTAGGGGATCGACAAAGGGGCACCTGGCCATGGTGATGTTTTTAAAGTTCTGGCTATACAGGTTGTCACCATGGAGAATGACGCAGCCTTGGTAAGGTTAGAACATGATGCCAGCCCTAGTGAACTGTATATACCAAAGAAGGAACTTATGGAGATGGTACTCAATAAAGAAATGGTCAGTTCTGCACACATATCGTTTTGGTGCACGTAAGTACATTTTATTTATAAGTTAAGTACGTAATTAATTTTTAAATACTATGATAATTAACATGTTTTTCCAATATATTAGGTATCTGCATCGTATGTTAGTCGATCAGGGTAACCTCGCCCTTTATGGGTTCATTGACCCCATGTTCATTCAGGGTGATGTTCTCCTAGCATCGGAAGACCCGATCACTACCATACGTGATATACTTGCCCGAGATGATCATCAATTCTATCTTGCGCCTTATCTCAATAAGTAAGTACCAGTTATTTAATCATAACTATATATGACTTAGTCACTAACTGTTCCGCAAATACAGCCTGCATTGGCAACTGTTGCTCTTGTACCCAAGAATGAACGTCGTGGTCTTCTTCTGCTCATTGGGAAATAAGCCGGCGAATCAACTGAAGACGATCATTGAAACGTAAGCATTAAAATACTTTATAATCAGTAATGCAGTTGTTTTAATTATCTGAAATCTATTAGATATACTTTAATTAATGTTTTTGTCATGATAGGTCTATTAATGCAACCCACATGTAGCGTGGTGAAAGGCGTACTCGGGCTATCAGATAGATTATTCCCAGCGTAAGATATTTATTAGTTCAAATGCATCAAATGCAGTGGGTACAATAATTGATTTCTATTTTATTTAATTCCTCATATTCTAATTGGGTTTCATTTGTATGTAGTCACGTATACAACGTGGGTCATGGGAATGTGGCTACTATGTGATGCAGTGGATGTTGGAAATTATCTCCTCCGGGATCACTGAAAGATGGCACGAGGTAAATGTTAATTGACACAATTAGAATTAATAATATAGATTCGTTATATGTTTTATGTTAGTTTATTACTTAAAAGATATAATCTTTTGTCCAATTAAACTTGCAGATATTCAACAATCCAACTCCATTATCTGATTCTGACATCAACAACATAAAGAGGCGTTGGGCAACTTTCTTTCTTGAAGTGTACCAACCATAGTTTGTATATATGTAGTTAGTTTAAAAACTTATCATGTACTAGCTATAGTGTACCTTTGATTGATGATATGTATTAGTGCTCAGGTCTGGTTCAATTCTTCTTCTCTCGTGTTTTGATGTAGCCTTGATAAAGTGTTGTTTTCATTCATTCGAAATTAATTAGGCCTGATGCCCTCTGTTTTCAGATTATGTGCTCACTAGTCATTTGATGAAATGTCAGTATTTTTAACCATATGTGTAAGAGCTGATTGTTTGTGCCAAGAAAATTGAATGAAGTATGTTTTGCTTTTGATATGGTTAAAACTTTGTTGCAATTGTGTCAAAACTGGTTTGGTGTTCTGTTGTTGTTTCTTGTTTGATCAGTCTTGCTTTGGTTTGTTAGCTTAAACAAGTTCCTGGAATTGATGGTTATGAATTAGTAAGTGCTCTTACTTTACCAATTAGTTTGCCTTGCCCATTTGTTATCTAACTCATGTGATGCCTAAATCTGGTTAATGCCTTGCTGTTTCTTGTCATCGAATGAACTATAAAAAATTGTGTTTTCCAATTGTATGTGGCTGCTTGTTATCATTTTCTACTGATTTGGTGCAATAACTAAATTATGTTTACCACAAAATTTACAGTATGTTATTCTGGTATTGATTTGCATTACTGAAACAGGGGAAAGGAATGATTGAAATGTAAATAATAGATTAAAAAAAATGAGATTTTACACATCGGTTCTTTGAAAACCGATGTGTAAATTTCACTTTCCACATCGGTTTTCCTTAATACCGATGTGTAAATTTCACTTTACACATCGGTTATGCATAAAACCGATGTGGAAAGTGAAATTTCCACATCGGTTTTAAGGAAAACCGATGTGGAAAGTGAATTTTCCAACTGCTTATCAATTGACAAATTAATTTTCCATATCGGTTAAATGAAAACCGCTGTTTAAAATATACTTTACACATCGGTTTTATAACCGATGTGTAAAGTGGCAATAAACCACATCGGTCGTTTTCACATCAATTTGAAAACCGATGTGGAAAGCCATAAATAACCGACGTGGAATCCCTTTTCTGCACTAGTGCAAGTATTATTTGCACACCTAGCCTTTTCAAGCTCACTAAAGTTTGTTTGAATGAAAAGTGTAATTAATATAACGTTGTAAGTCTTTCACTGACACTTAGAAGAGTGAATTTAATGTGAATGTTTGAAAGACTGTGTAATAACTTCAACTGGTTGAAGAATAAATAATGAAAGAATGAAGAATTAAATGCACAGAGTAATGGCTCTTTAACATAATGATGCATTCTATATCTTCATCTTCAATGTCTTCTTTATTTATAACCTTCAATCAATTTGAATCCGTTAGAGATATTTCTTCAGATTTTTGGTTTTAAGTCGAGCTATATTAAATGCAATAGAGTCGTTATGGGTAGCCATAAAAGCATTGGAACATTGCTTGTACTTCTAACAGAGGGGATCGATGCTTTATGCTTTATGCATAAGCTAGACAGTTGGTCATGTGGCTATTATGTGATGCATCATATGCTGAACATAGTCTCCGCATCTATTACCGAGGGATGGAGAAAGGTAATCACTTAAACAACTTATTTAATTATATATTTTAGTTTTGGTGATGACTTGAGTTAATGTTTCTGTTATTTGAACTTGTGCAGGCTTTTAGCGATCAATCTCCTCTTTATAAAGGAGATATTAAAGACTTGAGGATTCCATTTGCAGAATTTTTCTTTAAGTATGCTACAGAAAAAGGAGTAGAAGGAATACCTCCAGCATACTTAGAAGATGTGTAGTTAAATGTATATGAATTTACATTTATATACTTTTTTTTACTCAAACATTTATATACTTAGAAGCTAATAGTTATGGTTTATGTTTTTTTTTTCCTACCAATGGGTTTTGCATTTTTGTCCCACCATTGATTCTTTGTATTTCTTTTCTTTTAATAAAATTTAAGGGTACTCTTTTTCCTTAATGATGTTTTTATCCCTAAGGAGGGTTTTGCACATAAGGTTTTAATGAGGCCCTTTTTTGCTAAATTTGAGCGTGTGTGCGAATTCTGCAATGTGTGCATATTCTGTATTATGGACTGTTTAGTGCATGTAGGGATAGTTGGGGGAAAAGATATATTGTAACATGAATTTTTTTTTTATTTAAAAAATTTCTTTTAACGTCTGTTCTTTATGAAACAGACGTTAAAAGTACTTTTTAAATAAAAAAAACTTATTACGCTTGTTGTTTTAAACAACAGATGTTATAAGTAGTACTTTTAACATCTGTTGTTTAGTTAACATACGTTAAAAGTACTACAATTAACGTCTGTTAAGTTAAAAAAACAGACGTTAAATTTAAACTCTTACGTCTGTTAAGTTAAAAAAACAGACGTTAAATTTAAAAGTACACTTTTAACGTCTGTTGGAATAACGTCTGACTTTTTTCTGTCGTTAAAAAGCACTTTTAACAGATGTAAAAAGTGCTTCCTCGGGTTACTTTTATACTTTGCTGTACATATTTCCCTTTTCGTGTAACTTCCAGATGTACTAGAGAATAAATCATTTTGATAGCACTCCTTTTCTTAGTTACAAGGTTGCTTTGAGTGTTTGATCTTCTGAAAGCTTGAGGAGAAGGTGAAGGTAATGAATTCTACTATTGCTGATTTGAGTAGGAAGTTTACCTTTGTTATGGTTGAGAATGCTACTCTAAGACAACAATTGGGTGTGGGTGGGATGTGCCCACCTCCACCAGCTCCTGGGATGTACCCTCACATGGCTCCCATGCCTTATCCATGGGTGCCATGTGCTCCTTATGTTGTCAAGCCTCAAGGATCTCAGGTTCCCCATGTTCCCATTCCTAGATTGAAGCCTCATCAATCTGCCGCGGCGCCCTTGAAGACTAAGAAGTTTGACGGTAAGAAGAGTGAGGTGAAAACTAAGAAGGTTGCTAGCATTAGTTTGTTGGGTTTGCTTTTCTTTATCATTCTGTTTGGTGGGCTTGTTCCTCAGGTTTCGTGGTATTATGGAACTTTTGGTTAGTCCTTGCCAATGTAGTTTCATCCCTAATAGACATAGAAGTGACAATATTGTGATAGCCCAAGAAGTTTTTCACTCTATGCGTAGTAAAAAAGGTAACACAGGGTGGATAGCAATTAAAATCGACCTTGAGAAGGCCTATGATCGCTTAAATTGGCATTTTGTCCACAAGACTTTAGATGATTTTGGGTGTCCGAATAATATTATAGAGCTTATATGGTGGTGCATCTCTTCAGCAAAAATGTGAATCCTTTGGAATGGTGAAACTCTTGAGCGCTTTATCCCTATTGGTGGTATCAGGCAAGGGGATCACATTTCCCCTTATTTATTTGTGCTTTGTATTGAAAGGCTTCCTCATCTTGTGAATATTGCGGTGGACAATAAGTTCTGGAAGCCTATCAGATTGGCTAGAGGTGGTCCTCTTCTTCAATATGACGACTAAGCAGATGATCTCATGTTTTTTGCTGAATGTAACGCCATTCGTTATACTGGCAGTCCAAATTAATTTTCTATAAAAACCTTTAAACATTGAAATTAAATAATCAAGTCATAAAATTTTTCATAAATAAATTTAAAATCAAAAGTATCACATACATTCAAAATAATTACTAATATTTACTTACTTCTAGTAGAACTTCAAAAATCTCTAAAAGTTATCTTTGATAAAAGCGAGAGCTTCACCAAAAGTCTTTTTTCTTTTTTACCAATATTTTTTTATCAGCGTTAGTCCTTACTCGGTACCACAATAGACAATCAGCACTACCCTTCTTTTTTTAAATTTTCCGGCGGCGCAACTCTTCTAGCTGTCGCTGCTCTTCCTTGTTAAAACAAAACAGGGTTTTGTTTTTGGAGCTCTATATCCCTATGCCTTTTATCTAAATTGGGCAAGCTAGGTAAGTGGGTGGCTTTTTACGTGAAAGGCCCACTTTTTACTTTTTTTTTTAATTATTATTTTATACATTCTAATCATTTATTATTATTTATTATATTTCATGTTTATCAAAATATTATCTATTTTTTTTTATTCTTTTGTAAATACTAAACAATTCAAATAAATTATTATATTACCAATTTTCTGCACTAAATCTCATAACAACTTAATTTTTTTTTATAAAAATAATTATATTGAAATTTAGGATGTTACATTTTCTCCCCCCTACCTTAAAGAATTTCGTTCCCGAAATTTCAACATCTAAATACTCATAGAAAAAAAACTAATAATAAATAAATAAGCAAGTAGAAAATAAATTTATATACATACTAGAGGCACGAATTATGATCATCAAAACAATTTTTCAGCATAACAAACAATCTCAAGTAAGTTCAATAATAATCAATAATTAAAGTCACAGCATAGAACAAGTCTTGTACACCAGAGAACAATTTAAACAGGAAGTGGAGGTAAATAATACACAAAAAATAAAATAAAATAAGCAAGCACTACTCAACTCCAAAGTTTCTCACACACAACAAATTCAAAAAGATTTTTTCTCACTAACAAAACTCATACAATTGCATGTTAGTCGTCATAAATCTGTACACTACCAATCAGATATTGGGTTGGCCAGGCCCAACATCTAAAAGAATACCATGCAATCTTTGTAACTCTGATATCAGTCCTATGTGCCTATGTTTTCAAAGTCAAATTTAGGATTGAACAGCTCTGATACCATAAATGTAACGCCCTTTGTTACACTAGTAGCCCAAATTAATCTTCTATAAAAACCTTTAAACATTTAAATTAAATTTAAATTTAAGTCCAAAAGTATCCCGTGCATTCAAAATAATTGAATAAAGTAAAAGTGCTAAATGAACCATTATATCCAAATAAATTAGAGCCTCATAAATAATAATTAATAAAAACCTCATAACTCTTTTACAGTTATTTTTGCCTCAAAATACGAACGTCTAATAAACGCAAAAGAAATAAGAAAAATAAAAATAAATTATAACTAATATCTTCAAGACTTTCTCAAGTTGCTGCACCATCTATGTCATCACCTGTAAACTCTGAAAGGCAACACCACTAATGAGATTTATAATCCTAGTAAGTAACCACAGTTCTAAAAGGTTTTCGAAAAGATGTTGCTTTCAGCCGGTGCGGTAACCGAAAAAACAAACATGGTAATCCACCATTTCCTAAATAATTTAATCTCAAAATATTTCAAATAAAAAAAATAAATAAACTACAACACATACAATTATATCAACAAAACAAACATATGAGTGTAACGACATCTCATTGCCTTCTCTTCGTAGGAGTCCCTTTGCCATTGCCTCGCATTAGGCCAATCTGTCATCGCTACGAGTTAGGCCCTTTGTCATCTCTACGAAGGAAGTATCCACAACCTTGCAATGTCCAACATTGCCTTCTCCATGTAGGAGGCCCTTTACCATCGCCTCGCTTTAGGCCAATATGCCATCGCTACGAGTTAGTCCCCTTGTCATCTCTACGAAGGAGGTACACATACCCTTGCAATGATCATCGTTGCCTTCTCCTTGAGGGAGGCCCTTTGTCATTGCCTCGCATTAGGTCAATCTGTCATCGCTACGAGTTAGGTCCTTTACCATCTCCTCGAAGGAGGTATCTCAAACGATTATATCTTCCCATTAGAGATAACCAGACACAAGCATATTACCATACATTCATTCCAAAATAACATCAATACATAACATCATATCACATGATTAATATTCATCAAGTTCATATCAAGACAACACAAATGCATCATATATCACAATAAGCATTCCAAATATAATAATAATAATAATCATATCACTCAATTTATAAATATTCAATCTTATAACAATCAATCACCAACAAATTATCAATTTCATTTTAAAGACAAAATCTCAAATAATTATTTTTTAATTTCATACTCAAACCCTTTAAAATCTATATCATAAAAATTTTACTTACTTCTCGTACACTCCCAAAAAAACTCTAAAAATTATCTTTGATAAAAGCTTCACCAAAAGTCTTTCTTCTTTTTTACCAATATTTTTACCAGCGTAAGTCCTTACTCGGTACCACAATAGTAATCAGCACTACCCTTCTTTTTTTAATTTTTCCCGCGGCGCAACTCGTCTCGCTGTCGCTGCTCTTCCTTGTTAAAACAAAACAGGGTTTTGTTTTTGGAGCTCTATATCCCTATGCCTTTTATCTAAAGTGGGCAAACACTCAGTAAGTGGGTGGATTTTCACGTGAAAGGCCCACTTTTTACTCTTTTTTTTAAAATTATTATTTTATACATTCTAGTCATTTATTATTATTTATTATATTTCATGTTTATCAAAATATTATCTATTTTTTTTAATTCTTTTGTAAATACTAAACAATTCAAATAAATTCTTATACTACAAATTCTCTGCAATAAACCTTATAACCACTTAATCTTTTTATAAAAATAATTATATTGAAATTTTAGGATGTTACACAAAAGCTAGTATGGATCAGGTTGAGGTTATTCAAACTGTGATGGATCACTTTTGCAGTAGTTCCGGGGAAAAGATTAGTGTGGACAAGACTGAGATTTTTTTCTCTAATAATGTTAATTGGAATATTAGAGAGGAAATTAGCAACAGGTTCGGTCTCAAGAGGACCGATGATATGGGAAAATACTTGGGCATTCCCATCTTGCATAAAAGAGCCTCCTACAACACTTTTAATTTTTTGCTAGACAAGGTGAACCAGAGACTTAGTAATTGGAAGGCAAAGATGTTGTCTATGGCTGGTCGTGTTACCTTGGTCAAATCAGTTCTCCAAGCCATCCCGAGTTATGTCATGCAAACAGTTGATCTCCATCTTCGTGTTTGTGATGAAATTGACAAGAAGTGTAGAGCCTTTGTTTGGGGTGATGATGATCAACACAAAAAGCTACATACAGTGCCTTAGGCAGAGATGTGTGAACCAAAGAATATAGGGGGTCTAGGTCTCAAGTCCACTCGTGCTATGAACAAGGCCTTGCTTATGAAAGCGGGCTGGAGGCTTAACTCTCAAAAGAAATTCCTTTGGACTGAGGTCATTCGTCCCGAGTATAGATGCGGTAGAGAGGGGAGAGTGAAGGTAGATAAAAAGAGATTGGGCTCAAACTTTTGGCGTGGTGTGTGCAAGAACTGGGATTTGCTTGAAAATAACATGGTCTGGCGTGTGGGGAATGGGCAGCAAATCAGGTTTTGGCTGGATGGGTGGGTTCCTAGCCAAGGGAAATTAATTGATGTTGCTCTTCACCATATTGATGAGGGGTTGCAGCAGGCTAGAGTTTGTGAGTTCTTTAATGCTCACGGCTCTTGGGATATGGAGAAGCTGAAACTCTTTGTGCCTACTGAAGTTTGTGACAAGATCAAAACCATCGTCCCTACTCCTAATGATTATTGGGAGGATGCCTTTTTACACTATGTAATTATAGTTGCAATTCTGTTAAGTTAGTTTAGTTAGTTATAACTAGTTGCTATTTTGGTTTGTTAGTTGGTTGCAATCAGTTGCAATTCTGGTTTACTGGTTTAGCTCTATAGCTGTGTTGATATATATATATTCTTAGTGCTGTAAAGCATCATTCATTCAGTTTTCAATGAGAATCAGTTCTTTTCTCAATTCACACTTGAAGACTTAATATGGTATCAGTTGTTAATTTCTCTTCCGCATCATCTTCTTCTTTTTTCTCTGCAAGAACCCTCCATTGACAAATTGTCTTTGTGTTCTTCATCTCTTGCACATCATCTTCTTCTTCTCTGATTCCCTTTCTCCTTTCTCTCATGGCGGCTCAAAACCATGATGATATTTGGAATCCTTACTTCATTAATGCCTCTGATAACCCAGGCATGGTTCTGGTGTCTCAGCCACTCACGGTTGATAATTACAACTCTTGGAGTCGCTCCATGACGATGGCACTTGATGCCAAGAACAAACTCATGTTTGTTGATGGTTCTCTTCCAAGACCCGATGGTCAAGATCCTCATCTTCTTGCTTGCTGGAAGCCAACAACAGCATTGTAAGTTCTTGGATCCTTAATTCTGTTTCAAAAGATATGGTAGCTACTCTGCTGTATTGTCCCTCTGCTGCAGCAATTTGGACCAATCTTAGAAAGATTTGCTCAACAAAATGGCCCCAAGATTTACAAATTAAGAAAGGAACTTAGCAGTGTTGCTCAAGGTGATCTTTCTGTACATGAATATTTCACCAAACACAAAGCAGTTTGGGAAGAAATATCTGATTTTAGGCCACGCTTGCAATTGTGTGTGTGGAGGAGCTCGTGAGATTTTAGAATTCATTCAACATGAGGAAGTTTTAACCTTCTTGATGGGACTCAATGAACATTTCTCAAATGTTCGAGGGCAGATCCTTGCTATGGAGCCCTTTCCATCGATTGAGAAGGTATTTGCTCTTGTCCTTCAAGATGAACAACATAGAGCAGTTACTGCAATAACCTCAACTGAAACTCAGGTTGCTTTTGCTGTCAAGCAACAATCCAATGCCAAAAATTTCAATAATGGTAAGAAAGAAAGACCTACCTGTACTCACTGTGGACTCATTGGCCATACTGTGGATAAGTGCTACAAGATTCATGGATATCCTCCAGGATACTCCAAGAACAAGTCAAAGAATTCGGAAAGGAAAGGTGTGGTTAATCAAGTCACAACTCAACCATCAGTACCCTTATCCTCTGATCAATGCCAGTGGTTAATTTCCCTTTTGTCATCACACACACAAACAAATCACACTGACATCAAAGAGATAGACCCTCCTTCAGGTTTGGTTCTATCAGCTGTTTCATCAAATTCTAGGGTTCATCCTAGTTATGATTCTAAAAGTTCTTGGATTCTAGACTCAGGTGCCACATGTCATATAGCATGCTGTCTAAAGCTCCTTGATAGTCATAAACCTGTTAGTAATTTCCATGTTACTTTGCCTGATAATTCCATCATACCTGTACATTCTGTTGGTACAGTGTTTTTAAGTTCCAAACTTACCTTACACAATGTTCTTTACATTCCTAGTTTTCATGTTAACCTGATTTCTGTCAGTGCCTTATTGTCTTCAAATGACATTACAGTCAAGTTCTTACCTAATAATTTCCTGTTTCAGGATCACAGCAGCTCGATCGATGATGATTGGGAAGGGTGACTTACTTCAAGGACTTTATGTCTATAAGCCTTCTCCCATCCACAATCGTGCTTCTGTACCTATTTCTACACATAATAAAACTTGTACATCTACAATCCCTTTAGTAAATAAAGTTTCAATTGCTACCTGGCATGCTAGGTTAGGTCACTTGTCAAATAAAGCTTTGCAATTAGTGAATAGCAAATGCCAATTATCCTTACAAAAATCTGATCTTGTTCATGATTGTAACATTTGTCCCTTAGCTAAACAAAGAAGAATTCCTTTTGTGTCTTACAATCATTTTTCAGATTCTGTGTTTGATCTTGTACACTGTGATATATGGGGTCCTTATCCCACACCTACACATGATGGCAAAAGATTTTTTTTAACCATTGTTGATGACCATAGCAGGTTTACATGGACATATATGATGCAATATAAGTCTGAGGCACCAAAACTGATTCAACAGTTCTTTATTATGATAGAAACTCAGTTCAAAACAACTATCAAGCAGTTGAGATCAGACAATGCCAAAGAACTAGCATTGACAGAATTCTTGCAATCAAAAGGAACATTACATCAATTCAGTTGTGTTGAAAGGCCTCAGCAGAACTCTGTAGTTGAAAGAAAGCACCAACATTTACTGAATGTGGCTAGGTCACTCTTCTTCCAATCCAGAGTTCCAATTCTGTTTTGGGGAGAATGTTTGAAGGCTGCTACTTTCTTGATCAACAGAATTCCAACTCAAAATTTGAAGCAACAATCTCCATTTGAGGTATTGTATCAAAAGCAACCAAACTTGAAAGACTTAAAGGTTTTTGGATGCTTGGCATTTGCATCAACCTTGCCATCAAAAAGGGACAAATTTACTGCTAGAGCTACACCATCTGTGTTCATTGGTTATCCAATAGGGTATAGAGGATATAAACTCTATAACTTACAAACCCATACTATGTTCATATCAAGAGATGTCATTTTCCATGAACACATATTTCCTTTTCACACAATTCCACAAACATCCTCTCAACTACCTGACCCTTTTCCCAACCTGGTCTACCCAAAACCAATCCTAGACCACTGTCCAAATGCACCAACAGCACCTATCATGAATCATGAACCGATTCCAGAAACAGAATCTAACCAAAGTCCACTCAATCCACCTCAAAATTCTGAACCTGAACCTGAAAATGTAACCAATCCTCCTCCTAGAAGATCTACTAGATCATCTAGGCCTCCAACATACCTTCAAAACTACCAATGCAACTCAACCTCTCATTATCCAATCACCAATCACATATCCTACCACAAACTTTCTTCCAATTACAGAAACTTCATCATGCAAGTCTCTGCAAATTATGAGCCACAATTTTATCACCAGGCTGCAAAGTTTCCTGAGTGGCAGCAAGCAATGAATGAAGAATTGGCAGCCATGGAAGCAAACAACACATGGTCAGTAGTTCCTCTTCCTTCAAGCAAACACAGTATTGGATGTAGATGGATTTACAAGGTAAAAACAAAGGCAGATGGTAGTATTGACAGACTTAAAGCTAGACTAGTAGCCAAGGGCTATACTCAGCAAGCAGGAATCGATTTTAATGATACTTTTTCCCCAGTGGCAAAGCTCACAACTGTGAGAGTTCTGTTATCATTAGCAGCCATCAAGAACTGGAAATTTCTTCAACTTGATGTGAATAATGCCTTCCTCAATGGTGATTTATTTGAGGAAGTATATATGTCCCTTCCACTTGGATACAAGGTTCAGGGGGAGAACCTAGTATGCAAGCTCAACAAGTCCATATATGGACTAAAACAAGCATCTAGACAGTGGTTCAGCAAATTCTCCATGACTTTGGTTCAAGCGGGGTTCGGACAATCCAGAAATGATTATTCTCTGTTTACAATGGGGTCTGGTCCAACCTTTGTGGCTCTTCTTGTATATGTAGATGATATCATCATATCAGGACCATCTCAGTCTAGCATTGACAGTGTTAAAGCAAAACTGCAGTCTATATTCAAGTTGAAGATCCTTGGCAATCTAAAATACTTTCTGGGATTGGAAATTGCTCAATCTTCTAGAGGCATTTTCTTATCCCAAAGGAAGTATGTTCTTTCTCTTCTTGAAGACACTGGCTTCACAGATTGCAAGCCTGCAAACTCCCCTATGGATGCTAACTTGAAGCTTAGTGCATCAGATGGAGATTTGCTGTTGCCAAATACTTCTCGAAGATCGAAGACTTATAGGCAGGTTGCTGTACTTAACCATATCTAGACCAGATATTAGCTTCTCTGTTAATAAACTCAGTCAATACATGTCAGCACCTAGAACATCACATCTAGATGCAGTGCACCATTTGCTGAGATATCTGAAAGCTACTCCAGGCCAAGGAATTCTGTTTTCATCAGATTCACAGATCTCCCTCAAAGCTTATGCCGATGCAGATTGGGGCAGTTGCCTAGACTCTAGAAGATCTACCACTGGTATATGTGTTTTTCTTGGTAATTCTTTAGTTGCCTGGAAATCAAAGAAACAGCATGTTGTTTCTAGATCCTCAGCTGAGGCAGAATACAGAGCCTTAGCTTCAGCAGCCAGTGAAGTTACTTGGTTGAAGCAGTTGCTTGTTGATTTCGAAATCAACATTGGGCCTACTCTAGTATTCTGTGATAACCAAGCTGCAATTCATATTGCTACCAACCCCACATTTCATGAAAGGTCCAAACACATAGAGATTGATTGTCATTTTGTCCGGGACAAAGTCAATGATGGCATGTTGCGACTTGTTCATGTTAATTCCAAGCACCAGTTAGCAGATATATTGACAAAACCACTTCCCATTCCTCTGTTCAATTTCCTATTGTCCAAGATGGGCATTTATAGCATATATGACCCACCTTGAGGGGGAGTTTTACACTATGTAATTATAGTTGCAATTCTGTTAAGTTAGTTTAGTTAGTTATAACTAGTTGCTATTTTGGTTTGTTAGTTGGTTGCAATCAGTTGCAATTCTGGTTTACTGGTTTAACTCTATAGCTGTGTTGATATATATATATTCTTAGTGCTGTAAAGCATCATTCATTCAGTTTTCAATGAGAATCAGTTCTTTTCTCAATTCACACTTGAAGACTTAATATGCCTTGGCTTGGAAGGACAGTCCTGATGGTTCCTTCTCAGTCGCTTCGGATTATAAGGTTTTGTCTTCTCCCTCTAGCAGCTTGGATCCGATTTTTGAGGAGGTTTGGAGATGGAAAGGTCCAGAGAGAATTAGGGTTCATATGTGGAAGGTGGCCAAGAATGTCCTTGTCATGAATGAGCTGATTTGTAGGCGTGGTATTTCTCTTGATAGCTTATGCCCTCTCTATAACTCGTCCAGTGAGAATACTTTGCATGTCATGCGCTATTGTTACCACGCACGTACTGTCTGGAGTTGTGTTGCTAATGGTAATGTGCCTATGGATTTTTTCAATCTGGACCTGAAAAGTTGGATGATGACTAACCTTAAAACTGGGAAGTTGATTAATAACAGCCCATGGGAGACTACTTTTGGTGCAACTCTTGTGTTGCTTTGGCATCAGAGGAACGAAGCTGTCTTCACTTAGGCTAGCCCTAATCCCCTCAGTGTAGATCAAAAATCCGAAGGCTAACCCAGGACATTGCTAGAAGTCTTGATGTTAATGGTGCTTTGTTTGGTAGAAAAGAGGCCAGTTAAGACCATCATCCCATCGCCTGGTGTTGCGCTAAAACTACATTTAAGGGCAAGTGCACCCTATCACAAAAGTAATATAGGAGTATTTGGGACTCCAAGTATCGAACCCACAGAGATTGTTGACAAGTACTAGATTAATTACTTCCTTATGTTATCTAGACAATCAAATTGGTTGAAAACAAACAGATAAAAATAACAAGATTGTAACACCAAGAACAGCAAGAACTGCAAGCAAAGATTCAATTATGGAAAGCTTAGGGCACTTGGTTTCACTTATGTTACTACCTATGATATTACCAAAATTCTCAATGAACCGTGTTTCTTATTGATTGCCAATCAGTCGCTCTAAAATTATTAATACCCAATGATCATGCAATATTAATATTCTTTCTCCTAATCAGTTACCCCCAATGGTCATGCAAGGCAAACCATCAAAAGAAGCATAAATAATATTGGCAACCTTTGTTAATTCAATAACTGATTGAAAATAGGGGATTTCGCTTGGTCCACGCAACCCCAAATCCGGTTAATACTAGAGTTCCGTTAACTAATTGTGGTACGGTCGCCAGTCAATTAATTAACTTGATAAAGGATGATCAAACCTCAAATAAATATAAACATAAGGATTAAACCAACCAATGGAAAGAAACACTCAATCATATAAAAATCAAGTAAACATCAAAGGTATCAAAACATAAGATCTACCACACCCTAGGAATAAGGTTAGCTATTCATAATAACAAAGCTCACTATACAAATCACATATATGTAACAATCCATCAAAGACAAAATGAAAACTAAAACCCGAACACTCTTTCGATGCGAAGCAGTCTTCAAATCAATTGGGAGACGGTCCTTCACTCCAGTACTCGATCTTCCTTTCCGTGCACAAGAACGACTGCTGTCCCAAAAGCTCCTGTGAATGGTACCACCTTTTTCTTTTATTGGCAGCGTGAAAACCTAAGTGATTGGGCCTATGAGATACGAGCACGGTCGTGCTTGACTAAAACGACGTCAAATCGTGCTAAAACTGGGAAAGTCAGCAAGGCCTTGCTGATGAGCATAGTCGGGCTCAGTGATGAGCACGGCTGTGCTTAGAAAACGACGTCAACTTCAAATGGCAGGCAAGGGCATGCTGATCAGCACGGGCTCTCCTAATGAGCACGGTCATGCTTAATGGTGAGCACGACTGTGCTTCTTTGCAATCTTCAGAACTCAGCCTTTTTCCAAAAATTCCTCCAAAATTGTTGCTTTCTCTCCAAGTTAGATGCTCCACTGCCATGGTGACAAATTCTACAATAAACATGGGAAATAGGGTGAGTATCCACAATAATTTCCAAATAAATAACAAATCATACCCAATTTCCCAATAATAAAGTATATAAAATGGCAGTTTATCACCTGGAAATGCCCGCGTGATGGCACCTTCAAGCTCAACTGTGATGGTGCAAGGTCGAGCGATGGCAAGGCAGCGTGTGGTGGTGTCTCCATAATCATCTTGGGGAAGTTATTTGCCTTTGCTAAGGAGATTGGTTACTGTTCGGTTGTCATAGCTGAGCTTTGGGCTATCTTTTTTGGTCTAAAAATCGCTTGGGATATAGGTTTCAAAAGCTTGTCTGTGGAATCTGACTCCCAAGTGGCTATTAACTTGTTAAAGGAAGGTTGCGATCTTGCTCATCCGTGTGCCTCCTTGGTTAGGAATATCAGGGCTCACTCTCAGCAGGGTGGGACTTTCACTTGGAACCATATTTTTCGTGAAGCAAACCAAGCAGCGGAAGAACCACTTGAGGGTGTTGGGTTCATATAAAGGAAAATTACCACCAGTACAGTAGAAGAAGCTAGAAGCACTGAAGCTTGAGAGCAATAAGTGGACACCTACATGGACAGGTGATCCTGACAATGAGAAGTTTGAAGTTCAGAGGTATAGGTCAAAGGTTGGAGTGAGCTTGAGTAGGCAGACATGCACATGTAACGTTTGGCAGCTAACTGGCTTGCCTTGTGCTCATGCCATAGCAGCTATAGCCTACAAGAATGAGTGTCCGGGGGATTATGTGCATCAATAGCTGACAATGGAAGCCTTTAATGCAACATATGAGCACTGGATCCAACCAGTTCCAAGCAAATAATTTTGGGAAGAAACTGACCACCCAAAACCTGAACCACCAAAACTTAAGAGGCCTATTGGCAGGCCAAAGAAGCACGGAAGAAAGGATGCTGCATCTGAAGAAGCTCCATGAAGCCAACAAACCAAAGTCAAAAAGAGATATGAGGTTAGGTGCTTTAAGTATGGAGAAGCTGGACATTATGAGAAAACTTGCAAGGGACCAGCTAGACCAGAAGTTGCTAGGAAAAAGGCGTCCAAAAAAAGCCTAAGGAAATTGGAGAATAAGAAGAGGTGTCATTAACACAATCACAAGCAGAAAATGCAACACAGGTAATTTACATGTACTGAGTTTTAGCTTATATCAATGTGTAAATTTCAAATGACATTTTTTTTTATTTAGACTCAGGAACCAGTTGAAGGAAACCAACAACCAGCTCAAGGAGATAATAATACAGACTCTGCAATGCTCCAGGAGACTAATCTGTCTACTTTGAATTTTGTAAGGGATTAATTTGGGTTACTAAGCAATTTGTTAGGGACTAATTTGAGTCACCATAATAAATATTTGAATATGTTCCTCACTGGCTTAATCTGTCCGATTTTGTAGCAAATGGGTTATCAGAGTACACCACCACTGCCACCAGCTGTTAGGCCACCACCTATTAGGTCACGTGCTCAAGTTAAACCACATTTCACTCCACCTCCTTTCACCCCAAGTCCTTCTTCTGCAGTGGCAGTGCAGTCAATACGCCCACCACCACCTCCAGTTAGGCCATACAGGTCTCCAAGATATGCTGAGGGCGAGGGTTGTGTGTCAAATGAGACATTGGCAGTAGCAAGCAGTGGTACTGCAGAGAGGCTATTCAAGTTCATTCCAACACCTGGATACAAACCACCACCACTACATAAAGATAATGACAAGAAGAAGTGAAGAGTGAAGTGATTAGCAGAAAGAAGTAGATAGCAGTTGGAAGACATTTGGACATTTGGTCCATTTTTTGAGTTTGCAGTAGTTCACTAGGTCCTATGTTTATGTTATTTATGACAATGTTTTGAGTTTTATATTGTTGTATGGTACATTATAATGTTTTTATTTTGGATTTAGGCACCCAAAGGAAACTGGGTACATTTTGCAAATGACAGGGTCATACTTTTGTTTTTTGGTACATTTTGGGTATATGGAATTGGTACATTTTGGGCATGGTTTGACAACAGGGTATATTTGTAATGAATTGACAATGCATATCAATGAAAAGTACTGAAATGAGTTATTTTGTTGGTATATTTTAGCTTTCACCTCTTTCACCTCAATGCAAAACATAAATTTCCATTCCATTGGAAATGCCAAAAGGCGTGGATTACATAACTTCCACCAAAATATTACAACCATATAATAACCTAGCTTTCCATTACATTTGCACTACTTCCAAACACAAAATATAACCATAACAACAACAACCAAGACAACCCCTATCACGAGTGCTCTTTGGATATAATCAAGATCTTTGGACATAAGCAACATCTTGAGTTGCATTACATTCATCTTTGTTTTCATCTCACTTATTTCCATCTCCAGCTGAGGAATTCTCCCATCTCCATCTCCATCTCCTTAAGTCTCGCTTGTTCCATTTGCGCCTCATATTCATCCACCCACACAAATGTGACATAATGTGGCTTCTTCTCCTGAAACCAAAACCAGCAACAATGTAAAGACCACGGATGAACAAATATGGGACTAAAGGGATTCATGACCTTAAATCCGGTGCAGCCATAGAAGGGCCTTTTTGGGTTAACTAGACACATCCTTAGAAGCCCAACTTAAATCCGGTGCAGCCATAGAAGGGCCTTTTTGGGTTCTTTTGTGTTCTTAAAGTACTCATGACACAGGGCCTCTTACAAATGCAAATTGGAGGAGGAAACTTTGGGGTTAGAATGCTTGAGGAAGCACTCCAACTATGGTCACGACTAGACACATCCTTAGAAGCCCAACTCATTTCGATCCTTCTCCAACAATGGAAAGGGGGAGAAATACAAATTAGGGTTTTAGTTTGAATTGACGAGGGAAAGGAGGCGCAGTGACGACAGTAGCAATCAGAGAAGGGAAAGAGAAGAAGAAGTTTGATAATGGAGAGGGAGAAGAGGTCCTAGGGTTTCTATCAAAGAAACATCGAAGGTGGAGGAAGAAGAAGGTTAATAGGGGAGGTGGGGGGAGATACGGTGTAGTTTTAGGGCTGAGTAATTTTGGTTTGTTTTAAAATTATTTTTATGTTATTTTCCATGCTGGAATACAAGTAAGACATGGTAAATGATAACTCAGTAAAAACGGGTGCCACATCAGTTGGAAACCGGAGGTCAAAGGTGGTCAACCATAGGAGGGACCAACGTGTCCCGGTAATTACATTCTTAAGGATTAAATGGATAATTTATTTTGGATAGGGACTATTTCAGACCCCGAGTGTTTTTCTCAGGGACCAAATTGGGGGTTTAGTCTATTTTTTTAACAAAAAAATACATTATTAAGATATTGGTTTGGAAGATACCGTTTTTTCGATATTTTTCAAATTAAAATATTTAAAAAAAGAATATTGTCATATTTTTTTTACTAGAATAAGTTTATTTCATTTCAAAAGCAATGGTAGTAGCAATACAAGTTGGAATGGAATGAAAACCATGGAGATTAGGATAACTAGTAGACACGCCTCTCAAACTCATGAGCAATTACATTAGTCTAGAGGTGGCAAAATGCGATGGACCTAATGGGCCAACCTGTTTAACCCGCAATTTTTGACAGGTTGGGTTATGGTCCCCAACCCACCAACCCATTTGATCCGCCCCACCTAACACACCAAGAAAACTGGTTGAGGGCGGGGGATGGGCAGGTTGACCCGCCAACCCACTTTTTTTATAAAAAAATAATTTTATACTAAATTATTTTAAGTTTATCCACCTACAAAGTCATTAGTTAGTCTACTCCATTCAATAATTATTTGTATATATATTTTTATTTTTTAGTTTACATATCCACCCATTAGGAGTATATATTTGTATATATTTCATCTTGGGTTATTTATAATTTTTTTTTAAAAAAAATTGTCGTGCTAACTCGCCAACCCATCATCAAACGGAGTGGGTTGAGTGATGCAACCCATTTTACTAAGGTGGGTCAACCCGCCCCGCCCCGATTTCGATGGGGTCAATGGTGGGGCGGGTTGGCCCCGTTCTGCCTTTTGTATACATTAACTTGCCTCCTTTTTTTTTAACAAGAAATAACTTACTTCATTTTAATGGAAATAACGTCAACAATACAAAGGGGATATCATGAAAATTATAGGAGGAAGCAAATGATGTGGCCACCCTAGCTAACTTATGAGAAACCACTTTGAATTCTCTCATAACAAACTCAATCCTAGAGTTATAAAAAGTGGAAAATAAAACCTCGCACTGAGGTATTATGGCCCCAAATTCTGAACGGTCATCACATTCATTAGTCAAACTATCAACAACTAGTTTGCAATCCATCTCAAAAATAACATCATCCAGTTGCAAAGATTTGATCCAATGTAGAGCACACAACAAAGCTAGCGTCTCTCCTTCCAGAACCTGCAGAAGCGGTTGTGTCCATGCGGTCATTGCAGCAACAAAGTGTCCTTCATAGTTCCTCAAACAACACCCCATGTTTATCATCCCTTTCTCCTCGAAAAATCCAGCATCTGAGTTACATTTGAGAATGTCCAGGGGAGGCTTGGTCACAAGAAGCAGGAGCAACATGCCTCACACTAGAATGAATATGAAGTGCACGAGCAGCTTGCCACTCCTCAAGAACTTCAATAGCACGACCTACAACTTGATGGACCTCTTCAAGTACTCCATCACATACCTTAACATTTCGCATTCTCCATAAACTTCATGAAAGCATGCCAAAACACTCACCTTGCTGGCAGAACAACGTAGAAAGAAGGCCAAAGAGAAGCTCCTGAAGGGAAGCTTCCACAAAAGGTTCCATCAAGTGCCAAAAACCAGCTGCCTGCCAACATGTGATAGCTGTTGGACAAGAGATAAAAATATGCCAAGAGTTTTCCAGACCTTCACCACATAACTCGCAGCAGGTTGGGCACAGGACTCCACGCGTTTGAAGGGAGACCCAACTGGGAAGAAGATCGCGACCTAGCTGCCAAAGGAACGACCTGACCTTGTGAGGAATAGCAAGACCCAATATGAATGACCACGACCCAGCTACATGCATGGCTCTAGAATCAACTATTTTGTCCATGCACATATGATAGGCGATTTTCACCTCCTGACAAACTCAACAACCAGGTTTGTATATTATGATGTTATTACCTTAAAAATAATTAAATAAATATCATTTCTATTATATTATTCTCATTTTTTTTAGAAAATCAAATAAAGAACTTTTATCAAATAAGTTGTTCTAAAAAAAACTTTTATCAAATAATAAAAATAAGAAAGAGTACAAAGAAAATTTATGTGTGTTGCGACCGAAAATAGCGGTGACGACGAAAAAAATATTTTAGAAAGAAAAGTAGAGTCGTCATTGCTTAGAAGTGTTTTTCTATTGGAAACAAGTATGGGTGGATTATAATGGTTAGCGCATGTTGGATAAGCACATAAGTCGAACTTAGTGTGTGACAGTAATTGTTCAACATTGTGTTAGTAATTTTATCGTCCATTCTGGCTAGTGTGATAGAATTATCATTCTTCTGAAACCATTCTCTTTATTCCCAATCTTGTAGAGATTATCACCTTTATTCACGAGTCTCACTCATTTAAATTAATTTATTATTCTACTTTTACAACTGTTTTCAACCATATGAATGGCAAATAGGTGATACATTTGTAGTTTATAGGTAATTTAATATTGGAGGCTATTCATTGGTTGGTTATGGGGTTTAATGTGGAAGTCGTGGAGAAGACAAAAGTTTGAAGTATTCTTCGTATACCTCTCCAGTTTTCAACATTTTGTGTTTGATGTTGAGTTTAACGTTTTCCTTTTGCTGAATTATTGGACGACAACTCGATTTTTACACATGTAGGTTATTGGAATTTGAAATAATTGCATCCATAGAGGATACAAATAATGTCAATGATGGTGGGGTGTTAGATGATGTTCATGAATCCATTAGATGGTCAAAATTTTGAGGGATCTAGTTGGATGAGGCTATTTTTTCAACTTGTTTTGCATCTTTGTTGGTTTTGGCCCTTTATTTTGCTGTGTTTGTATCTATTTAGGCAATCAATTTTTTTGAAGTATTGGGTCTACGTAAGAAGTATGGCTACTCAGGTTTCTTAGTTATAGATCAGGTTTCGATTATTATTTTTTTGTCTATAGGGAGGACATGTATTGGATCTAGATGGTAATTGATAGGAGTTCTTTGTATTCTTGATTCTGTTTTCTGCTTAGAGACAGTATCATTTCTACATAGTTTGTTCATTTTTTATTCCTTGTAAATGGTTTTGAGCATCCTTTATGCTCTTCTTTAATATAATTTGGCTTATCAAAAAAAAAAAAAAACAGATGGCACTCCCTTAATTATGAGTGATAGCTTAAATGGGAAACGTGAATTTTGGGAACCAACAACAAGCATGTTATTTGCTTTAGAGGATGTCATTTAGTCATTCTAAAGGTAGTATATACTATAGAGAGTTTAGATTTCATACCAGAAATTTAGTAAAAGGCGTGATGGAAAATTGAAATACTTCATTCTAGAATATTCACTAGAGGGGAATTGTGTCTCAACACTACCAAACGATTTGAAGACATATCCAACAATAAAAAGTAAATGTTCAACCGAGATGACAATCTCTTTTGGGGGGAAAATGGACTTCGGTACAAATAGAAAGTCGTAGTTGACCACTCTCATGATATTAACCCTGCGAAGGCAAAGATTTTTTGTGGAAACAAAAATATTGGTTTGAATGCAAAGAGAAGAATAAAAATAATGATGAAGCAAACGTGAGCTATCGAAGACCTTTCGTTCTCTTGTCCATAACGCAGGAGAGTATTAGAATTTGCAATTTGTTGAATGAAATGTGAGAGACTATGTTGCAAAAGGAAATACATGTAATTGGGACGGAGGTTGATAGTGAGGCTCTAAGGAGTTACTTTCTACTGATGCAACAACAAAATACTATTTCTCTTTATACCCTAGACTTGAATGAATCGCATGAGTCTATGGTGCACCACCCACCATAATGGTGCAGTGGTGCACCACACATATGGCAGCTCCTTGACCAATCGTTTAGCCACATGAGTCTTTTTATTTTTGACTACATATAAGTTTGAAAAGTCAAACTGACACATGACAATTCCATTGGTGGATATAGTGACATGTAGGTGGTGCACCACTGCTCCACTTTGGAGGGTGGTGCACCATAGACACTTCCTGAATAATAACTTGAATAATAACTTTCATGTGAAGAATATATTTTGGGCTGATGAAAAAAATAGAGTTGTATATGAATTGTCTAGAGATGTTGTGACATTTGACATAACCTATTTGACAAATAGGTACGTCATGTCGTTCTCTCTATTTGTTGGTGTCACTCATTAGGCCAATCATTAGGATGTGCCTCAATTCTGTAGCTCTTCAAGCCTTGGCTTATTGGACGTCAAGAAATTCTCCAACAAGTATTATGATCGACCAATGCAAGGTTATGCAAAGTGCAATCAAGTTTGTGTTTTCTATCACTCGCCATCGATGTTGCGCTTATGACATATCATGAAAAAAAAAAACCTCAGTGAAGTTGAATGGTTACGGTGAAGTTAAAAGTGTTAAGCATGTAATAAACATATGGTATATGATTCATTGATAAAGGTTGAATTTGAAGGAAAGTGTTACTTTCATCCATTAATTTGGCCTTCAAGGCAATGGATGGTAGATTGTATAGTGAGCGGTATAGATGGGTCCTGATCTTTTTAAAGAAGGATTTTTGGTTGGAATGACAGCTGGGAGGAGCAAGAGCATACATGTTTTTTATGGGTATATAAACTCAACAACATCTCTTATCTCTACAACAATCTGTAGTATAGTATGATAATGGCCTCCATGATAAGGTAGAAAAGAAATTTGAGATAGATTCTTCATCTTTTAACAGTACTTTTACTTGTGGATTAAACTCTATGATTGAAAGAAAATTCCAATGAGAGTACACTCATGTGAAGTTTAATAAGGTTTAAGTCAAATTCAGGGGGGAAATGAATTGTTCTATTTCTTTAGTGTGTTCGGGATGGAATTTGTGCTTATGATGTGTTATGGGAGATGGTATAACAATTTGTTGTGTTTGATCGCAACAAACATGATGTTTGATGCCAATGCATGTTGTATGTGTTTAAAGGTATTATGTGTAGACACTCACTTGCTATTCTTGCATAAGAAAAGATGAAGGAAATGCCATTAAAATATACTTTGCCAAGATAAAGTAAAAGCATAAGGAAACATGCATACATCAAAAGTTGGTATGATGTGGAGTAGCTGTAGCCTCAAATGCAAATGTTTAATAGTTTATGCAAAGAGTTTCCCAAGGTTCTGAAGTTGCTGCAGAGTTTGAGGTTGTGGGTGATTTTTCTCTCTGTATATTGCATGCACAAAGTACGTCCTATGGCTATAATAAACCCTAATAATCACGCATGTCATAAAGGCAAGACAAAAACAAGCAATGTGATTTGCATTGACAACAATCAAACAAAGGAGTCATTATTAGGTGACATTCGTAGTCTTTTACGTGTAGCACATAAAGCTTGTCTCAGATTAATAAGGAAAGTATCAAAGTTGGCTAATGTGAGGAAAAAGAGAAAGACAAATATTACCAACATCTGAACATATCAACAACCGATGTAAATGCATATCTTGTTTTTCCAATTCTTTGTGGATCAAAATTGGGTGATAGGATAGCAATTGTTTTTAAAAGAGTGCAAATCTTATCGCCGATGTTTTTAACTTGTTTTATTGGATTGTGTAGGAATGTACCAAGGGAAATTTAAGTATGATCAATGAATACCACCCACATGAAGGAGTATTGATAGATATAAGACGAGATTTGTCACAAAAGACTACATTCAAACTTATGAGATTGATTATCAAAAGACTGTTGCACCTGTAACAAAACCAAATAGACAGAGTCATTCTATCCTTGGTATCGGATCTGGATTGGTTGTTTCATTAATTAGGCATTAAGAATGTCTTCCTAAATAGAGGCCTAGAAGAAGAAGTCTAAATGGAAATTCCTCTTGCGTTTGAGAAATAGGTCAATGCTAACAAGGTGTGCAAACTGAAAAAGTATTATACAACCTCAAATAATCACCTAAGGTGTGGATTGATTGATTCAAACAAGCAATCAGAAGATAGGATTGCATTCAAGGTTAATCAGATCACACCTTGTTTATTAATCATCCATCAAAAGGTAAAATTACTCTCTTTATTATATATGTTGCCAACAATATCCTCGAAAGATAGAAATATAAGAAATAAAAAGACTTAAAACTCTTATGCCAATGAAATTTAGACCGTGGATCTTGGAAACCTAAAATACTTCCTTAGCACAGAGGTGATTCTCCCTAATTAGGAAATTTTCACTTCTCAAAGGAAATACACCATTTATTTACTTCAAGAAACCAAAATGCCTGTAAACCAACAAATACATCAATGTATCCTACCTGCAAATTAAACATAAAAGGAAGAGGTAGCAATGTCAATAAAGAAAGATGTATCAGACTTGTAGGAAGGCACATTTACTTGTCTCACACAAGACCTAATGTTGATTTCTCGATAAGTGTTCTGAACCAATTTATGAACACTCCAATCGAGGAACACCTTAATGTTGTTTAAAGAATTTTGAGTTATTCAAAAATGACTTCGTGGAAGGGCTTATTTATCAAAGGAAGACATAACAAGACTACCAAAATTTATTTAGATGTAGATTAGGCTGGATCAATAATAGATCAAAGATTCACTTCTTGTAATTATTCATATGTGAGGCAAAATCTGGTAACTTGAAGAAGTAGGAAATAATTTGTGGTAGCTAGCACCAGTGCTAAAGGTAAAGATTGAGCAACGACTCATGGCATATGTGAAGGGATAAGGCTAAAAATATTACCTAAGGAGCTAAATATTATATGCTAGGAACTAATAAAATTGTTTTGTGATAATCTGGTTACAATCAATATTGCAAAGAATCGTGTTTACCATGGCAAGACCAAACATGGAGAGATTGATTAGCACTTCATCAGGGAAAAGATTGAGGAAGTAATCATCAATTTGATTTATAATTATTCAAGGCTTCAAGCTATTGAGATTCTCACAAAGATTGTACTTACTATGATATTTGACAACCCAAGTTCCATCTTGGGAATATCAACATCTAGTCCCAACTTAAGGGGGCGTGAATATCGTGATTGATTCAAGTTAAAGAATTATGTTCATTTTGTAATTATTCCAATTGATTCTAATTTTTGAATTATGTAACAATTTCTAATGTTCAATATGTTTCTAATATTTATGATTTCTTTTATCCTTAAATAACTAGACCAACTTATTTTATTTTATTAGCTTTTATAGTCAGCTTTTACTAGCTCTTATTTTCTTTACATTCTTCTGTATATATTGTATCTCCATACAATAATAATGTTTTTTTTTATAAAAACCAAATTATGGCAATTCATTCATAATAGTGTCAGCAATACAACTTGGAGCAATGTAAAAACAACATGAGCTAGCATACAACAAAGACACCCTAGCCAAAGAGTGAGACACTTTGTTTGCTTGCCTCCTAATAAATTTTATTGAAAAGTTTGTAAAGTAAGAAGTAAGCCCCTTGCAACAATTGACAATGATACCAAACTCAGTAATATTTTCCTTTAATGAAGATAACTCATCCACCACCCCTTTATTATCAACTTCAAAGTGGACGTTGGTGAAACCCAACTCAATGCACCATTTAATGGCAAACAAGAGACCCATTGCTTCCCCTACCTTCACTTCCAACTTTGATTCTACCCACATTGTTTTAGCTTGAACAAACTTGCCCTCATGATCACGGATGCACATGCCAAACCCAGATAAATTTATGACCTCAAAGAAAGCTGCGTCAACATTGCATTTCAAAGACCCAAAAGGAGGAGGTGACCATCTAGCTCGGGTAATGCCAGGACCAACAGCCACCCAAGGGGGTTTCCTTTTCCTAACTAAAATCCAACTGGACAACATCTCTTTTGAACAACTGATGACTTGAGTTCCAGTCATGTTCTCATTGTTCCACAATTTTTGGTTCCTGACCTTCCATATGCACCGCAATATCATCACAAAATCCGCCCTTTTATTTGAGTCAATAACACCACTGACCAAGAAATATAACTCAGAGAAAAAGTTCACCTAGTTAAGAAAAGGATCGATGATGTGCCAATACCCAGCTTGAATCAAAATATCTCTACTCTTGCCACACTGCAGTAATGCATGACACTGAGATTCAAGACCAGTTTCACATCTCACACACGAACTTGTACAAGCCACCTCACGCCTCTGCAGGTTTATTCTAGTGGGAAGAACCTCCCTGCATGCGCGTCAAATGAAGGACTTCACTTTGGGGGGCACTTCCAAGTTCCAAATACTTCGCCAATCTCCATCTTGTTTCAGATGAGCCGTGTTCAATAAGGATTCGATACACAGTTTATAAGATGAACGAACTGTATAAAAGTCATCCTTACTATATTTCCATATGCACATGTCCTCCCCTACTTCATCAACTAAAGGCGTGGCTAGTATAGTAGCAGCATCACAAGGAGTAAAAAACTGGCGCACAAAATCTTCATTCCATCTTCTGGTACTAGGCATAATAAAATCATTGACCACCCAATTATGAGCCATTTGGGTTAAGTTAAAATGGTGATTCAGCCTTTGACCATTTGCAATCCAAGGCTCATTTAGGATTGGAATATTGTGCCCATTGCCAATTATCCATCTAGAGCCCTCATTCAACAAGACCTGAGAATTCAAGATGCTACGCCAAATAAAACTTGGATTATGACCAAGAATCGAATCCAAGAACTGACCTCTAGGATAGTATTTAGCTTTGAAAATCCTAGAGACCATAGCTTCTGGGTTAGAAACAAATTTCCAAGCTTGCTTCCCTAGCATCGCCAAATTAAAAGCTCCCAGATTTCTGAAGCCGAGGCCACCAAATTCCTTCCTCATAGATAGCTTATCCCATTTCAACCAATTAATGCCACGCGTATCACCCTTCTTGGATCCCCACCAAAAAGAGTTCATCATCCTTTCAATCTCTTCTACCAACGAAGGAGGTAGTAAGAAGACATTCATGCAGTAAGCTGGAATCGCTTGGAGCACAGACTTCACCAGAACCTCCCTGCCAGCCTTGGAAAGATGTATGCCACTCCAAGAATTAATTTTCTTCCACAACCTGTCCTTCAGATAATTAAATGTAGCTTTCTTTTTTCTACCAATTAATGAGGTAAGCCCCAAATATTTTCCTGACCCAAGACAGGTCTGGACACCCAAGATATTAGATAAAGTCAATCGAGTACCATCATCCACATTCTTACTATAAAAAATCTCAGATTTACTGAAATTAACTGCTTGATCAGATGCTGCTTCAAAAGTAGCAAGAATAGACATCTTCTTAGCTCTTTTTGCAAAAAGAAGGTGACTAACAGAAGGAGCACCCCGACAAATTTGAATACCATGAATGTCACCCCTCCCCTTAGCTCTTTTTAATAGGCAAGTAAGGCCCTAAGCACAGATAAGAAAGAGATAAGGGGAGAGAGGGTCACCTTGCCTTAAGCCTCTTCCTGGAACAATTGGTCCAACAGAATCATCATTAACCAAAATCGAGTAGCTAACAGAGAAAACACACAACATAATCCATCTGACCCATCTATCACAGAAACCCATCTTCTTCATCATAGCAAGGACCACATTCCACTCTATCATAAGCTTTGCTGATATCTATTTTCAAAGCCACTTCACCTCTAACTCCCTTTGTTTTGCATTTCATATGGTGGATAATTTCAAAATCTATGAGCACATTATCCATGATAGATCTTCCTTCTACAAAAGCAGACTGCTCTTCTGAGATACACTTTGGCAATAATTTTTTCAACCTGTTAGCTAAGACTTTTGCCACTATTTTATATAGAACATTACACAAGGATATAGGTCTCAAGTCTCTCATAGAAGAAGGGATATCAACTTTAGGAATTAAAACAATATTTGTATCATTAAGAGTTGATGGAAAGTTACCAGTCTCCAACTAGTAACAACAAGCCATGAAAATATCCTTGCCACAAATATCCCAAAAATGCTGGTAAAAAGCAGGATTTAAACCATCCGGCCCCAGAGATTTATATGGGTGCATCTGGAAAATAGCTGCTCTGAATTCCTCTCCAGCGAAGGGAAGTTCCAACCCTTGATTATCTTCCACCGAGACAATAGGAGACACTGCCTCAATAACCGGAGAATAAATGCTTTGCTGTTCTAGAAATAGGTTTCCAAAATAGTCCTTTGCAAGCTCACAAAGACTCGGTTGACCACCTACCCATTCATTGTTATCATTTTTTAGCTTGTCAATAATTTTCCTTCTCTTCCTGGCAGTAGCAGTCAAGTGAAAAAAATTTGTATTTGCATCTCCATCTCTAAGCCAAAAGGCCTTGGCTCTTTGCTTCCAATAGATCTCCTCTTGAGCCAAAATTGATGCAAGCCTTTCTCGATGTCTCTCATAAATCGAGGCATCCTCTGGATCATGAGAAATTCTAGCAGCATCCAAAAGCCTTTTACACTGATTTGCTTCTTTGCGGAAATTCCCATTAAGTTTCTTACTCCAAACCTCTAGGTCCTTACTACACTGCTTTAGTTTAGAAATAACATCATCATGTATCCCATTCTGCCAGCTAGACCGCACCACATCACCCACCTCGAATTCTTCAAGCCAACGATTCTCAAAGTGAAACTTTCTCTGGTGCTTCTGAGCAGGGCGCTGATCAATACAAAGTAGGAGTGGTGAATGATCCGAGACAGGAGCTAAAAGATTTGATAATTGTGCATTCGGAAATAAATTCAACCACACCTCAGAAGCCAAAGCTCTATCAAGACGTTCCTCCACTGCACTGTCAGAATCACAACGGTTTGCCCAAGTAAACCGATACATCAATTAGATTACACTCTCGAACAGCGGATGATCGACTCTTCCCCTCTTATCCTCAGCCATTAACAAGTCATTGAAGTCCCCAATAACGCACCAAGGAAGCAATGACATTGTAGCTAAGTTTCTTAATAAATTCCAGGAATCACGTCTTCTGGTCCTCTCAGGATAGCCATAGAACCCAGTCAACCTCCATAAACATGTCATTATCAGACACCTCCACATTAATAAAATTCATTGAGTAATTGATAATGCGACATTTAAAGGATTGTTTCCAAATAATCGCAATACCTCCACTACGTCACTCCCTAGCAACAGCAAAAGAAAAATCAAATCCTAACTTTACACGAATTTCCTCTATTTTTTTTGAGTGACATAAAGTTTCAAAAAGTAAAATAACGTCCGGTTTGTGGTCCCGACTTAGTATACTCATAATCCCCGGCAACCCTGGTTGCCAGGGTCTGCCGCTAATTTTTTTTTTGGAATCACACTAACAGAACCAATTTCCATGCAGTCCACGTTCTTTGACTCCCCCTGCACGTGATCTGCTTCACCCACCAACTCTGTTAACTTTCTTTTCTTATCCCACTCCAACTCTCTCTCCTCATGATTGTCCTCATAATTGCCCTCATGATTGCCTTCTTTCATTTCCGTATCCATTCATTTCTCTCCAATAACTTTATCCTTAATTTTAGTAAAGAGAATATTTGGGTTTTTAAATATGTCAACAACTGAAACCAAAATTTTCTCCTTGATTTTTGCATCATTTGCTGCCCTAGTAATCATCTCCTTAGGATCCGCATCTACATTAACTACATATTTGAATTTTGAAACTTTCTGCAGATTTAGTGCTTCCCAACTCTCAGCTCCTTCCTCCTTCAGCCACCCCTCACCATCATCCCCCTGGTTCCTCCGCTGCTCAACCCGTAACTCCGGTCCCCACAATCGCCTACCATCATCATCATCTAGCAGAAATAATTTCTCACAGCAATCCTCCATGGGACCTAGCATTCCACACAGATAGCAAAAAGACCCAACCTTTCATATTTGAATTGAACCTCTTTTGCCTCCCCTCCTGGTTTCTTCACCCTCTTCAGTCTCTTCAGTGGCTTGCGCACATCAAGGACCACTCGGAATCTCATATAGGACTTAAGGAAATTTGAATTGTTTTTTGCATCATACTCTATGAATTCACCCAAAAAGTTTGCCAGATGCTTCCCCACCGCTTCTGTCATAAACCCTAGAGGGATCTTATGAACTTGAACCCAGAAGGGTACGTTTAAAAGTTCCACTTCCTGGGGTGTCTGACCCTCCTGTATCATTCCCAGTATCAACAAATGTCCGTCGAAAGACCACGGTCCACCCCTCAGTACCTGTTGGACATCCACCTTATGGAAGGACTGGAACAGGAACATGCCTCCCTCTGCCTCCTTCACGTTTACGCCCCTTCCTAGCTTCCAAACGCCAGCCATCCTTTTCCTCATCATGTGAAACCTGATTGACCTCGTTGTCAGGAATCTCCCAACCAGGCACAAGGCTGGGTGTCCATCCAATACTCGTCAAAACTCTTCCATCGGGACCTCCAAATCCGCCTCCTCGTCCTCTAACGTTAACTGATTAAAGCTAGAAGACGTCATTGATAGATATCTCACACACAACTCATACTCTTATCAGATATAGGAAAACTTCTCACAGAGGAGAGAAAAAAATTCTTAAATATTGTTGATAGTCCTTGTTCTCATACAATAATAATGTTGATTCTCCAAGTATCTGCTATGCGACAGGACCTATGGTTTTGATGAGTCTAAACATTAGAATAATAATTTAATTGAACCATATGAATATTGCTAATGATATACTAGAGTGTGCAGATTGTTTTGTATTGAAAGAAGATCATCAAATTTGTTCAAGATCCATCCTCTCAGCAGAGCAGGGCCCGGAACATATAATTGTAACGTTTATTGGGCCTCATATCAAACATCTAACGAAAGAAGTTTAAAGCGTCTAGCGAATCATAGATCACACGTCTATACGAGAATCTGATCAAGAGTTTACCAAAATTCTGATCAAATGTTTGATGAAGCCTTTCTGAAGCTTCCAAGGTCTACAAATCAAACTGATGAAGACCAAAACTCAATGAAGGAAGTCAAACTGTTAATCGATCTGAATATAAGAGTTTCCTATGTTCAGTTGTCAAATATAGGCTACTATAAAGTATCGAAAGATCAAAAGATCAAACTGTTGGATACCAAAACTCATTTGAAGATGTATTAAGGAAGCAAAGTACTAAGAGACTTATATAGAGAACTTTCTTTGATTAGTCAAAATAAAGTTGCACGACTAAAATAAAGAAGCAGTAAGCATAAAGACTTCAAGCGTCTGAAGTACAAATGTTAAAATTCTACATGTCATCCATACAAAGTTGATGATATGCAACCAATATTCAAAGTAGAAGAAATACAAAAGTAAAAGTTCTCCTTTGAGTAACGAAAAGCTTACTTTCTAGTACAAGGTATTGACACACGTTGTACAAGAGGAATAATCTATCTCTCCTACAAACTCTGATTTCTCTGCCACATAGAAATAGTACAGGCTTTTCATATCAGGTACAAGCCAACATTCTTCAACATTTATGAATATACAATATGACTCTTTGGAAGACACAACTGAAGACAAAGATACTAGGGTACTTAAGAAATGTTTTAACAAATCTATTCCAAGAGATGACTATATAAATAATACTTTGATGTTTTTGCATTACATACTCAAGGAGATATAGCACAAAAAGATACTCCCTCTGGACTCAATTATAAGCAAAAAAGTACCTATATTTTTTCAACTTGAATATAAGCAAAGTCCAACTAACTCAACTTTATTTAATGTAAGTATTCAAAAAGTCAAGAAAATTAAGGGCCCGTTTGGTTTGCATTTTCATTTTCTGTTTTCATTTTCTAAAATTTGTATTGCTTTTAAATTGCTAACAAGAGGATGGAAGACTCCTTCAATAAACAATTACGACAAAGAGATGATGGAAGGCTAGTTAGGGAGAATACATTTCCGGAAACAATGAAAACAACTATTTGACATTTTCAAAATTATTAGAAATGCTGGATGTGTTATCAAAATTTGAAAAAGAAAATGATATGGCAAAAACTAAAATCAATACAGATTTTAGAAAATGAAAATAGGAAATGAAAATGAAAACCAAATAGGCCCTAACCAATCAAATCAATTCTCCCTTTAATTTTCCAAAAGCGTTGCACATCCCCTAGACAATTAAATGGTAGTTTATTAATTATAACTATTTTTTTACATAAATCAAGATAATCAAACTAAATCAACTAATTTCCTTAATAAGTGTGGAATTTGTTATTTTTTCTTATAATTAAGTCCGAAGGTAGTATCACGTATTAAAAAGATTGAATCTATATTTTGCAAACAATCTTATTTATCCATCCTTCTAAATTCATTATATTCTTTACAAAAGTCTTCAAGCAATCATATCGACCTTCTTACATATCCACCCTTTAAGTGTCTTGCAACTTGTAATTTGAAACTATTGTTGCCTCAACTATTTTGTATCTAAACACATTTTTTTTATCAGATTATCCTCTCACTCAATATGTGAGTGATTATTTTTTCGGAATATTGTCAGACGTCTAAACAACAGTCTCTTCCAATAGTATTTTTTCATACACATGAAATTTGGGGATCGAACTCAGAACCACATACTTAAGGGACTCACGCCCCTTCCACTTGAACCAGCTGACATCGATTAAACAAATGTTTTTAGTACATCCGTTATATAAGTACATTTTTTATCTTTTACATACACCGATACACATACACATACACTGCAATGCATTTTTCATAATTTGTAAAATACTAAAATTTAATCCAAAATTGGGTCGGAGCAACATACCCGAACATTGTTTGGGAAGTAAAACCCAGAAGTTCGTGGTACTTTAGCTAGAAATAGTGCAACACAGAATAATAATATACAAACAACAACATCCTCTTCTTCCTTCATTCATTCCTCACATGGAAACTCTCACATCTCTTTTTCTCAATTCGCATTCGATAACTGCTTCCATCGTTTTCTCTTTTTATCACTCCTTCTGTCATTTTTGCAAACTCGTTTGCGTTTCGTAGCTGTTACCAATCACGGGAAAGGGCGTAATCTCAGACGAAGAAGGTGAACCCTAGAAAATTCCCCTCTTTGAATTTTGTACCCATTCTTCTGATTCTTATTGGAAGACTCACATTTTTTGTTTTTTTTTTTTTGGGCTCTTTGATGATGCAGACGAGGTTGAAATCGACGAGAATGAGAGGGAGCCCGTCGATGGAAATGGATCGGATGAGGGTCGGGATGTGGACGATGACGATGAGAATGAAGAAGAGGGTATGAACTTCGATTGGTTCAGAATTTTGAACTTTGCTCTTTCTGGGAGTTGAAAATTTTCATTTTTTCTACTCCTTTTTTCTGAAATCCATGACGTAGTGGTTGCGTTGTTATGGGTTTTGTATTTAGGACACTAGGGTTTCGACCTTGAGTTAGGGCTTGCTCGTGTTGCATTGTATGGTGTTGATTAGAATTATTGATTGCATATGGTAAATGAAAAAAAAAGGTTTGCTTTGTTTGGTTGATGACATGCGTTTAGAAACGTAATCAAATTTGCAATTTTCATTAGAAAAATCTGAAATATGTGTGCCCGAAATGGATTTTCTTAGGATGAGATTTGTCACTTGGCTTTGCATCGTGAAACTCAACTTTTATATATGTACTGTGCAAAGTTCGATTCTTTAGTGGGAATTTGTGGGAATTGAGAGTGTGTATTTTATATCTTTTTCATTGCGTGCAGTTAGAGAGACTAAGAGAGCACAAGATTCTGACTGGGCAGTGCATTATTTTCATCTTTGTTCTCTATATCTATTGCTTAAGAATTAAGATATAATAGCAATACCTATGGGCTTCACTCACTATCTTCAATCTGGGCTGGGGATGAGACACCCCGATGTCCCACTATAGAAATCCTAATTAACTAAGCCTTAATCTGTTGTATTAACGCTAGTGCGATTATACATACGAAAATAAATTACTTTGCGGAAGTGATAAAATTAAAAATCATTTAAAACATGCACAATTGAATAAAACACACATCGGCTATATATACGTAATAAGTATGTCTGTCACCCAAGTATGATAAATCCCAACAGCGGGATCCTAGGCTTACTAAAATATACAAACACTGTCAAACTAAAACTAAATCTAATACATAAGTTGATCACAGAAAACAGGATAAAAGTCCTATAGCTACTCAGCCCGCCTCTCAAAATACATCCAAAATATAAAATAAGCTCACAGATGCACACAGCTTAACAGACGCATCCGACACATCCACATTATCAGTGATGTGGGCATCTAGAACTACCCTCGCCTTCGCCGTCACAGCGTCTATATAATTGTAGTGGGATCTTCTTTAGATAGCGTTGTGGCCGGTAGTCCTTCCAAGTTGTCGTTCCCATCTTGGCGTTGTTGTTCATCTACTATACCGATAACATACATAGAAAGGTAGAGAAATAAAGGAGATAAGCAAATCTAACGCAGTCATAAAAATGGGGATGGGGACATATAGAACAACAATTACATATACATATACGCATGCAACAAGTAATAGGCAACCATCTTCCGAATCACACAAACACAGTACATCCTCGAAGTTCACTCTCGGTTCAATCCTCTAAGGAGTCTCACTCCTATGCATGTCGGCCGATATCTCTCTTTCGGGTCTCAGTCCCAAGATATTCCCTTATCAAGCCCCTTTGCTTAGGGAATATCAGATAGTTTGTCTAGGTAACTTTTCCGCTCGCCGTGACCCATAAGAGTGCATCTCTCTGTGAGCTCCGCTCCATCGGAGGTATCTGGGTCGCCTCGGATAGTCAACCTTAGACGTGGATACTGAGGGTAAAGTTGAGATAACTAGGCTCTACCGGGGTGCTCGACGCACTAGGTGCTACCTAATGGTCACTGTGTGCCTCCCGAGTCCAGTTTTACATCCCCGAGGTCTTTTCACAGACTGGCCCCTCCGTAATCTGTACTCGCACTTGAGTACAACTAACCTCGTATGACACCCAGTCATATGGCTCGCCACCTTGGCAAAATGCAATGCAACGAACATCGCCATGGTTAACACCGGAACCTTCTTACACATTCACACTCTCACAGTGGATGCCCATACATCCCCAGTCTCAAAGTCACAGTCTCAAGGCATTATCACGGTGTTAACTCTCAACTAATCCATACAACATATATTCGTCATAACAACTAGCTAATCATCAATTCTCATATACCAATATAAAATAATCACATGATCACGTTCAACATATCACGTATAGCAGATATCACATATCATCATGTATAATTCAAATAGCACAGTAACATGCAATTCAAACAACCTCAACCTCGACACATTTTCAAACAACGTTCGCAAATCCTAAACAACCGCTGCATGAAACGAAATTCGGGCTAGAAAGTGAGTTCAAGATCTAAAAGAAAAGACCTCAAAAGTACTACTATTCGGACTCCTTATCTCACAATCTAGATGTTTATTTATAAATTTGGATGGTGAGAATGAAGAGCTACCTGTCCTTAACCTCCTCCAAAAGGTTCAGCCCGATCCAATAGTGAATGAACCTCGGATGGCCGTTCTATGGTGACAGGTTAGAAGCTAGATGAGTTGAGTTTCTCACCCTCTACGTCCACTGTGCGAGCTGAATATCTCACACTATAGAGGTTATTTCGTAATTACAACCGTTGGATTTAAAGAACCTCTAGTCTAGAACCTTCATATGAAATTTGAGCACGATCCAACAGTGGAAGAGTGTGTGCAGAGGATTTCACAGTGACCACTCCAACTAAGCGCTTTGCAACTCAACAATGGTTGCCTTCCTTTGAGAGTTTCTTCCCACTTTTTCCACTGATTATGTGCCCAAAATAAGTGAAGAAGATGATGACCATACATTCATTTCCTTTTATATTAGTTAGTTTAGGATTATTTAATTATTATCTTAGTTTTAGTGGAAGACAAGTGTCATTGCATGCTTTACTTGGATAGTTAGTGGGCTAGGTGTCTTAAGCTTAGGGTGTTAGGTTTGCATGTTATTATTAGGTGTCATGTGTAGGTGGGCTCAGGAACATTTTAGTGGAATGTGAGGTGGCGTGATGGTATGGCGACACGTGTCACCACGTGTAGCTACGTCGGCACAACCGGGTGTTTTCTTCTGCATCTTCTTGCGTAACCTACTGCTGAAATATTTTTCTTAACTATTTTAGACTACTCCTAAAAACTTATTGTACTCAAGCCCGACCTGAATTTAATATTCTAACTCTTAATTAATTAACTGACTAATTAATCGCTCAGTTTAGCGTTTGTTTACGTTTCGGACCCGTTTCAACTCCGACTCTCCTCAAACTTGAAACACAAGCTAACTAACACCAAAGGAACATGATTAAGTCTTTAATCATACTTAATCTCTTCCTTAAACCCTAATAAATAAATCGGGGTGTTACATTACTACCCCCCTTAAAATAAATTTCGTCATCGAAATTTAAATTAAGTTACCTCATGCGAAAAGATGTGGATATTGTTGTTGCATGTTAGCTTCTCTTTCCTATGTCACATTTCCAGTAACTGCATCCCAAATGACCTTGACTAATGGAATATGCTTCCCGTGGAGTTCTTTTATCCTTCGGTCCTCGATCTGTATAGGCAATGCCTCATACTCGAGGTTTTCTCTTAACTGTATTGATTCGGGTTCTATAATATGCGATGGATTAAGATAATATTTTGAGTTGGGATACACGGTAAACATCATGAAGGTTTGAAAGATTGGGCAGTAAGGCTATCTGATAGGCAACTGGACCAATTCGGCGAAGAATTTGAAATGGTCTGATAAAATGAGGTGTAAGCTTTCTGGATTTTATTGCCCTGCCAATTCCAATTCTCGGTGTGACTCGCATGAAAACATGATCGCCTTCCTGGAACTCCAAAGACATTCTCCTCTTGTCGCTATAGCTCTTCTTCCTATCTATCGTTTCTTTCATCTTCTCCAGGATATTCCGTACTTTTTCCATAGTTTGTTGTACCACCTCGAGTCCAATTAACTGGTTTTCTCCCATCTCGTACCAACAAAGAGGTATTATGTACTTTTTTCCATACAACGCTTCATATGGCGCCATGCCAATACTTGTGAGAAAACTGTTATTATATGTGAATTCAATCAGTGGAAGAAATTCGTCCTAACTTTCGGTGTGTTCCAACACACATGCTCTTAACAAATCTTTCAATGACTGGATTGTTCTCTCCGACTGAGCATCTGTCTGAGGATGATAAGCCAAACTCGTCCTTAACTTTGTTCCCAAAGAACTGTGTAAACTCTGCCAAAACCTTGATGTAAATCTCGGATTTCTGTCCGAAATTATACTCGAGGGCACTCCGTGCAATCTCAACTTCCTTGATATACAACTGAGTTAATCTTTCCATTGAGAACCTTTGATTGATAGGAAGGAAATGAGCACATTTCATCAATCTATCAATTATAACCCAGATTGCGTCATATTTCTTTTGTGTCTTCGGTAAACCAGACACAAAGTCCATTGCAATACTATCCCATTTCCATTCTGGGATGTCCAAAGATTGCAATAATCCCACTGGCTTTTGGTGTTCAATCTTTGCTTTCTGACACACCAAGCAGGATTGGACATATTCCGCAACTTCCATTTTCATTCCAGGTCACTAGAACATTTTCCTCAAATCTTGATACATCTTTGTGGCATCTGGGTGGAAACTCAACTTGCTTTTAGGCGCCTCCTCCAGAATTAGATTCTTAACTTCCTTATCTTTAGGCACACATATTCTCTCTCCAACCCATATGATTCCATCAGTATCTCTCTTAAACTCTACTGCCTTACCTTCTTCTATCATCTTGTTAACCTTTTGGAGATACTGGTTTCAGCTTTCTTCTTCCAGACTAAGTCTAGGAATCCACTTGTGTTAGTGACCACTCCTAAACTCACCTTCTTCTGGGATAATTCCGTTATCCCAAGATTGAGATCTCTAAATTGTTCGATCCACTCTAACTCCTTAACCATCATAGCAGACACTTGCAAAGATTTCGGACTTAATGCGTCCTCTACGACGTTTGCTTTTCCTGGATGATATTGGAAATCGAACTCATAATCCTTTATGAATTCTATCCATCTCCGTTGTCTCATGTTTAGCTCCTTTTGATCGAACAGGTATCTTAAACTCTTGTGATCGCTGTAAACTGTGAATTTAGCACCATACAAATAGTGTCTTCATATCTTCAATGCAAACATTATTGCGGCTAACTCGAGATCATGGGTGGGATAGTACTTTCCTTTCTTGCATAATTACACAAGCCAGGCCTTGATGTGATGCGTCACAATACACATCAAATGGTGCTAATGGATCCGGTAAGACTATTACAGGAGATGTTGTAAGCCTCCTCTTCAATTCCTGAAAACTAGCCTAGCACTTGTTTGTCCATTCAAACATCTTACCTTTTCTCGTCAATTCCGTCATTGGTAACTCAATTTTCGAGAATCCTTCTATGAACCTTCTGTAGTAACCTGCCAATCCAAGGAAACTTCTGACTTCGCCTACTGTTTTAGGGCATTCCCAATTCACAACCGCTTCAACTTTGGCAGGATCCACAGCTATCCCATCTTTGTATATAACATGCCCAAGAAATTGTACTTTCTCCAACCAGAATTCACACTTGGACAACTTGGCATAGAGTTGTCTGTCCTAAAGTACTTGAAGTACAACCCGAAGAAGCTTTGTATGTTCTTCTCTACTCGAGGAGTAGATCAGAATGTCATCGATAAACACAACGAAAAACTTGTCAAGGTATGGTTTGAAAATCCGATTCATATAGTCCATGAATACAGCAGGAGCATTAGTTATGCCAAACGACATAACCAGATACTCGTAGTGATCGTGCCGACACCTGAAAGCAGTCTTCGGTATATCATCTTCCTTCACTCTGAACTGATGGTATCCAGACCTTAGATCTATTTTAGAGAACACGGTCACTCCCCGCAACTGATCCATAAGATCATCAATCCTCGGCAACAGATATTTATTCTTGATTGTTACTTTATTCAATTGTCGATAATCGACGCATAACCTTGAGCTACCATCCTTCTTCTTCACAAAAAGAACTGGCACTCCCCATGGTGATACACTTGGTCGGATAAAAACCTTTTTCAACATGTCATCCAACTGTTTCTTCAATGTAACAGCCTGATTATAATTATGCTGTTCAACCAGGTAAAATATAAATAATTATATTTTAATTTGAGAGTTAGAAAGTGTTTTTGAATAAAATAAAATCATATTCATAGTCTACTTTATGGTAGAGGGTTACGGTAAAATTTTTGGTTGAAAATTCAGTCGAAAGCCGGTCTGCGTTTTCACTGCCGGTACAAGTTTACTGAGTAGAAAACCTAATTTTGAATCGTGAACAAAACGGTTAATGTTTTTGTGATGTTTTGCATGATATTGGCAATTTTCGTAAATTTGAGTTCTGAAATAAAATATAATATTTATTCCAGGTGAAATACGATCGGAAACTTGAACCGGATACGCAACGGAGCGGGAGCACAAAAGTGATGAGGTGACATGTGAGAGTGAGGTGACTTACTAGGGGAATGACCTAAGTCACATCCTAAAAAGTGGTCATGATGACACTTTTCAAATTATATCATATTATATTCTAAAAACCTATTTTTCTCTTTCCTCTTCAACCAAACAAGTCTTAAAGACAAAACTTGCTCTTCAAGCTCATACTCTCTCCAACATTTCGTGCTCCCCTATCCCTCCTCTATATAATCATCATTCATCTTCATTCTCTCATTTTCTTCCTCCATCTTCATACTTCTTCAACTTTTTCCATTTCTTCTTTTTTTCAAACACTTAAAGCTTCCATTTTTATTAGTATTTTCCACTTGAGTTCTTCATTAAAGTTCTTCTTTATACTAAGGGTAATGTTTTCATATGAATCTTTTTGCAAGTTTCATATTTTATTTCTTAGTTTGCTTTATGTGTTCTTTATATGCTTTAAACTTCTAAAATCTCTCTAAAATGGTAGAAAACTCTTTTTGGGTTGAAACCACTTTCTATAGTCTTGTATTAACTTATATTTTCACATACTAAAAGGTTTGTAAAACAAAAATCTCTACCTCTATCTTCCTATGAAGGCCGAATGCTAAGCATATGTGGCCTAGGAGGTTTTTGCTTCAAATTTTGGAATATGATCATATGTTTGGGCTTCTAACTATTCCTTGATCTTAAATCTATAAATCTTGAAAGGTTTGATAGCTTGTTTTCCTATTATGGCCGAAAATATGTATAAGTAAGCCTAGGATACTATGCTTCAACTTTCCAAGTCTGATCATGGATTTAGAACTCTTAATACCTTGTGATTATAAACCTAAGAGTTGTTATCAAACAAATAATATTTTTCCTCATTATCCTATGTAAGCCGAAACTTAAATGTTTTAGAGCAAGGATGTTTGAGTTTCATTTTCCAAAATGATCATGGACTAAGGCTCCTTAATATAGAAGGATGCTAGGTCTAAGAGATTGAAAAGTTTAAGGATTTCTAACTTGTTTATTCTATGTTATTGAACCTAGGATGTGTTATTTCTAATTTTCCAAAATGATCATGGACTTGAGCTCCATAAGATATTTGATGCTAAGTCTAAGAGATTGCAAAGTATAAGTTTCCATTGTTTTCCAAAATGATCATGGACTTGAGCTCCATAAGATATTTGGATGCTAAGTCAAAGAGATTGGAGAGTTTAGAGATTTCTAGCCTATAAATCCCATGAAGGCCGAACCTAGGATACTTTGTTTTTCATTTTCCAAAATGATCATGGACTTGAGCTCCTTAATACATTTGGATGCTAAGTCTAAGAGATTGGAAAGTTTAAAGATTTCTAGCCTATTTTATAATACAAGGCCGAAACCTACCCTAAGTGGTTGGATGATTTTTATTCCATATTTTCAAGTTATAGCAATTTATCTAAGTTACCTAAAACCTAAGTGATAAGTATCTAAAGGCTTATGTTGAGAAAAGAATCATAACTCTAATTTGAATTAAATGGCCAAACCTAGCCTAAAGATAACATAGACGAGTTTGTTTGATTTATTGGTTATTATGTTGATTGGTTGAAGGTGGAGTTAGTACTTTGTGGTGTGACAACGAGGAGCTTCGAGTTCGGTAGTTCGGTGATAACCCAGGTGGGGGGAAGAACCAACCTATCGTCGGAATGGATAAGTAGTAGATTATATAATAATTGTGTAGGGCGACCTAAACCTACTAGTAGTCGAGTAATCGACAAGAGCAAAATCACATTGGAAACCTTTTCTGAAAAACCAATGGTGAATCGGGTATTGTAGGTTTATCGATATTAGGTTGATTTTATATTGTTGATGGTTGATTTAATTTATTACCTTTATTGAATTGATTTTGTGCTATGTTGGTGATATGGGAATGTTTTGATTGATATTGTATTATGCATGATCTGCCTGGTTTGTATTATTATGCTTAGTGATTTTTAAGTAAATATATATATGTTGTCCAAGAGATGATTGTTTTGGGCGTGAGGATAATAATGATTTAGAAGTGCCTAACCTAGATGATGTATGTTAAAGAGGTGTTATGGCATAGAATATGTGTCAAGTTCTAATGAAAGGTTAAGGCACTAGGATGTTGTTAAAACGGGTTGGTGAGATTCAAGTATAGGTGTTGTTGTCCACAACCGTGTATTGGTAATATAATACACAAGGACAAAAGTGTATTGATAATATAATACACAAAGACAAAAGTGTATTGGTAATATAATACGCAAGGACATCTGTGTATTGGTAATATAATACACCGTGTATTGGTAATATAATACACGTAAAACACTTCTGTGTATTGGTAATATAATACACCGTGTATTGGTAATATAATACACGTAAAATCAAGAGTTCTCGCGAGACCACTTCCACCTTAGGGAATGGGGGTGGAACACCTTAACGGGAATGGAGGTGTGCACTAGGTGGAACATCCTAACGGGAATGAGGGTGTGCCCCGATGCAAATGAGGAATGGTGACAGGAGTGGTAGTGGCCACGATAACGTAAAGACATGGTGGTAGGATTAGAGAGGTTACGTTAAAATAAAGTGTTAGATTACCTGAGAGTAAGGGTGGAGGATGATATATATTAACTTGAGGATGATTCGTTAGTTATGTGTGTTGGTTGTCTGTGACAATTACTGTATAATTTACTATGACTCTTTTCCGCCTTTTGATGATAGAACTGTTTCTTATCCCCTGTATATTTTTGTATGTTGTATTTTATCTCCTTGTGGAATCGTACGAGAAGACCCTGTGGATGAGCGTTACCAGGAGGAGTTGGATGGAACTCCCTACGAACCGGAGGCTGGAGGACGAGCAGTGACCCATGGTGATTAGGATCTAGTTTGTTATGGCCAGTGCATCTCGTGAGGTGTATTTTTAATATGTTTTCCACTGTTTAACACTTTGTCTTAGTATATGCCCGTGAGGGATCCTACTGATAGGATATCCTCAACAGTGTTTTGTAATATGCATAATATACTTATATTGTGATATGCCATTCTATACGAAGTTGTATACTTTATAAGTTAAGTTTTAATTTTTATGTATTTTCACGATAAGCGTGCGATTAAGTAATTAAATAATGAGATTTTAATCTAATGACACAAAGAGGCACAACGAGGTGTCTCATTCAGCTCTGTCAACTCTGATGGGGACATTCGATATGGAGTTATCGATATCGATCCGGTCCCTGGTACGAGATTTATTGCAATCTCTATCTCTCTTCTAGGTGGAACCTGGAACATCATCCGGGAAAACCTCTGGAAACTCTCAAACAACAGGCAGTGCATTCGGCTTAGGAGATTCCTTTGCTTCCAAGGAAAGCAGCACCATGCAATCTTCCGATCGTCCATTCCGAGTCATTGTCATTGACAGGCAATAATCCAAATTGCTCCAAGAAACGAAGGGTTTTGTTTGAACAGTCTAAAATTACATGATTAGCCGAAAGCCAGTCCATGCCTAGTATAATATCAATCTGTTGTATAGGCAAACAGATGAGGTCCACTTTGAATTGTCTATTTTCCAAAATAATAGGACAATCCCGGCAAACAAATATAGTTGTCAATGTTTCACCCATAGGAGTAGAAACAGTAAGGTCGTAAGGTAACGAAGAAACAGGTAAATGCAAATGATCTATGCACTCCATTGATATAAAAGAATGACTAGCACCCGAATCAAATAAAACCGATAAGAGTTTACCGAACACTAAACACTTACCCTATATAAGATAAGGACATCGAGAGGTTTCAGATCCTCTCACGGCAAAGACTCTTTCCACAGCCCGAGGTGTTCCTCCTTGTTGAGTTCTTGTATAGGTCTGATTCCCTGCTCCTTGATTCCTTCCAACTGGCTATGCATTTTGAGCTCTCCCAGTATTGCCTTGAGGGCAATTCCATGACATGTGGCCCACGTTGCCACAACTAAATCAAGTAATATTCTGCAACTGAGGGCAATCCTTCTTGAGATGCGGTCCTCCGCATTTGAAGCATGTGAAGCCTCTCTACTGTGCTCGACTTGAACTCTCTCCTCTGCCATTCACCGACTAATGAGCCGGACGACTGTATGGTTTCGCACTTGACTGGAATCTACTTCCTCTTCCTCTCTGATTTTTTCCCCGTACTGGTCCACCGCTTCTTTGTTGTCGTTGAATATTTCTAGAATGATCATGTCCCTCTAACACAACACACTTCTCCATTAGAGCCGGGAAATGATTCAACTCCAATGGCAGCATTGTCCACTTCAGCTCGGGCCTCAAACCATCTTCAAACTTCCTGCACACCCATTCCTCATCTGGGTGTACCTGGTAGAACTGTGAGAATTTTAGCAATGCCTCGAACCTTGCGGCATACTCCCCAACTGTCATAGATCCTTGTTCCAGAAAACTCTCCTTGAAGACTTCCCAGTTGATTTCCTGCCCTTCAGCCTCCAACAACCTCTGCTTGTTCCTCCACCAGGATTCTGTTGCTCCGACAAGCATGAAAGCGGCATAGGTCACTTACCGTTCTTCTCTGCAGTGCATAGCCACAAAGACCTTCTCCACCTCCTGTAACCATTTCACTTGGTACTGCCTTTCTTCCTGCTCTTCCTGCCTCTGCATGACTAGGTATTCTGATGAGTTTGCTGCAGTATAGCAGTAGCCAGCTCTCTCATCACTCTCATAGTATCATTGACATCACCACCATTATTAGCCCCCGATGAACTTCCGGGTACATCGGTGGCTCTGTCTCCTCCAGTCCTACCACCCATTCCTCTCCTTCCGTTAGCACGAGCCATTCTAATTTCCTGTAAAAGAAATCATCAACTCTTTTATTCATAAGATATGTAAGGCTATATACTCGAATATATTACTTTACATGTCTTACAAATAATTAACAGTTATTCTCATACAGTAAGGATAACTTGCGCATCGGACACTCTACCCAATCTAAGCATAGCTGACATCCAAAAGTGGATTCAACTAAAGTGTCGGTACTCATCCTACCCCATAGTCCTCACTCCTAATCAGACTTAGTCCCACAGTTCAATTTAGAATCGAACTGCTCTGATACCACCAAATGAGACACCTCGATGTCCCACTATAGAAATCCTAATTAACTAAGCCTTAATCCACTGTATTAATGCTAGCGCGATTATACATACGAAAATAAATTACTTTGCAGAAGCGATAAAATTAAAAATCGTTTAAAACATGCACAGCGGAATAAAACACACATCAGCTATATATACATAATAAGTACGTTTGTCACCCAAGTACGATAAATCCCAACAGCGGGATCCTAGGCTTACTAAAATATACAAATACTGTCAAACTAAAATTGAACCTAATACATAATCTGATCACAGAAAACAGGAGAAAATTCCTATAGCTACTCAGCCCGCCTCTCAAAATACATCCAAAATATAAAATAAGCTCACAGAGGCACACAGCCTAACAGACGCATCCGACAAATCCACATCATCAGTGATGTGGGCATCTAGAACTACCCTCGCCTTCGCCATCACAGCGTCTATATAATTGTGGTGGGATCTTCTTTAGATAGCGTTGTGGCCGGTAGTCCTTCCAAGTTGTCGTTCCCATCTTGGCATTGTTGTTCATCTACTATACCGATAACATACATAGAAAGGTAGAGAAATAAAGGAGATAAGCAACTCTAACACAGTCATAAAAATGGGGATGGGGACACATAGAACAACAATTACATATACATATACACTTGCAACAGGTAATAGGCAACCATCTTCCGAATCACACCAACACAGCACATCCTCGAAGTTCACTCTCAGTTCAATCCTTTAAGGAGTCTCACTCCTATGCATGTCGGTCGATATCTCTCATCCGGGTTTTTGCCCCGAGATATTCCCTTATCAAGCCCCTTTGCTTAGGGAATATTAGTTAGTTTATCTAGGTAACTTTTTTGCTCGCCGTGACCCATAAGAGCGCATCTCTCTGTGAGCTCCGCTCCATCGGAGGTATCTGGGTCGCCTCGGATAGTCACCCTTAGACGTGGATACTCAAGGTAAATTCGAGATAACTAGGCTCTACCGAGGTACACAACGCACTAGGCGCTTCCTAATGGTCACTGTGAGCCTCCCGAGTCCAGTTTTACATCCCCGAGGTTTTTCTGGATGGCCCCTCCGTATCAAGTAATATGTACTCGCACTCGAGTACAACTAACCTCGTATGACACCCAGTGATACGGCTCGCCACTTTGTCAAAATGTAATGCAACAAACATCGCCATGGTTAACACCGGAACCTTCTTACACATTCACACTCTCACAGCGGATGCCCATACATCCCCAGTCTCGAAGACACGGTCTCAACGCATTATCACGGTGTTAATTCTCAACTCCTCCATACAACATATATTCGTCATAACAACTAGCCAATCATCAATTATCATATATCAATATAAAATAATCACATAATCACGTTCAACATATCAATTCAGACTAGAAAGTGGGTTCAAGATATAAAAGAAAAGTCCTCAAAAGTACTACTATTCGGACTCCTTATATCACAATACATATATTTATTTATATATTTGAACGGTGAGATTGAAGAACTACCCGTTCTTAACCTCCTCCAAAAGTTTCAGCCCGATCCAACGGTGAACGAACCTCGGATGGTCGTTCTATGGTGACAGGTTAGAAGCTAGACGAGTTGAGTTTCTCACCCTCTACGTCCATTATGCGAGTTGAATATCTCCCACTATAGAGGTTATTTAGAAATTACGCCCGTTGGATTTAAAGAACCTCTAGTCTATAACCTTCATATGAAATATGAGGACGATCCAACGGTGGAAGAGTGTGTGGTGACGATTTCACAGTGACCACTCCAACTAAGCTTTGCAACTCAACAATGGCTGCCTTCCTTTGAGAGTTTCTTCCCACTTTTTCCTCTGGTTATGCGCTCAAAAGAAGAGAAGAATATGATGACCATGCATTCATTTCCTTTTATATTACTTAGTTTAGGATTATTTAATTATTATCTTAGTTTTAGTGGAAGACAAGTGTCATTGCATGCTTTACTTGGATAGTTAGTGGGCTATGTGTCTTAAGCTTAGGGTGTTAGGTTTGCATGTTATTATTAGGTGTCATGTTTAGGTGGGTTTAGGAACATTTTAGTGGAATGTGAGGTGGTGCGATGGTATGGCGACACGTGTCATCACGTGTTGCTACGTCAGCACAACCGGGTGTTTTCTTCTGCATCTTCTTGCGTAACCTACTGTTGAAATATTTTTCTTAACTATTTTAGACTACTCCTAAAAACTTATTGTACTCAAGTCCGACCTAATTTTAATATTCTAACTCTCAATTAATTAATTAATTGAGTAATTAATCGCTCGGTTTAGTGTTTGTTTGCGTTTCGGACCCGTTTCAACTCCGACTCTCCTCAAACTTGAAACACAAACAAACTAACACCAAAGGAACATGATTAAGTCTTTAATCATACTTAATCTCTTCCTTAAACCCTAATCAAGAAATCAGGGTGTTACAGGGGACAATTTTCGTGCGAGCTGAGGTTGACAGCCTGTTGGCTGCTGTTTGTCGGTTCCCACTTAGAAAAAGTGAAGTTTAGGGCCCGTTTGGTTTGTATTTTCATTTCTTGTTTTCATTTTCTAAAATTTGTATTGATTTTAAATTGCCAACAAGATGATGGAAGACTCCTACAATAAACAATTACGACAAAGAGAGGATGGGAGGCTAGTTGGGAAGAATACATTTCCGGAAACAACGAAAACAACTATTTGACATTTTCAAAATTTCTAGAAATGTTGGATGTGTTTCCAAAATTTGAAAAAGAAAATGATGTGACAAATACTAAAATAAATACAGATTTTAGAAAATAAAAATAGGAAACAAAAATAAAAACCAAACAGGCCCTAACCAATCAAATCAATTCTCCCTTTACATTTCCAAAAGCGTTGCACATTCCCTAGACAATTAAATGGTAGTTTATTAATAAGTCTAGAATTAGTTATTTTTTCTTATAATTAAGTCGGAAGGTGGTATCACGTATTAAAAAGCTTGAATCTATATTTTGCAAACAATCTTGTTTATCCATCATTCTCAACTCATTATATTCTTTAGAAAAGTCTTCTAGCAATCATATCGATCTTCTTACATATCCACTCTTTAAGTGTCTTGCAACTTGTAATTTGAAACTATTATTGCCTCAACCATTTTGTATCTAAACACATTTTTTTTATCATATTATCCTTTCACTCAATGTGTGAGTGATTATTTTTTCAAAATATTGTCAGAATTCTAAACAAGAATCTCTTCCAATATTATTTTTTCATATACATGAAATTTGGGGATCGAACTCAGAACCACATACTTAAGGGACTCAAGCCCCTTCCACCTGAACCAACTGACATCAGTTAAATAAATGTTTTTAGTACATCCATTATATAAGTACATTTTTTATTTTTTACATACACTGATACACATACACACACACTGCAAAGCATTTTTCATAATTTGCAAAATACTAAAATTTAATCCAAAATCGGGTCGGAGCAACAAACCCACACATTGTTTGGGAAGTAAAACCCAGAAGTTCGTGGTACTTTAGCTAGCAATAATGCAACACATAATATAAATATACAAACAACAACATCCTCTTCTTCCTACATTCATTCTTCACTTGGAAACTCTCACATCTCTTTTTATCAATTTGCATTCGATAACTTCTTCCATCGTTTTCTCTTTTTATTGCTCATTCTGACATTTTTGCAAGGTCATCTGCGTTTTGTAGCTGTTACCAATCATGGGAAAGGGCGCATTCTCAGACGAAGAAGGTGAACCCTAGAAAATTCCCTTCTTTGAATTTCATACTCATTCTTTTGATTCTTATTGGAAGAGTCTCATTTTTGGTTTTTTGGGATCTTTGATGATGCAGACGAGGTTGAACTCGACGAGGATGAGAGGGAACACGTCGATGGAGATGGATTGGATGAGGGTCACGATGTGGACGATGATGATGAGGATGAAGAAGAGGGTATGAACTTCAATTGGTTCGGAATTTTGAACTTTGGTCTTTGTGGGAGTTGGAAATTTTCATTTTTTCTACTCTTTTTTCGCAAATCAATGACGTAGTAGTTGCATTGTGAAGGGTTTTGTATTTAGGACACTAGGGTGGTTTCGACCTTGAGTTAGGGCTTGCTCGTGTTGCATTGTATGGTGTTGATTAGAATTATTTATTGCATATGGTAAATGAAAAAAAAGGTTCGCTTTGTTTGGTTGATGACATGCGTTTGGAAACATAACCAAATTTGCAATTTTCATTTGAAAATCTGAAATGGGTGTGCCTGAATTGGATTTTCTTAGGATGAGATTTATCACCTGGTTATGCATCGTGAAACTCAAGTTTTATATATGTACTGTGCAAAGTTCGGTTCTTTAGTGGGAATTTGTGGGAATTGAGAGTGTGTATTTTATATCTTTTTCATTGCCTGCAGTTAGAGAGACTGAGAGAGCACAAGATTTTGGCTGGGCAGTGCATTATTTTTCACCTCTAAGCTAGAGGTGTTTCGCCTTTTACTAAACTTACATTCCATATACCCAGTCTTGCTTCTACTCAAACGGCAGCCATGTGCTTCTAAAGCTTGTCTCCAAGTCTCCAACCTTCCATTTATATCCTTTCTCGACTCTCCAACTAAAACTATATCATCTGTAAAAAGCATGTATCGCGGTGCTGGCTCTTGAATGTGCTCCGTAAGTACATCCAAGACCAAAGTAAAAAGATAGGGGCTTAAAGCTGACCCTTGGTGTAGACCTATGGTTATTGGGAAATCTTCCATGGCTCCACCCTACGTTCTCACACTAGTCGTGGTCCCCTCGTACATATCCTTAATAGCTCGAATATAAGCAATCCGAACACCTTTCTTTTCTAGGGCTTTCCACAAAACCTCTCTTGGCACCCTATCATACGCTTTCTCCAAATCAATGAAGGCCATGTGTAAATCTTTTTTATCCCTTCGATATTGTTCCATCACTCATCGTTGCAAGTAAATTGCTTCCATGGTCGGCCTCCCGGGCATAAAATCAAATTGGTTGTCGGTGATTTTGGTTTCTTTTATTAGTTCAAGCACCATTTCCCATAGCTTCATAGTATGACTCATAAGCTTAATCCCCCTATAATTTGCGCAATTTTGTATATCTCCCCTGTTCTTGTAAATCGGAACTAAAGTGCTTCTCCTCCATTTGTCCGACATTTTCTTTGACCTCATAATCTCTTTAAAAAACTTCGTGAGCCAACTAATGCCTCGATTTCCTAGACTCTTCCATACCTCCACAGGTATATTGTCCGGTCCAACTGCCTTGCCATTATCCATCCTTCTCAAAGCTTCTTTTACCTCATGCTATTGGATTCTACGATAAAAGTGTAATTTTGGTCCTCCTCTCCGATGTCAAGCACCCGTGAGCATGATAAAACTTCAAATCCTTCGTTAAATAACTTGTGGAAATAATTCTTCCATCTATCTTTAATATCTTGTTCCTTAACTAAAACTCTACCTTCTTCATCCTTAATACACTTTACTTGGTCCAAGTCTCTTGTCTTTCTTTCCCTATTTTTAGCAAACCTATAAATAGATTTCTCACCATCTTTGGTGCCTAAGGATTGGTACAACTCGTCAAAAGCTTTAGTTCTAGTTTCACTCACTCCCTTCTTGGACTTTTTTTGGCCACCTTATAATTTTCTCAATTTTCAGCATTTTTACATAAAGATCAAGCTTTAAAACATTCCCTTTTAACCCGAACCTTAGCTTGCACACTTTCATCCCACCACCAGGATTCTTTACCCCTAGGTCAGAATCCTCTTGATTCACCAAGCATTTCTATATCTACCTTCCTAATCCCCTTGGCCATCTTGTCCCACATATCATTTACACTTACGTTTGCCTCCCAAAACCCTCTCTCCAAAACCTTATGTTGGATGATCCTTTGTTTTTCACCTTTCAGTTGCCACCACTTGATCCTTGAAACCTTTTCATGGCCTCTTCTCTTCACACTCCTCTTAACTCATACATCCATAACCAAGACTCTATGTTGGGTAGTCAAGCTCTCTCTAGGTATGACTTTACAGTCCAAGCAAATCTTTCTATCAGATCTTCTAATAAGAAAGAAATCTATTTGAGAGCTTGTCACCCCACTTTTGTACGTATTGGCTATAGTAAGATCGAAAGTAGATGAAAAGTTCAGAATAGACTTACCCTCACCATTTACCTCCCCTAGGCCATATCCCCCATGGAAACACTCGTAACCTCTAGGTGCCCTCCCTACATGCCCATTTAGATCCTCTCCTAAGAAAATCTTTTCACCTAGCGGTATTTCCTGAATTAGGCCTTCTAAATCCTCCCAAAATTTTACCTTAAAGTGTTCTTATAACCCTACCTGAGGTGCATAAGCACTAATCGTATTAAATGTGTCTTGTTCCACTTCAAATTTTAGGGCAATGATCCTATCTCCAACCCTTTTTACATCCACAATATCATTCTTCCAATATTTATCCACAATTATGCCCACCCCATTTCTCGATTTTAATTTACCAGTGTACCAAAGCTTAAAACCCGAAGAGTCTAATTCCTTTACCTTTTCTCCCACCCACTTAGTTTATAGTAGGCACATGAAATTGATCCTCCTCCTAATCATAGTGTCAATTATTCCCATTGATTTACCGTTAAGTGTGCCTATATTCCAAGTTCAAAACCGAATCCTACTATCGTGAACTAGCTTCTTTACCCACACCCGTTCACAAATATGTGGAAACCCTTGCTTATTTTTCACTACATCCAGGCGACGATGCAGCGGCCCTTGCTCATTTGACATTGTACTCGACCTATACAGCACGTTGCTTCTGGGCAATGACCTAGCATTAACATTATTATGTCGTTGATGCATGTCATAGAGATTCGACTAAGTTTTAAGTTGGCTGTCGATGACCTAACACAACCCTCTCCTTTTATCCGGGCTTGGGACCGGCTACGTTTAGCTTTGTCACAAAGCACAACATAGGCAGGATTTTTTACATAAATCAAGACAATCAAAATAAATTAACTAATTTCCTTAATAAGTGTGGAATTTGTTATTTTTTCTTATAATTAAGTCGGAAGGTAGTATCACGTATTAAAAAGCTTGAATCTATATTTTGCAAACAATCTTGTTTATCCATCCTTCTCAACTCATTATATTCTTTAGAAAAGTCTTCAAGCAATCATATCGATCTTCTTACTTATCCACCCTTTAAGTGTCTTGCAACTTGTAATTTGAAACTATTGTTGCCTCAACCATTTTGTATCTAAACACATTTTTTTTAATCAGATTATCCTCTCACTCAATGTGTGAGTGATTATTTTTTCGAAATATTGTCAAACATCTAAACAAGAATCTCTTCCAATAGTATTTTTTCATACACATGAAATTTTGGGATCGAACTCAGAACCACATACGTAAGGGACTCAAGCCCCTTCCACTTGAACCGACTGACATCGGTTAAACAAATGTTTGTAGTACATCCGTTATATAAGTACGTTTTAATTTATCTTTTACATACACCGATACACATACACATACATTGCAATTCATTTTTTATAATTTGTAAAATACTAAAATTTAATCCAAAATCGGGTCGGAGCAACATACCCGAACATTGTTTGGGAAGTAAAACCCAGAAGTTCGTTGTACTTTAACTAGCAATAGTGCAACGTAAAATATAAATATACAAACAACAACATCCTCTTCTTCCTTCATTAATTCTTCACTTGGAAACTCTCACATCTCTTTTTCTCAATTCGCATTCGATAACTGCTTCCATCGTTATCTGTTTTTATCGCTCCTTCTGTAGTTTTTGTAAGCTAGTTTGCGTTTCGTAGCTGTTACCAATCATGGAAAAGGGTGTAATCTCAGACGAAGAAGGTGAACCCTAGAAAATCCCCCTATTTGAATTTCGTACCCATTCTTCTGATTCTTATTGGAAGACTCACATTTTTGGTTTTATTTGTGCTCTTTGCTGATGCAGACGAGGTTGAACTCGACGAGGATGAGAGGGAACCCGTCGATGCAGATGGATTGGATGAGGGTCGCGATGTGGACGATGATGATGAGGATGAAGAAGAGGGTATGAACTTCGATTGGTTCGGAATTTTGAACTCTGCTCTTTCTGGGAGTTGAAAATTTTCATTTTTTCTACTCCTTTTTCGTAAATCAATGACGTAGGGTTACGTTGTTAAGGGTTTTGTATTTAGGACACTAGGATTTCGAACTTGAGTTAGGGCTTGCTCGTGTTGCATTGTATGGTGTTGATTAGAATTATTGATTGCATATGGTAAATGAAAAAAAATGGTTCACTTTGTATGGTTGATGACATGCATTTGGAAATGTAATCAAATTTGCAATTTTCATTAGAAAATCTAAAATGGGTGTTCCTGAATTGGATTTTCTTAGGATGAGATTTGTCACCTGGCTATGCATCGTGAAACTCAAGTTTTATATATGTACTGTGCAAAGTTCGGTTCTTTAGTGGGAATTTGTGGGAATTGAGAGTGTGTTTTTATATCTTTTTCATTGTCTGCAGTTAGAGAGACAGAGAGAGCACAAGATTTTGGTTGGGCAGTGCATTATTTTCATCTTTGTTCTCTATATCTATTGCTTAAGAATTAAGAAGTAATAGCAATACCTCTAGGCTTCACTCACTATCTTCAATCTGGGCTGGGGACAATTTTCGTGCGAGCTGAGGTTGACAGCCTGTTGGCTACTGTTTGTCGGTTCCCACTTAGAAAAAGTGAAGTTTAGGGCCCGTTAGGTTTGCATTTTCATTTCCTGTTTACATATTCTAAAATTTGTATTGATTTTAAATTGCCAGCAAGTGGATGAAAGACTCCTACAATAAACAATTACGACAAAGAGAGGATGGAATGCTAGTTAGGAAGAATACAGTTCCGGTAACAATGAAAACAACTATTTGGCATCTTCAAAATTTCTAGAAATGCTGGATGTGTTTTCAAAATTTGAAAAATAAAATGATGTGGCAAATACTAAAATCATTACAGATTTTAGAAAATGCAAATGCAAACCAAACATGCCCTAACCAATCAAATCAATTGTCCCTTTACTTATCCAAAAGCATTGCACATTCTCTAGACAATTAAATTGAGAGTGTGTATTTTATATCTTTTTCATTGCCTGCAATTAGAGAGACTGAGAGCCCAAGATTTTGGCTGGGCAGTGCATTATTTTTCATCTTTGTTCTCCATATCTATTGCTTAAGAATAAAGATGTAACAGCAATACCTCTAGGCTTCACTCATTGTCTTCAATAAGGGCTGGGGACAATTTTTGTACGAGCTGAGGTTGACAGCCTGTTTGCTTCTGTTTGTCGGTTCCCACTTAGAAAAAGTGAAGTTTAATTTTGGAGTTTTTCCCCAAGTATGGTGATTTCTTTTAAGAGTTTTGGATCCCTTAGGGCCTGTTTGGTTTGCATTTTCATTTCCTGTTTTAATTTTCTAAAATTTGTATTGATTTTAAATTGCCAACAAGAGGATGGAAGACTCCTACAATAAACAATTACAACAAAGAGAGGATGGAAGGCTAGTTAGGAAGAATACATTTCCGGAAACAATGAAAACAACTATTTGACATTTTCAAAATTTCTAGAAATGCTAGATGTGTTTTCCAAATTTGAGAAAGAAAATGATGTGGCAAATACTAAAATCAATACAGATTTTAGAAAATGAAAATGCAAACCAAACATGCCATAACCAATCAAATCAATTCTCTCTTTACTTTTCCAAAATCATTGCACATTGCCTAGACAATTAAATGGTAGTTTATTAATTATAACTCTTTTTTTTTTTACATAAATCAAGGCAATCAAACTAAAATAACTAAATTCCTTAATAAGTGTGGAATTAGTTATTTTTTCTTATATTTAAGTCCAAAGGTAGTATCATGTATTAAAAAACTTGAATCTATATTTTGCAAACAATCTTGTTTATCCATCCTTCTCAACTCATTATATTCTTTACAAAAGTCTTCAAGCAATCATATCAATCTTCTTACTTATCCACCCTTTAAGTATCTTGCAACTTGTAATTTGAAACTATTGTTGCCTCAACCATTTTATATCTAAACACATTTTTTTTATCAGATTATCCTCTCACTCAGTATATGAGTGATTATTTTTTCAAAATATTGTCAGACGTCTAAACAAGAATCTCCTCCAAATGTATTTTTTCATACACAAGAAATTTGGGGATCGAACTCAGAACCACACACTTAAGGGACTAGAGCCCCTTCTACTTGCACCAACTGACATCGGTTAAACAAATGTTTTTAGTACTTTTGTTATATAAGTACATTTTTATCTATTACATACACCGATACACATACACTGCAATGCATTTTTCATAATTTGTAAAATACTAAAATTTAATTCAAAATCGGGTCCGAGCAATATACCGGAACATTGTTTGGTAAGTAAAACCCAGAAGTTCGGGGGTACTTTAGCTAGCAATAGTGCAACACATTATATAAATATACAAACAACAACATCCACTTCTTCCTTCAATCATTCTTCACTTGGAAACTCTCACATCTCTTTTTCTCAATTCGTATTCGATAACTGCTTCCATCGTTTTCTCTTTTTATCGCTCCTTCTATCATTTTTACAAGCTCGTTTGCGTTTCGTAGATGTTGCCAATCATGGGAAAGGGCGTAATCTCAGACGAAGAAGGTGAACCCTAGAAAATTCCCCTCTTTGAGTTTCGTACCCATTCTTCTGATTCTTATTGGAAGACTCATATTTTCTGTTTTTTGGGCTATTTGATGATGCAAATGAGGTTGAACTCGACGAGAATGAGAGGGAACCCGTCGATGGAGATGGATTGGATGAGGGTTGCGATGTGGACGATGACGATGAGGATGAAGAAGAGGGTGTAAACTTCGATTCGTTTAGAATTTTGAACTTTGTGCTTTCTGGGAGTTGAAAATTTTCATTTTTTCTACTCTTTTCGCAAATCAATGATGTAGTGGTTGCGTTGTTAAGGGTTTTGTATTTAGGACACTAGGGTTTCGACCTTGAGTTAGGGCTTGCTCGTGTTGCATTGTATGGTGTTGATTAGAATTATTGATTGCATATGGTAAATGAAAAAAAAAGGTTCGTTTTATTTGGTTGATGACATGCGTTTGGAAACGTAATCAAATTTGCAATTCTCATTTGAAAATCTGAAATGGGTGTGCCTGAATTGGATTTTCTTAAGATGAGATTTGCAAATGGCTATGCATCGTGAAACTCAAGTTTTATATATGTACTGTGCAAAGTTCGGTTCTTTAGTGGGAATTTGTGGGAATTGAGAGTGTGCATTTTATATCTTTTTCATTGCCTGCAGTTAGAGAGACTGAGATAGCACAAGATTCTGGCCGGGCAGTGCATTATTTTTCATCTTTGTTCTCTATATCAATTGCCTAAGAATTAAGATGTAATAGCAATACCTCTGGGCTCAACTCACTGTGTTCAATCTGGGCTGGGGAACATTTTTGTGCGACCTGAGGTTGACAGCCTATTGGCTGCTGTTTGTCGGTTCCCACTTAGAAAAAGTGAAGTTTAATTTTGGAGTTTTTTTCCTAATATTGTGATTTCTTTTAAGAGTTTTGCATTCCTTAGGGCCCGTTTGGTTTGCATTTTCATTTCCTGTTTTCATTTTCAAAAATGTGTATTGATTTTATATTACCAACAAGAGGATGGAAGACTCCTACAATAAACAATTACGTGGAAGGCTAGTTAGGAAGAATACATTTCCGGAAACAATGAAAACAACTATTTGACATTTTCAAAATTCCTAGAAATGCTGGATGTGTTTTCAAAATTTGAGAAAGAAAATGATGTGGCAAATACTAAAATCAATATAGATTTTAGAAAATGAAAATGCAAACCAAACGTGCCCTAACCAATCAAATCAATTCTCCCTTTACTTTTCCAAAATCATTGCACATTGCCTAGACAATTAAATGGTAGTTTATTAATTATAACTCATTTTTTTTTCTTAAATCAAGACAATCAAACTAAATTAACTAAATTCCTTAATAAGTGTGGAATTAGTTATTTTTTTCTTATATTTAAGTCCAAAGGTAGTATCACGTATTAAAAAACTTGAATCTATATTTTGCAAACAATCTTGTTTATCCATCCTTCTCAACTCATTATATTCTTTAGAAGTGTCTTCAAGCAATCATATTAATCTTCTTACTTATCCACCCTTTAAGTGTCTTGCAACTTGTAATTTTAAACTATTGTTGCCTCAACCATTCTCACTCAATATATGAGTGACTATTTTTTCGAAATATTGTCTAACGTCTAAACAAGAATCTCCTCCAATAGTATTTTTTCATACACATGAAATTTGGGCATCGAACTCAGAACCACATACTTAAGGGACTCAAGCCCCTTCTACTTGCACCAACTGACATCGGTTAAACAAATGTTTTTAGTACATTTGTTATATAAGTACATCTTTTATCTTTTACATACATCGATACACATACACATACACTGCAATGCATTTTTCAAAATTTGTAAAATTCTAAAATTTAATTCAAAATCGGGTCCGAGCAATATACCGGAACATTGTTTGGGAAGTAAAACCTAGAAGTTCGGGGGTACTCTAGCTAGCAATTGTGCAACACATAATATAAATATAAAAACAACAACATCCTCTTCTTCCTTCATTCATTCTTCACTTGGAAACTCTCGCATATCTTTTTCTCAATTCGTATTCGATAACTACTTCCATCGTTTTCTCTTTTTATCGCTCCTTCTATCGTTTTTGCAAGCTCGTTTGCGTTTCGTAGCTGTTACCAATCATGGGAAAGGGCGTAATCTCAGATGAAGAAGGTGAACCCTAGAAAATTCCCTTCTTTGAATTTCGTACCCATTCTTTTGATTCTTATTGGAAGACTCATATTTTCTGTTTTTTTGGGCTCTTTGATGATGTAGATGAGGTTGAACTCGACGAGAATGAGAGGGAACCCGTCGATGGAGATGGATTGGATGAGGGTCGCGATGTGGATGATGACGATGAGGATGAAGAAGAGGGTATAAACTTCGATTCGTTCGGAATTTTGAACTTTGCGCTTTCTGGGAGTTGAAAATTTTCATTTTTTCCACTCTTTTCGTAAATCAATGACGTAGTGGTTGCGTTGTTAAGGGTTTTGTATTTAGGACACTAGGGTTTCGACCTTGAGTTAGGGCTTGCTCGTGTTGCATTGTATGGTGTTGATTAGAATTATTGATTGCATATGGTAAATGAAAAAAAAAGGTTCGTTTTATTTGGTTGATGACATGCGTTTGGAAACGTAATCAAATTTGCAATTCTCATTTGAAAATCTGAAATGGGTGTGCCTGAATTGGATTTTCTCAAGATGAGATTTGCACATGGCTATGCATCGTGAAACTCAAGTTTTATATATGTACTGTGCAAAGTTCGATTCTTTAGTGGGAATTTGTGGGAATTGAGAGTGTGTATTTTATATCTTTTTCATTGCCTGCAGTTAGAGAGACTGAGAGAGCTCAAGATTCTGGCTGGGCAGTGCATTATTTTTCATCTTTGTTCTCTATATCTATTGCTTAAAGATTAGGATGTAATAGCAATACCTCTGGGCTTCACTAACTGTCTTCAATCTGGGCTGGGGACTATTTTCGTGCTAGCTGAGGTTGACAGCCTGTTGGCTGCTGTTTGTCAGTTCCCACTTAGAAAAAGTGAATTTTAATTTTGGAGTTTTTTTCCTAGTATTGTGATTTCTTTTAAGAGCTTTGCATCCCTTAGCTTTTTATTTGTTCTTCATGTTTTTCATTATTTTTCTTGTTATATGAATGTGATCTTTCAGATGTGGTATCTTATTCCTGGAGCTGATAATGTTTGTAAAAATATCCTTATAGGTTAGGCTTTTATCCGATGCGTCTTATCCATACTGATACTCTTTTTTGTCCCCCCTTCCCCCACTTTAGAAGGGCATGATGAATATGAAAAGGATGGATTTATCGTGGATGACATTGAGGATGAAGAGGAGTAGGATGAAGGAGAGAGGGCAGAAAGTGATGAGGAGTGACAAAAGAAGAAAAAGGGGAAGAGTTGTCAAATGGGCCAGCCCTAGCCCATTTAGTCCTAACTCATGTGGGCTAAGGGTCAAAAGGCCCATAGGGCCAAAAAGCCCACAATACAAAAAAGCCCACATGGCCAAAAGCCCCATATGGCCTTGTGGGTTAGGGCCAGCCCACGGGCCAGTTTACTATATCAAACAAAGTATTAAATGTGCGTAAGGGTGTAAATGAGCTGAGTTATTTGTGAACTATCCGGGCTTGACTCGTTAAATGTCCGATCATGCTCGTTTTTTTAATTAAATGAGTCAAACTCAAGCTTGAGATTGATCTCAATTATTTAAATGAGTCAAGCTCAAGTCTTGCAGGCTCGGCATTAAACGGATTGTAAATAGATCGTATAAGTGTTGTGACCTTTAAGTTGTTGCAATGGATTTTTATTTGGTGAAGTTGCTATTCTAGCATTGGACTTGATATCTCAATAAATAGATACTGCTCATGTTTTTTTTTTGGAATCATGCTTTTATAATTGTTAATCTTAAATTGTATATTAAAACTCATGCTTTTGTAATGGTCAAATTTAAATCGTATTTGGCAAGGGCATGCTTTTAGGATGTTTTTGGTCAAGCTTTTGAAGTATTTTTTTAGTAGTCAATAAATCTTGAATTTCACATACCATATGTTAAGTACATATCTCTATTTTTATAGATTATCATATAATATTAAAATCTTTATTAAGTTCTAAATTGATAAAAATTAAAAGTAATTAAAGAAAAATTTTCATTATTGCAAAAATAATTTAATTATAAATGAGCTAAACTAGCCAAGCTCAAGACTAAAAGTCTTTCATTGGGTTTAATTATAACGCTTTTGGTCCTCTCATTTGGGCTGTAGTTGTTGCAGCTATTTTGGGTATCAAGCAGCCTCCAAGACCTATCTCTCTGACTTTCGTCTCCTTCGTATTCTCAAGTTTTCTCCTTTCCATCTAAAGCCTCCAACTTTAACCCTCGACGAGACCTCCCTCTCATCCCATTATATGATATATCTTACACAAATGAGTAGTCATTCAATTCAAAATTCATAAACCGAGAAACTGCCGCTGTCACACAAATCTGACATCCAACCCTTACAAATCTTACTTGTACAATAAAACAACACCACAACCACCACATTCCTTCCATGCATCTGTCATATGACCCAAGTCGTCCCATTTCTGCTATACGAATTTCAAGAATCACTAATATTGTTCACTACCATCGGAGCCGTCATCCACCACCGTTGTCGTTACTCTCTCTGTTGCATTGTAGCGAGGGTTTTTTTCTCAACTTCCTGTAGGTGGGTTCTGTTACCATGTCTTCTAATGTTCTATGTTTTCTTTCAATCGACGTGTGTTCCATTGAAGTATCTTGAATGCAATTTTTAATTTATTTTTATCTTTGTACCGAAATAGAGTTAATGTTGATTTTGGGGTTTGTATTTATGTTGCATTGGAATCTAGATTTGTGAAAAAAAAAGTTGCATGTTTGTATTTAGGAAGCTTTGTTGGTTACTAATGAATAGATCTGGTTCATGTTTATTTAACTGATGGAAGCTATAGATTTTAGTAAGTCTGGATTAACATCTATGGTAGTGACAATATGATGAAGATATGCTTGATTGAAATATCGCGTGATTATTAGTTTTTGTGGCATGATTGAAATATGATGAAGCTGTGGATTTCCTGTTATTGTGCTGTTGAATTAAAGCTTCTCTTATTGAAAATTGAAAATGCATGTAGAATATGATGAGCATTTGTTCTTTATGATTGAGTCAATACTGAGATTTTTTTTTCCTGAATATGCTACATTTTATAATCCTTTTTAAAGATATTAAATATAATAATTTTTTTTTTGTCTAAGTATCTTGGCTCTTCTTGTGATCTCAAGTAGTTGCTTTGCCTCTAATTGAATGTGGATAATGAGAACTCACCTTTCATCAACAATACACTAGTTTTGGTTCTTTTCTCTCTTGTCCCCACCATAGTTACCAGGAACGCGGTACGCTTTGGTTCGTGGTACGGGTTCGAGAACGTGGTATGCCGCTTGATTGAATATGTGGTATGTAGGAGTACTTAGTTGGTACACTATTTCGGGACGTGATACCTATAAAATTATTGCTCGGGACGTTCTTCATATTTATCTATATATTATGTAAGACTATATTAATTGAAATGCTGATGTAAATTGTAAAATAACTTTAATTTAATAAAATTTAAAATTAGCTTGCATTCTTTAAAATTTAAAATTTACCTACGTTGATAGTTTGTTACTCTCAATGTTTTCAAAACTGGACAGTGGTTAAACCCTGGTTGAACAATAACAATTAAATGATATTTTTTTTTAAATTTTTAATATGACATATTAAGTAATACTAATATAAATTTTAAAACCTCATATATTTTAAACAATATAAAATATTTTTATATTTTATGTCGGTAAGTTTATAAAAATAATTTTTGTATTTGTTCCTACAAATGTAAAAAGAAGCTTCTTATATGTTTTTAATCCATCCAATTATCAGAAAGAAAAAAAAAAAAACTTAATTTGGGCTTATTTAAGCCCATTTTGCTTCAAAAAGAAAGGAAGTTGCTACCCACAATCCAATATTGCTCATCCACCCCACACTTTACATTTTAATATATAAAATTACCGTTTTGCACATAAAAATTCAAAACAACTCTTCTCCTTCGTCTCAATCGAGCACACCCCACACTCCCAAAATCCCTGTGTTTCAACACACCCACACCCACACCCACACCCACACCCCTTCATCTCCATCTTCATCTCCAACTCCTATTCACTCCACACCCGCACACCTTCCTCTCTCCACCTCTCAATATCGACGCCTCCTCCTCTCTCCGTCTTCCTCGTTCAGGCACCCCCTTCCTCTCCTTCAAAAAGAAATCTGGGTTGGACACCCTCAAGCCCTGGTCGTTTTTTGAAAAGGAGAAGGAAAGGAACCCTACTCAGCAACTCTCATTTTCATCTTCTTTTTCTTTCTCCAGCTGCCGCCTCTAGCCCTTATCCCCTCCCACTCATCTGTCATCTTCTTTCTTCCTAACTAACGCGATCTACCCCTCTGCGGAACCGACGGAGAAGAAGATGGCGCCGTTCCCTCGTCCCCTTGACGCAGCTTGAAGTTGACCGCTGTTTAGTGCTGTTAAGGACGCCCTTGCTACGTCTTCCGTTTCGGTTTGCCGATTACACCGTCCCCCAGTTCGTGGTTCTCGAGGGAAGGTAGCGTTCCAGGGAAAATTTATGGAAACTTGAGTGAATTTGAGAGAGGGGGACTGACCTTGGCACAACCCCACCCTAACCCACCTAATGTATGGGGCTTTGTGGGTTAGGGCCAGACAGCCCTGTGATTAGATGGACTGGAAATAAACCTGACCCCGTACACGGCTAAGTTGGCCGTCCCATGCGCTTTGGCCTTAATTGACAGCTAATATAACTTCATTTTTTTATCTTTTACATACACTGATACACATAATCTCGTTTGCGTTTCGTAGCTATTAACAATCATGGGAAAGGGCGTAATCTCAGACGAAGAAGGTGAACCCTAGAAAATCCCCTCTTTGAATTTCGTACCCATTCTTCTGATTCTTGTTGGAAGACTCACGTTTTTTGTTTTTTTTTGGTATCTTTGATGATGCAGACGAGGTTGAACTCGAAGAGGATGAGGGGGAACCTGTCGATGGAGATGGATTGGATGAGGGTCGCGATGTGGACGATGAAGATGAAGAAGAGGGTATGAACTTCGATTGGTTCGGAATTTTGAACTTTGCGCTTTATGCGCTTTATGGGAGTTCAAAGTTTTCATTTTTTCTACTCTTTTTCACAAAATCAATGACGTAGTGTTTGCGTTGTTAAGGGTTTTGTATTTAGGACACTAGGGTGGTTTCGACCTTGAGTTAGGGCTTGCTCGTGTTGCATTGTATGGTGTTGATTAGAATTATTGATTGCATATGGTAATTGAAAATAAAAAAAGGTTCGGTTTGTTTGGTTGTTGACATGCGTTAGGAAATGTAATCAAATTTGCAATTTTCATTAGAAAATCTGAAATGGGTGTGCCTGAATTGGATTTTCTTAGGATGAGATTTGTCACCTGGCTATGCATCGTGAAACTCAAGTTTTATATATGTAGTGCAAAGTTTGGTTCTTTAGTGGGAATTTGTGGGAATTGAGAGTGTGTATTTTATATCTTTTTCATTCTCTCTAGTTAGAGAGACTGAGAAGGCTGGGCAGTGCATTATTTTTCATCTTTGTTCTCTATATCTATTGCTTAAGAATTAAGATGTAATAGCAATACCTCTGGGCTTCACTCACTGTCTTCAATCTGGGCTGGGGACAATTTTCGTGCGAGCTGAGGTTGACAGCCTGTTGGCTGTTGTTTGTCGGTTCCCACTTATAAAAAGTGAAGTTTAATTTTGGAGTTTTTTCCCTAGTATTGTGATTTCTTTTTAAGAGTTTTGCATCCCTTAGCTTTTTATTTGTTCGTCATGTTTTTCATTATTTTGCTTGTTATATGAATGTGTTAGATGTGGTATCTTATTCCTGGAGCTAATAATGTTTGTAAAAATATCCTTATAGGTTAGGCTTTTATCTGATGCATCTTATCCATCCTGATACTCTTTTCTGTCCCCCCTTCCCCCACTTCAGAAGGGCAGGATGAATATGAAAAGGATGGATTTATCGTGGATGACATTGAGGATGAAGAGGAGCAGGATGAAGAAGAGAGGGCAGAAAGTGATGAGGAGCGACAAAAGAAGAAAAAGAGGAAGAAAAAGTCAATTCTTTATCCTTTATGCTTTTATTTTCTCACCTCTGCATGTGGTTGAAGTGATGAACTTAAATGTTCAGAGAAGAAAGCTGAATGTTTGATAAAATGGAATTTTTTTTTAAATTTTTTATAGATAAATTTGTATTTGTGAATAGAAATATTTAAAAATTGATCTTGCATCGAGTACCACAGAAGTTTTCCTCTTAATAAACTATTCTAGTGTTTTTGTATGATATATAAATGTCTTCTGTTGTTTTAAAAGTATGCCATGCATGTTAATAGAAATGCACATTGTCCAGCCTATGCCTTTGTTCTTTTTCTCCCCTGCCGATTTGGTTCTTTTTCCCCCGTTCCATTGGGCAATGGCGGAGATAGGATGGAAGAAAGTTTGTTGTGTACTTTTGTCTGTATTTCTTGTTTGAAATTTAAACACATACATGATGTTAAAACATCTTCATTCTAAATTTTGATGAATTTATTTCCACTATTTAAGGGAGGAGTATGTTCTTGACGAAGATGATTATGAGCTGCTGGAGGACAATAATATCAATATTCATCGTCGGAAGGTTTTGGAACTTTTGTGTATTTTTTCATTTTTAGATTAATACTGGCTTTTTGTTGATAAAGTATTGCATAATACACAAATTTGTTGACAATAATTGTCAATAATTCATCAGGACAGCAAAAAGTTTAAGCGGCTTAAAAAAGGACAGAGGGATACCGAGGAGGAACCCTCTGGGCTATCTGATGAGGAGGAGTTTGTTGGAAGTGGTAAAGTTGGGCGAACTGCCGAGGAGAAGCTTAAACGAAGTTTATTTGGTGATGATGAAGGTATTCCCTAGTTATGCTGGTTTATGTTTTTGGTTTTTCACTGGCAGTGCTTTTTCGGACAGCTGGTGGAAAACTACTTTTGAACTGAATGTCTTGTAGAGATATTACATTTGGAAGAATGTTTTCTTGGCTTGGGAATGTTTACCATATAACAATAACAATATAACAATTTTGTAGGAATGAGTTGTATTTGAATAATGTGAAATATTTTTGAATGTGAAACTACTAAAGTAGGATTGAAGTTATTTTGAAATATTACTTAGATATTATTGAGGACAAAATCGTACAATTATGTTTGAAAGGTTACAAGATTTTTTCTATCCCACTTGATTTTTGGGTGGCAATGCAATTTCTTGGCATATGAGACAGCATAATGAATTCTAACCATCCAATGTTGAATGCCGTTTTGTGTGGCAAAAATAACTTGTCTGCTCAAACATGCACCAATACAGAAAAAAAATGCTTATATGCTTTCTATTAATTACAGGAGCTCCACTTGAGGACATTGCTGAAGAGGAGGAACAAGGAGAAGAGGAGGAGGATGCGGACATTGGAGAAGATGATGAAATGGCTGACTTCATTGTGGATGAAGAAGAAGTTGATGAGAATGGAGCTCCAATGAGGTATTTTAAATGTATGTTTTTTTTAATCAAGAATTTTATTAGTTGGTCTACTGATCTGTTACTGCAATTCTATATAGAAGAAGGAAGGTGAAAAGAAAGAAAACTAGGCCGGCACATGGAGTCTCTTCCTCCGCTTTACAAGAAGCACAAGAATTATTTGGTGATGTCGAAGAGTTGCTGGAGTCTCGCAAGCAAAATCTAGAATTGCATGAATATAGAGAAACTAGACTTGAAGATGAATTTGAGCCTACTGTTCTTTCTGAGAAGTATATGACAGAGAAGGATGACCAGATTAGGGAGGTTGATCTTCCAGAGAGAATGCAGGTTGTGATATCTCTGGAAATAGATGCAGATATCCTGATTATCTAGTTGCATTCATGAAAGTTGAGCTGTTTTTATTTTATTTTTTTGTAGATATCAGAGGAGAGTACTGGTACTCCTCCACTAGATGGAAGTAGTATAGATGAAGAGAGCCAGTGGATAGTTAATCAACTTAGCAACGGAGCTGTATCTTGGATTTGCAAGAAAGTCCAAAGTTCCCAAGACGTACCAATTGACAAGGATGATATTATCAGATTTTTGGAACTGTATCATGTGCAGAAATTAGATGTCAGTATTATCTATGAGATAAACCTATTCTGTTAGTTTTATCTTTATTTACCTATCATGGGATTTTTCCTCTTCTAGATTCCTTTTATTGCTATGTATCGGAAGGAGGAGTGCTTAAGCCTATTGAAAGACCTAGAGGGATCTGAAGCTGGTGATGAGGATTGGGATAAGAATAACAAGACACCTACTCTAAAATGGCACAAGGTTTGTTAACATTGATTGTGTTTATTGTTATTTGTCACTAGTTTGTTGATTATTGACAACACAATTAAAACTCTGCAAATGGATTCCTTGTGCATCGTTTAGGTACTTTGGGCTCTCCATGACTTGGATAGGAAGTGGTTGCTTCTCCAGAAGCGGAAGGGTGCCCTGCAATCCTACTATAGTAAACGGTTTGAAGAAGAGTCCCGCCGTGTTTATGATGAAACAAGACTAAACTTGAACCGACAATTGTTTGAATCAGTTATGAGATCATTGAAGGAGGCAGAATCTGAGAGGGAGGTTGACGACGTTGACTCCAAGTTCAACATGCATTTCCCACCAGGTGAAGCTGGTGTCGATGAAGGACAATACAAGAGGCCAAAAAGGAAGTCAATATATAACACTTACAGTAAGGCAGGTCTGTGGGAGGTTGCAAACAGGTTTGGCTGCAGCTCTGAGCAACTTGGATTATGTCTATCTCTAGTTGAGCTGGTGAGTATGCTTATATTTGGAACTGATGTTTGTTTTGACTTTGAACTGAAGGTTTTGTTTTCATTGTCTTCTCTTGTAGCATGAGTTGGAAGATCCAAAGGAAACACCAGAGGAGATGGCTTCAAACTTTACATGTGCTATGTATGATACCCCCGAAGAAGTACTCAAGTGTTCTAGGCACATGGTATGCATATGTAACTTTGTTTGCAATCATCCTTTAAAAAGCAGCCTTTATTTGATACTATAGTTATTTTGTTCCAGGCAGCTGTTGAGATAAGTTGTGAGCCTAGCATTAGGAAGCATGTTCGAGCCATTTTCTTGACCATGCTGTGGTGTCAACGTGTCCTACTGCTGATGGAAATGTAACTATAGATTCTTTCCATCAGTTTGCTGGGGTAAAGTGGCTGCGGGAGAAGCCTTTGTCTAAATTTGAGGATGCGCAATGGCTCCTCATACAGAAGGCAGAAGAGGAGAAACTTCTTCAAGTGACCATTAAGTTGCCTGAAGAGTATCTTAATAAGTTAATTGACCAATTCAATGAGTATTATATTAGTGACAGTGTTAGCAGATCTGCTCAACTTTGGAATGAACAGAGGAAGTTGATACTGCAAGATGCAATTTTTCGACTTCTCTTGCCGTCAATGGAAAAAGAGGCAAGAGGTGTCTTGGCAAGCAAAGCCAAGAATTGGTTACTAATGGAGTATGGGAAGGCCTTGTGGAATAAGGTTTCTGTGGGACCTTATCAACAAAAGGAAAATGATCTTAGCTCTGATGAAGAGGCTGCACCTAGGGTTATGGCCTGCTGTTGGGGTCCTGGAAAGCCACAAACAACTTTTGCCATGTTAGATTCATCAGGGGAAGTGCTAGATGTGCTTAACACTGGGTCCCTTACTTTAAGGTCAAAGAATGTTAATGACCAACAACGGAAGAAGAATGACCAGGAACGTGTATTGAAGTTTATGACAGATCACCAACCACACGTTGTTGTTTTAGGTGCAGTAAATTTGTCTTGCACTCGTTTGAAGGAAGATATATATGAGGTCAGCATCTTGGTTTCTATGTTTACAGCAGTATTTTGGTGAAATGAATGGGGATTCATTACTTTCTGATGCAATAGCTATGCTTACAACTTTAGAATTGCTCATTCCCATTCCATTCCCTCCAACCAATCATGCACTTAGTGGGTTGGTTTGTATTTAATATATGAAATTTTTCCCCAAATAGGCAAATACTCTGTTTCAACCTCTTAAGAATTATAGTATGGCCATATAATACTCATTCGTTATAAGTGTGGAATGCAATTTTGCGTTAGTTAGTGTAAAACCATATGATGAGTAAAATTAGTATTCACGTTTACCTCCTACTGGATAAGTTGTTAATATTTGATAGTTACAGTTAAACTATATAAATTCATTTAATTGCCTAGTCATGGTGTCTTCAGTTCAAATTGTTCGTTTCTATATGCATATGATGGGTCTTATAAGTCACTTGATTCATGTATATAACCCCATCTTGTGGGAAAAGGTTTTTGTTGTTGTTGCTGCTGCATTGTGGATCTTATCTGTGGTTTGCTCTATTTTTATTAGGTCATTTTTAAGATGGTAGAGGAAAACCCTAGAGATGTTGGGCATGAAATGGATGGGCTCAGCATTGTCTATGGAGATGAATCTCTTCCTCGTCTTTATGAAAATTCTCGAATTTCCTCTGAACAACTTCCTTCGCAGCAAGGTATTTATAAAGCTTTTGATGTATACTGCCCCCCTCTCTTTAAGGAAACCAGTAATTGATCTTATTTTTCTTGCATTGATAGGTATAGTGAGGCGGGCTGTTGCTCTTGGCCGATATCTCCAGAACCCATTGGCGATGGTTGCAACATTATGTGGGCCCAGAAGGGAAATATTATCATGGAAACTAAGCTCTATGGAGAGCTTTCTCAACCCAGATGATAAATTCGGGATGGTTGAGCAGGTTATGGTAGATGTGACTAATCAGGTTGGCCTAGACATTAACTTAGCAATAAGTCACGAGTGGTTATTTTCTCCATTACAATTTATTTCTGGGCTTGGTCCACGGAAGGCTGCATCCTTACAGAGATCCTTGGTAAGAGCAGGTGCAATTTTTACTAGGAAGGACTTTCTGACAGAACATAAACTGGGTAAAAAGGTTTTTGTCAATGCCGTTGGTTTCTTGCGTGTCAGGCGTAGTGGGTTGGCTGCTAGCAGCAGCCAATTTATTGATTTGCTGGATGATACAAGAATTCATCCAGAATCATATATTCTTGCACAAGAGTTGGCCAGAGATGTATATGAGGAGGATGGCACAGGTGATGCAAATGATGATGATGATGCACTGGAGATGGCCATAGAGCATGTGAGAGACCGGCCTAGTTATTTGAAAAACCTTGATGTTGAGGAATATGCTGCTGGGAAAAATCGTCAGAACAAAAAAGAAACTTTCTATGACATAAAAAGAGAATTGATTCAAGGTTTTCAGGATTGGCGTAAGCAATATGAAGAACCAAGCCAGGACGAGGAATTCTATATGATCTCAGGTGAGACTGAGGAGACCCTTGCTGAAGGTAAAATTGTCCAAGCCACAGTTCACAGATTGCAGCCCCAGAAAGCAATATGTGGGCTTGAATCTGGAATGACCGGAATCCTGATGAAAGAAGACTATACAGATGACCATAGAGATATAATTGACTTGTCTGATAGGCTACATGAAGGTGACATGCTCACTTGTAAAATCAAGTCCATTCAAAAGAATAGGTATCAAGTCTTCCTTGTTTGTAAGGATAGTGAAATGAGAAGTAATCGGCTACAGAATAACCGTGATCTTGACCCCTATTACCATGAAGACCGGAGCTCTCTGCAGAGTGAACAGGACAAAGCTCGGAAAGAAAAAGAGCTTGCAAAGAAGCATTTCAAGCCAAGGATGATTGTTCATCCCCGTTTTCAGAACATAACTGCAGATGAAGCAATGGAGGTTTGTGTTTTGAGTAATTTAGTGTTTTATTTAGACTCAAGATTTTGCAGAGTTGTGAAATTGTCTTGTAGTTCACTGTGTATACACATGTCAATATATCTTGGAACTGATTTCTTGGTGAAGAGAAATTTTATTGATGATTGACTCCTTGACTAAAGCGGGTTGAGTTGTTGGTTGTCTGTACTAGTAGTATCCATTTTGCTACGAGTACTTCCAACTGATTTATCAAATTTGATGTTAGTTGTTTACATATGCTACCCAGGACCTTCATCATTCTATTTCCTGATACTAAGTGCCCAGGATTTTCCCTGTTGGCTCCTTCTAATATTCTCTTTCTCATTTGCTGCTTGTTTTCAAGAATATGCTTGTGATATTCACTGAAATAATGAGTAATTGTTCTCTAGAATTTTGGTGTTTAGATATCCTAGATTCAAATAAATCAGTTGTAGTTCTAGGTCATGGCATTGGTGTGAATTCCTGGTGCGATAAATTTGTAGTTTGGTAGGATTTGATGCCATCTTCTGAGAAATCATCTAAAAATTCATTAAGTTTGTCCTGTAACAGATTTAATGATTATTAAGGTTAATGATTATTAAGGTGATTGCTTACCTTCATCTCGATCTATTTACAGTTTTTGTCTGACAAAGATCCTGGAGAGAGCATTGTCCGTCCTAGTTCACGTGGACCTGAATGTCTTACTTTAACTCTTAAAATTCATGACGGGGTATATGCCCATAAGGAAATTGTCGAAGGTGGAAAGGAACGTAAGGACATCACAAGCTTACTTCGTATAGGGAAGACGCTAAAAATTGGAGATGACACTTTTGAGGATTTAGATGAGGTTGGTTTCCCCTTTGTTTCCTTGATGGTTTTCTTTTGACAGTGTGATTTACTTTTATCTATTTATTATTGCCTAGGTTATGGACCGATATGTGGATCCATTGGTGACACACTTGAAGGCAATGTTAAACTATCGCAAGTTCAGGAAGGGTACAAAAGCTGAAATTGATGAACTTTTGAGGATGGAAAAGGCCGAGAATCCTATGCGCATAGTCTACAGTTTTGGCATCTTCCATGAACATCCTGGCACATTTATATTAACTTATATAAGAAGTACAAATCCACACCATGAGTATATTGGGCTTCATCCAAAAGGATTCAGGTTCCGGAAAAAGATGTTTGAGGACATTGATCGGCTTGTGGCTTATTTTCAGAGGCATATTGATGATGCTCAGCATGATTCAACTCCCTCTATTAGATCTGTAGCTGCTATGGTACCAATGAGAAGTCCTGCCGCTGGTGGCTCATCAGGGGCATCTGGGGGTAGTGGCTGGGGTGGTTCAAACAATGAGGGGGGTGGCTGGAGAGGTCACTCTTATGATAGGGATCGATCTTCTACTCCTGGTTCCAGGACAGGTATATCAATCTTGAATTCAGCTCTAGTATAAAGTCGTCTGAATCTCATGATGCATTCTTGTTGGGCGGGTGTTGAACTAATTAATCATGTAGGTCTGGTTATTGAATCTATGTACTCTTTTGCATCTTTGCTAACCTGCTGCCATTAATATGGTGACTGGTTTCCCTTCCTCTTCCCTGCATCTTTCTGGCTCCTTGTCTCTGATTCACATGTTATCAAACTGTTTGTTTTCACTGGTCATTTTTTCAGTTAGACCTAGTAATTGGTTTCATTCAAAATTTTGATTAGGCTTCTGTATCTTTTGTTCTACAGGTCGGTCTGATTACAGAAACAATGGGAATCGAGATGAACACCTTAGTGGAGTGCCTCGACCATATGGTGGTGGACGTGGTCGTGGTCGAGGTTCTTATAACAACAGCAATAGAGGACACGGTTCCCATTACGAAAGGCAGGACTCTGGCTATGGTGGGGGCAAATCGGGTTCTACTACGAGGGATGGAGATGATGGTTTAAGCAATTTTCCAGGGGCTAAGGTTCAAAATTCCCCTGGAAGGGAAGCTTTTCCTGGTGGTTGGGGTGGAAGTGGTGGTTGGGGGGGTGGAGCCGGTACCAATGACAATGGTGGCTAGGGACAAGGGAGCGGCGGTGCCGGACCAAGTGATGCTGAACAAGGGAGCTCCGGCTGGGGAACTGGCTCCAAGAAAGCTTCTGATAATAGATGGTCTGGAAATGCTGGCAGCGGCTCTGGTTGGTGAACTCTTGAGAACTTAGTTTAACTTTTACCTGCCGGCTACGTACGTAATTCATTTTCTTCTTTAGTGCCCACTTTCTCACTGGTTATTTAGTTGTAAATAGATGTAACCTGTGTACTTGAATGCACTAGGAAGCGTATTTTGTTTTTGCCTAGATGAATGATATTTGGGTAGTTTCCTTCCTTTAGGAATTGTAATAGATGGATTCTTTGACTCTTTCCGTGAACATGGATCTCTGCATGGGGTTTGTAGAGACGACAATTATTCATAATTAAATTTGCTGCGAAATAAACTTTGTATTTCATCAAGGGGAAACCTGGCTTCGGATTATGAATTAGGGGAGACAAAAGACTACCACTCTTTATTAATGAGACCATTTTTCTTACCGCATAGCTGCACTTTTTAAGAGTATTTTGGTCGATTTAATTGATTTGGGAAATTAAAGTTGTTTTACAAGTTTCTTTTTCTTATCCAATTACACCACTCCTCTTCTCAATGTCATTTTTTGCTGCCCCCATTCCGCTCCTCCGTCTTCCTTGCAACGCAGCCAAGGAGGACACCACTTTCGGGTTATTTCAAAGTGGTTGAAACAACCAATATGTGATTGGTTTGAGTGGTAATGGATTTGGACTCTTTAAATAAGCGGTCATGGATTCAAACCCCAAGGAATTGGTCTAGTGGAGTATGACGGGGTCTTATATCTAATATGTTGTAGGTTCAAGTCCTCAAATGTAAATCCCTTTGTAAGTGTTCATAAAGCCCAAAGGTTTTCCCTGTCTTGGATTGGGGCGTCATCCCCTCACCTTTAATTTTTTCCATAAAAAAAAAGGTGGTCATGAATTCAACTACTGGCTCTATTGTATATGGAGAAAACCTGTTTAGGAAGGGCAACCCTTAAATATCATCCAGATCTCCTGACGGAGATTAGTTACTGTTTACGACGATGAATATTTTATACCAATTACATGGTAACCAAAAGGTGGCCGAAACAACCACCACTTTGCCAGAAAGAACATGCAAAACAGGCTAGAATCAAGAGATAATAACTATATTATGCATACAATTAAGTATTGAAATAATCAATTTTTGGGCTAATTCAAATATACTTTTAACAATTGATGTGATCAACACTAGTAAGCATGTCCTACATTGCACGAACATTTATAAATTTTAAAATATAAATAAAAAATTATTCTTATTTTTAAAATTATAAATGATATAAACATAATTATTTTAAATAAATTAAAAGAGAAAATATTTAAATCAAAGAAGATATGAATGTTGAATACAAAGTTGATGATATGCAGCCAATATTCAAAGTAGAAGAAATACAAAAGTAAAAGTTCTCGTTTGAGTAACGAAAAGCTTACTTTCTAGTACAAGCTATTGATACGCGTTGTCGAAGAGGAATACACTATCTCTCCTACAAACTCTGATTTATCTGCCACATAGAAATAGTACAAGCTTTTCATATCAGGTACAAGCCAACATTCTTCAACATTTATGGATATATAGAGTGACTCTTTGGAAGACAAAACTGAAGTAAAAAATAATAAGGTACTTATGAAATGTTTTAACAAATCTATTTCAAGAGAAGACTGTATAAATAATACTTTGACGTTTTTGCATTACATACTCATGGAGATATAGCACAAAAAGATACTCCATCTGGACTTAATTATAAACAAAAAAGTACCTATATTTTTTGGACTTAAATATAAGTAAAGTCCAACCAACTCAACTTTATTTAATGTAAGTATTCAAAAAATCAAGAAAATTAAGAGCCCGTTTGGTTTGCAGTTTCATTTCTTGTTTTCATTTTCTAAAACTTGTATTGATTTTAAATTGCCAACAAGAGGATGGAAGACTCCTACAATAAACAATTACGACAAAGAGAGGATGGAAGGCTAGTTATGAAGAATACATTTCCGGAAATAATGAAAACAACTATTTGACATTTTCAAAATTTCTAGAAATGCTGGATGTGTTTTCAAAATTTGAAAAAGAAAATGATGTGGCAAATACTAAAATTGATACAGATTTTAGAAAATGAAAATAGGAAATGAAAATGCAAACCAAACAGGTCCTAACCAATCAAATCAATTCTCCTTTTACTTTTCCAAAAGCATTGCGCATTCCCTAGACAATTAAATGGTAGTTTATTAACTATAACTTTTTTTTTACTAAATCAAGACAATCAAACTAAAATAACTAATTTCCTTAATAAGTGTGGAATTAGTTATTTTTTTATAATTAAGTCCGAAGGTAGTATCACGTATTAAAAAGCTTGAATCTATATTTTGCAAACAATCTTGTTTATCCATCCTTCTCAACTCATTATATTCTTTAGAAAAGTGATGAGCGTGACCTCATATTTCTTTATCATATTGCATGCATTTTCATGTAGTTTAGGTATTTTTAATTTGATTTTTGTTAGTTTTTACCTTGAAACGGGTAAGGCGGTTTTGTGGTGTTTATGTGCAGGGATTGAAGATTAAAATGTTCAAGATCATTTATGTTGGAGCTTGCATGAAGACGGAGCTTGAAAAGTAAGAAAAATGAGCCAAACAGAGCCCATCACGGCCTAGCCGTGACAGCCATCACAGCCATGATCGAGCAAGACTGAAAAGAAAAGAACGAAAAAGTCAGAACCTGTCACGGCCAAGCCGTGATGGCCATCACGGCCGTGACAGGCCATCAGTGCCAAGTTTTCCAAGACAGAATCTGTCACGGCCTGGCCATGACAGGCATCACGGCCGTGACGCGCAATATCTGGAATTTTAAAACCTGATTTGATCTGATTTTGTAATTGCTTGGGATTCAAGTTACCCTACATTATAAATAGGCCTCTAAGGCTCGAAAATAGGGATCCCCGGGGGCTGCTACCTTAGGCAAAAATTAGGATTTCTCTTCTTCTCCAATTTCTTCTCTTCTCTTAGGTTTTCTTTTATGCTTTTGTTAATCAAGCTTGCTATGAACATGACAATGCTTGAGTAGTGTTTTTATTTCTAAGAATTGGGGCTATGCCCAAGATTTGTTTTGTGTTATGAATTGATGTTTTACTTCTTGTTAATTTCAATTTTGCTTTCGATTTGATTCCTATTACATGAATTACTTGTGAATCTGGTGCGCACTTATTTGCATGTCATAGATACTCTAAGGATGAACCTAGCGGTGAACTTAGGTATTGGATCTATAGGGATCAAACTTAGGACTTAAATCACGAGAGTTAGAAGCGCTCCTTCGAGGGTTCACTGAGTTGTCACAAAGCTTAAAGGGTTCGATTTAAATTCAATTACCACGAGAGTAGGGGTTGGTTTAATCGGGCATGATTCTTGTATCTCGAGAGGGAACATTAACTTATTTAGGATAAATTCACCTTCAAAGCAAATTTTGATTATTAACAAGAGAGTAGTCAATTTAGTAACATTAGTAGTCTTGTTGGTAACCCAATTCCTGGGAATCTCTTTTAATATTGAAAAAATCTCAGATTTGATTTACTTTCCTATTTTGTATGATTGCATTTTAGATATTTGATTCGTTAGTTAATCATTTAAAAACCAAATCTTTTCCAAATCAAATTTTTTTCTAGTCCAGTTTAATTGATTTAATAATTGATAGTTATTTAAGATCACGGTCCCTGTGGATTCAATCTTTTTATTACCTGACGACGAAGCCGTACACTTGCGGATTTGTGACCCATCAAGTTTTTGGAGCCGTTGCCGGGGACTGTGCTTACTTGAATTTCAATTTAATTTTTAAATTGATTTTTCTGGACATTTTTTTATTTAATTTTTTTCTTTCTTTTTCTAGTGTATCTACCTCTCTCTTTGCAGGAATTTTTCTCTCTTATGCAAAGATCCCAAAGTCTTGGAAATCTTATTGAAGTTGACCCCGAGATCAAAAGGATCTTTCATAGACGTGGGAGACTACAAAGACAAAGAGCGAGAGAAAGGTTGATTCCCATTCCACTCATGGAAAATCTACCGGATACCAAACCACTGAAGGACTACGCAGCCCCAAATGCTAGGGGTTTGTGAACCGGGATTGCTAGACCAGAAATTGAGGCGGAGAACTACACTATACCGCTTCTGTTAGCTGGCATGATTAGGCAACATCAATTTGGAGGATTACCCTCGGAGGACCTGACTGATCATGTGGAGACATTCTTAGAGTTCACCGAAGCAATAAGAATTCACGGTGCCCCGATTGATGCTATTCGCTTGAGGTTATTCCCCTCCTCTCTGACTGGAAAGGCAAAAGCTTGGTTGAAGCAAGTGCACGCTAATACTTTGTCAACTTGGGACCAACTGGAGCAAGCATTCTTGGAGAAATTCTTCCCTCCATCCAAGACTGCTTACCTACGAACTCAGATCACTGGCTTCTTCCAAAAGGACGGAGAATACTTATCCGAAGCTTGGGGTTGTTACAAAGGATTGCTAGAGTCTTTCCCACATCATGGGCTCGAGAGGTGGTTTTTAGTGCATACCTTCTACAACGGATTGAATTACTCTTCGAAGGTGTCACTTGACTCCGCAACTGCTGGAGCCTTTATGAATAGACCTCTGACTGAAGCGTTCAATATCATTGAAAACGTAGCCACCAACTATCACCAATGGGGTTCGGAAAGGGGTAATAACCCGAGAAAGCTTTCGGGGGGTAAGTTTAAATGAATAGCACTGATCTAATTATGTCTAAATTTGACTCATTGAATAAACGCTTTGATAAGCTTGAAAAGGCTAATGTGAGTTCAATAGGTGCTACTAATGTTGTTTGTGAGATTTGTGGAATGCAGGGACATGACATAATTGAGTGCCCACATGGTATTGCTCCTGGATCAGGTGCTTCGGGGGAACAAGTGAACTCTTGTCACAACTTCTATGACACGAACCCGAAGTTGCCAAACTATGCTCCTCCAAATCCTTACAACCAAGTGAGGAAGAATAATCCTTATCTATCCTACGGGAACTACAATAACACATTGAATCATGAATTCCAGGAAGCCCAAGGTAAAAGGAAACCCGCATCGGGGTATCCTCAGGTACAAAAGTCTAAACTTGAGTCTTTTTTGGAAAATTTTGTTGAAACTCAAACAAAGCAAAATGAAGAGTTTAGGCAACAAGGTAGGGCAGTCAATGAGGCAATAAAAGAGTTAACATATAAGGTAGATAACTTAGCCATCCATAATAAGATGTTAGAAACTCAGATTGCCCAACAAGCTAGTACATATTCTAGAACTAAGGGTACGTTTCCAGGACAACCCGAAGTTAATCCCAATGAGCACTGTAATGCTATATACTTAAGGGATGATAAGCTTGGGTAGTTGAAAAGGATGTGGAATGTGAGGAGGACATGAGTGAACATGAAGAGATAGAGCCAAAGTATGCCCCTCCACCATTTTACCAACCCCCAATACCTTTCCCACAAAGGTTGGTCAAGAAAAAGCAAATAGAAAAAGAAACTCGGAGCTTAATTGAGGAGCATGATGCCATGATAAAAACTAATATGCTTCCTAAACTAAAAGATCCAGGAAGTTTCTCTATTGCTTGCTCAATTGAAGAATTAAAAATAGACCAAGTCTTATGTGACTTAGGGGCTAGTGCGAATTTTGATGCCGCTTACTATCTTTGAGAGGTTAGGAACCAAGGAATTGAGTCCATCCAAGTCCTCTTTACAATTTGAGGATGGATCAACTAAACCCCCTCTAGGCATACTAGAGAATGTCCCCATAAAGATAGGTAAATTTTTCATTCCTACCGATTTCATGGTGATGGACATGAACGGGAATTCTAAATTCCCTATCATTCTTGGAAGGCCATTCTTGGCCACAGCTGGAGAAATAATAGATGTAAAAAATGGTAAGTTCTCTTTGAATGTAGAGGAAGGTAGGGTGGATTTTGATTTGACTAACTCATATAACAACCCTCCTTTTGAGAATCATGTGTGTAGGATTGAGATAATGCCTTCAAAGGTGAAGGAAGAGCTTAATATGGAAGAAACTCCCAAATTTTGCATGACAAATGATGTGCCAAATAATGATGAAGTTGGAGTTGCTCAACATGTGGAGTTAAAACTTCCGCCAGAAGGAAGTAAGGCCATGAAACTCAGAGTGAAAAGAGCAAAGCGAAAGCACATGTGGCCATATGAACAAAATAGGCTCCTTGATGGACTTCCTTGGAAGAGAGGTGTTCTTGCATTTCCAAGCCCAGCTGATCCCGATTGATTGAAGGGAGTATGGTCAAGCTTAAGACCGTAAATAAGCGCTTCTTGGGAGGCAACCCAAGTTTTCTTTCCCTTTTCAATTTGTTTTTGAATTTTGTTTTTGAATAATTTGAGAACAATAATAGAAGAATGGTCACTAATTGATGGTTTTGCCAAGTATTTTCAGGTTAGGAAGGCAGGAAGAGCAAAAAGGCATGGAAAAATAAAGTCAGAATTGATCACGCTCAGGCCGTGACAGGGGTCACAGCCGTGATTAGCCAACAGCTGAAGATCAGAAAGGAACACGGCCCAACCGTGATAGCCCTCATGGACATGATGAGGAGGACCCAGAAGATCAGAATGTATCATGGCCTAAACGTGATGGAAGTCACGGCCGTGAGAGGCCAGCTCCTATAGACCCGAATTGATCACGACCCAGCCGTGATGTATATCACGCCCGTGATGGGGACTTGCTTGACACTAGAACCGGTCACGGCCTAGCCGTGATGTATATCACGCCCGTGACATGTCTTCCAGCAACTCTATGACTGGCATGTGAGCCAACACCCTCCACCACCTAGGTGAGTTGTTCCATTTTTCTCCTCTCTCCGACTTGATTATTTACATTGGGGACAATGTAAGTTTTTAAGCTTGGGGTAGGGGTATTTTTGCATTTTTCATGTTGCATTCATATAGGTGTAGTTTTGCGTAATCACATGATTAGATTGCCCCTTGCTTAGAGTATGCATCCAATTGTGAGAACTTTGTGCCAAATGAATTGAGACAGTGAATTTTTGAACCCAATTTTTGTATTCTTGTGATAGGCTAAAAATAAAAATGCTTGAGATGATCTTCTGATAGTTGATAATTAGCATGTGGTTCCTTAGATTTGTGTTTCTCTTTGATTTTAAACTACTAAATGTGAGATTTTTGAGCCTAAAAGGGGTACTCACTAAATCTACCTCATTCTTGTGATTGAGTGTTTTATTCCTCTTGGATCGTATTCTCTAGAACTTGACTTGAAACCGTTTTGAAACATAAAATTTTTTGAAAACATATTTGAAAATGATTGAGGCACTAGATATTTTTCTGGCCTTCTGAGCTTTGATTGATTAAACTCTATCCTTTAGTTGCCCAATTTTGAGCCTAATAGAATAAAATGCTTTTCTAAGTACCTTGATTTATTTTGATGAATGATGCTTGGTATGACACCTTTTAAAGTATTTCAAAAAGGGCAAAAAGGTAGTTTGAAAAATAAAATTATGGGATGAAAAAGTTAGAAAAATATTTCTCTTAAGTTGGAAATCTCCCCTTCTCCAAATCAAAAAAAAAAAAATATGGTGAAGGGGATAAGAAAAAGAAATTGAGAAATAAAAAAAAAAAGAGGAAGAAAGAAAGAAAGGTGGAAAAGTGAATTAAAGCCCAAAAAGGTATTTTAGAAGGTTGTCATGCTTTGCATTGTTTGAGATTTTGTTTAGCCTTCTTGAATTTTCCTTTTCTTGATTTCCCTACCAAACGATTAATCCCATGACCCCCTTACAACCAAAATAAAAGACCTCTTGATTCTTATGTGTTTTCATTAATAAAGTAGAGATTTGGTTAATAGTCAAGCTTATGATAGAATTCCTTCATTGAGGAAATTGAGTGAATTGTCATTTACCCTTAAACATTTGAGTGAGGTGAGAAGAGTGCCCAAATTAGTGAAAGATGTGAATTTAGGGAACCTAAGCTTCTAATTGGACTTGAAATTGATTGTCTCTTGGATACTTATTTGGATGTTCCTATTACTTGGATTTATTAATCGGGTTCTTGGTTCACTGTCCATGCTCTAATTGTTTATCTTGTCTGGCCTTGGTTATTTCTTGAGGACAAACAAAATCTTAAGCTTGGGGTAGTTTGATGAGTGTGATTACACCTCATATTTCTTTATCATATTACATGCATTTTCATGTAGATTAGACATTTTTAATTTGATTTTTGTTAGTTTTTACCTTAGAATGGGTAAGGCGATTTTGTGGTGTTTATGTGCAGGGATTGAAGATTAAAATGTTCAAGATCATTTATGTTGGAGCTTGCATGAAGACGGAGCTTGAAAAGTAAGAAAAATGAGCCAAACAGAGCCCATCACGGCCTAGCCGTGACAGCCATCACGGCCATGATCGAGCAAGGCTGAAAAGAAAAGAACGAAAAAGTCAGAACATGTCATGACCAGGCCGTGATGGCCATCACGGTCGTGACAGGCCATCAGTGCCAAGTTTTCCAAGACAGAATCTGTCACAGCCTGGCCGTGATAGACATCACGACCGTGACGCGCAATATCTGGAATTTTAAAACCTGATTTGATCTGATTTTGTAATTGCTTGGGATTCAAGTTACCCAACATTATAAATAGGCCTCTAAGGCTCGAAAATAGGGATCCCTGGGGGCTGCTACCTTAGGCAAAAATTAGGATTTCTCTTCTTCTCCAATTTCTTCTCTTCTCTTAGGTTATCTTTTATGCTTTTGTTAATCAAGCTTGCTATGAACATGGCAATGAGTAATGTTTTTATTTCTAGGAATTGGGGCTATGCCCAAGATTTGTTTTGTGTTATGAATTGACGTTTTACTTCTTGTTAATTTCAATTTTGCTTTCGATTTGATTCTTATTGCATGAATTACTTGTGAATTTGGTGCGCACTTATTTGCATGTCATAGATACTCTAAGGAGGAACCCAACGGTGAACTTAGGTATTGGATCTATAGGGATCAAACTTAGGACTTAAATAACAAGAGTTAGAAGCGCTCCTTCGAGGGTTCACTGAGTTGTCACAAAGCTTAAAGGGTTCGATTTAAATTCAATTACCACGAGAGTAGGGGTTGGTTTAATCGGGCACGATTCTTGTATCCCAAGAGGGAACATTAACTTATTTAGGATAAATTCACCTTCAAAGCAAATTTTGATTATTAACAAGAGGGTAGTCATTTTAGGAACATGAGCAGTCTTGTTGGTAACCCAATTCCTGGGAATCTCTTTTGATATTGAAAAAATCTCAGATTTGATTTACTTTCCTATTTTGTTTGATTGCATTTTAGATATTTGATTCGTTAGTTAATTATTTAAAAACCAAATCTTTTCCAAATCAAATCTTTTTCTAGTACAGTTTAATTGATTTAATAATTGATAGTTATTTAAGATCACGGTCCTTGTGGATTCGATCTTTTTATTACTTGACGATGAAGCCGTACACTTGCGAATTCGTGACCCATCAAAAAGTCTTCAAGCAACCATATCGATCTTCTTACATATCCACCCTTTAAGTGTCTTGCAACTTGTAATTTGAAACTATTGTTGCCTCAACCATTTTGTATCTAAACACATTTTTTTTATCAGATTATCCTCTCACTCAGTGTGAGTGATTATTTTTTTCGTAATATTGTCAGACGTCTAAACAAGAATCTCTTCCAATAATATTTTTTCATACACATGAAATTTGGGGATCGAACTCAGAGCTACATACTTAAGGGACTTAAGTCCCTTCCACTTGAACCAACTGACATCGGTTAAACAAATGTTTTTAGTACATCCGTTATATAAGTACATTTTTTATCTTTTACATACACTAATACACATACACATACACTGCAATGCATTTTTCATAATTTATAAAATACTAAAATTTAATCCAAAATCGAGTCGGAGCAACATACCCTAACATTGCTTGGGAAGTAAAACCCATAAGTTCGTGGTACTTTAGCTAGCAATAGTGCAACACCTAATATAAATATACAAACAACAACATCCTCTTCTTCTTTCATTCATTCTTCACTTGGAAACTCCCACATCTCTTTTTCTCAATTCTCATTCGATAACTGCTTCACTCAGAACCATATACTTAAGGGACTCAAGCCCCTTTCACTTGAACCAACTGACATTGGTTAAACAAATATTTTTAGTACATCCGTTATATAAGTACATTTTTTATCTTTTACATACACTGATACACATACACATTCACATACACTGCAATGCATTTTTCGTAATTTGTAAAATACTAAAATTTAATCCAAAATCGGGTCAGAGCAACATACCCGAACATTGTTTGGGAAGTAAAACCCAAAAGTTCGTGGTACTTTAGCTAGCAATAGTGCAACCCATAATATAAATATACAAACAACAACATCCTCTTCTTCTTTCATTCATTCTTCACTAGGAAACTCTCACATCTCTTTTTCTCAATTCGCATTTGGGATGAAAAAAACCTTTTCTCTAAAAAGAATCATATCAAAAACCAACAAGATGGGTACACTCAAAGGTTATATGGGCCTGTTTATATATGCTGGTAGGCAGGTTTCTGTGGCCAACCCAACTCGACAAAAATGGTGGGTAAACGAGTTAACATGTCAAGTCAAATCCATTTTGTCGTCTCTAACGGGTGCACTTGTTAATTTGTTTACATACACTACACATTTCATTTGTTTCATATGGATCTCAACAACTTTATTTGTTGTATGACCCTTAGGTAGCGTTTGGTACAAGTTTTATAAAAATATTTCCTAGAATGTAGGCATGTGAATAAAAGTTTCCCATGTTTGGTACAAGTTTTAAAAAGTTATTCCCATGCATATAAGATTCCCGAGAATAAAATTAGTGAATGATAGTTATAAACTTGGGAAAACTCTATTCACATGTGTGAAGGTGGGAAAACTTTATTCCCGGGAATCACATTTCCAGGAATGTAGTGTGCCTGGGAATAAGACATTCCAGATACCAAACATCACCTTATGATTATTTTTTTAAGCAAAAAAGATATGCAGAAACATCGCTATAAGGAAAATTTCCAATAAATAAATAAATAAATAACACTAGAATCCTTTATGAAAACCAAATTAAATTGGAATCTTTTTGCTAATGCTTTCAAAACCTATAGGACCTCCGCTGTGGCGACTGTCCTATCAATTACAACCCCATCTTCGAAGTCATTGTAACCTTTTTGAGATATAATATATCAACCATGTCCCCATCATTATCAAGAACAACACCGATAAACCAATGTAGGATATTACTTCATCTTCACGACAGAAGATCACATTAAAACCAATTTGTTACCCCCATCTGTTGACAATATATTCTTGGCTTAATTGTACTTTTGGGCGATTTTGATCCCTTAAAGTTTTTTTATGCACATTTAATCCCCTATTTTTTCAATGTTACAAATTCGATCCTTCAGTCTAATGTCTCTCAATTTATTCAATTATCAACATAGAGGAACTCCTCCTCTAAGCACACAGAACCTCTGATTGAGGTATTCCCTCCTCTGTCTCTCTGATTCAACATGATTCCATGGTTTCTCTCTGTTGGAGATATGGAGAGGAACTTCACACAAAAATGAAAGGCACACACACACTTGAGTATAGAACTTAGAGAGAGAGAGAGGGAAGTCAGTTGTGGAAAAATTCTTTGAATACTGCACTACTCTTTGATGCACATACACACTAGTTATATACACTAGTTCAAGTCCCACACTGCTCAAAATAGTAACTAACCTCATAACAGCTTTCCAACTATTAACTAACTCTGCTAACTAACTTTCCATTCTGCTAACTAACTTTGCATTATAGAATAAAACTTACCCTTAATTCAAATTATCTAAGGAAACAACACCTAGCATTTCCCTTAGCCTTCTAAATCGATCAGTCTTCACTGCCTTTGTTAGAACATCAGCAATTTGCAGTTCTGTGCTGCAATAAGTCAACTTGATCCTTTCCTTGTTCACCTGGTCTCTTAGAAAGTGAAACCTTGTTTCAATGTGCTTGCCTCTGCCGTGTGCCACTGGATTCTTTGCTAGACTTATGGAGGATTTATTCTCAACAAAGAGTTGCACTGGTTTATTCACTCCCCCTTAATGCAAATTATCTAAGGAAACAACACCTAGCATTTCCCTTAGCCTTCAAAATCGATCAGTCTTCACTGCCTTTGTTAGAACATCAACAATTTGCAGTTCCGTGCTGCAATAAGTCAACTTGATCCTTTCCTTGTTCACCTGGTCTCTTAGAAAGTGAAACCTTGTTTCAATGTGCTTGCTTCTGCCGTGTGCCACTGGATTCTTTGCTAGACTTATGGAGGATTTATTGTCAACAAAGAGTTGAACTGGTTTCCTGTACCTGATCTTCATCTCATCTAGCAGGGATTCCAGCCAAAGAGCCTGGCAAGCTGCATTAGAAGCAGCTATGTACTCTGCTTCACAAGAAGAAAGGGCCACCACATTCTGTTTTCGAGAACTCCATGAAATTGGGCTGTTCTGGAATTTAAACAGATACCCTGAGGTGCTCTTCCTTTCAACCTTGTCACCACACCAATCTGAATCTGACCAAGCCTCAAGTCCTTCCTCAAACTGTCCTGCTCCTTTAGGAAATAGAACTTCATAGTTGATAGTCCCTTTCACATATCTCAACAGTCTTTTAGCCGCAACCATATGTGAGGCTCTAGGATCACTCATAAATCTGCTGATCAAGCCAACACCATAACAGATATCTGGCCTGCTATTGCATAAGAACCTAAAGGAACCTACAATCTGCTTGTAGAGGGTGCTGTCAACACATTTCTCAGCTTCAACCTTTTGCAGTTTTACATTGGTTTCCATTGGAGTCACTGCCTCATTGCAAGAGTCCATTTGAAACCTCTTAAGTATCTCTTGAGAGCACTTTCTCTGGTGTAGAATGATGCCACTGTTTGTGTATTTTATCTCCATTCCTAGGAAATAAGTGAGGGTCCCTAGGTCTGTCATTTCAAACTCCAAGTGCATACTCCTTTTGAACTTGTCAATTTCAGTTGAGTCACTTCCTGTTACAAGTAGATCATCTACATAGAGACACACTAGTATCGGGCCAGCACCATCACTGTTTTTCACATATACACCAAACTCCACAGAGCACTTTGAGAATCCTTGCTTCAATAGAAATGCATCAATTCTCTTGTTCCAAGCTCGAGGGGCTTGTTTCAAGCCATATAAGGCCTTGTGGAGCTTATACACCTTACTTTTTTTCCCCTTACCTCAAAACCAGGAGGTTGTAGTACATAGACTTCCTCTTCTAGTGGACCATTGAGGAATGCAGATTTTACAACCATTTGGAACATTGGACACTCTTTTGAGCTTGCAATGGCAATGACAAGCCTTATTGTCTCAGCCCTTGCCACTGGTGCAAACACTTCTGTATAATCCACTCCAGCTTTCTGCAGGAATCCCTTTGCCACTAATCTGGTCTTGTGCTTAGCTATCGAACCATCTGGCTTCAGTTTCACCTTGAAGATCCACTTGACAGCAATTGGCTTCTTGTCATGTGGAAGTTCAGTAAGATCCCATGTATGGTTCCTCTCTATTGAATTCATTTCTTCCTTCATTGCATTCTGCCATACCTCTTCATTGATAGCTTGTTCCCAGTTCATTGGTTGTGTCTGCAAAGAAGGCTAGGTGAACTAATTCACCTTCTGCTGTGATTTCCTGATCAGTGAAAACCTCATAGTCTGTCAGTCTCACTGGTGGTGCTCTATTCCTTTGTGGCCTGCTGTTTTGAGTCTGCTCATTTGCTGCACAATCTTCACTTAACTCAGACATTTGATGATCTGAATCAATTGAATGTAGAATACTGACTTTCATCCTAGTATTGAGTTCCTTCCAATTCCAGGTTGCCTTCTCATCAATAACCACATCTCTGCTGATTACAACCTTTTTCGAAGAAGGATTGTACAGTTTGTAGGCTCCTGTGGGATGGTATCCTACTAGAACCATAGCTTCACTCTTGTCATCTAGCTTTCTCCTTCTTTGGTCAGGAACATGTCTAAAGCATAAGGATCCAAAGATCCTTAGATGATCAACTCTAGGCTTGCTTCCTGTCCAAGCTTCCTCTGGAGTCACATTCTCCATTCTTTTGGTGGGGCATCTATTAAGAACATAGGCTGCAGTAGACACGGCTTCACCCCAATAACACCGTGGCATCTCCTTTCCTTTCAGCATGCACCTTGCCATATTCATCAGGGTTCTATTTCTCCTTTCAACAAGGCCATTGTGTTGAGGTGTATAAGGGGCAGTTACCTCATGCACAATGCCTTGTTTTTCACAGAAGTGCTCAAAATCCTTGGAACTGTATTCTCCTCCACCATCAGTTCTAAGAATTTTGATAGCTTTTCCACTTTGTCTTTCAATTAAGGCAGTAAACTTCTTGAACACATCAAAAACTTCATGCTTTCCCTCAATCAAGTACAACCACGGTTTTCTAGTGAACTCATCTACAAAGGTTACGAAGTACCTGTTTCCACCAAGAGTTGGTGTCTCAATAGGGCCACATACATCTGAGTGGACAACTCCCAAGGCATTAGTGGCTCTTGCTGGTGCAGACTTCTTGAATGCAGTTCTTGGTTGCTTGCTCATCAAGCACCCTTCACACACCTTTTCTGGTTGTTTGATTGGAGGAATTCCTTGCACCATGTGATTGTTGCCCAACTGGTTTAGACTCTTGAAATTGAGATGGCCAAACCTGTAGTGCCACAGCCAGTTTTCATCTTCAATTACAGTGGTTGAGAGGCATTGAATTGCCGAAGCATTCAGATCAATCTTGAATGTTCTATTCTTTGACAGTGGAGCTCTAATCACCAATCTTCCTTTTGCATCAAAGACTTCAATGAGCTTCTGCATCATTTTCATTGTGAAGCCTTTTCTAGAAATTGTCCAAGGCTCAACAAGTTGCTTTTCATTGAGGGAACATACAAAACATCAGTTACATATGCAGGTCTGCCATCTCTTCTTTTGATCAAGACTTTGCCAATTCCCTCAGCTACTATAGTGCTGTTATCTACAAATCTGACCTTGTTCTTGACACTACAATCAAGATCAATCAGCCAATCTTTCTGGCCTGTCATGTGGTTATAACACCCTGTGTCAAGATACCAAGATGTATTGCTCTCTCCTTCTATGTTGGTTGTCACCATCAGCAACACTTGGTCAGAATTCGAGCCATCATCTTGAGCAACATAGGCCTCATCATCATCTGATCTTGACCTCTCCACCTTGTTGTTTCTGCATTCTTTTGCATAGTGACCCCATTTGTTACAGTTGACGCACTGAACCTTCTTTCTATCAAACTTCTTCTTTCCACCTTTGCCTCTGCTTGACCTTCCTCCTCTTCTTTTCTTTGTCTTTGATCTCCTTGCTCAGCTGATGAAGCTTGATCCTGGCTGTAAGAGTTGTTGCCAAAACCACAACCTCCATCTCTGTTGGACTTTACCTTACCTCCTTTCTTGCCTTTTCTGTAATCAGCATTCCCTTTCTTGAACATCTGGGCCTGCAGAGCATGATCTGGTTCCTTTACTTTGGATCTTTCATTCAATCTCTACTCATGTGCCTCTAGTGAGTTCAGCAGCTCCTTTACCTTCATATCCTCCAAGTCTTTAGACTCCTCAATTGCAACCACTATATGATCAAACCTAGTGGTAAGAGTTGTAAGGATCTTTTCAACCATTTGCTGATCAGAGATTGTGCCTCCACATGTTTTCATCGAGTTTACAAGCAGTTGTAGCCTATTGAAATACTCAGCTACTGACTCTTGTTCAAGCATGGACAGCATCTCGTATTGTCTTTTGAGGGACCGCAGTCTCACCTTATTGTTCTTCTCAGCACCTCCATAAGCCTTCTGCAAAACATCCCAGGCCTCGTTGGCTGTTTTGGCTTTGGAGATCTTTTCAAAGTTGACAAGATCAACACATTGATGAAGAAAGCACTTAGCCTTGTAGTCTTTCTTCTTGGTTGCTGCATCGTCCCTTTCTGTGACACCTTCTTTTACGATATCCAGGATTTCTTGAAAGCCAAGAATGGCTTCCATCCTTACAACCCAATGGTCATAATTCTTGCCATCCAGAATCGGCAAACTGGAAAGAAAACTTCCATTTCCTCCATTCGATGAAGCCATGATCGCCTCTTTACTTCTTCACAGGTCCCTGATCTTTTAAGCGCTAGATACCAAATTTGTTGGAGATATGGAGAGGAACTTCACACAAAAATGAAAGGCACACACACACACTTGAGTATAGAACTTAGAGAGAGAGAGGGAAGTCAGTTGTGGAAAAATTCTTTGAATACTGCACTACTCTTTGATGCACATACACACTAGTTATATACACTAGTTCAAGTCCCACACTGCTCAAAATAGTAACTAACCTCATAACAGCTTTCCAACTATTAACTAACTCTGCTAACTAACTTTCCATTCTGCTAACTAACTTTGCATTATAGAATAACACTCTCTACTATTTACTAGTTTGTCCCTTCTTTCTGAGACCTTTTTTTAGTTCCACCACAGGTCATTTACCATAAAAGTTCGATCAGAGGTTCTATGTGCTTAGAGCAATGGTTCTTTCCTCTTAATCATTGAAATATTGACGGGTATTTGACAGAATGACTGTATTTGCTACATTGAAAAAATATGGGGACCAAATTAGCTTAAAAAAAACTTTAGGGAATAAAGTCTCACATGGCCAATAGTAGGAAGACCAAAAGTGCAATTGAGCAAGAATATATTGTCAGTAAACGTAGGTAACAAATTGATTTTAACATGATCGTCCACTATGAAGATCAAGTAATATACTATGTTGGTTTATCAGTGTTGTTCTCGGTAATGATGGAAACATGGATGATATATTAAATCTCAAAAAGCTTACAGTGGCTTCGAAGAATGGGTTGTAATTGATAGGGCAGTCGCCATAGAAGAGGTCCAATATGTCTTGGTGGCAACACAATTTATGAGAAGTTCAACATCCGGGGATTTTTTTAAAAGATCAATGGTTTTAGAATAATTCAACCACAAGTGAAATTTGTACACTCAAATATAACAGGTAGACATTATATGTTGATGTAAGTGTAACTAGATACTATCATATATTATATGAGTATAGAATGTTAATAAAGTGTCATATAAATATCATTTCATGCAAAAACAACTTTAATTCAACCTCCTCTTTTAGGAAGTATACCGAATAAGCTCAAAAGAAATTTAAACCCTTAATTTTTACTCTAGTGAAGTTTTTCTGTTAATTTGAATTGTCAAATTTTTAGTATGCACTATAAGAAAAAGGTGTTAGAATTAAACATCATAACCATATAAGCATGCATCTCATATTATCAAGAACAACCATATCTCAAAAATTTTAAGATCTACAACATGCTGACTAATCAAAGATTATAGGAATACATGGTTCCATTGCAAATGATCAATATGCGATAACCTGAAACACACAGAGGGAGGGAGAAAAGAGAGAGACAGTTAACGAACACCCATTGGCTTGTAGTTCTTCCTCAACCAGGACTCCTTATGTCTTAGACTCTCTTCAGAAGGGAGAAGAGGCAGTATGCGATGCGTCCGGTATATTGGGATCATAGCCTATATATAGGGTGATGACCAATTAGAGTTCCCATTATTCCAAAAAAGGGGTCATCGGTCACATCCACTCATTTATTGTCCATATCAATTAATTAATTAATTAATTATCATATCAGAAATCTGATTAGACTTATCTCTTAATTTGATCACATATCAATTAAGGCTCCTAATTGATAAATAGCCAATATAATTAATTACCGATATCTTCCCCCGTTATGATATTGGAATAAAATATGCCAACAAAAGGTCTTTTAGCTATCGACTTTAGCGACCGAATATCGTCGATCTCTAATAATGACTTATAAGTGGATTTGCAATTTACTTGTTGGAATGAGATTAGAGAGTCACTTAGCAACTGATTTTAGTGGCCGCAATAAGGAAACAATCATTATATCGATCTCTAAACCAAGAAAATTAAAAAGTCAACTACATTGAACGTTCTACAATCGATTCAAGAATCCAAATGTGTTGCTCTCTATACAATGCTCGCTGTGTTGGTCACTGAGGGATAATATAATTGGTTCATTTATCATTTAACGATTGATCCTTGATCAGTCGCTAAACCGTAGATGTTGAATACCAACAGCTACCATTCTACAACCAAAATAATGTATATTGCTAACTTGGTGATTGTTGGAAAAATATTTAGTGACCACATTTAATTTTGGGTTATGACAACTGGATTAGCAACTAATTACATCGGTAGCTAAATTATAAAATCCCTAAAACATGCATGCGACTCCTTCTGTAACAACTACAAGCTAAGCTAAGGGAAATGCAAGGATAAATCTACTTCAAAAAACTAAGTTCATTCATCATTTTTTTCTCTAATCATTCATTGCAAAGTTGGTTACATATATAGCATTTGAGCTAGGAATCCTAACAAATAATGAGTCATCATATAAAAGCTTCTAGATTCTTCTAATCCAAGTGCATTGTCACACCTAATACTTGGGCTTTAGTATTTGGATATAATGTCATATATTTGGGCCATAACATTCCACCGGTCTTACAAAAACACCTCATCCTCAAGGTTATTAAATTCCAAAATTCTCAATATTATCCTAAGCCCAAAAACTGATCCAATTAGAAAGAGTCGAAATTAAAAATGTTAAGCCCAACAATTAATCAGGTCAGAGATTGATATCCATAATTTAGTTACCCAGGAAAAAGAAGCAAGGTCCAAGAAAAAAATGGTCAAAATAAAATTTTCTAGTAGCAGGCCCAACACACTCTACATACCCTAACCCAATGTTCTTGTGTGCAAAACTCCTTGGAACCCATGGTAAGTTAGAAGCAGGGTCGGAGACGGCACCGTCGCGAGAGGAGAAACCAGTGGCGAGGACGAGCTTGACCAAGCCGAGAAAGACAGAAACGCACTTGCCAGAGATGGAAAAGAGAGAACGAAATCAGAAGACGCAAAGCTTCTGACTCAGAGACGGCAATGCACGGTAGAGTTGAAGCCGTCGAGATTGAAAACGAAATTGAAGTGCGGTGGCGGCATGGAAGATATGGTGTTTGCAACCGTCTTTTCTGGCTGTGGCAAGGTGGATGCAAGTGGCTCAAGCACGCCAGCTGAAGAATGACCTGGATCTGATTCAAGGAAGATGAATGCGAGCAGAGCCTCCAACCAGAGGAATGGATGGCAGAGACGACGACCAGAAGCTGTGGCGCAGAGGCGGCGGAAAGAAAACGAGCCAGGTCCTTTAAGACCGTGGTGGCCGGCTCCCTGTGTGCGACAACGAACTTCGATACTAGATCGGTGGTTGCCTTCGCTTCAAATTCTGGGGGTGATAGTTCAATGGCTCCAGTGAAACTCAGATCCACAAAACTGCCACCCATTTTGGTATATTCAAGATTGTTTGGAGGCAGCAATTCGAACGACAATGACTGTGGCTCGGAGTTGAGAGTGCTGGTCGTACCAAAGGCTGGAGAGGCAGGGTTCTCAATGACTTCCGATACCAGAGCGGCAACAATGGAGAAAATGCCCCTAGGGGCTGTGGGGTCATGTGAGGTCACCGAATCTGCTTCATCTTTCATTGTCGGAGCGGAGAATGGGTTGGGCATAACTGAGAGCTTAGAGATTGAAATTTTGGCTTCAATTTGTAGTGCCAATTGAAAGGCATGAGACATGCAGTAGGGGCGCAACAACCTAAGCTCATGGCAGATGTCTTCCTGGATGCCGAAAATGAAGCATTCGAGGTGATCGGCGACGGACATGCATATTACGCGTTGGGAAACAGTGTCGAATTGTAAGTAATAATTCGATACTAAGTCTATTTGTCTTAACTGGCTGAGAGCATATTGATGAGTGGGATTAAAAAATGGTGTGTATCCATGGTTGAAATGGAGGTTGAATGATGGGGCGTAAATGGTGGCAAAGTTGGTAGTGAATGTAGGGAAAAATGGAGGAGGCATGAGCAAGGCAACTACAAGCTATGCTGAGGGAAATGCAGGGATAAATCTACTGAAAAAACTAAGTTCATTCACCATTTTTCTTCTCTGATCATTCATTAGATAGTTGGTTACATATATAGCACATGAGCTTGGAATCCTAACAACTAATGAGTCATCATATAAAACCTTTTAGATTCTTCTAATCCAAGGACATTGTCACACCTAATACTTGGGCTTTAGTATTTGGATATAATGTCATGTATTTGGGCCATAACACCTTCTCTCTCATTTCTCCTTTCTTCCCTAAAACTCTTTACGCGCGCGCGCACACACTCTCTCTCTTCCCTCTCTATCTTTATCTCTTAGTCACAAAATGGGTTTGCAAGCACGGTTTTGGCAACCGCTGCTGTTTGATCGCAAAATCGGTCGCTAACATTTTTAGCGGCTGATTACATTCCAATAGTGACATTAAAAGTAACTTTTGCCCTCTATTAGACAACAAAAATAAAAAAATAAAAATAAAAATAAAAATCTATTATCAAATAACAAAATAAGATCTATTTATCACGTTCTTCTTTTTTGTCTTTTTATCTACTCAAACAAATATATACTGGCAAAAGAGTATTGCCAAAGTACATATAATGACTCACTTTCTTGGTCGCAATATGAATCGAGTAATCACTAATTAATAAGCAAAATAGTAGTGCTATATATAATGTATTAAAGTATATTCTATAAAAAAAAAATAGAAGTTTAATGGGTCAAGAATAATTATATATTCTCTTGATGTCAGTTTAATTAAAGAATATCTCTTAATGAGTCATTTTGAATGTTTTTACTTATTTAGAAAAAGTATGAATTTAATTTTTAGATTCTTCAGATATTAAATACGTTTCATTTAATATTATCTATTTAAAATAATTAAAAATAAGTTAGTAGAAAAATATAAGATTATATAGGCTCTGTTTGGTAAAAACTAACGAATAGCGGATAAACTAACGGATAACGGATAAACTAGCTGATAGCAGATAACGTATTAGCTAGCGGATTGGATTTGAAATGTTTGGTAAAACTAACAGTTGGACAAACTGATAAATATAAAATGACATAAAGGATATGTTTCGATACTTATAAATTATAATTTTTTATTTTAAAATAATTATCACTTTTAACACTTTAATTTATTTTAAATTATTTATGTTTTAAAATTTAAAATATTAATTTTTAATTTTAATATTAATTTAGTTTTAATTATTTTTAATAAATAAAATGGAATAATAAAATAAAATTATATATTGATATGATTTTTATATAAATTTTTTTTATAGATAAAAATATATTTTCTATTTTTTATCTTAAGTATAAATCTAATGAAATTAATTTTTATTTATATATCATGTTAAATGATTAGTATTTTATTTTATTAGCTAAGGATAAGTGAGTAATTTAATTAACATAGTAGGGATAAAAATTGTAAGAAAATATGATAAGCTATACGTTATAAGCTCAAACGCTGCTTGAAGTAGCGTCTAGAAAAGCCCTATATGCTAGTGAAAAAATGTTATATGCTAATTTTGAAAACAGTTACCAAACGTAACTACTTTTCCATGCGCCATGCTAGCGGATTTGAGAAACCAAACACATTTATAATCTATTAGTGTACGTAGTTATTAGTGGGGTAATGAAGCAATGAAAACCTACAGTATCAAGCTGGTGTGGGATGGAAGTTAGAAATTTTAGTGTATCATTGTTGATTGATATAATTCTTATCTTGAGGAACTGCATGCGGAAGTGGAAGCGTCTCTATCAACAAATTAAGCCTTTTGATTCGAGAAGATTCCGAAAGCATATATATGAAAAGGAACCAGGCACGCGACATTGGGACATACCAGCCTCTCCGAATTGCTTTTTACTGTGCTTTTGACATGTCGTCCTTATTGTTCGTGATAAGGAAAATTTTGATGAATATTTATTCTCCACAACTTTTAAACAATTATTTTTTATACGGTAAATATAAAGAGCCTAACATTGCTGAATCTTGTGGTAATGCATGCACTTGACTAAATTAAAGAGGAATGAGTGATCATCTATCATTGGCCGGTCGGTGGTGGCGCACTCTTGCCAACAATATGATGGATTGTTAGTTAGCATTCTGAACTTGCTTTCAATATCCCCACCCTGGCCCGTATCTAACGTTAGAATTGATTGAATATAGTCAAGTCAACTATTCTTTGGTAAGACTTCTTCTTTCTTTTTTATCAACAAAAAATACATTGAAAAGAGTAAAAAGGGATTCAACCGCCCAAACTGCAATCTTGGTTGTTACATTATGATACGAGTCATATGACCACTTGAATACTTTATGGTTATGTAAAATCGTCAGACGGTGTTGAACGGAGTCTAACATTGTTTTAGTGTTTGCAGACATATGTAGGGGACTAATTTATCACTATATATTATATGTAAAATTCAAATAAATATTTTATATATACATGTGAAAAAATATTAATGAAAGAGTTTAATTTTTATTTTTTTTAGCACGAAAGAGTTAATTTTGATACAATGCTAGTATATATTTTTTTATACTGCCAATTAATCACAAATCACCCATGTATAACTTTTAAAATAATTATTATAATAATCAAATGTTTTTTATGATGTGTTAATATATGATTAATGTTCATGCCAAAATCCGTATTACCGGAATCTAACCGAAACAGGGTGTCACTCACCACTTAATTGTGCCCTGAAAGCTCGAAATATGAGATCACGGTCAATCTCCTTATTCTAGCCTCAGAACTTTTAAGAGTGAGCCTTTCTGTATCATAAAGTAAGTCCCTTCTCTGTTTTGGACCTTCTATTTATAGTGTAACTCATAACCGTTTATTTATCTCGATAGTTATTATCTGATACTAATTGATATCCTTATTGATACGATAAGATCTTGTTACGCATATCTTGGGTAGTTATTATTTGATAGGTATCTTTTATCTCGTATTTGTTATTTTCATCATGATAAGCTTATGTTCCACTATTTTCGGATATTACTCTTGTTCTGTTCAAACAATTCCAATTCAGTTATCCTCTTTCCAGGTATGATGATCAACTCACCTAATCTTTGTGTCATGTCAAGCTCGTCCTCCATACTCCTTACCTGGATCAAGCTTATCAAGCTCGTCCTCCCTACTTCATACTCGGATTAAACCTATCAAGCTCATCCTCCCTACTTCGTACATGGATCAAGCTCGTCCTCCCTACTTCATACTCGGATTAAGCCTATCAAGCTCATCCTCCCTACTTCGTTCCTGGATCAAGCTCATCAAGCTCGTCCTCCGTACAACATACTCGGATTAAGCTCGACCAATCATTAATGTTCACTCATGGGCAGTACACAAGTCCCCCAAGTTCTGAGTTTCAATGAGACGAAATAACTTTAAATAAGTCCTTTTTCCGAGCTTCACTTATATGTATTTCAGATGTTCCTTTGATCCGAGTTTAATTTTTGTTGCACCTCTAACCAAGCTTAATAATCTCGACTACCTCTCACAATGATATTAAATGGTATTAAAAATCCTCTAAGATTCATCTTTTTAACAAAAGTGATTGAACTTTTAATAAAAGAACTTTAAACTACTAGGACATCAAATTTAAACTTTCCAATATAAATCTCCAAAGATTTTAATTGGTATCAAATTTCACAGTTCGAAATCCCTCTAACGGTATGTTTGGTAGTCAAGCAATCCCTTCCTCTTGCAAGCAAAATTCGGCCTCCCTTTTGCCCAAGCTCGGCTTTACAACACTTGATTATATTAGAACAGCTCGCCATTTTCTCGGATTAAGCTCGATTATTTCACTTAATCTCGGTTGTTCCTAAGAATCATATGAAGCAGTATGAAATCCCTTCAAAATTCGTCTCCGGACAGATTGATTAAATTAATTAAATCGGTTTACCAAGATCTTCTTTAGCTCGCAATTAATTTTTTCATCCTACTCTCCTAATCTTGTGATACTCCATATCTTGCAGCAAACTTTCCTAGTCACTTTTACATTCCATTAATTTCCAGCTTTCAACTTTTACCCATACCATGGTTCCCCTTCATTAAACTAAGCTCGGATAAACTCAATCAATATCTTACATTCTCGGCTAGTATTCGGCTATTCTAGCCTTAGCCTTCTCAGGACTCACATAGGTCTCCTTTGCCCAAGCACGACCAATAAGCTCATCCTCCTTTGCTTATGCTCGGCCAATAAGCTCGGCCTCCTTTGTTTAAGACTGGCCAATAAGCTTGGCATCGCTTGCTCAATCTAGGCAAACACTATTTAAGCTCGATCATTACTCGGCCATTTATGTCAAATCATATCCGGGATGTACACAATCCAAACTCGGTTACTCTTTTCCTATGTATGCCCATTAATTCTCCTAACTCTTATATTATGTCAAGCTCGTTTAACTTACCCCATACTCGGATCAAGCTCGGCCGACTCTCCCCTTACAAGGATTCAGTTCTGCCGGTTTACCCCTTGCTATGATTAACCTCGGCCAAACCTTATTATTTACTCATGGGCAGTACACAAGTCCCCCAAGCTCTAAGTTTTTTTAAGACGAAAGAGCTTTTATTAAGTTATTGACCGAGCTTCACATGATTGAATAAATTACGCCCTACTAGTACATGGTCGTATCAACTTTGTCTTTAAGCATTAATGCTTTGTTTACCCCAGTTTATTTCGGCGTACAAATTTTTTGGCGATATTGGTTTCTTGAAAACATAATCCTCTGATACTCATCCGTTGCTCTTTGGATACTACCTATTTTCCTTATGTCAATGCTTTTATTAAGCTCGACGTTCTAATACTCGTCGTGAGTTCTAAGTAGACTTAGCTAATTCCTTATGTCAACGCTTTGGAATAGCTTGGCGTGCCCATGCTCGTTTAATGCTCGTCTAAAGCAAATACTTATCATCAGCACTTGGAGAATTAGGCTTATCTCATGATATGCTCGTCCAGAGCATAAATGCTTATCTCCAGTACTTGGAGAATTAGGCTTATCTCATGATAAGCTAGTCCAACCTTTTAATTTCACATCTGTTTGTTATGCGCGGATATTCTCAACCTATGTTTATTTTCATATTTCTTTTTATCGTTCAATGCAAGGCATATCCAGCTCAACACAAATAAGTAATATTCAACCGTAAAGTTTACTTTCAAGCTTAACACTTGATCTCTGGCAGGTAGGCCGAGTTTCAAACTTAAGATTTTAAGCTTTTACAACAGAGTTTGAGCTTGCTCCGAGTTCATCAGCGTATCAGTGGTGTCCTTTATTTTTTTTATTTTTTTTATTGAACTAACAATAAATTAGTTTCTTACATGCCCATAAGCCCACATAGGCTTTTCAAATGGTCGAACTGGGGATCCAAATGAAACTACATTTCATCAAATACAAATTTATAACACTGCACTTTATTATAGCATTTTGACATGGTGAAATACTTGGCAAAGAAACTAACATTGCCATTAGACAAACTATGTATTTGGACCGAGCTTGGTCCGATTTTAGTACGATTTCCACTAGGTCCAATATGAGCTTCGACCGAGCTTGAGGTGAGCTCTTAGAAACCAAGAATGGTCGAGCTTGGCCTTCAAGCATACTATGACTAAGAACTGCCTCGATGGGTTTCAAGCAAACTGGCTTAGGCTAGAGTTACTTCAGACCAAGTGTATCATTTAATCGTGGTTATATTTTGGAAAAATAGGTCTGGGTCGAGCTCATCATATGGGACGAATTAAAGTTCCAATCATTCAGAATGAGCTCAAACCCACGAGTTGGAGTTGAGTGTTTGGCTAGCAAACTTGGGTCGAGCTTAGCACTTTATTCCTGATAAGCTTTAGGAATGATTTGGGCTTTTAAACCCCAAATTTGAGTTAAGCTCTTATACCGATCTTGGGTCGATCTTAGTATTGAATCATCGCCATATTCATAATGAGCTTCAAGCAATCCGCTGCATTGCTTGTCACCTTTTGAGATTGAAACTTGCTTCTAGGAAACGAGTTTAGGCCAAAATGAAACCGAGTTCTTGGAGAGCTTCAAGCTCATGTAGAGTTTGTCTACTAATGACCATCATCCTGGACTCTTAGTAGTCATTTTCTTACCAATGACCATCGTTATGGACTCTTGGTGGTGTTGACCTCCCAATGCTCGTCATTCCGAGCTCTTGGAGAGTTTTCTTTACTAATGACCGTCATTCCAGACTCTTAGCAATTATTCTCACTAATGACCATCATTCTGGACTCTAAGTGGTATTTTTCTCACCAATGACCATCGTTCTGCACTCTTGGTGGTGTTGAACTCCCAATGCTCGTCATTCCGAGCTCTTGGAGAGTTTGTCTTTACTAATGACCGCCATTCTGGACTTAGTAATTATTTTGTCACTAATGACCATCATTCTGGACTCTTAGTGGTATTTTTCTCACCAATGACCATCGTTATGGACTCTTGGTGGTGTTGACCTCCCAATGCTCGTCATTCTGAGCTCTTGGAGAGTTTCTCTTTATTAATGACCACCATTCCGGACTCTTAGTAATTATTTTCTCACTAATGACCATCATTCTGGACTCTTAGTGGTATTTTTCTCACCAATGACAATCGTTCTGGACTCTTGGAGGTGTTGACCTCCCAATGCTCGTCATTCCAAGCTCTTAGAGAATTTCTCTTTACTAATGACCGCCATTCCGGACTCTTGGTAATTATTTTCTCGCTAATGACCATCATTCTGGACTCTTAGTGGTATTTTTTTTACCAATGACCATCATTCTGGACTCTTGCTGGTGTTGACCTGCCAATGCTCGTCATTCCGAGCTCTTGGAGAGTTTGTCTTTACTAATGATCGTCATTCCGGGCTCTTAGTAATTATTTTCCCACTAACACTACAACATTTTTGCTTTATGGGAATAGTTAAAAAATGTTACCTATACTATAAAAAATGTTGCCTATATAGGTAACGGTTTTTAAGAGTTGTCTATTCAAGCGTTACCTATTTTTTAATGCAACGGTTTTCCGCATCTTATGACAACACTTTCGTTAACTGTTGTCTGTACTATATGGATAGGGAACAATTGTCAGGTGAACCTAGCGCAACGATTTTCAAATGTAACTAAATGTCAATTAGTATAGTTCTTATTGCCTAAAGATCCAAATGCAACATTTCTTAAATGTTTGTGACTTATAGGCAACACTTTTTAATTGTATGCTTAGAGTATAGACAACAATTTTTACCATGTTTTGAGTACAATTAATAATTGTTGCTTAAAATACTAGAGATAACATTTTATAAATGTCATGGTATTAAATTTGATTTTACCATCAATTTAATTAGTTTCATAAATTTTCATTACATTTTATATTAATTTACTAAATTTCACCTTAATTTGCTCTCATACACAATTTTCGTACCCCTTTCAATTTTTTTATATATATAATTTAACAAAGAAATATTTCATGAATTGTAGTACTAAATGGATCAAGTGCAACGTAATATATATATTAAGTTCGAACATCAACCTAAATACACAAAAGTAGTCAACAATAGGACCACATGGTTTGATCAAATATCATATCATTCAATGATGTTCGAGTGTTGCAAAAAAAATAAAATCCAAACCGAGTATCTAAAGAGAGAATTAAAATAAAAATAAAAATGCATCATCGTCATCTTACAACTCCTCATCATTTGTATCTCCTTCATTTTGAACTTAATGTACAAGGAAAAAAAATTATTAGGCGAAAACTTTTTGGATAATGCAAGCTTATTTCACACTTTCAACTAGATCATAACCATAATGAATATACTTCACAATGGAGGGTTCATTGCTAAAGCTCTAGCAATCTTAGGGTGCCATATATCAGACAAGTCCACAACATCAAACAAGCAAAAGAATGTCTTTCAAATTAAAAGTAAATTTTGGAAAGACGACACAACCCTTACTAATAAAATACCATGAGTATGATACAAAGAAACAAAAACATGTGTATGTCATGATTTAGAGAAAAAGGATTTTAAAATTTAACACCCAACTTGGAGATATTCCAACTTTATATTTATTTTACGGCAAAACGAATTTGACATCTTCATGGTAAGCAAGATAATGAGTGGATTTGCTGCCAAGAAACGAGAACACATATCATTTACATTTGAACTCATTCAATGTCAGAAATAGAGCATCTTACCCATCAGACGTCATGTATATATGGTACTCTTTAGTCATGAAGGAAACTTGCTCAGCATTCAATCCTGTGAAAGTAAACATTCCAATCTGCTTGATAATGTGACGCCAATCATCAGGTGTGCCTGCTCAATTAAAGGAGAAACAATTATAGCTGAAATAAATTTTTCATAGAGAGTAGAAAACAGTGTATGAAAGGAAAGAAAAGAATGAGTAAAGTAATAACTGCTCGCATGCTGGTGCAACAATAATGATACAGAACCATCCAAAGAAGACAAACTAAGTGAAATGTAAAAAGAACTTTGTAGAGGCTGGCCTCTGGCATGTAAAGCATCAAAAAGTTTTGGGGCATATTGATAATAAGATCAGCCATTGCCTTCAACTCAATAGTCCATTCATTGCACAAATGAGTGAGCCATAAAGAGATGTGCCATATTAATCCGTCTTAGAGACCCATGAATACTGCCACCAAACCAAAAGAGATCCACAAGTCTAAGGCAGACATAGAATCTTTTAAGATCAACAACCAGAAGCATTAAGGAAAAGATGCCTAACTAATAACCTCACAGTGTTTAATGTCACTCAAACCACTATGTTAAAACTCTGTGTTTACTACTCTTTTAGGTGGCGTTTGGGATAGCTTATCAAGCTCCTTTTGACTTATCTGATGACATAAGCTCTTATGCAATGTGTTTGACAGAGCTTATAAAAATAACTTATATCATCCCATAAGGAGTTTTTGACTTATTTTTATAAGTCACTGGGAGAAGCTTATGGAATTATCATAAGAGCTTATGCACTAAACACCCTCTCCGTGTTTTTCACTATTCGAATCCTCTCATGCCCCTTTCTTTCCTTTTCTTTCTTTAAGCGCTTATGGCATAAACTCTCATGCGATAAGATCTTATGTGATAAGCTTTTAATTAAGTTGTTTACCCAAACGTACCCTTACTTGATTGGCTTGTGGCTTTTACTTACTCTACTCAATAAAACTGCTACGCATGCTTCATTAGCACTATTTTGAAAGGACACTACTCAACCTGACACCCCCCCAAGTACACAATATTCTCTGAGGACACCCTCCTCTAACTGCTCCACCTTCCTATTATTTGAACACCATCAATGCCTGAAAGAAAAAGCCAGTGAAGAATTAAGATTCAATCTATTGATGGCACTGTTCCCAAAACTAATTATTATCAAGAAAATCATTCTGTCACCCTCATCATCATCAATTAAGAGGTGACAGTAAGTTGAAAAAAATGGCAAAGTGACAATAAGTCTGTCATCTAGGAATTATCATGAGCAGCTGGTGCGCATACTAATATGCATGATTTTCCAAACAAAACTACAATTTCATCACCTAGTGTGCGAGAGAGATTGTGGAGATTGCTTAATTGATAGAATAGAGTGCTTTATGCTCTATTGAATCCCAAAACTATCTTCAACTTCACTAACTCATTGAGAATCACAACAACCCCGCTCCCAGGCATGTTCCTAAAAAAATCAAAGAAAACGGAAAAAAAAAACAGAGAGAAAGAAAATAAACAAAAAAAGTAGAGATAGATGGAAGGGTAATTACCAGAACTTGAAGAGTTCATATATAGCAGAATAAAAAATTGATTATAACCCTCATGGGGAGTTCGGATATAGCCGAATAAAAAATTCCCCAATATGAACTTCAAATCCATAACTTCAAAGATAATGAAAATTGAACACCAAAACAAAAGGGGAAAAGAAACAGGATACAGTATAGGAGCTGCGCCGTTTGCAATGGAGACAGAATCATCGTTCCTATATCATGCGCCGTTTTCAATGAAAGACAGATTACTAGCCACCGCCGCCGACGGAGAAGTGAAACGCTGGCGGCAGCATGCTATGAGTATTGCAATGAGAAAAGGTTGAAATGGTGGTGGTGAGGAACAACGATGCGGTGTGGACGCTTCACGGTAGTGGGGAGATGTAAGAGATTGACGGTGGTGGGGAGAAGATTACGGTGGTCGGGAGAACGGCGGAAGATTTTCTGGTGGCAGAGAGGAGAACGGCGGATGACGGACGGCTAGCAACGGAGACAAACGGGGCGTAGGGACGACTGATAGTGTAGGCATATTTAATTTTATTTTTGTTAGTGTTTAAGTGGTTTTGTGGTGTTCGTGTATGGGAATTGAATATTAAAATGCTTAGCATCAGTTATGTTGGAGCTTGCACAAAGACGAAGCTTGAAAAAGCAAGAAAAATGATGATCGAGTAGTGCTGAAAAGAAAAAAGGTTAAACTAAGAACTGGTCACGGCTAGGCCGTGATGGCTATCACAGCCGTGACATGTCACCTGAACCAGACCCTCACAGGCAGAACTGATCACGGCTAGGCCGTGATGGTGGTCACGACCGTCACAGACCAAGTAGTGAATCTATCCCCAAGTCAAAACCCATCACGGCCATGACGCGTAATATCTGGAAATTTAATTGATGATTTGATCTAATTTTATAATAACTTTGAATTCAAGTTACCCTACATTATAAATAGGACTCTAAGGCTCGAAAATAAGGATCTCTTGACTGCTACCCATAAGCAAAAACTAGGATTTCTCTTCTTCTAAATTTCTTCTCTTCTCTTAGGTTTTCTTTTTATGCTTTTGTTAATTAAAATTACTATGAACATGGCAAGGCTTGAGAAGTCGTTTTATTTCTAGGAATTGGGGCTATGCCCAAGATTCGTTTATTGTGATGAATTAACGTTTTGTTTCTTGTTAATTTCAATTTTGTTTTCGATTTGATTCCTATTGTTTGAATTACTTGTAAATTCGGTGGCCACTTATTTGCTTGTCGTAGATACTCTAAGGACGAACTTAGCGGTGAACTTAGGTATCGGATCTATAGGAATCAAACTTAGGACTTGAATCACGAGAGTTAGAAGCGGTCCTTCGAGAGTTCACTGAACTGTTACAAAGCTTAAAGGGTTCGATTTAAATTCAATTACCATGAGAGTATGGGTTGGTTTAATCGGGCACGGTTCTCGTATCCCGAGAGGAAATATTAACTTATTTATGATTAATTCACCTTCAAAGCAATTTTGATTATTAACAAAAGGGATAGTCAATTTAGTAGCATGAGGAGTCTTGTTGGCAACCCAATTCCTAGAAATCTCTTTTGATATTGAAAAATCCCAAATTAGATTTGATTACGATTTTAATTGATTGCGTTTTAAATATTTGATTTGCTAGTTAACTCTTATTTTAGTAAGCAAATCTTTTCCAAATCTTTTTATATATATAGTTTAGTTAAATTGATTTAATAATTAATTGTTATTTAAGATCACTCTCTGTGGTTCGATCTTTTTATTACATGACAATGAAGCCGTTCACTTGCGGATTCGAGCCATCAAGTTTTTGATGCCGTTGCCGGGGACTGTGCTTTCTTGAATTTCAATTTCATTTTTAAATTGATTTTTTTAGACCTTTTTTTTATACATTAATTTTTTTTTTCTAGTATCTATCTCTCTCTTTGCAGGTATTTTTCTCTTTTATGTGAAGATCCCAAAGTCTAGAAAATCTTATTGAAGTTGATCCCGAGATCGAAAGGACCTTTCATAGACGTAGAAGACTACAAAGACAAAGAGAGAGAGAAAGGTTGATTCTCATTCCACTCATGGCGAATCTACCGAATATCAAACCACTGAAGTACTACGCAGCCCCAAATGCTAGGGGTTTGCGAACTGGGATTGCTAGGCCAGAAATTGAGGCGGAGAACTACACTATACCACCTCAGTTAATTGGCATGATTAGGCAACATCAATTTGGAGAATTACCCTCGGAGGACCCGACTGATCATGTGGAGACATTCTTGGAGTTCACCGATGCAATAAGAATTCAAGGTGCCCCGATTGATGCTATTCGCTTGAGGTTATTCCCCTCCTCTCTTACTGGAAAGGCAAAAGCTTGGTTGAAGCAAGTGCCCACTAATACCTTGTCAACTTGGGACCAACTGGAGCAGGCATTCTTGGAAAAATTCTTCCCTCCATCCAAGACTGCTTACCTACGAACTCAGATCACCGGCTTCTTCCAATAGGACGGAGAATGCTTATCCGAAGCTTGGGATCGTTACAAAGGATTGCTAGAGTCTTGCCCACATCATGGGCTCGAGAGGTGGTTGTTAGTGCGTACCTTCTACAACGGATTGGATTACTCTTCGAATGTGTCACTCGACTCCGAAATTGGTGGAGCCTTTATGAATAGACCACTGACTGAAGCATTCAATATCATTGAAAACGTAGCCACCAATTATCAATAATGGGGTTCGGAAAGAGGTAATAACCCGAAAAAGCTTTCGGGAGGTAAGTTTGAAATGAATAGTAATGATTTAATTATGTCTAAATTTGACTCATTAAATAAACGTTTTGATAAGCTTGAAAAGGCTAATGTGAGTTCAATGGGTGCTACTAATGTTGTTTGCGAGATTTGTGGAATGCAGGGACATGACATAATGGAGTTCCCGCATGGTATTGCTCCTAGATCCGGTGCTTCGGGGGAACAAGTGAACTCTTGTCACAATTTCTATGACACGAACCCGAAGTTGCCAAATTATGCCTCCCCCAAATCCTTACAACCAAGTAAGGAAGAACAATCCCTATCTCTCCTACAGGAACTACAACAACACGTTAAACCACGAATTCCAAGAAGGCCAAGGTAATAGGAAACCCGCATCGGGGCATCCTCAGGTACAAAAGTCTAAGCTTGAGTCTCTTATGGAAAGTTTTGTTGCTACTCAAACTAAGCAGAATGAAGAATTTAGGCAACAATGTAGGGCAGTTAATGAGGCAATAAAAGAGTTAACATCTAAGGTAGATAACTTAGCCATCCATAACAAGATGTTAGAAACTCAAATTGCCCAACAAGCAGGCAATTCAAATAGGCAACCGGGCAAGTTTCCTAGACAACTTGAAGTGAACCCAAATAATGAACAATGTAAAGCTGTGAGTTTAAGGAGTGGTAAGAAACTTGAGGATCCCAAGGCTAAAGGGGAGAGTGATAACAAGAGTGTAGATGAGGAGGAGGAACCTACTAAGACACAACCCTTAGAAGAGAAAGAACCTAGTGAAAAAGTGTCTAAGATGTCCCTCCACCACCTTACCAACCTCCGATACCTTTCCCTCAAAGGTTGGTCAAGGCCAAGTTATATAAGCAATTTGGAAAATTTCTAGAGGTCTTTAAGAAATTGTACTTTAATATACCCTTCACTGAGGCGTTACAACAAATGCCCACATATGCTAAATTTCTTAAGGACATCTTGTCAAATAAGAGAAAGCTAGAGGACTATGAAACAGTGGCTTTAACTGAGAAGTGCAGTGCTTCAATTCAAAATAAATTGCCTCCTGAATTGAAAGATCCTGGTAGTTTCTCTATTCCTTGCTTGATTGGTAATAGTTTTGATAAAGCTCTTTGTGATTTGGGGGCTAGTGTTAGTCTTATGCCCCTCTCTGTTTGCAAGAAGTTGGAGATGGGTGAACTAAAACCCACAACAATCTCCCTTCAATTGGCGGATCGGTCCGTCAAATTCCTTGTAGGCATCTTGGATGATGTTCCTATTAGAGCGGGTAAATTTTTCATTCCTGCGAATTTTGTGGTACTTGAAATGGAGGAGGATTCCCAAATCCCCATTATTCTTGGTAGGCCTTTCTTGGCTACCGCAGGAGCAATTATTGATGTTAAAAATGGAAAATTGACATTAACTGTGGGTGATGATAAAGTTGAATTTGATTTAGCTAAATCTATTAAACACCCTTCTTTTGAGGATTCTTGTTGCAGGGTTGACTTAATGCACCAAGCGGTAAAAGAAGAATCCACTCAAGCTTGTGTTGATGATCCATTTGAAATGTGTTTGATTGGTGGAGACTTAAATGCTCATGGAGGAGAAGTAAGGAATTATGCCCGCTTCCTGGAGGCTAGTCCGGAAATTTCTCCGAACAAAACAAAGAAAGAGAAACTTGAGTTGACACCAAAGAATAAGGATTTGAAAGATGAAGAAGCCCCTAAGGTAGAAATAAAACATATTCCTTCCACATTGAAGTATGAATTTCTTGGTCCTAACTCTTCCTATCCGGTGATTGTGAACGCTAGCTTGAATGAGTTGGAAACTGAGAAATTGCTTAGGGAGCTTAGAATGCATAGAAAGGTGATAGAATATACAATTGATGATATTAAAGGCATAAATCCTTCTTTTTGCATGCATCGTATTTTAATGGAAGATGAGCATAAACCATCATTTGCGCATCAACGTAGGTTGAACCCTAATATGAAAGAGGTGGTTAAGAAAGAAGTGATTAAGTTGTTAGATGTGGGGGTTATTTATCCAATCTCCGATAGTGAATGGGTTAGTCCGGTGCATGTGGTTCCTAAGAAATGGGGGATGACCATTATTCAAAATGAAAATAATGAACTAATCCCTACTAGGACGATAACCGGTTGGAGACTGTGCATTGATTATAGGAAGTTAAATAAGGCAACAAGGAAAGATCACTTCCCTCTCCCATTTATCGATCAAATGCTTGAAAGGTTAGCTAGGCATTCATACTTTTGTTACTTGGATGGTTATTCCGGTTTTCATCAAATTCCTATACATCCTAGTGATCAAGAAAAGACCACGTTTACTTGTCCCTATGGCACTTTTGCCTATAGGAGAATGCCTTTTGGTCTATGTAATGCACCGGCTGCTTTTTAAAGATGCATGGCTGCAATTTTTTTCGAATTCATTGAAAACATCATGGAGGTTTTTATGGATGATTTTTCTGTTTATGGAACTACCTTTGATGACTGTTTAACAAATTTGTCTAGGATTTTGCAGTGATGTGAAGAAACTAATTTGGTATTGAATTGGAAAAAATGTCATTTTATGGTAAAAGAAGGTATAGTGCTTGGGCACTTGATTTCTGGAAGAGGTATTGAGGTGGATAGGGCCAAAATTGATGTTATTGAAAAATTGCCCCCACCGGTAAATGTGAAAGGAGTTAGAAGTTTCTTGGGACACGCCGGGTTTTACCGGTGTTTCATCAAAGATTTTTCAAAAATTTCTCAACCCTTATCTAACCCATTGATGAAAGATGTTCCATTTGATTTTAATGAGGAATGTTTGAGTGCATTTTATAGGTTGAAGGAAGCTTTGACCACCACTCCCATTTTGCAAACACCAGATTGGAATGAGCCTTTTGAAGTAATGTGTGATGCTAGTGACTACGCCGTGAGAGCGGTGTTGGGACAAAGGATAGACAAGAAGGTTCATGCAATATACTTTGCAAGCAAAACTCTAGATGGAGCTCAAGCCAATTATGCCACAACTGAGAAAGAGTTGCTTGCGGTTGTCTTTGCATTTGAGAAATTCAGATCATACCTTGTGGGGTCTAAAGTCATAGTGTACACGGACCACTCCGCACTAAAGTACCTCATGACTAAGAAGGAAGCAAAGTCGAGGCTCATCCGATGGATTCTTCTTCTACAAAAATTTGACTTGGAGATTCGGGATCGGAAAGGGACCGAGAACTTGGTTGCGGACCACTTATCTAGACTTGAACCATTGGAACATGAGAAGGACAACTTGCCTATAGATGATTCTTTCTCCGATGAGCAACTTTTCGCCATCTTGGGAGAGAATGCTCCATGGTATGCGGATTTTGTGAATTATTTTGTATGTGGGATTCTACCACCGTAGTTCAATTATCAATAGAATAAGAAGTTCTTTTCCGATCTCAAGAACTACGTGTGGGATGAGCCTTACATTTTCCGCAAGTGTGCGGATAACATTTACAGAAAGTGTATTCCAGAAGTCGAGGTTCCAAATATCTTGAGTTGTTGTCATTCCTCATCTTACGGAGGACATGCTAGTGCCTCAAAGACGGCAGCCAAGGTGCTTCAAGCCGATTTCTATTGGCCTCATATTTTCAGAGATGCCCGAATGTTCGTGCTTGCTTGTGATCCATGTCAAATAACGGGGAATATCTCTAAGAGGCATGGAATGCCACTCAGCATGATGCTAGAAGTAGAGATATTTGATGCTTGGGAAGTTGACTACATGGGACCCTTTCCTTCCTCTTGCAACAATAAGTTCATTCTTATAACCGTTGATTACGTCTCTAAATGGGTGGAAGCCATTCCATCCCCAACAAGTGATGCAAAAACCGTAATCAAACTATTCAAGAAGGTGATTTTTCCAAGGTTTGGAATTCCAAGGGCAGTTATTAGTGATGGAGGATCGTACTTCATTGAAAAACAATTTGAAAAACTCCTACTCAAATATGGAGTCACTCATAAGGTTGCTACACCTTACCAGCCTCAGACAAGTGACCAAGTCGAAGTTTCCAATCGAGAGATAAAGAGCATTCTAGAGAAGACTGTTTCAAGTTCGAGAAAGGATTGATCCTTAAAGCTTGATGATGTTCTTTGGGCTTACCATATGGCTTACAAGACTCCTATTGGGATGACACCCTTTAGACTTATTTACGGGAAGCCATGTCACTTACCAGTCGAGCTTGAGCATAAGGCCTTGTGGGCTATTAAGATGCTCAACTTTGATATAAAAGCTGCTGGGGAAAAGAGAATCCTTCAACTTCATGAACTTGATGAGCTAAGATTGGATGCTTATGAGTCCGCAAGATCTTACAAGGAGAGAACAAAGAGGTGGCATGATAAGAATATCCTTCGTAGAGAATTCCATGAAGGAGAACTGGTGCTACTCTACAACTCGAGGTTGCGGTTATTCCCAGGAAAGCTCAAGTCTAGATGGTCCGGACCATATAAAGTCATGAAAGTATTTCCATATGGTGCCGTCGAGGTTTGGAGCCAGGAGCGTGGAACATTCTAGGTCAATGGACAGAGGCTAAAGCACTACCTTGGAGAACATCCACTTGAACAGGAGGTTGCAATTTCCTTCCTCGATACAACATCAAAGGATTAAAGGACTATGGTCAAGCTTAAGACCGTAAATAAGTGCTTCTTGGGAGGCAACCCAAGCTTTCTTTCCCCTCTTAGTTTGTTGTTGAATTTTGTTTTTGAATAATTGAGAAGATTAAGAGAAGAAAGATCACAAATTAATGGATTTGCCAAGTGTTTTCAGGTTAGGAAGGCATAAAGAGTGAAAAGGGCGTGGAAAATGAAGTCAGAGGAGATCATGACCTGTCCCTGATGTCCATCATGGCCATGATGTGAGACCAAAATTGATCACGCCCAGGCCGTGACAGGGGTCACGGCCGTGATGAGCCAACAACTGAAGATCAGAAAGGAACACGGCCCAGGCGTGATATCCCTCCAGGGAGTGATGTGAAGAATCCAGGAACAGAACCCATCACGGCCCAGCCGTGATAGCCCTCACGAGCATGATGCAGCTCAGCAGAAACCAGATCCCGAACCAGAGGATATCACGGCCCAGCCGTGAACATGATGACGGGCATGATGTCAAGGAGCCATAAAGTCGGACTTGATCACGGCTTACCCGTGACATGGGTTACGACCATGACAGGCTAATAACTGAAGCCTAGAAGAGATCACGGCCCAGCCGTGATGTACCTCATGCCCGTGATGAAGCCCTGCACCATAACCCGAATTGGTCACGGCCTGCCCGTGATGAGGGTCACGGTCGTGACGCGCTGCTGTGCCGGAGTTAAAGAAAAACGCAGACACACCTATCGGTCCAAAAGCAGCCCTTACCCTCCTCCTCCTCTCTTCATTCACAAAAACCTCCATAGCCACCATCTCAAGGCTCCATTCCTCCATCCCTTTTTCACACACTCATCACCACATCACTCCTAGACATAACCCATCATCTTTCTCCTCTCAAATCCATCATTTTCTTCCTCTTTTCACCACCATATCCATACACTAAAACCTTCAAAAACTCACCTCCTCCATGACACCCATGCCCAACCAACACTACTCCCTTGCTCTCTTGACCTAACCCAACAAAACCCTCAAGCCAAATCCTTCAATTTTGTGCAAAATCAAAAAGTCCCAATTTTGAAACCCTAACCCCTAAAATCCGAATTTGCAGAAAAAATCAACAGAGGGGGTTGTGTGTTTTGGTGCTTTGAGACTCATTGAAGTAAATCATGGCAAGCAAGCGTCAAAGGTCAACCTAAGCCTCACGCCCTCGTACCAGAGGAAGCAAGAACCTAGGTAACTATTCTGACTCTGAAACTGATGAGCATGGGTATAGGATTGTTTTCAAAGATAATGCTCAACAAGATAGATTTAATATTTTGAAAATAGGAAAATTGTCCAAACAAAATATCTTGATGATGCTTGCTAGACACTCTAGGCCTGACTGTTGCATCAACTGGATGTTGGAATACATAGGGTGGAGCGAGTTTGCTCGCACCAGATACCCTGCATTTGCTAGCCCTACTCTGGAGTTCTTGAGCTCTCTAAATGCGGAAATTCTCCAAGGGCCGCATTGCCTTGAGGGACGAATTACATTCCGGCTCTTTAACCAGGATTTTGTGCTAACCCTAGCTGAATTTAATGAAATATTTGGTTTACCTGTAGGGGGTAACAGGAGATACCCCTCAGGGTTTAGTGCTCATAATTTCTGGTCAATAATTGACTATGAAGGTAGGAGTTTTGATCCTCGGACATCCAAGTCCACAGCCCTCATTAACCTAAGCCTAAGATATATGCATAGGATCATAGCCAACACCTTGTTTGGTCGTGGAGAGAGTGACAGATCCGTCTGCCGGGACGAGGACTTTATACTTTGGTCCATGCTCCACCCTGAGAGCAATGTGGACACGGGGTCGTTTTTGGCTAGGCGCCTCTTAAAGGTTGCAAAGAGCTCGAGTGGTACTATTGTCATCGGTGGCTTAATCACCACCATATGCCATCATTTTAACTTTGATTTGGATGGTTTTGAGCCCGCCTCAGGATGGACATATATCACCTTGGAGGTGTCTGAGGTCATGGGGATGATCGCCCGGGAGGATGACACGTACTCCCTGAAACACCTAAGGCACAGGCACCCAATTCCTCTCCCGAACCCCGCACTCTTGGATATAAAAAATCCGGCAAATTGGAAAGTGCAAGTGGGAGAGGAGCCTGGGCCTATTGGGATACAAAGGTTGTTACGTCCGTCACCACCGGCTAGGTCGTTTGGGCGCCCATCTTCTTCCTCTGTAGGTACATCATCTGAGGATCCTTATGCGCGGTTCTCGTCTACATTTGACATTATCCTAGAGAACCAGGAGCGCATCATGGAGGAGCAACGCGAGTAGAGAGCCATGATCCAACAGCTCTATGACTGGCATCTGAGCCAGCACCCACCACCTCAGTGAGTTGTTTTCATTTTTATTTTTATCCTCCCTCGGACTTAATTATTTACATTGGGGACAATGTAAGTTTTTAAGCTTGGGGTAGGGGTATTATTTTTGTATTCTTGCATGTTGCATTCATATAGGGATAGTTTTGCATAATCATATGTTTTGCATGATCACATGATTAGATTGCCCCCTGCTTAGAGTATGCATCCAATTGTGAAAAACTTTGTGCCAAATAAATTGCGACAGTGAATTGTGAATTTTTGAACCCAATTTTTTTTTATGCATTCTTGTGATAGGCTAAAAATAAAAAATTCTTGAGATGATCTTTTGATAAGTTGATAATTAGCGTGTGGTTCCTTGGATTTGTATTTCTCATTGATTTTGAACTACTAAATGTGAGATATTTGAGCCAAAAAAGGGGTACTCACCAAATCTACCACATTCTTTGTGATTGAGTGTTTTATTCCTTTTGGATTGTATTCTCTAGAACTTGACTTGAAACCGTTTTGAAACTTAAAAATATTTGAAAATATATTTGAAAATGATTGAGGCACTAGGTATTTTTCTGGCCTTCTGAGCTTTAACTGATTAAATGCTACCACTTAGTTGCCCAATTTTGAGCCTAATAGAATAAAATGCTTTTCTTGGTACCTTGATTTATTTTGATTAATGATGCTTGGTATGACACCTTTTAAAGTATTGCAAAAAGGGCAAAAAGGTAGTTTGAAAAATAAATTGTGGGATGAAAAAGTTAGAAAAATATTTCTCTTAAGTTGGAAATCTCCCCTTCTCCAAAATTAAAAAAAAACAAAAAAAAATAGAGAATGCGATGAGAAAAATAAAGTGAGAAATAAAATGAAAAAATAAAAGAAAGGTGGAAGAGTGATTTAAAGCCTAAAAAAAAGTATTTTAGGAGGTTGTCATGCTTTGCATTGTTGATATTTTGTTAGCCTTCTTGAATTTCCTTTTCTTGGTTTCCCCACCTAACGATGAATCCCATGGCCCCATTACAACCAAAATAAAAGACCTTTTGATTCTTATGTGTTTTCATTAATAAAGTAGAGATTTGGTTAATAGTCAAGCTTATGATATAATTCCTTCATTCAGGAAATCGAGTGAATTGTCATATACCCTCAAAAACTTGAGTGAGGTGAGAAGAGCGCCCGAATTAGTGAGAGATATGAATCTAGGGAACCTAAGCTTCTAATTGGACTTAAAATTGATTGTCTCTTGGTTTCTTATTGAATATGCCAGTTACTTGGATTTATTACTCGGAGTCTAGGTTCACTGTCCATGCTCTGATTGATTATCTTTTCTGGCCTTAGTTATTGCTTGAAGACAAGTAAAATCTTAAGCTTGGGGTAGTTTGATGAGTGTGATTTCACCTCATATTTCCTTGACATTTTGCATGAATTTTCATATAGTTTAGGCATATTTAATTTGATTTTTGTTAGTTTTTACCTTGGAACGGGTAAGGTGGTCTTATGGTGTTTGTTGTGCAGGAATTGAAGAATAAAATGCTTAGGATCAGTTATGTTGGAGCTTGCACAAAGACGGAGCTTCAAAAAGAAATAAAAATGAGCCAAACAGAGCCCATCACGGCCTGGCCGTGATAGGCATCACGGTCATGATCGAGTAGTGTTGAAAAGAAAGAAGGTTAAACTCAGAACTGGTCACGGCTAGGCCGTGATGGCCATCACGACCGTGACATGCCACCTGAACCAGACCCTCACAGGAAGAACTGATCACGGCTAGGCCGTGATGGTGGTCACGGCCGTGATAGACCAAGCAGTGAAGCAATCTCCAAGTCAAAACCTATCACAGCCTGACCGTGACAGGCATCACGGTCGTGACGCATAATATCTGAAAATTTAATTGCTGATTTGATATGATTTTATAATAACTTTGAATTCAAGTTACCCAACATTATAGATAGGACTCTCACTACAAAAAATATGGTGTTTTGCGGCGGTTTTATATGTCAAATAGTGGCGGTTCAAACCGCAGCTAAAATATTTTACGGCGGTTTGGAAACTGCGTCAGAAGTGACCGTCGCGAAGCTGTTTTGCGGCGGTTTTGAACAACCGCTGGCACTACGGTCGCAAATTTAGTGGCGGTAAGAAACCGCCACAAAAATCATATTTTGAAATCACTATAAAATATAGTGGCAGTTCTAAACCGCCACAAAATATCACAATTTATAATTACAGAAATTATAACGGCGGTTTGGAATCGCCACAAAAGCTACTACATTAATAGTAGATAAAAATATAGCGGCGGTTTTAAACCGCCACAAAATATTAAATATTTGTTTTTTTTAAAACTGATTCAATTCATTATTTGTCTAATTTTTTTTAATATCCCTGTTTTAATAAAAACTTTAAACTAAGAACTAATAAATTTATTAAATTGATACACAAAAATGCTTCAAAACCTAATCATTAAAATGATTAAAACATTATTAATAATCTGCAAAAAGCAAAATATTATTCAAAATTATCCTAACATAAAAACATATGTAAATACAAGTTTTTGGCACCATTTACATATAATATATCTAATTTAGTCTGTGTGATGATGAAGCTCCACGATCTTCAGGGTCATGACTAGAGGCAGAAGATCGTCTCACTTCTCTAGGCGATTGTAAGTCTGCCACCTGGAATTGAAAGATAAAATCACAAATTAGATGCGAATAACTAATTTCACAACAAAGACATCCAAATTCAGCAAGTTGCAACCATAACTAATTACCTGATTTCCCTTAAAATTTTGCCTAAGAAAAGCAACTTGGGCTTTCATGTCATCATAGTCAACAAGTTTTGCCTTTAATGAATCCATTTCAACTACTTGTGTCTTTAACCCATCAACTTCGGTTTCTAGCTTTTGAATTTTGGCATTAGCTGAAATGAAAAATGAGACAATTTAGGTTGTCTATTATTGACTGAAATGAAAAATGAGACAATTTAGGTTGTCTATAAATAACAGTAACTCAGAAGAACCATGAATACCCTGATAAATTAATAAAAAACATCCTTCCCAGATAACTAATATTCTCCATAAATTTAAGCACACATATTCATAATGATTCAAGTTACCATACCAAATGATATGCACGGATAACCATCAGTCTAGCATATTCTCCAGCAGCGCCAGCATTTGGTTGCAAATAAGAGGAGTCAAACCCGGTGATGGTACACAACAGCTCACCTAAATTTTCGAACATTTCCTAATACCATATTTGCTTGTTTAGACACAAAAAACACAACTTCTATTCCATATTTTCAAGCACAAAAGCATTCATAAGATTCACTTTGTATCATTATTGTTAAGTTTACTTAACCATCCAAATACCTGATAACCTTGAGCTTATTTAGTTGGTGCAAAAGGGTGAATATCAGTAAAGCTGGGCCATATCACAGGCATCATTTCAGTTTTTGCATTCAGCTTCATCGTACAAGATCCCAGTGGGATCATACTGTGGCATAGAGAGAGATCCTTTGATTGTAGCCTATGGATGTAACTGAGCAATTCATGCTCTGTGTGGTACCTATTAAAAAATTGGGGTAAGCTTCTACATTGTAACCACATGAATTCAAATTTTGTGAAAAGGGATGTACGTGTTAAAGATAGGGTGTGTCAGATAAGGGCTTTTCCTAGCTAATCCAGAAGGAATTGAAGTCTGAACTTCAGGTGCAAGAGATGCAGCTATGAAGGAGACCTGTGTATAAAAAAAACATTTCAGTTGGACTTACAAGGTACAATCATGAGTAATGACATAAGTGATAAATATGAAAAGATATATAATATACAATCATACTTACAGGCTTGCCACCAGCAAAAACTTTGAAAAGCTTATCAACATCCTCCAATGTGGTTGTTTCATAAAAAGCAACAGTGATCTGAAAAGCAACCAAGCTCCATAATCCAATGACATGCAAATCGCCAAATACAATTAACTAATTTGGTGCTAAAGAAAGCAACATTCACAGTGTTTCCATCTACAATTCGCAAATTTATTTCATTTTTGTATGCAGCGTCAGCAATTGCATGGGCATTGGCAACCTTAACCTTCACAGTGTCAAAGAAGGAAAGATCCTGAACTTCCACCGTTCCAAGTTTCTTCAATCCTAGAGCAAACACCCCAGCAAGACCATGAACACGTTGGGCAATGGTTTTAAGGCCATCAAGTCCATGATATACTGCAAACATAGCAGCCATGTTTGCAAGAAGTGCCTAAAACAAACCAACCAGGATTAAATAAAATCCTCAACCAAATCATACAAAATCAAATCATCATAGTCATAGCTGTAGGAACATACTAATACAAAGTTGAGTTTAGTCCGTTCTAAACAAGATTTTCAAAGAAAAATAAATAGAAACAGGCACAGATGCTTCAACAACAACAACAACATAAGCCTTTTCCCACAAGGTGAACTTAGCTACATGATCAATCGTCGCCATTGTATTCGCTCATAAAAACCCAGAATAGATACCTATAAATTTGAATTCAATATTCTTAATAGTTTATTTGCAAACCAAAAAGGACCACCAACCGTATAACTAATATTGATCAAACCAAATCAGTTAGTTAGTTAAAGTAAACTACCTGAGCAGTGCAAATGTTGCTGGTAGCCTTGTCCCGACGAATATGTTGCTCCCTAGTTTGCATTGCCATTCTCAAAGCCGTCTTTCCAGAAGAATCTACATTGACACCAATGATTCTCCCAGACATCATCCTCTTGTATTCCTGTGATGTTGCCAAGAAAGCTGCATGAGGGCCTCCATAACCCATTGGAACCCCCAAACCTCTGAGCTGAGCCAACAACAATATCACCCCAAACCTTCTGATTCTATATGATGAAGAAAATACTGAGAAAGGGAATGACAATTAATTTAGAAGTGTAGCTGACTATAACTTTCTCATATAACCTCTGGAGAAACAGATATTAACACCATTATATGGCAGAAGGAATGGAAATACAACATATTGACCATATATGGCATGGATATCTAATAAACATAGTTAATAAACTAACATAGTCATAGTTTGATATTTTAGAATTATTGCAGAATATAAGTGATCGGTGAAGGTTTTGTGGGTGTCTTCTCCCCTGAAACTCAAGAACGTGATACTTCCAGTTCCATGGCGATATCAGAGAAGAAGAAAAAGAAGAAGTTGTTGCTTCGGGAGCCATTGAAGGGATTTGATTTTGAGATTCCAAAGATCAAAGCAATGAAATCAAGGGAGACTGCATAGGCTTCTAAAATTCTGAGTGTTGTTCATATCACTCAGAATTTTAGTGTTTAAAATGAAAGAATTTCCACAGATTACCTATTAAATTGTGGACTTTTCTTATTAAATGTAGACCTTCTGGTTCTGGGAGGGCCGGGACTAATTTCTATGAAAAACAATATGAAAGTGAATTTGCCTTTTTTCTAATTCTTTTTTCTGGTTTTTTTATTCCTTTTATCAATGGGAAGGAATTGGTTGGTGGGCTTCGGTTAGGCAGTGTGTGGTAGGGAGGCTAACAGTATCCCAACCTAGCTTTTCTGTAATAGGAAACTAGACATTGAGGTAAAAAAAAGAGTATAGTGGGACTGGGAAGGTAGCATATATAGGGCAACCATGTTTAAAGGTCAATTAAACAAAGAAAAGTTAAAACCCACAAGTATTACAAAACTTCATTCCAGTAGAGTAGTCTTGGTATCTCCCCGGTGAGCCTATTTCGAGCAAGATCACTTTAAACAAGACAAAAGAGTAATTAGAACTTACTTCAGAGCAGCCTAAGCAATGGTAATAGATATACAGCAAGAAAACTACAATTTGAATCAATGTTGAATGTCAGAGAGTCTTAAAAATAAAACTTACAGAGTCTTCAGGTTTGGAATTTGGGTTAAAATTGAGGGAATAGGACCAGTCAACTGATTACTCTTCAAGTTCCTGCAAACACCAGCTCAACTTAGGAATCATGTTCAAGCAAAAAAACAGGACATATTGAATGCCATATTTTGATTTCAAACTTACAAAAACTCAAGTTGCTTTAGCTTGGATATGGAGAAAGGTATATCACAATATAGCTGATTATCAGACAAATCCCTTCAATTACATGAGAAAGAAATGTGATCGACACTTGTGTCAAAGGGGAAAACTCCAGCACAGTAAGACAAAGACAACATGCACATAGGAAATAATAGAAATAAAATAAGACTAGAGTTCATACAGATGAACAAGTTGATCACAGTTCCCAATTTCATCAGGGATTTGACCAGTTAGTTTGTTCCCTTGCAAGTCTCTGTGATTACCAGAATAGCAGAGTTCAAATTGAATACAACAATCAAAATTTACAGTTAGAGATATATAGGTTTGAGATGGAAATGTAAGGGTATAAGGTTGAACCAAATAAATCCAAAACATACATGGATTGCAAGTTTGGCAAATCACCAATGGCTGGTGATATCTCCCCACCCAGGTTCAAGCTTGATGATTCCTCTAGAAAAATGACAAAGCAATTGAACTTAAAACAAGCTGCAGTTAAAATGAAAATGCAAGAAGCAAATTAAAGAGATCTGAAGGTAAGAAAACGCACAGAGTATCAGTGATTTCCATTGAATTGAAGCGAGAACAAAAAAGCAAAGAATAAAAGAGTAGTGAAAAAGGAGAGTGGTGAAGCTTGAGGAACACTTGCCTTGTCTGTGTTAGGGTTCACGAAGCCGTGTAATCTCACCAAAGCAATAAATCGTATGATACAACGTTATCGCCAACCCTATCGTCAAATGTCTGTCAAAAGTCATGTTTCTCAGAAGCTTTCCAACCGGTTTTATGGTCCGTTTCAGATCCGCCGTCGTTTGGGTCTAGTGGCATACGAGCTCGAGCTACTAGAGATATCTTGGATTCATCCCATCTTCCACGTTTCTATCTTGAAACTGTGCCAACCCAACCACGCAGATCCTCCATTTGCCTCCTTCAGCAGCCACAACGTCGCAACCACTTCAACCAGTAGCCGTTCTCCGTCGCCGTCAGGTAACCACTCGATTGGGACCGTGCATGGAGTCTTTGGTTTAGTGGGAAGGGCAAGCACCGACACTTTGTAGCGTTGAAGAAGCCTTGCGCACGGAAGCAGAGAATGTGGTTGGGTTCAGACGGCGTTGAAGAAGAAATTGCATGGGTTAGGGTTCTTAGGTGGGTTATTTTGTGAAAGTAGCGGGAACTAATTGAGAACCCGCGGAAATGTAAAAATAGATTAATTTTGCGGCGGTTCTTCATAAACCGCCGATGATTTAATGATGATTGTGGCGGTTTTGAAACAAACCGTCGCTAAAATTTATTTGATTAAGGCATTTATTAAAACCGCCTCTAATTTACGGCAGTTCATCATAAACCGCCGATAATTTAATGATGATTGTGGCGGTTTTGAAACAAATCGCCGCTAAAATTAAGGCATTTATTAAAACCGCCTCTAATTTAGGTGATGATCCATTAACCGGCGGCGGTTTATGTAACCGCCGCTATATTTTCGTCACTATTCACTTATTTTCATGTAGTGTCTAAGACTCGAAAATAAGGATCTCTTGACTGCTACCCATAGGCAAAAACTAGGATTTCTCTTCTTCTCAATTTCTTCTCTTCTCTTAGGTTTTCTTTTTATGCTTTTTTTAATTAAGATTGCTATGAACATGGCAAGGCTTGAGTAGTCGTTTTATTTCTAGGAATTGGGGTTATGCCCAAGATTCGTTTATTGTGATGAATTGACATTTTGTTTCTTGTTAATTTCAATTTGATTCATATTGCTTGAATTACTTGTAAATTCGGTGGCCACTTATTTGCTTGTCGTAGATACTTTAAGGACGAACTTAGCAGTGAACTTAGGTATCTGGTCTATAGGAATCAAACTTAGGACTTAAATCACGAGAGTTAGAAGCGGTCCTTCGAGGGTTCACTGAATTGTCACAAAGCTTAAAGGGTTCGATTTAAATTCAATTACCACGAAAGTAGGGGTTGGTTTAATCGGGCACGGTTCTCGTATCCCGAGAGAGAAAACATTAACTTATTTAGGATAAATTCACCTTCAAAGTAATTTTGATTATTAACAAGAGGGATAGTCAATTTCGTAGCATGAGCAGTCTTGTTGGGAACCCAATTCGTGGAAATCTCTTTTGATATTGAAAAATCCCATATTAGATTTGATTGCGATTTTAATTGATTGTGTTTTAAATATTTGATTTGCTAGTTAACTCTTATTTTAGAAACCAAATCTTTTCCAAATATTGTTTTTATATAGTTTAGTTAAATTGATTTAATAATTAATTGTTATTTAAGATCACGGTCTCTGTGGTTCGATCTTTTTATTACTTGACGACGAAGCCGTTCACTTGCGGATTCGAGCCATCATTTGTCCACGGCCAGGGTTTCTTTTACTTCCAATTTCCAATTACCTGAAATGTGTTTTTTAAATTCTAATTTTAATTAATTGGTTTGGAGGGAAGGCATTGGGGAATTACCGCTATTAATTTCAAAGGCAATAGTTGGGAAAATGTAGCCTATCATAATTAATGAAGGAACAAGTTAAAACTGTTCCTATTCAAAGTTAAGGCAACAATTTAGAAGTGTTCCCTATTGAAGTTAAGGGAACAATTATTCACTATTGTGAGAGAAATTTTGCATAAAACACTTTATTTATGACAACGGTCTTAAATTGTTGCCTAATGTATTTTTTGGCAACATTTTATAATTGTTGAAAAAAAGTGTTGTCAAAAGCAAAAAATGTTGTAGTGTAATGACCACCATTATGGACTCTGTGGTATTTTTATCACCAATGACCATCGTTTTGAACTCTTGGTGGTGTTGACCTCCCAATGCTCGTCATTCCAAGCTCTTGGAGAGTTTGTCTTTACTAATGACCGTCATTCCGGACTCTTAGTAATTATTTTCTCACTAATGATCATCATTCTGGACTCTTAGTGGTATTTTTCTCACCAATGACCATCGCTCTGGACTCATGGTGGTGTTGACCTCCCAATGCTCATCATCCCGAGTTCTTGGAGAGTTTCTCTTTACTAATGACCGCCATTCTGGACTCTTAGTAATTATTTTCTCACTAATGACCATCATTCCGGACTCTTAGTGATATTTTCTCACCAATGACCATCGTTCTGGATTCTTGGTGGTGTTGACCTCCCAATGCTCGTCATTCCGAGCTCTTGGAGAGTTTGTCTTTAATAGTTCTAGGAGACTTTCATGATAGATTCTGCAAAGACTTCCATGGTCAGTAACACTTTAAATAAGTCATTAAAATAACATAACTTTTCAAGCTAATCGCATAACATCATAGTTTTATTTATTGGTGTGACTCATTAAAACCTTCCAGCCTAAAAAACCCTTTCGAGAGAGATATAAAGTTCGGGTTAGGAAAAAGAGTACATCACTTTATTGGAAATAAAAAACAATATTAACGAGACTTAGCTCCATTTTATTCTTTAATTTATTATTCCTCCGGTTCCTTCAATATGCTGAGTATTTTCAGTATTATCCCTTTGTTGATTTTCCTCCGTGTTCTGACCTCGTCCATTACCTCTACCACCTCCACCAAGTCTTCCTCCCCTTACTCTTCCAATGTAAGCTCATTGTCTCATGAAAGGTTGCCTTTGTGTACAATATCGCTTAACATACTCTCCCGAATGAACTTGTTGAATGAGATCTTCAATATTGGCCTTCAGAGTGAAGCAATCATCGGTATTGTGTGTATAGTTTCGATGATACGTACAATACTTATGCTTATCTCCATCAGCCGGTATGTTCATTGACGGGGGTGGGAGGGTCATAAGATCCGTATGATAGACTTCGTCTAGAATTTTCTATAAAGGTTTAGTTAATGGGGTGTATTTTGAGTACCCCACTCCTAAACTCCTTTGGTGGTTATCATTCCTGAACTCGGACTTAGGTCGGCCTCGTTGAGGTCGCCCTCCTTAGTGCCCTGGCTTGGCACGCTTCTCTCCCATTTCTCCTTCCTTTCTCTTGATATCCTTTTGCTCCTCCGTACTTATATATTTTAGAGCTCTCTGCCTTAATTCATCAATATTTGTCGTAGCTCTCCTTGCTAGGGAATTAGTGAAAGGTGACGACCTTAAAGCTCCTCTAGTTGCATATAGAGCAATAGAATGTGTTAAATCCTTCATCAACAATGTCTCCTTATTAAACCTGGCCATGAAGTCCTTCAATGACTCTCCCTTTTCCTACTTTACATTCAACAAACTCGCGGATGTTTTTTGATGTGCTTTATTGGTGGCAAATTGGATTTTGAACTTTGAGGCGATATCGGTATATGAGCTAACCAACTTCGCTGGTAAACCAGAAAACCACATCGAAGCTTCTCCTTTCAGGCTCACAGAGAACATCCTGCACTTGATGTTAGGGGGAGCCCGCGCTACCATCATCTGAGTATTGAAATGTTTTAAATGCTTCTCTGGATCTGAGCTCCCATCGTACTCTTTCAACACTGGTGTAACACCCCATTTTCTGGATTAGTATATGAGGAAAGTGTTAATCGATATGGCACCTCAAGAAGGGGGTGAATTTAGGTTTAATCACTTTCTTGGAAACTTTGGTTTCTTAAAAAAAAAAGTTCAAGAAAAACTATGTATGATGCAAATAAATTGAGTAGAAGAAGAGAATGATTATGTATGAATGACCTCAGTTAAAAATCAGAGTATGAAATCCACCACAATTAACCAAATACAATCAAGAACAGCAATTAAGCAATAATTGCAAGAACTAGATGAGTGAGGGAAGGAGAAGATCACACAAACAATTTTACTGGTTCGATCACAACCTGAGTGATCTACATCCAGCTCTCAAGAACCTTGAGAGAATCCACTATTTGAAAATTGTTTACAAGATTACAATTTACAAAATATAAAGGATACCCCACCTTTTACCAATGATTAATTTGAGATGCCCCACTCAAAATAATCATTACCTCCTAAGGATGCGTCACCTTAGATTCAAGGATTCCCCACCTTGGCTTCAAGGATCCCCACCTTGAAATTGATTTGGATGCCCCACCAAATCAATGAAGCAACTCTCCTATTGCTTACAAGAAATTTTTTTCCAAAGAGAAATACAAGAGAAACTATAATTGCCTTTTTAAAATTGAAGTATGAAAGCTTTAATGATTTTTGTGGAGGTATTTTGGCAAAGTTTTGTTAGCTCAAAAAGTCTTTTTTTTCGTGCCAAAGTAACCCCTATTTATAGAGAAAAAGTTTAGAAGTGATTTTGAAAATTTGAAAATTTTTAATTCTGTTTTTACTGAAGTAGTCGACTACTTTATAGTAGTAATCGACTACTTTGGTATAACAGAACCGAGATTCAAGAATTTCAGCTGAGTAGTAGACTACCTGACTGAAGTAGTAGACTACCTGACTAAAGTAGTCGATTACTCAAAAAAGTACTCGACTACTTTGATTCAAACACGTTTCTGGAATGCTGAAGAACAAAGTAGTTGACTGCTTAACACAAGTAGTCGACTACTTGCCTTTTAACATTAAAAATCAATTTTTTCTTTTCAAAGGCTAGTCCATAAACTTGTTTTTATTGTCTTGAATCAAATTGAAATAATCTTGTAAACATTTTAACTCTAAAATACTTATTACATCACTTACAACTTATACCCCAATATTAAAGGTAATTTTACAAAATATTCCTTAAGAAAATATTAAACCATTCAACAATTTGAATTTATTCCTTGGTGTGCATTTGGAGATCAATCATCAAACCATATGTTGAACTTCAGTCTCCCCCTTTTTGATGATGACAAATGCTTTATGCTCTTCATATCATTTGTTAACTCCTTTGTTGAATGAAGATATGGAATATTTTTGGAAAGTCACAAACACTTTAGCACTCCCCCTGAATTTGTACGATATTTCTGGAAAAAAAAATACAAGACACATTTCTCCCCCTTTGACATTATGAAAAAGGAAACATTAAATGCATAGGAGAAAAATATTGAAATGGAAGCGCATAGGGAGTAAAGAATATAATGTGACAAGCAAAACCATCATTTGTATATAAAAACTCATACAAATCAAGCATTTTTCATATATCAAACACATACACATCATGCATTTTTCATATAACAACAAGAAAGGAACAAAGAATTCAATTGAGACTAGGATCATCAATTATGCCAAGTTCTTTACGGATATAAAAGAAATTTTCCCTAGCTAAAGGTTTAGTAACAATATCCGCTAATTGTTTTCTAGTCTCTACAAATTCCATTATGCAATCTCCTTTTTGTATGTGATCTCTAATGAAGTGGTACTGAATTGCTATGTGTTTGGTTCTAGAATGTTGGATAGGATTTTTAGAAATATTTATCGCACTTGTATTATCACATCTTATGGGTATATTTGTTAGTTTAATACCATAGTCTAAAAGTTATTGTTGCATTCAAAGAATTTGAGCGCAACAACTACTGGCGGCTACATACTCGGCCTCGGCGGTTGATAAGGCTACACTAACTTTTTTTTTTTTTGCTAAACCAAGAAACAAGTGAGTGACCAAAAATGTAACAAGTGCCACTTGTGCTTTTCCTATCTAATTTACATCTGGTAAAACCGGAATCGGAATATCCAATTAAAGTACAAATGGAACCTTTAGGATACCATAACCCCACATTAATTGTTCCAGCTAAATACTTTAAAATTCTTTTAACTGCTGTTAAATGTGATTCCTTGGGGTTTGCTTGATAACGTTCCCACATACAAATGCTAAACATAATATCGGATCTACTAGCCGTCAAATATAAAAGTGATCCGATCATACCTCGATACTTGGTTAGTTCTACGGCCTTACCACCTTCATCTTTATCTAGATAACATGATTTTCCCATTGGTGTTGTAGCATGATTTGCATTTTCCATTCCAAAGCGTTTAAGCAACTCCTTGTAATATTTTACTTGATTGATGAATATCCCACTAGGAGTTTGCTTTATTTGAAATCCGAGGAAGAACGTTAACTCCCCCATCATTGACATTTCGAATTCGCTTTGCATTAACTTGGAAAATTCTCTACACAAACTATCGTTAGTGGCACCAAAGATAATATCATCAACATATATTTGTACAATCAAGATATCTTTGTTTTTCTTTTTAATGAAGTGTTGTGTCAACCTTCCCTCTATTAAAACCATTTTCAAGCAAAAATTTACTAAGTCTCTCATACCAAGCTCTTAGAGCTTGTTTTAAACCATAGAGAGTCTTTTTGAGTTTATAAACATCATTTGGGTTTTCAAAATCTTTGAATCCGGGGGGGTTGAGCAACATACACCTCTTCATTAATTAAGCCATTTAAAAAAGCACTTTTAACATCCATTTGAAATAATTTAAAATCCATAAAGCATGCAAATGAAAGTAAAAGACGAATAGCTTCCAACCTAGCAACCGGGGCATAGGTTTCATCATAGTCAATTCCTTCTTCTTGATTGTAGCTTTTAGCCACTAACCTAGTTTTTTTTCTAATTATTATGCCATTTTCATCAAGTTTATTGCGAAAGACCCATTTAGTTCCAATAATTTGCTTATTATTGGGTCTTGGGACTAATTCCCAAACTTGATTTCTAGTGAATTGCTTTAATTCTTCATTCGTAGCTATTAGCCAATGCTCATCTAGAATGGCATCATCTATGGATTTTGGCTCATGTTGAGAAACACAAGACATACAATTACATAATTCCCTTAGAGAAGACCTTGTAGAAACTCCCTTTGATATATCTCCAATTATGTTGTCAATAGGATGGCTTTTAGCAAATATCCATTCTTTGGGTAGTCCTTCATTTGTTTCTTCAATTCTTGATTCTTGGTGTGGTACTTGATCATCATCCGATTGTTGCCCTCCACAAGGATTATGAGGAATTTCTACAAAATCATCAATAAAACCTTTCTCATCCTTTTGGGGGTTAGTCTCATCAAAAGTAGCATGAATAGACTCATCAACAATCATAGTTCTTTTATTAAACACTCTAAAATATTTACTAGAAGATGCATAGCCTAAGAAAATTCCTTCATCTGCCTTGGCATCAAACTTGCCAAGATTGTCTTTACCATTATTCAAAATAAAACATTTGCATCCAAAAACATGTAGGTGAGCTATGTTGGGCTTTCTTCCTTTATATAACTCATAGGGAGTCTTTTTAATTGTTTGTCTAATGAGAACCCTATTAGTTACATAGCAAGCGGTGTTGACCGCATCGGCCCAAAATACTTTGGTAAATTTGATTCACTTAACATGGTTCTAGCTAATTCTTCTATAGATCTATTTTTCCTTTCAACAACTCCATTTTGTTGAGGGATCCTAGGTGCTGAAAAATTATGAGTAATACCATGCTTATCACAAAATTTTCAAAATCATGATTTTCAAACTCACCTCCATGGTCACTTCTAATACATGCAATTTTTAGATCCTTTTCATTTTGAATTTGTTTAGCTAGTTTTCTAAAGGCATGAAAAGCATTATTTTTATTTGTAAGAAAAAGAGTCCACGTAAACCTTGAAAAATTATCAACAATAACAAGTGCATAATAATTTCCACCTAAACTCATAGTTCTAGATGGTCCAAATAAGTCCATATGCAAAAGTTGTAGTGGTCTATTAGTAAAGAATATATTTTTGTATTTAAAGCTAGTTTTAACTTGCTTACCTTTTTGGCAAGCATCACATAAGCCTTCTTTTTGAAATTTGATTTTAGGGAGACCTATAACTAAGTCTTTAGAAATTAGTTTGTTAAGGTGTTCCATGTGAATGTGTGCTACCCTTCTATGCCATAACCAAGCCTCATCATTTTTATTCAACAAGCATTGAATATTATTATTGATGTCACCTAGGTCTAGCATATAAATGTTGTTAATTCTTTTTCCAACAAATTTAATTTCATTGTCATGCAAACATTCAACCATGCAACATTTACTATCAAACACAACCCTATAACCCTTATCACAAAGTTGGCTTATGCTAAATAAATTATGCTTTAAATCATCTACTAAAAGAACATTTTCAATAGTAGTAGACTCATTTCCTATTTTACCAATACCAAGAATTTTACCTCTATTGTCGTCACCATAGGTTACGTGGCCACTTTGCTTTGGGGAGAGATGAATGACTTTGATATGTTCCCCGTCATATGCTTGGATCACCTGGTATCAAGATACCATTCCTTTCCATAAGTCCTCAAGCAATCCTACAAGGCAAGTTTAGATCTTAGGTACCCAATCTTTATTCGGTCCTTGAATATTAGTCTTAGGTACCATATTTTTTGGAACCCACATCATCTTAGCTTTTTCAAGATCAATTCTTTTAACATAGCATCTAGGAGAAATATGACCATGTTTACACCAATAATGACATGTTACCTTATTTCTAGCATTTTTACTAGATGGAACAAATATTGTCGAATATGTTTCTTTCTTATCATAAGAATTATACCCTACGCCCGTTTTTACAAAAGGAGATTGTTGATTACCAAGCAAATTATTCAAATTCCTTCTTACATTTGTAAATTTAGCAAGAGTATTCTTTAGGTCCTTATTCTCCTTTTCAAGATACATCCATTAATCACATTTTGATGAACTAGGTATATCATTTCTAGAACTAGCATGTTTCAAGGTCATAGAATTGATTTCTAATTTCAAGTCATTTATCTCCTTAGCTAGTTTCATTTTATCATTTTCATGTATAGAGATTATTGACTTTTGTTTAGTTACCTTTCTAGAAAGTTCTATAGATTCCTCATGCAAATCTTCAAAGGCTAATAGCAATTCATCATAATTAAAAGATAATGCATATTAATCATCACTTACCTCTTGGTCATCCTTTTTGACTTGCTATCAAGCAAAGATTGGAGACTTCATCATCCGTGCTACCACCACTTGATGAACTCAGATCGTTGTCCTCCCATGCTATGTATGACATTCTCCCCTTCTTTTCCTTCTTAGGCGTCTTGTCTCCTTTATCTTTATTTTGGAGATTAGAACATTCGAATTTGATGTGCTCAGGCTTTCCACATTCGTAGCATAGAGGAGTCAATGATGGTGCATCTTTCTTGATAGGTTTCTTGGAATTGTTGAACCTCTTCCACTTACTTTTAATCTTGAGAAACTTCCCTAATCTCTATACTAGTAGATTGATTTGTTCATCTTCCTTGTCATCTTCACTAGAATCATTACTTTCTTTGTGACTTTCATCTTTCTTGGAAGAAGAAGCCATAAGTGATATCCCTTTGCCCTTTTTATCTACTTCTCCATTATCCTCGAGCCTTGTTAACTCCAACTCATACTCCTTGAGTTTTCCAAACAAAGTTGCTAGTGACATTGTTGTACGATCCCTAGACTCCATGACGGCCGTTACCTTGGGTTGCCATTCTCTACTAAGACACCTAAGTACCTTAGTCACAAGATCTTCATTAGTGAAAGTTTTCTCAAAAGAAAGCAATTGATTTACAATGACTTGAAAATAATTTTGAACCTCATTGATACATTCACCATTATTCATTCTAAATAATTCATATTGATGCATCAAGGTGTTTATCTTTGATCTAATAACCTCACTAGTTCCTTCATAGGTCACTTGTAAAGTGTCCCAAATTTCTTTTGCACTCTTGCAATTAGAAATACGAAAGAATTCATCAATTGACAAAGCGGTGGTGAGGATATTCTTAGCTTCAAAGTCAAGTTGAACTTTTTGCTTTTCATCTCTAGTCCATAGACTTTTGGGTTTATTTCTCTCTTCATCTCCAACACCATGTTAGGGGACAAAGGGACCATTTTCAATTCAATAAAAATTTTCATCCTTGCCTTCCAATAAGGATATCCTTCACCATCAAAGATTGGAGGAGAAGTGGTAGAAATGTGTTTATGCTTCCTACTTGATTCAAGTGCCATTTTCAAAACAAATCTTGAAAGCTATTAAGCCTTATTCAAGACCATAGCTCTAGATATCAATTGTTAATCAATATGGTACCTCAAGAGGGGGGGTGAATTGAGGTTTAATCACTTTCTTGGAAACTTTGGTTTCTTAAAAAAAAGTTCAAGAAACACTATGTATAATGCAAAAAAAATTGAGTAGAAGAAGAGAATGATTATGTATGAATGACCTCGGTTAAAAATCAGAGTATGAAATCCACCACAATTAACCAAATACAATAAAGAACAACAATTAAGCAATAATTGCAAGAACTAGATGAGTGAGGGAAGGAGAAGATTACACAAACGATTTTACTGGTTCGATCACAACCTGAGTGATCTACATCCAGCTTTCAAGAACCTTGAGAGATTCCACTATTTGAAAATTGTTTGCAAGATTACAATTTACAAAATCTAAAGGATACCCCACCTTTTACCATTGATTGTTTTGAGATGCCCCACTCAAAATAATCATTACCTCCTAAGGATGCCTCACCTTAGATTCAAGGATTCCTCACCTTGGCTTCAAGGATCCCCACCTTGAAATTGATTTGGATGCCCCACCAAATCAATGAAGCAACTCTCCTATTGCTTACAAGAAAATTGTTTCCAAAGAGAAATACAAGAGAAACTATAATTGCCTTTTTCAAATTGAAGTATGAAAGCTCTAATGATTTTTGTGGAGGTATTTTGGCAGAGTTTTGTTAGCTCAAAAAGTCTTTTTTTTTTTTGTGCCAAAGTAACCCCTATTTATAGAGAAAAGGTTTAGATGTGATTTTGAAAATTTGAAAACTTTTAATTCTGTTTTTACTGAAGTAGTCGACTACTTTATAGTAGTAACCGACTACTTTGATGTAAGAGAACCAAGATTCAAGAATTTCAGCTGAGTAGTAGACTACATGACTGAAGTAGTGGACTACCTAAATAAAGTAGTCGATTACTCAAAAAAGTAGTCGACTACTTTGATTCAAACACGTTTCTGGAATGCTGAAGAACAAAGTAGTTGACTGCTTAACACAAGTAGTTGACTACTTGCCTTTTTCACATGAAAAATCATTTTTTTTTTCTTTTCAAAGGCAAGTCCATAAAATTGTTTTTAATGTCTTGAGTCAAATTGAAATAATCTTCTAAACATTTTAACTCTAAAATACTTATTACATCACTTACAACTTATAATTCAATCTTAAAGGCAATTTTACAAAATATTCCTTAAGAAAATATTAAACCCTTCAACAATTTGAGTTTATTCCTTGGTGTGCATTTGGAGATCAATCATCAAACCATATTTTGAACTTCAGAAAGGATTAAGCATATTTGAAGTCTTAATCATGTTTCTTAGGTGTTAGTGAGCTTGTGTTTCAAGTTTGAGGGGAATTAGAGTTAAAACGGGTTCAGAACGCAAGGAAACGCAAACCGAGAGATTAATTAATTGATTAATTAATTAGTTGAGAGTTGGGATATTAAAATTAGATAGGGCATGAGTATAAAAGGCTTTTGGAAATGACCTAAAATAATTACAGAAAATTATTCAAGCAGTATGTTACATAGGATGATGCTGCAGTGTCACGTGTCGTGACCAGGAGGAAGGTGGCCATGGTGGAACCACCTCACACTCCACTAGCATATCCTAATGATACTTGTTCAACTACCCTTTACATGCATGACACCTAAAATGCATGCATGACACTTGTTCCACTATCCTTTGCATGCATGACACTTGTTCCACTACCCCTTTGCATGCATGACACTTGTTTTCCCACTAACTTTCCAAAAACCTACCTAAATTCATCTAATATAAAAGCAAACCCACAAAGTGACTTCATTTTCCTCCTCCAGACTCATTTCACTCATCCTTCCATAGCCAATTTCGTTCCATCACCTCTGCATGTGTTGGCTGAATAGTTAAGGAAAGAACAAGTTGCACACTCATTCACACCCAAAAACTCATCCTATCCTATCTCTATAAATCCCTCAACACACCTTCTTCCACCGTTAGATCGTGTTGAAATTTTATAGGAGGTTCTGGACTATCAGTGTTTCACATCCAACGGTTGGAATTTCTGTATAACCCTCAGAGTGTGAGTTATTCCGCTTAGGAGAATGAGATAACCTCAACTCAGGTAGCTCCAGACCAGTCATATTGGGAGGTTCATCCTAGGCTCATGCACCGTTGGATCGAGCTGAAATTTTGGGAGAAGGTAAAGGAACGGGAGCTCTTTAATCTCACCGTTCACTATTTCAAATAAAGGTGTAGGTTGAATTATATAGAGTCGAAACAGCGGCGGATCTTGTGGTGCTTACTGCAGATTTTGAGTTTCTTATTTGGTGTCTTTCAAAATGTGATGTTTAGGTGGGATATCGGAGATTCGGGGACCTTGTTCGGTGTAAGATAGATTCAAGAGGAGTCTAGTAAGAGTGATCTCGTAGCATTTCCGATGTCGTACGTTCTTCGGGTGGGGGAAAGAAATTATTTAACGTCGGAAACGGCACGGTGACGTTTAATTCGATAATGACGTAGGGCGACCTAAACCCTACATGATAGCAAGTAACGGAAATTATCCATATCACGTTGGGGACTACTTAGTGGTAACCGTGATGATATTAAGATTGTGTGTTAATTTCCATTATGTTTAATATATTATTTTATTATTTAATGATTGCCTGCTTGGACTGTTTGACTAGTTGAATCGATATTGGTGATTGGTGATGATGTGAGTGTTGAAATTGTTTTTGTGATGAACATGTTTATATTATTTTATTATAAATTTGGTAATGATTATAATCTTGGAAAAGGTGAATATGATGATATGATGGTATGAAGTGATGAGTGTAATGATTTTGATTAGAGGTTGAGTAAATAATAAGTTATGTTGAGACGGGATGATGTATTGAGGAATTAATATTATATGTGTTAGTAGTGCCTAACCGAGATGATTACTGAGATATGATGATGAGTTTGATGAGATGAGATTTTTATTGAGGATATCTATGAGATTATGATAAGCGGTTATGGCACTAGGGGTGACCTGAAACATGGTCTGTGGTATGGTTGACCTGATACATGGTCTGGTGGACCTGAAACATGGTCGTGTGGGGTCTATTCCTCAGAGGGAGAATTCCCGGGGTTTAGGCTAACGGCGGACCGTCCCAGACATGATTTCATTTTAGTTGCAGCTATAGTTCATGCATTGCATAAGCACCCTAGCCGTGGTTTCATAGATGTGCACCAGATTGTGTAGCTATAGTGTCATTGATTTGCATGGGCATCCTCCATCCGTGGACGAGGGTGTGCGCCAGGGCCTCTGGAATGTGTCATTGTGTTGGATATCCGGATATGACCGATACCTGATGAGATGATTCATACAGCATTTGCATTGCATCATGATGGAGGGTAGAGGAAAGATCATAGATGTAGATTTAGGATGATTGTGTCATATATATATACGTATACTTTTGGAGACGGATGTTTGTGTGCTGTTATAGAATTAAATGGTGCTAAACCCTTTCCACGTTTGACCTTATATTGTTTCTTATCCCTTTTCTTCTTGCTTATGTGTGTATGTTTTATTTATGTGATCGCTATAAGAAGACTCGGTGGAGGAGCCAGCTATGGAGGATGTTGCTCTTATTTCAGTTTGATTATCAGTTTGTACTTATTTGGGGTCCTACTGATGGGATTCCCTCGATAGTAATGTATGACTGTATGTTGGATATGATGTCTATCCATATATGTATATGCATGTACCTTTAGACATGTTGATACCTCAGTACGACAGCGGTTTAAGTTTTAACATTTTCCGCCGTTTTAATATAACCGCTTACGCCAATAACACAATTAGGTTTTAATAATTTTTGGTTTTTCTTTAATGGGACGTCGGGGCGTCTCATTTGGTGGTATCAGAGTAATTCGGTTCTATTAGGATTGTGAATTAGTGTGTACTGGCCATTTAGTTGAATCCACGTCGGATATCGACTATGCTTAGAAGTTGGGTAGTGAGTCCGTACGCGATAAATCAACATTAATGTGACATATAGTACTTATATTCCAGTTTTATGTAGTATTATATGTCATATTGATGTGAGTTAATGATTCTTCTTGACAGGATCATGGCTCGAGGTAGAGGTAGAAGTAGAGAACGTGGTAGACATGGTGGTGGTAGAGCTATAGAAGGAGACCCTAGAGTGGGCTTTGAGCATGAGCATCAATCTGAGGTAGGAGTTGTAGGTGGAAGGGAGTCACCTGAGACAGCAGCGGAGAGGAAGACCTATGAGAGAGGGCATCAGAGGAGAGGAGATGAGATAGTGGTTCTCGGTGGAGGAGAGGACCCATTACCAGGCCAGCACAGAGTGTTCAGACACATGTAGCAGCACCAGTGAATGGAGTGGGTCAGCAGCAGCCAGGCCCCGTTTGTTTTGGATGCGGGGGACCACATTATATTCGAGACTGTCGGGAGAGACATGGCTGTTTTGTTTGTGGTAAACCAGGTCATCTGGCTCGTGACTGTAGAGAGAGAGCTAGGCAGTACCCGGTAGCTGCTGGATGAGGATTAGGAACTGACGGAGGTGGAGCAGGCAAAGGGGTTCCGGCGGTAGGACGACAGACAGCCAGACCTCAGGCCACAGGGAGAGTGTTTACGGTGAGAGGATCTGAGTCCTCTCAATATGTAGATCTTATTCAAGGTATGTGTTTACTATCTGGCAGACTCTCACGTGTGTTGTTTGACTCAGGTGCTACACAGTCTTTTGTTTCACATGAGTGTGTGGATTATTTACATTTACCTGTTTCCCAACTACCAAATACTTCGACAGTATCTATCCCTACCAGTGATCCTTTGATCACTATGTCTGTTTGCTTACAGTATCCTATAGTTGTTGAAAATAGGACATTTCTTGTAGATCTCATCTGTTTGCCTATGCAACAAATAGATGTTATCCTTGGCATTGATTGGCTTTCGGCTAACCATGTAGTGTTAGACTGTGCCCGAAAGACCTTATATTTTCTTGAGACTTCTAGCATAGTATCTGCCAATGAAGGAGCAGCTATGAGGAGTGACGATTCTCAGCAGTATGTGATTCTTTTCTCTTTGGAAGCTAATGAGATTATGAGTATAGATTCATTGCCTATCGTGAGAGAGTTTCCTGAGGTTTTCCCTCTTGATGTTGCAGGTCTGCCACCAGAGAGGGAGGTGGAGTTCGCTATAGATCTCATACCAGGGACCGGACCTATATCAGTAGCACCTTATCGGATGTCACTAGTGGAGTTGGCAGAGTTAAAGAAACAACTGGATGATATGATGAAGAAGGAATTCATCAGACCGAGTGTTTCACCTTGGGGAGCACTGGTTCTGTTTCTAAGGAAGAATGATGGAAGTTCTAGGTTGTTCACGGACTATAGGCAGTTGTATGCTAAGCTATCCAAGTGTGAATTTTGGTTAGAGGAAGTGCAATTTCTCGGTCATATAATCAACAAGGAAGGGATAGCTGTTAATCCAGTTAAGGTAGAGGCAGTGGTTAAGCGGGAGAGGCCTAAGTCATTGAGTGAGGTGAGGAGTTTTCTAGGATTGGTCGGTATTACAGAAGGTTCAGCGAGGGTTTCTCAAAGATTGCGTTGCCTATGACGCAGTTAAAGAGGAAAGGTACGGCGTTTGTGTGGATAGAAAAGTGTGAGGAGAGCTTTCAAAAGCTAAAGGAGAAGTTGACTACATCTCCAGTACTGACATTACCAGATCTAGTAGGACAGTTTGACGTGTACTATGATGCATCATATCAAGGACTGGGTTGTGTTTTGATGCAAGAAGGAAGAGTTGTGGCTTATGCTTCCCCACAGTTGAGGGTACATGAAAGGAATTACCCAACCCATGATCTGGAGTTGGCGGCTATAGTGTTCGCGTTGAAGATATGACGACACCATCTTTATAGAGCTGTGTTTAATGTGTTTATCGATCACAAGAGTTTAAAGTATCTGTTTGATCAGAAGGAGCTGAACATGAGGCAGCGTAGATGGATGGAGTTCATTAAGGATTACGAGTTTGATCTTCAATACCATTAAGGAAAGGCTAATGTTGTGGTGGATGCATTGAGTCGGGAATCTTTGCATATGTCTGCAATGATGGTGAAAGAGATGGAGTTGCTTGAACATTTTAGAGATATGAACCTAGGTATGGATTTGTTTGAGGATAGAATATGTTTAGGTATGATCTCCATCAACAGTGAGTTTCTGAGAGATCTTAATGCTAAATAGGTTCAGGATGAATATTTGCTAGAGGTGAGTCGAGGCATAGATGAGGGTAAAAGTTTCAGAGTTTAGGAAAGGATCTAATGGTGTGTTGAGGTTTAGAGATCGGATATGTGTGCCCGAGGACTTAGGGATTATGAAGATGATCTTAGAGGAGGCACATAAAAGTAAGCTGAGTTTTCACCCAGGAGCAACCAAGATGTATCAAGACTTGAAGAAAATGTTTTGGTGGCCCCAGATGAAGAAAGAAGAGGCGGAGTATGTTCTATCATGTTTTGTGTGCCAGAAAGCTAAGATAGAGCATCAAAAGCCTGCAGTGTTGTTGCAATCTTTGGATATCCCAGAATGGAAATGGGATAGTATAGCGATGGACTTTGTGGTTGGATTACCATGAACTCTGAAGAGGTTTGATGCGATTTAGGTTATCATTGATAGGTTGACGAAGTGTGCTCACTTCTTACCTATTGGTGAGAGTTACGGTCTTGAGAGGTTGACCCAGATCTACATCAAGGAAGTTGTGAGGTTGCACGGAGTACCGTTGAGTATTGTCTCCGACCGAGATCCTAGATTTATATTTAGATTTTGGAGACAGTTACAAAGTGCTTTGGGAACAAAGTTGAGGATGAGTTCTGCTTATCATCCTCAAACAAATGGTCAGTTAGAGAGAACAATTCAATCATTGGAGGATCTTCTAAGAGCTTGTGTGTTGGAACATGCTGGTAGTTGGGATGAATTCCTACCTTTGATTGAATTCACATACCATAACAATTTCCACAGCAGTATCGGGATGACACCGTATGAGGCTCTGTATGGGAGAAAGTGTAGGACTCCGTTGTGTTGGTATGAGACTGGCGAGAGCCAAGTGTTGGGTCCTGATATGGTACAACAAACAACGGAGCAAGTCAGGAAGATAAGAGAGAAAATGAAGGAAGCGCAAGATAGATAAAGGAGCTACAGTAACAAGAGGAGGAGACCCTTAGAATTCCAAGAAGGTGATCATGTGTTTTTTAGAGTCACTCCGAAGTCCGAAATTGGCAGGGCTATAAAGTCTAGAAAGCTCACTCCCCGATTCATTGGAACATTTCAGATTCTTCGACGAATTGGTCCAGTAGCTTACCATATAGCCTTACCACCTAAACCTTAATGATGTATTCCATGTTTCCTAGTTGAGAAAATATTACCCAAATCCTTCTCATGTGATTGAGCCTGAATCCATACAACTCCGAGAGAATCTAGAATATGAGGCTCTACCGTCTAAGATTGCAGATAGAAGTATTAAAGAACTATGTGGTAAATAGATTCCCCTAGTTAAGGTCATCTGGGATAGTGTTACCGGAGATGCTACCTGGGAGCGTGAGGCAGACATGCAACAACATTATCCACATCTTTTCTGAGGTACGTAAATTCCGATGACGGAATTTATTTTAAGTGGGGTGGTAATGTAACATCCCATTTTCTGGATTAGTATATGAGGAAAGGATTAAGCATATTTTAAGGCTTAATCATATTTCTTAGGTGTTAGTGAGCTTGTGTTTCAAGTTTGAGGGGAATCAGAGTTAAAACGGGTTCAGAACGCAAGGAAACGCAAACAGAGAGATTAATTAATCGATTAATTAATTAGTTGAGAGTTAGGATATTAAAATTTGATCGGGCTTGAGTATAAAAGGCTTTTGGGAATGGCCTAAAATAATTACAGAAAAATATTCAAGAAATAAGTTACATAGGATGATGCGGAAGAAAACACCAGTTGTGCCAACGGAACAACACGTAGTGACACGTGTTGTGACCAGGAGGAAGGTGGCCATGGTGGCACCACCTCACACTCCACTAACATATCCTAATGACACTTGTTCAACTACCCTTTGCATGCATGACACCTAAAATGCATGCATGACACTTGTTCCACTATCCTTTGCATGCATGACACCTAAAATGTACGCATGACACTTTTTCCACTACCCTTTTCATGTATGACACCTATCTCCCACTACCCTTTGCATGTATGATACTTGTTTTCCCACTAACTTACCAAAAACCTACCTAAAATCATCTAATATAAAAACAAAACCACAAAAATGACTTCATTTTTCCTCCTCCAGACTCATTTCACTCATCCTTCCATAGCCAATTTCATTCCCTCACCTCTACATGTGTTGGCTGAATAGTTAAGTGAAGGAAAGAACAAGTTGCACACTCATTCACACCCAAAAACTCATCCTATCCTGTCTCTGTAAATCCCTCAACACACCTTCTTCCACCATTAGGTCGTGTTGAAAATTTATAGGGAGGTCCTGAATTGTTAGTGTTTCATATCCAACGGTTGGAATTTCTGTATAACCCTCCGAGTGTGAGTTAATAAGCTCAGAAGAAGGAGATAAGCTCAACTCGGGTAGCTTCAGACCAGTCACCTTGGGAGGTTCATCCTAGGCTCATGCACCGTTGGATCGAGCTAAAAGTTTTGGAGAAGGTAAAGGAACGGTAGATCTTTAATCTCACTGTTCACGTTTTCAAACAAAGGTCTGGGTTGTGAGATACAGAGCCGAAACAGTGGCGGATCTTGTGGTGCTTACTGCAGATTTTGAGTTTCTTATTTGGTGTATTTCAAAATGTGATGTTTAGGTGGGATATCGGAGATTCGAGGACCTTGTACGGTGTGAGGTAGGTTCGAGAGGAGTCGAGTAGGAGTGATCTCGTAGCGTTTTCGAGGTCGTACGTTCTTCAGGTGGGGGAAAGAAATTATTTAATGTCGGAAACGGCACAGTGACGTTTTATTCGATAATGGCGTAGGACGACCTAAACCCTACATGATAGCGAGTAACGGACAATATCCATATCACGTTGGGGACTACTTAGTGGTACCCGTGATGATATTGAGATTGTGCGCTTATCGTTGTTACGTTTAATATATTATTTTATTATTTAATGATTGCCTGCTTGGACTGTTTGACTCTTTGAATTGAAATTGGTGATTGATAATGATATGAGTGTTGAAATTGTTTTTGTGATCAACATGTTTATATTATTTTAATATTATTTTATTATAAATTTGGTAATGATTATTATCTTGGAAAATGTGAATATGATGATATGATGGTATGATGTGATGAGTGTAATGATTGTGATTAGAGGTTGAGTAAATAATAAGTTATGTTGAGACATGATGATGTATTGAGGAATTCATATTATATGTGTTAGTAGTGCCTAACCGAGATGATTACTGAGATATGATGATGAGTTTGATGAGATGAGATTTTTATTGAGGTTATCTATGAGATTATGATAAGCGGTTATGGCACTAGTGGGTGACCTGAAACATGGTCTGTGATATGGTTGACATAAAACATGGTCTGGTGGACCTGAAACATGGTCGTGTTGGGTCTATTCCTTGGAGGGAGAATTCCCGGGGTTTAGGCTAACGGCGGACCGTCCCAGACATGATTTCATTTTAGTTACAGCTATAGTTCATGCGTTGCATGAGCATCCTGACCGTGGTTCAGAGGTGTGCACCAGATTGTGTAGCTATAGTGTCATTTGCTTTGCATGAGCATCCTCCATCCGCGGACGAGGGTGTGCACCAGGGCCTCTGGGACGTGCCATTGTGTTGGATATCCGGATATGGCCTATACCTGATGAGATGATTCATACAGCATTTGCATTGCATCATGATGGAGGGTAGAGGAAATATCCTAGATGTGGATGTAGGATGATTGTGTCATATATATATACTTATACTTTTGGAGACGGATGTTTGTGTGCTGTTATAGAATTAAATGGTGCTAAACCCTTTCCATGTTTGACATTATATTGTTTCTTATCCCTTTTCTTCTTGCTATTGTGTGTATGTTTTATTTATGTGATCACTATAAGAAGACTCGGTGTAGGAGCCAGCTATGGAGGAGCTAGATTGAACCCCTTATGAGCCAGATGCTAGAGGACGAGCAGTGGACCCGAGTAGTTGAGTAGAGAGTCTATGGCCAGTGCATATTGTCTCTTTGGGATGTTGCTCTTATTTCAGTTTGACTATCAGTTTGTACTTATTTGGGGTCCTACTGATGGGATTCCCTCGATAATCTTGTATGATTGTATCTTTGGATATGATGTCTATCTATATATGTATATGCATGTACGTTTAGACATGTTGATACCTGAGTACGACATCGATTTAAGTTTTAAAATCTTCCGCCGTTTTAAGCTAACCGCTTACGCCAATAACACGATTAGGTTTTAATAATTTTGGGTTTTTCTTTAACGGGAAGTCAGGGCGTCTCAACTGGCATTTTGAATTTTTCCGGAAAAGGAGTGGCCCTCACCCGTTCGATAAAGGGATCGTCATCCTTATCCATATCATCTTCTTCACCTTTTTCATTATCTCTCTGAATCCTTTCACTGTTGTGATGCGAGGATTGTGGGTGCTCAGGGGTGCGGCTACATCTTCTGTCTCTCCTCATCACCTCATTCACTATTCACAGCTGTTCTACTTGCTCCTACAATTCCTAAAAATGATGTTCCATCTGGGGATCTCCTGAACCTTTGTTCAATTCTCCATTGATATGGGGAGACTGCTCCCTTTCGTTCCTAGTTATCCTCCTCCAGTTGTGCCCCAGTATTTTATTAGCTTAAAAACCTTATTAATTAATTCTTTAATCGCGCGTTTAGCGTTAGAGATTTTCATAATTCATTTTCGAAATATCCCTTTTAAAAATCGGGGATTTGTATGACGTCGAAAAAACACCTGATAGACAGTTTATAACTTCAAAACTTTATCCAACCATAATTGATCCCTAGTCTTACATCAACTGCCAGGAGCGGAAAAATAAATACACAAACTCCAGTCGTGATAAAGACTTAGGAGATAAATAGATACAGTAATCCCAAAATGGTTTTTCATGCACATACACAGTTTTCATTAATAACATAAAATATTCGCAAGATAATATATAAATACCCCATGTTTATCTATTACATTACCAAAACACTGTTGAGGGTATCCTCTCGGTAGGAGCCCTCACGGGCTTAGACTTAGACAAAAATACTAAACAACTGAAAACATATAAAACATCTCACAAGACGCACTGGCCATATACTACCTTGACCCTAATCACCATGGGTCACGACTCGACCTCCGGCATCCGGCTCATAGGGAGTCCCATCCAATTCCTCATCATTAAGTTTGTCCACCAGGTCTTCTAGTACGATTCCATAATAAAACAAAATACAACATACAGAAAGTGTACAGGGGATAAGAAACATTTCTATCATCAAAAACGGAAAAGAATCATAGTATATAATACAGCAATTGTCACAGACAATCAACACACCTAACATCACAAATCATCATCAAGCATACCCTGTCATCATCTAACCTCACTCTCATGCAATCTAACACTTTATTTTAACATAACCTCTCTAATCTCGTCACCATATCTTTACGTAACTTATGAGTGTCATTACACCTCATATTTCTTTATCATATTGCATGCATTTTCATGTAGTTTAGGCATTTTTAATTTGATTTTTGTTAGTTTTTACCTTAGAACGGGTAAGGCGGTTTTGTGGTGTTTGTGTGCAGGAATTGATGATTAAAATATTCAAGATCAACCATGATGGAGCTTGCATGAAGATGGAGCTTGAAAAGTAAGAAAAATGAGCCAGACAGAGCCCATCACGGCCGTGATCGAACAAGGCTGAAAAGAAAAGTACACAAAAGTCAGAACCTGTCATGGCCAGGTCGTGATCGCCATCAGGGCGAGGCCGTGATGGCCATCATGGCCGTGACAGGCCATCAGTGCCAAGTTTTCCAAGACAGAATCTGTCACGGCCTGGCCGTGACAGCCATCACGGCCGTGACGCGCAATATCTGGAATTTTAAAAGCTAATTTGATCTGATTTTGTAATTGCTTGGGATGCAAGTTACCCTACCTTATATAAATAGGACCTAGAGGCTCGAAAATAGGATAACTTTTTGGGCTGCTACCTTAGGCAAAATTAGGACTTCTCTTCTTCTTCTTCTTCTTCTCTTCTCTTAGATTTTCTTTTATGCTTTTGTTAATCAAGCTTACAATGAACATGGCAATGCTTGAGTAGTAGTCTTATTTCTAGGAATTGGGGCTATGCCCAAGATTTGTTTATGGTGACGAATTGACGTTTGGTCTCTTGTTAATTTCGACTTTGCTTTCGATTTGATTCCTATTGCTTTAATTACTCATAAATTCGGTGGCCACTTATTTGCTTGTCGTAGATACTCTAAGGAGGAACCTAGCGGTGAACTTAGGTATCGGATCTATAGGAATCAAACTTAGGGCTTAAATCACGAGAGTTAGAAGCGGTCCTTCGAGGGTTAACGGATTGTCACAGAACTTAAAGGGTTCAATTTAAATTCAATTACCACGAGAGTAGGGGTTGGTTTAATTGGGCATGGTTTTTGTAACCCGAGAGGGAGCATTAACTTATTAAGGATAAATTCGCCTTCAAAGCAATTTTGATAATTAACAAGGGGTAGTCAATTTGGTAACATGAACAATCTTGTTGGTAAACCAATTCCTAGGAATCTCTTTTGATTTGAAAAACCCCTAATTGATTTGCTTTCCTATTTTAATTGATTGCATTCTTAAATATCTGATTTTCTAGTTAATTCTTATTACAAAAATATCAAATCTTTTCCAAATCCTTTTTTATATAGTCCATTTTAATTGATTTAATAAGTAATTGTTGTTTGAGATCACGGTCTCTGTGGGATCGATCTTTTTATTACTTGACGACGAAGCCGTGCACTTGTGGATTCGAAAACACACACCAGTAACGTGGCCACTACCACTCCTGCCACCATCCCTCATTTGCATCGGGGCATACCCACATTCCCGTTAGGATGTTCCACCTAGTGCACACCTCTATTCCCGTTAGGGTGTTCCACCCCCATTCCCGTTAAGGTGTTCCACCCCGTGCACATCCTCATTCCCGTTAGGATGTTCACCCAGTGAATACACACACCCTCTTTCCCGTTAGGATGCATATTCAAAGAATGACACTATTCCCTCATTCCCGTTAGAGAATAGTTGCACAATACCAAAGTATCCTCATTCCCGTTAGGATATTAGCCAGTCATCCAAGCGACGCGTCCCCAAAAACCGGTGCACACCCCCATTCCCGTTAGGATGCTCATTCCAAGAATGATACTATTCCCCCATTCCCATTAGGGAATAACTGCACAATACAAAAGTATCCTCATTCCCGTTAGGATATGGGACGAGTCACCCAGAACTATAAGGGTATCACGATAGTTTTCCCCATTCCCATTAGAGAACTGACCCGCGACATCCTGTATCCATGATCGGATACTCCAACCTCGCATGTTCCCAACACGCGATTGCGAACAACAATACAAATAAACGAACCCCACCAACCCACATTAATAACCACCTAGTGCCTTAACCTTCCACCAAAACCTCAACACGTGTTCTATGTCACCACTCATCTGTAAATAATTAGTTTAGACTAGGCACCTCTAAGTCAATTCATTCTCACCCAGACAATTATCTCTGGACAACACATATCCTCACTTAAAGTCAACTGAGCATTGAATTAATCCATGCAGATCATGCATAACACAGACAATCATAAATATTCAAATATCACAAAGTAATTTAATAATAATAATAAATTCAATCAACCTCAGATAAAATCATCCTAACGTCGATAAACCTACAATTCCCGAATCACCATTGGTTTTACGGAAAAGGTTTCCAATGTGATTTTGGTCTTGTTGATTACTCAACTACTAGTAGGGTTTAGGTCGCCCTACACAATTATTATAGAATATACTACTTATCGATTCCGACGGTAGAATGATTCTTTCCCTCACCTGAAAGATGTTCAGCAATATCCAGCTACTTGTCAGTTACGCAATCAGAGTCCCCAGAAAGTAATTTCAGTCTCTTCTAAGCAAACACGAGCACTGACGACAACCCATAGAGTCGATCCAAACATAAAAACAGCCAGACAAATCGCCAAATTGATTTCTCAACAATTACACTATAATTATAGCTCAATAACATATTTAATTTCTTAAAAAATCCCATTGGTTTAAGTCAAAACAGATTTGGGGGTCTTTAGGCTCAAGGTGAAAATTGAGAAAAATCAATTTAACAAGGGACTGATAAAATTGATTTAGGGGAACACTTAATTATAATCCCAATTTCATAAAATACCCATTAATTTCAAAATTCAAACTCTGAAATTAAAGCTAGGGTTTGAGTTTGGGGAAAATTTGGGGTTTCTTGAAAATGAACCAAAGAAGTGAGGAAACCACTCACCCAATGAAGAAGATGAGCTTGTGGTGGTGCTAATAGTGGCAGCGCACGGTTATGACAGCGGCGGCAGGGGCGGTTTTCTATAAAACAAAGAGAGAAAGAAGACACATCAACACAAGGGAAGAAGAAGAAGAAGGAGCTTGGAAGGAACCCACCACAAAAATCGGCGGCTCGCGATGCTTACCACAATGGAGAGCACGGCTTCGCGATGGAGCTCGGCCAGATCGCGCGGCTGTGACGCGAATTGGAGCAGGTTGTCGGACGCGTCTCCTCCTGACAGCGTGCGGCGGTTCGGTGGGTGGAGGGTGAGGGCGGTGGCTAGTTGGAGGAAGAAGAAGAAGGGAGAAGAAGAGAGAATAAAAAGAAAGAAGAAAGAAATATATGAAGAAAAAAATCAGAGAAGAAGAGAAGAGAAGAAGAGAAAAAAAAAAAAAGACGACTTACGGGAATAAGAGAGAAAGGAGGAGAGAAAAATACTAAACTTCCCCAAGAAGTTTTTATAATTGGTAGTTAATTAGGATCTTAAGAGCATTAGGGACATTAACTAGTGTAGATATTTAATCAAAATATTTTAACCAAGATTATTGATGGTAAGTTATTGTTGATCCGACACCTTTTTCTCATCTGTCCGATCTATCGCTGCAGCTTCGTGCTCAGCTTTCGAACAAAATATAATATTTAATTATTTTAGCAGAAAAAAATTATTATTGTTATTTTTAAAATAGACAGTATCACTAAAAAAATGATACGATCCATTATTCTTCAGTTTCGGGTTAAATCAGGACTTTCTGACCAGTAAAGTTGTTCTATCTGTGAAAACGCGGACCGATTTCTGTCTGAATTTTCAACCCGAAGTTTTACGGTAACCTGCTTACCTAAGATGGAGTATGAATATGAATTTATTTTATTCAAAACAACTTCCTAACTCACAGATTAAAATATAATTAATTATGTTTTAACCAGTTTAATAACATAATTAAAATCAGGCTGTTACAATACTAATTGATATCCTTATTGATATGATAAGATCTTGTCACACATATCTCGGGTAGTTATTATTTGATAGGTATCTTTTATCTCGTGTTTGTTACTTTTATCATAATAAGCTCATGTTCCACTATTTTCGGATATTATTCCTGTTCTGTTCAAACAATTCCAATTCAGTTATCCTCTTTCCAGCTATGATGATCAACTCACCTATTCTTTGTGTCATGTCAAGCTCGTCCTCCCTACTTCATACTTGGATTAAGCTTATCAAGCTCGTCCTCCCTACTTCGTACCTAGATCAAGGTCGTCCTCCCTACTACTTACCTGGATCAAGCTTATCAAGCTCGTCCTCCCTACTTCATACTCGGATTAAGCCTATCAAGCTCGTCCTCCCTACTTCGTACCTGGATCAAGCTCGTCCTCCCTACTTCATACTCGGATTAAGCCTATCAAGCTCGTCCTCCCTACTTCGTACCTGGATCAAGCTCGTCCTCCCTACTTCGTACAAGCTCGTCCTTCCTACTTCGTACCTGAATCAAGCTCGTCCTCCCTACTTCATACTCGGATTAAGCCTATAGAGCTCGTCCTCCCTACTTCGTTCCTAGATCATGCTCATCAAGCTCGTCCTCCGTACAACATACTCGGATTAAGCTCGGCCAATCATTGATGTTCACTCCTGGGCAGTACAATTAATTTATAATGTAAAACAATCTTTACATCAACAATACATTGTAGTTCAGTAAAAAAAATACATTGTAGTTAAATTTTAATAAAATATAACTTTTTTAATGATACAAATATTTAGAATTAACCAACAAAACCCATGACAGTTGGTAGTTAGTTGAGTTCCTTAAGCATGATGTCGGTGGTTCGACTCCTGCCGTGTGTGTATGGAAAAAAAACTTTGTTGGGAGGGATAAAACTCACTACGATGATTTTTATGCCTCGAAAGTGATTAATCTTTTATTACGATCGGAGGATATCTTTGGTGCACCAAAAACATAACGAGATTCAACTTTGGAGGTGAATACCATAAGCAAACTATTATATGATCATAATCTTACCAAATAGTTGACATTAGTGGTCTCCTCAAAGTCTTAGCGGTAAGACTACAATTCAAATGTAGTAGGCACGGGCAAGGTTATCAAAATCGGACCGATCGGTTCAACCGATTGGACCGGAAACTGATATGGTGTCCGGTTTGGAATAGCCCCAAAATCGTTCAGAGCTTGAATCAGATATGAACCGATAGAACCAGTGTTGAACCGGTAAAACAGGTAAAAACCGGCGGTTCATTCGGTTTGCCTGATTTATTTTTTCTTCATCATCTTTCACTCAGAACTCAGCAGCAAAATGAGAGAAGAAAGAAAACCAGCACAATGGATATATGCGTAAGGCGTTTGACAATGGATGCCTAAGGCGTGTGACCATGGAAGCATGAGAATTATCATAGTGACCAAAGAGAGGCATTCCAGGTAGTGAGGTAGATTGGATAGGAGGACTAACATTCTTGACTTTTTAATTTTGAGGGACTACATAATTAATTTATTTTTGTCATTGATTAAAAGTGCCCAAAGTTTTTTTCTAGGACCAAATTATGTAGTTAGTCTTCTTTTTACTTGGGAGTAAGGATAAATATATAATTTGATACTTTTTGTAGTAAAAAAAATTAAGTTGGTTCATCTAATATGCAAATTAGAAGAAATAAATACCATTTTTTAAAAGGAAAGTAATATGGGAGTATACAATGAAATGTGATAAAATATATGGAATACCATAGAAAATTATATTATGTGAAAAATGAATACAAATCAGAAGGTTTAAATAAATTTTTGGTCCCTGAAAAGTTCCCATTTTTTGGTTTTAGTCCTTGTATTATTTTTTTCATAAGTTTGCATCCCCACATTGTTCAAAGTTAAGGAAATGGTCCCCACCGTCAGCCTGCCTTCGTTTTCTGCTGACGTGGCTAACTGAATACCACGTCAGCAATGTCACGTCATCCACGTGGTGTTAAGTTTGTCACGATAGCAGGGAATATTTCCAAAAAAATTGAAAATACAGGGACGAAATTCTAAGACAAAATTTATAGGGATTAAAAACTTATTTTAACAAAAAAAACTATTTTCCAATCATTTTTCACACCAAGTCAAACATGGACGGGAAACTACCTCGATATCCCCGAATATTCTCTTAAAGCTATTTTAAGAAACTTATACACAGTTTCCTCATCTAGCTATACTTAAGACAATTCTGCAAGCTAGAATAGACGAGTTAGTCCTTTAACACAACTTTACCATACAAATTTAACCTTTTTGTTAACATAAAAGCTTAAGAGATTATTTAACCAAAACCACTTTGGTTCCAACAAATTTGAAACCTATGACTCTAATATATGATTTGTTTCTATTTTCTAGCCAAGTTTTGTCATGGTTTAAATTGTCAAATTCCTTCATCTGGTATGATTATTAGTACATGGATACCGAGCTAATTTCCTTTTCCTGCATGACTTGCTATGAAATTTGGCAAGAAAATAGAAACATTCTAATACATTATAGACCATATGGTTAAAATTATTAAATTCCTTTATTTTATATGATATATCTAGTACTGAAAGGTATCGAGATAATTTTTTATTTTTGTCCGACTTACTCCAAAATTTGGTTAGAAAATAAAAATAAATCATACATTAGAATCACAAGTTTTAAATTGACAAATCCCAAATCAGAATTCAAATTTGAAGACACTTGCATATGTTTGGATGTTTGTTGCTTCTGCGGGGATGTATCTTTTTGTTCAAGCTACTATTATTAACTTTTAAGTTTCAGAATTGTTTCGAAGGCTTTTTTTACGTAGAACCAAACAAATTATTAATTAGTAATGATCATTCACCTGTAGCTCAATTCTCATTTAATTCATGCTCCAATTTGGAAAAAAAATCTAAAAAATAAAATAACATAATAATGGAGCCAATAAATTTTTTGTTTGTTTGTGTGTCTTTTTATCCGGTAGGTGAAATATTAATATCCAAATATATAATCAAATGCCTAAGTAGAGACCCTTCCAATAATATTTTATCTATACACATAAACTCAGTAAAAATAAAAAAATGTTTATATTTTATTCATTCTTAATTAAAAAAGACAAAATATTTCCATAAAAAAAAGACAAAATATTTGCTTCTTTTAAAAATATAAAATTATTACAAAATGGACTTAGACCTCATTATGCTGCTGCCCCAATTTCTCTCACATGGTCCACTCTGACAGTCTCATTTCACTCTGAATGTTTTAGAAAAATTTAAATGTATATTATACATTCAACTTGTGCCCGTCTAGTAAATTTTCGTAGAGCATAATTATCAAATCGGTGTCGTGGTGTAGTTGGTTATCACGTCAGTCTAACACACTGAAGGTCTCCGGTTCGAGTCCGGGCGACGCCAATGTTTTTTTATTTCTTTTTTCAGATATTTTGTATCACAGTTCACACGTCAGTGACGTTACCACTTCACAGTTCACACACTCTCTCGACTCAGTGAACAGCATAACGCGCGCACATGAAGACACGACTTGGTAGTAGAAAATAGGGGTAGTTCGTTTGGATCCGTATAAAATGAGTTGTGATTCGATTTGGATGACTTCTTTAAAAATATCTGATCCGATAAAATATGATTTCGATTGATTCGATTTTTACCGATACATCATTACATATTTATATTATATCAAATAATAAAAATTACAAGCTAAACTAAACAAATATTAAACCTATATATACTTGTTGATACATTCATGTAAAAATATTTCATAAAATATGTATAAAATAAATAAATATCATCATCATATATTATCAAAACATCTTTATTTATGTTTGGAATATTAGAAATAATTAAAAATTATGTCAAATATAACTAGTAAATATTATTATGAAAAAAACAAATAAGTAAAAAATTAATAGTAAAAAAATTAAATAAACATATATTAAATTTATACATGTAGTTTGATTTGAATTGATTCGATTTTAGAAAAGGATCCAAAATCTGATTCGATCAAAACAGTTTTCATAAAACAAGATTCAAAAATATTCAATAGATATCGATTTTGTTCGATTTTTAATTTTTTTATCGATATTTATTTTTCTTTTGGATTGGTTTGAATACGAATATCCCTAATAAAAATGGATCAGACAATAGAGAAAGTGAGAAACAGCTACCACGCTACTTGAATTGACGTCTTGACTGATATATATAGCAAAAAGAAAAGTACCTTATCTGGCTTATTTATTTTTTGGGAAAAAACGCTTCTACGATAAATAAAGTCGAATAATTTAATATTAATACCCTTTACCTTCACAATCACACCCATCTACAACTACAATGATATTCAATTATTCATTCATTCAAATAAAACCAAATTAACAGAGCCCTGCTGAAAACACTGAACAAATTTTGATGACAAACACGTGCCCTGCTCTTTTATAACTATAATGGTCTCAGGAGCCACACGGTGACTGTGGATTAGACGCAAATAAATTTCAAAATTTGCTCCAGTAAGGCCTATCTTTTTCTTGAAGGCAGTATAGCCTAGGTAATGAGTACAATCATCCCAATTTTATTTTCTTTAATCAGATATATATGCTATAAAAAATGAAAAAAATATTAAAAATACACTCTTTATCGCATACATTTTTAATACATTTTTTATTATTAAATGAATTTATAATAAGACCCATCAAAACACATAATCCTACATAAAATTTACCTAATTACAAAAGATATATTAAGAGGAGTATGATAAAGAATATGATATTAATATTGCTCTAAAAAAGTTGTGAGACCAATCATTGAACCAATGTGATAATTAGATAAAGTCAGATTCCAAAATTCGAATATCCAACCTAATGCTAAGAACACATTCTTTATCACAAATTTATTCAACTCACTTTTTATTATTTGATGGATTTTATGTGAGACCCATCAAAATATAATGTTTCACATGATATTCAATAATTCATTTAATAATAAAAGATATATTAAGAGGAGTGTAATACTAAAATTACTTTAAAAGCAAAGTTTGTTCACAAATACAATCATTATGTGTTTCGATAAATATTATATAAAAGTGATTTGGAATAAAATCGATTTTATAAATTTTTTTTGATTAAAATTAATTTTGAAAAAAAATATGATTTTTATTTGAATGTTTATATTTTAAAAATAAATTTAATGTAAAATTTAATACAAATGTTTTAACAGAATTTTAAATCAAACACACAATTTATATCATCAATTACTTTAAGTTATCGAGATCATCCTATCCTTCGGCCAAATGGATCCCAGTCCTTTAATTTTTTTTTTTGTCAAAAGTCACAATGACTTTTTATCTATCTTTTTTTTTATATTATCTTCTTTTATCTTATTTCTTTTTTTTTTATCTTTTTCTCTCTCAAAATATACTAAAATCACTATTTTTTCTTGATAAAGTTAGAATATTCGAATCCCAACGAAATCAATTCCCTGCAGCGTTTTTCCTACCTGTGACATGGTTGGACGTTTTGCAGTCACTTTCTTGTTACATTGATTTTTTGTCCTCCGCCAAAGAAGATTTACTATTTAATAAAATAAAATTATAAATAATAAACCCTTATGCACATCTCTACCCTTAATTGATAAGAGAAAATGAGAAACCATTTTATGTAACAACAAAATTTATTCGTATACTACGATCCATGCGCTGTACCAAGAAGCAAAGGAGGCTTGCTAAACTCACACAGAAAAATGGATACCGTATCAACACTTCAATAGTGCATACATATTGTGAGCTGTTGGATCTATAAATCATATTGATTTAATCATAAATTTAATTTTTCAATTATAATTTTTATCAAATTTATTCTTCTGTCATATTCTTTGCAATCACAATATTCACAATAATATTCCATGTGTTTATTACATGTATCAGTGGCTTCATCTTTTAATTTTTGTATTAGTTCTTTTAGTCTGTTTTGATTTGTTAAATCTATCATACTTAAATGGTGAACAAATTTTTCTATATTTCGAGAACTCACTGGTAATTAGTTAGTACTTAGCTCTGATACCAGTTTGGTACCACTTTATTTTTTCCCAGGTAGTGGTAGTAATTAGACATAATTTGGGTAATTTTCATGCATAATTTGTGTTACTAATAATTCATATCCATAATCCATTATAGATTCGTCTATTTCTATTAATTCTTGAATTATCTGATTTCTTTCTTCTTCACAAAACGCTAATTGTACTCTTTGTTGAATTTGTTTTAGATAAAGTTTTTCTTGCCAGTGTTGGTGTTTTAATTTGTTGATTATTATTTGTTTGCAGTCTTTAGGTATTTTCATAACCAAAATGCTTAATATTTCTTGATCCATTTAATCATCTAATAAGTCCCAATCTTCATATATGTCGGATAATGATAGTCTATCATATTCAAAAGCTAATCATATTTCTTTCATATAGTTCCATTCTATATCTAACAAAATAGTTGCAAGATAATAACCTTCTTGTCTAAATTGGGCTTTTATTTTTTCAATTATTAATTGCTTACAATCAGTAGGCAAATTCATAACTAATACGCTCATTATTTCATTTTCTGTTTGATTATCAAACTCAGAATATATTTCCATTATTTATTCGTTATCACTATCTTCAAAGAGTGGTGCAGTTAACCTAAAATAATTAGATGATGATTGAGTCATTTTTTCTATCTTTTCTATTTTTTCCATTATTTGTCTGATATATTTTTCTCTTTTGTTTCTTAGATTAATGAGTTCTTTTTCTTTTTCTATAATATATTCTTTTATCTGTTTTCGATTTTTGTTCTCTTTATTTCTTTTAAGATGATTATCGTAAATATTCATAAATTCTTTTATATTCCATTTGTCTTGGTTAATTTTATTATAAGATTTCTCATAAATATCTCTTAATTCCTTTCCTTTATTCATATTCTATTTCTCAAATATTGCGCTAAATCTCTTACTTGATTTGATAATTTATTTATGTTTTCATCTTCCTTATTATTTTCTGTTTCAGGAAAAGTAATTGGTTTCGGGATCTGTCTAAAACTTAGTGATTTTGGATTTCTTATAGAAATTCCTAGTTCAGTTAATTCATTTCTTTTAGGATAGTAAATTTTTCCTATTTCTTCGAAAAGTCTTGGTATATCTATTCCATCATTATTTCCGAAGGTAATACTATGATGAGAATTTGTTAGTGCATAATTAACACAATAAGTAATTGAGAAGATTTTGTCTGCTGGTCTCATTAAATTATTTCTTAAAAATCTATGTTCCATAGTTAAAGATTGATCTAATCTTCGAGTATCTAATAGTATTCCAATATTTGGGTGTATTTCAAATTTTAGCTTTACAGAGGCTAAATTTCCTTCAATCACTCCTAGTATTTTATCCTTTGGATCTGTTATTCTATCGTCCTTTAAAACTAGTTCTATTGGTGAATTTATTCCTTCTTGGAAAGTTGCTTTAATTAGAACTTGTATAGCTCCTATATGAATGTATCCGATCTTTCTTCTATGTGCTTCTTTCTTTAAACTTCTTTTTAGATCTATTAATTTCTTTTTATTTAATAATTGTATGCAAGTATTTCCATTCGTTTCTGATATGGCTATGGGGGTTTCATTAATGATCTTTCCATAGTATATTATATTCTCCTTCTGATTAAATCGTTTCATTATTCCTCCTAATTTCTTCATATTTGCATCTTTGGCTAAGTTTAAATCTTCTTTTTGTATTTTTTGAAATAGTTTTGGATCTATCAAAATACTTCCTTCATAGTTTCCGTCTTCTTCAGTAATTTGTATATGTTCTACATCAGTATTATCAATCTTTTCTCTTTCTATTTCAGACATGATTGATTTTTAGTGAATGAAATAGGTGATGAGTCATACCTGAGTTGGTGTTCTTGAAAATATTTCTGGGTTTTTTCTGGTCAACCGCTGCTTCCGTCTAATTTGTGATGAAATTCGATCTCAGCATGTAGTTGAAAGTAATGAAAGTAATAGAAGTAATAAGAAGTAGAGGAATATATGAAAATAGTGTTTATTTATGATCAGTAGTGAAGTACATAGAACTTGTTTGAATCCACTCTCAAGGATTCGCTAGCAAAGCTAGAACTTCTCAGAGAGAAGTGAGGGTGAGGTGAGAATTGAAATTCCGAACCCTGCCTTTGCCTCAGCATAAGAGGTCTTATTTATATGCGTAAAAGGCTAGGTAATTTACAAGAAAGTCCCTGCGCATTATTACAATCTATCAGACTTCTCAATAATTCATAATGACGTCATTGCCTACGTCATTTCCCTATTATTGCTTGATGACGCCAGTGCTTACGTCATTCTTCAATAATGACTTCGTCTGAATCCTTATCTTCTTGCCGACAGTCTTCTTTCTTTACGCATCTTTCACATGCGTGGTTGCCATTTTCCTTAATCATTGAGCACAGCAAATCGAGGACAGCTGGCTGATAATTCATTGAAAGTCCTTGGAGTGTGTAGAAAGGTAGTTCAAAGTTCATCAGTAGTGCCAAGTCCCTTTCTCTAATCAATTTTCCACTAGTCTTACCGAGAAGCAAAGTATGTGGTCCTTTGTACATGGCTTTTATGAAAGAATCTTTACCAATAATTTGACATTGAGTAAAGATACTCGCCAGTTGATTTGCTAGGATTGTGACAATCTTTTCTTCATTGTAATTTTCTCCAGTAGGTTCATCTCTCATGGAAAAGCTGTTGTTGCTTACTCCAATGAAGATTAAATTCTTTGTGGGTTGTTTGGTGGCAAAGTCTAGATAAGTCGAATAGAACTTCAAGAAGATAGTTCTATCTTTTGAGACATTTATTTTGTAGTTTTGGATGGTCTCTTTCAAACTATATGGGAATAATTATAATCTCTTCCAAGTCTTGACTCAAGTAGAGACATTCAATAAGTCCAAATTGGAACATGATGAGTGTGATTTTACCTCATTTTTCATGTACATTTCGGCATGCATTTGCATATAGTTAGGCCAATTTAGTGTTGATTTTGTATAGTTTTTCCTTTGGAACGGATGAGGTGGTTTCTGTGTGTTGTTTTGCAGGATTTAATGGAAAAATGCCCATAAATGAGCCTTGGGGGTGCTTGGCTGAAAAAGAGCTTGAAAAGTGAAGGTTATGAGCCAAACAGAGAGTATCACGGCCTGGTTGCGTGATGGCCCTCACTACCGTGAGGGAGCGAAGAGTGAAGAAAGATTGAGCCAAAAGTCGAAGTCGTCACGGCCTGGCCGTGATGGCTATCACTGGCCGTGACCGCTAGTTGGAAAAGTCGAAACGATCACGGCCTGGCGTGATGACCATCACTACGTGATGAATAAGTGAATGAAGAGGCGCCCAAGTCAGAGACCATCACGGCCTGGCCGTGATGGCTGTCACGGCCGTGACGGGCGACGGACCTATAAATGAACCTGCACTGAACAGAAAAAAGGAGGAACTTTTAACCTAGAATAAGCTGCACTTGGAGGCAGGCTGAGGCTGGTGGCTGGAGAGGGTTTCTACCCAAAAAGGGGGGCATTTTCTCTGCTCTTGGATGGAGAGAAGATTGGAGGAAGCTTGTCTATGAGTGTTCTTCATCCCTTCTCTTTTTTCCTTTTTGTATTTCCTTATCATGAGTAGTTAAATACCCATTGTTGGGGTTAGATGTAACTTTTCTGAACTGGTTGTAATTGATTTGGTATTTTAATACAAGTTTCTATTTCGTATGAGTATGTGATTCTGTGTTTAATGCTTTCCTTGGATTAGCTACCCATAGGAATGATTTGTTACTTTGATAGATGACTGGAAGGTTGGTATTAAGGCATGCTCATGAATCATATGCCAAGTAGGTCAAGAATCTAGACATAGGTGTTGGCTGCTTGCAATCTTATAAGTCTTAACTTAATGCAAAATCTCATTTTATTCCACCTAAGACATTAGGGTTTAATTTGGGGTTTTAGGCTCAATGCACCTAAGACATTAGGCTTGAGTAATTTAGAAAAGGCATGATTGGCATAATTGAATTAGGACTTGTGTTAGAAGCCATTTCATTGCAACTAAGGGAGGATTAGTGTAGTCTAACCCTGACAATTCTAGCCACATCCCTGTTTGCATACCAAGTGTTTGTTAAAAATTCTAAAAGACCAAAAACATTTTATTTTCTGTTTTAATCCCTCACACTTTAGTTTAGTCTAGATAGTTGTTGAATTTGCGAATTGGTAATTGACATCCAATCCCTGTGGATACGATAACCGGTCTCACCACCGTATTACTTGATTGCGACGAGGTGCACTTGCCTTTAATTATATATATTTCTAAAAATACACCGCATCAAGTTTTTGGCGCCGTTGCCGGGGATTGGTTTTGTCAATATCAGTAGTAACAAATGAGACAACTAGTTTAGACATTTTTTTTATTTTATTTTTCTGTATATAATTGATATTTTTCTTTTGTTAGTTTTGTATATATTTGTTTTTGTGTTTCTTTGATCTTGGGCTTAATTGTTTGTGAGGAGAAAAATTGATTAGATAGGATCATGGACTACAATTGGTATCAACCATCTGATGCAGAAAGTGAGATATCTGAGCTGCAGCTGCGGGTAGATATGCTGCAATTAGCCGTAAAAATCCAACAAGTGAGTGATGAGCTGTCAAGGGCAACTGTCCCTCCTCCACCAATGGTAGGTTGTTCTGAATGGGGAAATCAATTTCCCAACACTTCTACTCCATGGTGGGGGAATCCTCCAAACAACACTTTGATGGATGAAGGGGAACATTGGGAATCTTCCACACCTTGGTATGATGAGCCATCCCCATTGGAAGTTGTTTGGGAGAACTTCAAATCCGCATTCCCAGTCGAGGTTGAGCAACCTATCTCGGATAGTCAACCTCACTTAGAGGCTGTTTTGGAGAACTTCATGGCAACAACAATGGAAGAATTAAAGAATCAAGAAGATGCCATTCGAAGTCTAGGGGTACGTATTGAGGAACTCTCTAACCTTCTGTCCAAAATGCCAAATGAGGACTTGATGGATGATGATGAAGATGATGCAATGATGGATGAGGAGGAAGAAGAAGAAGTGGGAGCAACTGAGTCAAGAAGTGAAGACCCTGTTTTGGAGAACATAGTTGCACCACTCCCCATTGAACCCTTGACTAAAGAGCCTGAAAGGAAGAGGCATTTGGAGGATAGCTATGTCACCATGCTTGGGGATGATGAAGAATTTGTGAAATTAAATGATGCTATTGGCCCCTATGCATGTGTGGAATGTGATGGGAGAAACACTTGTGTGGTTTGTGCGGAGATTTCTGCATATTTGGAAGATGATGAATTTGGCAATGCTGAGAGTGAAGATTGTACAGAAGCCAGAACAACACCAATGATCCTCTCGAATTGTTTGCCACCTCACATTTTAAAGCAGTCAATAATGGAGTTCATGCCTCTGCCTGAGGTTGAACCCCATTTTTATTGGGAAGATTTTATGGATAAAGGGGTCATCTTTGACCCGAGTGGAATTGAAAAGCGCTTCCCAGATGAAGAAGTCAGCATGAATTTCGAGTGCTCACTTCCACATTTTTGCTGCAAACCGTGGGATCCAAGTGAAAGATCTCACATGGTTAGCATCCCTTGGTCCTTATACCACAGGTTATGGGATCCAGGTGGATGCTTCTTAATGAGTCAAGCTAGTGACGTTAAAGAAGCGCTTATTGGGAGGCAACCCAACTTTTCTTAACCCTTCTCTTTATTTAGTTTTTGTTTTTGATTTTCAACCTCTTGAATAATTTGAGAAGCTCAAGAGGTTTGTTAATAATGTTGTTAAGTGTCTTCAGATTTTGAATAAAGGAAGGAGAAAAAGAGCAGGGAGAAATAAAGCCAGAAAAGCAAAGTCAGCACCCGCTACCGCCTTGGTAAGCCGTTCCAATTTTTTTTACTTTATTTTATTTTTCTCTCCTCTCCAACTTGATTGTTTACATTGGGGACAATGTAAATCTTTAAGCTTGGGGTAGGGGTATTTTGCATATGTTCATATCTTGCATTGTAAATATTGCATTCATATAGGTTTAGTCTTGCATGATCACATGAATTGATTGCCCTTGCTTAGATTGAGCTTATGATTGTGAGAGCTAAGTGCCAATTAAATTGTGATAGTGGATTTTTTGAACCCAATTCTGTTTATTCTTGTGATATGGCTGCAAATGAATATGCTTGAGATGATTTTGGATAGTTGATGATTAGCATATGTTTCTTTAGACTTGTGTTTCTCACTGGTTCTTGAACTGATAAATGTGAGCTTTTGAGCCATTAGGGGGTACTCACTAAATCTGCCCCCATTCTTTGTGTAGAGTGTTATTCCTCTTGGTTGTTTTCTCTAGAACTTGACTTAAAACCATTTTAAAGCTTAAAATTTTTTGGAAACATTTTTGAAAATGATGGAGGCAATAGGTATTTTTCTGGCCTTCTGAGCTTTGAATGTGTAAATGCTACCCTTAGTTGCCCAATTTTGAGCCAAAATGAATAAAATGCTTTTCTTGGTTCCCTGAAAAATTTGGATACATATACTTGATAAGGGACCTTCTAAAGTATCACAAAAAGGGTGAAAAAGGTAGTTGAAAGTTTGGGATGAAAGAATCAGTAAAAAAAAAAAAAAAAAAAAAGAGAAAAAAAAAGAAAATAAAAATAAAAATTCTCCCCTTCTCCAAATAAAAAGAAAAAAAGAAAAAATTAAAAATAAATAGAGAAGGGGATGACAAAAAAAAATAATAAAAAGAAAAAGAAAGAAAAGAAGGGTGGAAAAAAGTATTGAAAACCCAAGAAGGTATTTTAGAAGGTTTCTTGTGTTGAAATGTTTGATACTTGGTTTAGACTTTTGAAATATCCCTTTCTTGTTATCCCCACCTAAAGATTAATCCCATGGCCAAGTTACAACCAAACAAAGACCTCTTGATTCTTAAGTGTTTTTCATAAATAAAGTGGAGATTTGGTTGATAGTCAAGCATATGGTAGGAATCATTCCTTGAGGAAAATAGAGCGAATTGTATATATACTTGAACACTTGAGTGAGTGAGGCAAGAAAGAGAGCCAAGCAAGTAAACAAGCTTGGGGTGAGCTTCAAGTGAGCAAGAGTGCCCGAATCAGTGAGAATGTGAGTCTAGGAAACTTAAGCCCCTAATTGGACTTGAATTGATTGTCTCTTGCTGAAGTGTTTGAATTGCCTATTGCTTGGATCATTTTACTCGGGTTCTTAGTTCACTATCCATGCTTTGACTGTTTATCTCTTCTGGCCTTAGTTTTTGCTTGAGGACAAGCAAAGTCTTAAGCTTGGGGTGATTTGATGAGTGTGATTTTACCTCATTTTTCATGTACATTTCGGCATGCATTTGCATATAGTTAGGCCAATTTAGTGTTGATTTTGTATAGTTTTTCCTTTGGAACGGATGAGGTGGTTTCTGTGTGTTGTTTTGCAGGATTTAATGGAAAAATGCCCAGAAATGAGCCTTGGGGGTGCTTGGCTGAAAAAGAGCTTGAAAAGTGAAGGTTATGAGCCAAACAGAGAGTATCACGGCCGTTGCGTGATGGCCCTCACGACCGTGTGAGGAGCGAGAGTGAAGAAAGATTGAGCCAAAAGTCGGAAGCCGTCACGGCCTGGCCGTGATGGCTATCACGGCCGTGACCCGCTAGTTGGAAAAGTCGGAAACGATCACGACTGGTCGGTGATGACCATCACGGCCGTGATGAATAAGTGAATGAAGAGACGCCCAAGTCAGAGACCATCACGGCCTGGCCGTGATGGCTGTCACGGCCGTGACGGGCGACGGACCTATAAATGAACCTGCACTGAACAGAAAAAGTAGGAACTTTTGACCTAAAATAAGCTGCACTTGGAGGCAGGCTGAGGCTGGTGGCTGGAGAGGGTTTCTACCCAAAAAGGGGGCATTTTCTCTGCTCTTGGATGGAGAGAAGATTGGAGGAAGCTTGTCTATGAGTGTTCTTCATCCCTTCTCTTTTTTCCTTTTTGTATTTCCTTATCATGAGTAGTTAAATCCCCATTGTTGGGGTTAGATGTAACTTTTCTGAACTGGTTGTAATTGATTTGGTATTTTAATACAAGTTTCTATTTCGTATGAGTATGTGATTCTGTGTTTAATGCTTTCCTTGGATTAGCTACCCATAGGAATGATTTGTTGCTTTGATAGATGACTGGAAGGTTGGTATTAAGGCATGCTCATGAATCATATGCCAAGTAGGTCAAGAATCTAGACATAGGTGTTGGCCGCTTGCAATCTTATAAGTCTTAACTTAATGCAAAATCTCATTTTATTCCACCTAAGACATTAGGGTTTAATTTGGGGTTTTAGGCTCAATGCACCTAAGACATTAGGCTTGAGTAATTTAGAAAAGGCTTGATTGGCATAATTGAATTAGGACTTGTGTTAGAAGCCATTTCATTGCAACTAAGGGAGGATTAGTGTAGTCTAACCCTGACAATTCTAGCCACATCCCTGTTTGCATACCAAGTGTTTGTTAAAAATTCTAAAAGACCAAAAACATTTTATTTTCTGTTTTAATCCCTCACACTTTAGTTTAGTCTAGATAGTTGTTGAATTTGCGAATTGGTAATTGACATCCAATCCCTGTGGATACGATAACCGGTCTCACCACCGTATTACTTGATTGCGACGAGGTGCACTTGCCTTTAATTATATTTCTAAAATTCACGCATCAGAACATATTAAATGTAAGAATCGATGTTGCTCCGGGAGTAATTATGGCTTTAACACCGAAAATGTTTTGGTTAACCATATAAAAACAATTAATCTTTTCCTTTTCAGACCAGTTGGTTAGTCTTTTTAAGTTTTCATAAAATTTTTCTTTGGAAAATTGGACCTGTGGTTCGTGGTCTTTTCTTGAAGTAATTTGGTAGTCATCAATGGAGGAAGGAACTCTTCCGAGTATCCTTAATGAAGTTTTTTGGGCTGGTGGAGTCTTTATGGTTTCAGAAAAAGTTCTTGGGCCAAAATAAACTTATTTGCCCTTGTCATGTTCTTTCTGATAATCTATCAAAGCTTTCTCAGCTTCTTCCTTGGTGCGAAATCCTTTGCGGTGAACTCCTGAGAGTCCAATGCAATGAGGGGCTGCTTTGTGCCATTAATCATAAATACCTGGGTGTGGTCCATTAAAAATGGCGTACCACTTGTCTTTAGTACTTTCCTGGATTTGTTGCTTTATATTCTTCATAGGATCTTCTTTGATAGATTCTCCTTTTGCTTGTAATTGGAGCTCTAGTACTTCAATGTTGTCCTTGATCAAGTCTAGCTCCATTATTTTCTGCTTCTCGAGCATTCTTTGATATTGAATCTGCTTCTTTATATCTTCAATTGTTTGCTGCTCCATTCTCTTGATAAAATATCTGCAAGAACATTTTTATCTCCTTTAATGTGGGAGACTGAGTAATTGTATTCGGCAAGCTTCATTTGCCATCTAATCAATTGTCCTTGTTTGTAAGTGCCTTTATGATTTAAGTTCTTAAAACCTGCAACATAAGTAGAATCGGTTCGGACAATAAAGTCCTTATCCAGCATATAAATCCGATGTTTTTCTAACATTCGAATCAAAGCTAGTGTTTCCTTTTCATGAGTAGGATAATTAATTTCACTGTCTGAAAAAGTTCCAGACATGTATCGACATAGTAATTCATTTTTTAATCCAAGGGTTTTTGCTTTCATAACACCTCCCCAACAGTCATTTGAGGCATCAGTCTCAATAATTAGTATATCATCATCCGATGGATGATAAAGCTCAGGAAGATCCTGGCATAAGTCTTTCATTTTTATAATTAGTCTATCGTCTTCATCAGTCCATGTCCAAGGGACATCTTTCTTCAGCTTTTGTTGGAGTATTCTTCTCTCCGCTGCAAGATTCCTGATGAAACCTTCATTTGAAATATATGTTAATAGTCCAAGAAATCTTTGTAAATCCTTTTTATCCTTTAATTTCGTTGGAAAATTCTGAAGTTTTTTTAATACATGTCGTTGCATTATTATTTTTCCTTTCTCAATTTCTAATCCTAAGTAATTAATTCTGTTTTGGGCTAAAACAACTTTCTTTTTACTTAAAACTATTCCATGTTCATAACATTTATTGAGAACTAATTCTATTTTTTCAAAATGATCATTTAATCCTTTATTAGAAAAGATTAATATATCATCAATATAAATAAGACAAAAATCTTTAAATTCTTTAAGAATTGAATCAATCCTTCGCTGGAAGATTCCTGGCAATTGCTTTAATCCCATTGGCAGTACATTCCATTCATATTGTCCTTGAGGACAACTAAATGCTGTTAATGTTTTTGATTCTTCAATCAATCTAATTTGATAAAATCCTGATTTACAATCAAAAGTGCTAAACCAATCCATATTTCTAATTCTTTCAATGATCAAGTCTTTTCTCGGGAGGAAATAAGCATCTCCTTCCATGGCATCATTGATTTGTTTGTAATTAATTACCATCCTTCTTTTGCCTCTTTTTATTTCATTATGATTCTCTACATAAAAAGCTGGTGCTGAGTGCTTGCTATTTGATGGTCTAATTAATTCTTTTTTACACATTTCTTCAATGTCTTTTGCAAATTCATCTCTATCTATTTTTGTATAAATCATTGGTTTACGTTTTACTTCATTTGTAGGGTCTTTTAATTTTAGTTCGACTAATTCAGTATTTTTGTTTATTTTTTAATCTAAAGGGTTTTCACTACAAACTTTATCTAAAAGTTCTTCTATATGAGCTGGAATTATTCTATTTGGCTCTAAATTCATTAGTGCATGACGAATTTTTGTGCAAATTAAACTAATAATCCCACCACGTTTCAGCTGTTGAAACTTTGATGAATATGTACATGCAGAAAAATAAATAATTGGTATTCTAATAATTTCTCTTTTTGCTTTTGATAAATATATAGTGTTTTCAAAGTAATATATTTCAGATGTTGGCAAAATGGTCCATAAAGTCTTAAGAAATTATTTCCAATAATTATATCGATTCCAGTTTCTTGTTTATATATTGTTGGCACAATAAATATTTTTTCTTGTATTACCAAAGTAATTCTTTTTGCTATCCAATACAGAGGATGTATTGATCCATCTGCAATTTGTATTTTTAATGGCTTTTTTAGTTTCTCCCAATTATCTATAAGAGCTTGGCAAAGACTTGCTCCAGTATCTATATAGGCTTCTGTTTCTTTATTACCTTTTTCTATCGATATTTTTATGTTCGGATTCTCCTTCTTCTGAAGATAATTCATCTTCTGAATATCCATATATACTTTCATCCAAATTACTTAATTCTTCTTCTAATGGTTCAAGTTCATATATCTGGAAAACTTGTTTTATTAATTTTGTTTTATCTTGAAAATCTTTTTCCTTTCTTTGAGGGCATTCATTGGCATAATGTCCTTCAACATTACATATCCAACAAACACATTTCTTTTTCCCCTTCGGGCAGTATTTTCTTGGTGTTGATTTCTTTCTCCTAAAATATTTCTTTTTATTATTTTTATAATAATTCTTTTTTCTATGATAAGTTTTTCGTAAGTTTGATTTCTTATAATTTTTTCTTTTTCTTCTTATTGTTTTATCACAACCATATTTTCTTGGTTTTTCTATCTCTGGGATGTCACAGCAAATGACAGTACTTCCTCTATTCAATTGTCTAATTGTTTCTCTATTCAGACACTGTTCTCTTAATTCTTGGTATAAGAGTTTAATAACTCCTCCTAAAGTATTTGCAGTTTCTTCTTGTCTTAATTCCCATAATCTATTGATCTTTGAATTAAGTGGATATGGTAGTTTATCTATAAAGATATATTTATATATTTCTTTAGTTTCTTCATCCAATTGATAATAGTATTTTTGATATTCGCAGATGAAACTTTCAATCTGGCACATATCACAAATCTGCATTCTATTTAAATGTGATTTAACATTTTCAAGTAAAGTTTTGTTTGTCTTTTCCCTTTGTTCCATCAGATTATATCCTAAAAACTCTTGTTGTATTAATGTCATTATTAATTTAACATAATCTGAGCTATTATCTATCATTCTTCCAAATCTAATCCATTCTTCATTTTTAATTCCTACTAAATTTTTTTGTACATTTCCAGATGTTTTAAATGTTACAAAATTCTTGGTTTCTAAAAAGTTTAACGGTTTAAATTTTCATCAGTCAAGATTATTAATATTATTTCATTAGTCCATTTTAATAATACTTCTTCTTTATTTCTTATACAATCAATGTCTAGAATATTTCCTGTATTATTATATCGAGGTTTAAATTCTTCTTGGATTTTTGTCCATTTATTATTATTTTTTCTTGCGTATCCTTTATTATACATAGTCTCTTCTTCATATTTATCCCAAGCTCCTTCGGGTGTATATTTATATTCTTCCCATTTTCTTTTAGGGCTTTTTCCACTATATTCTCCTTTTTCCATTCTTATATGGTTTTCTTCGGATTCTGAAGATGAACTATAGTTTAGGATTATTTCATCATTTTCTATATCTCTTTTATCGATCTTTTCAATTTTGTGTATTTCATCATTTTCTTCTTCAACAATTTTAAGTTGCTCTAGTAATTGTTGAATTTCTTCTAAATCATTTGATTTTCTTAATGTTTCCATGTATTCATCTTTTATCCTCTCCATGATGATACAGGTGTAGGTATTCTTGATGATTCCTGGTTTAATTCCTTTTTAATTATTATTTTTCCTAAATCCTTTGTCTCTAAATTTTCTTCTAATTCTCTTTTTGTTATACATCTATTATTTTCTTCATTATTTAAAAGGTTTTCTAGTTGTTTTAGAATAATTTTTATTCTAATAATATCTTCACTTTCATCTATTTCTTTTCCTTTGCTTATATTATATAATGTTTCTTTAATGTTGTTTATTTCATTTTGTCCTTTTTGTATTCTATTACAAGTATAATTTGCAATCTTTTCTGGATTTTCTATTAGTTGAATAATATTTATGTTTGTTTCTTTTATTAACTTTTCTAATTCTTTGAATTCTGATTCTATTTTTTCGGATAGTCCCATTATCCTAGGTATTTTTCTAATTCTTGGTTTAATCTTTTTATTCTTTTTCTAACCAATTCTTGTTGGTAAATAATATAGTTATTTTGTTCTAATTTTTCTAGTATTTTTAAGTATTTTATTAACTCGTAAATGTCTTATTTTATTGTTAAAATTCTATTCATTATTGAAATAATATTTTGCTACAGTGATATACGTTGTAAGTGTCAAATTTTTGTGTTCATTTAGCATTTCTCGAAGCCAAGCATCCTCATTGACCAGTTGAAAAAAATTAAAAATTTTGCAGCAATGCAGCACCAAATCTGCACACTCTGAACAGTACACTATTGATACCCTTGCATAGTTGCATCAATTCCACTACATACCGAACACACAACAGTGCAACACGCTATACTGCATGCATCACAATAAATAAATAATAAATAATAAATAGTTAAGATTTAAGTAAGAAAAAACACTATAAAAAAGTAGTCAAATAAATCTTTTCATTTTCTCGTGCCCTACTCTTCCCGAGTCACTGTCACAGCTCACAATTAACAGGAAAAGCTAATAGTCTAACACACTGCTAGAATATTTTTGGCTAAATTGAGTTTTGGTCTCCTTGTTTTTTTAATTTGGCAAAAATGATCCTTCAATTTTTTTTGGATGAATTTGGCTTCTTAAAATTTAAATGTTACGAAAATGGTCTCTCCGTCAAGATTCCGTCTAAACAGTAATGGAGGTTGGTGACATGTACTGCCAACTAATATTTTAAATAATATTGAATATTATTTTTAAAAAATCAGAAATAAAAAAATAAAAAAGGTAACTTTGGTCTTTGGATAAAGAACCACAGAAGTCTAATAGCGTTCTCATATGGGTTTCCTCCCTTCATCGTCTTCAAGCTTCTTCTTTGTAGGGCCACAATCACGTCTTCTTCTTCGTGCTTCTTCCTCCATTATCATCGTCTTCGAGCTTCGACCATCATGGATGGAAAACCCATACCGGTGGAGACAGAGAAACCCATGCCTGCCGAGAAGCAAAAACCCATGTCGGCGGAGACGCAAAAATCCGAGCCGGCACGGCGGAGACGCAGAAACCCAGCTTCCACCACCATCATGGTTCCTTGATTTATGATACATATTGACGGAGTAGAGAAGAATGAGGGAGGATTTTGACAAAAAAAAAAAACAAACGCACATACACAAGGAGGGGCATAGAAGAATGGGGGTCAATGCTTAGAGATATCAATGAGCTTGATTTTTATCTGTATGGTGAGGGGTCTCCTTGATTTGTAATTTTCTCAGAAATACAGGGGTTCTGTAGTTCAAAAATTAGAGAATGTGTAAGTGCTGTTTGGGGTTCTGTTGTTAGGAATTATGGTTTTCAATAAATTGAGAATGTGTAGGTGGTGTCCTCTCCTAAGTTTCGCAGACAAAGAATCGAAGACATGCAAAGTAAAGAACCCTAACCCCACACACATTCACGATCGAAGAAGAAGAATCATAAGTTTTGCTTCAAGTTTAAAAATATTTTTTCTCCAAGAAACCCACATAAAACAGCCCTGACCCCGACGTCACCAACCTCCATTACTGTTTGGACGGAATCCTGACGGACGGACCATTTTCGAACTTTGAATTTTAAGAGGACCAAATTCGCCCCCAAAAAAATTGAGGGACCATTTTTGCCAAATTAAAAAAATGGGGGGATCAAAACTACAATTTAGACAATATTTGTTAACATTGAAAATAAAGTTACTTATATAAACGTTAAATTTTTAATACTATATTTTAAATAGTAAATAATTCTGATTCTCTAAATTAAAAAATAAAATAGATTCATACACAGTATAACTCAACGACAACATACGTACGATTCTCCTCCATCCCCTGCCTCATTAAATAGCTGTAGTAAAAAAACTCACCGTGGGAAAAAGACGGGGGAAAAGCAACGACTAAACATCTTATTTAGTCTCTTAAATTATAAAATAATATTAATCTGATTCCGGAAATTATCGAAATTCCTATAACATTTTTGAATGATAAGTTAATATAAATTTGGTCTCTCATTTTATCCACTTAATATCAATTAAGTCTCTACTAACTTAAAATTAACTTAATTCATCCGATTTTCTTGGGGGACTGAGTTGATTATCTTTTACGACTTTATGGACTAACATGGAACTTTAACAATTTTAGGGACTATATATTGGATAATACATGATCTTAGTTTGAACTTCCTGTTGTAACAGCTCTTGTATTTTTTTGTTGTAACAATCCCATTTTTTATGCTGTATTTAAATTCAAATATAGGTAGAATCAGCTCCTGATATGATCCGTTCAATTAGCTTAAGATTCCTATTTTCTTGTAACTGTTCCAGCTATATATTGATAGCTGCGGTTATAATCAATTCAATGAAAATCATTATTCTAAACCTCTTTATGATATCAGTAGCTCTTACTTAATAGCTATCTCGATCCATTTTTTTCAGCCATGGCTTCCACTAACCAATTCCCAAACCACATCCCTGTCAACAACTCTCAATCTGTTGTTGTTCTTAACAATCATTCATCCGTCAAACTTGGTGAAACCAATTATCCTGCATGGAAGGTGCAACTCAATGCTCTTCTAGTTGGTTATGACCTTATTGGCTATGTTGATGGCACAAATAGATGCCCAGCATCCACTCATGCTGACTTCAGGTTCTGGAAACGTCAGGATCAAATGATCCTTCATGCTATCATATCCTCAGTTGATCAAAATGTCATCACGATGCTTGGAAATGTCAGCAACTCTAAGCAGGCATGGGACATCCTAGCGAAATTGTATGCTAGAAAAACTCGAGCACGAGAGAATTTCTCGTTTTGACAAAGGTCCTCGCCCTATGAATGAATATCTTCATGCTATAAAAACTATGGCTGATGAATTAGCTGTTATCAACTCTCCTTTGGATGATGTGGACATTGTCATCCATACTCTCAATGGGCTGGGTGCTGAGTATAATGGAGTGACAACTGCTCTACGTGCTCGTGAAAATCCAATTGCTTTTGAAGAACTACATGATCTTCTTTGTGACTATGAAAGTTATCTCAAAAGGAATGACACTACCACTGATGTTTCCATACCATCTGCTCATGCTGCTCACAAAGGTAAACCTTCCTATCACAAAAAGTCATACTCATCAAATAACTGGAACCCCCCAAATCCCTCATCCTCTGCCAGGTATACTTTTCCACACTCTTCCAGGAGGGTCATTCGCCATCATCGTGACAAACCTGGTCACACAGCCAAGGTTTGTTACAAAGTAGTTGGTTATCCCAAGAGGAATACTGAACATGCTGCCCATCATGCACAAGTAATGCATCAACCTGCACAACCAAATTGGATTATGGATTCTGGTGCAACTCACCGTATCACTAGTGATCTTGACAACTTGCATCTCACCAATCCCTATCATGGAACTGATCAACTCTTTGTGGGAGATGGTAACTCTCTTCCTATAGCTCATACTGGTAAATCACTTCTTCACACTACTCATCAACCACTCAAATTACCCAAAGTATTACATGTTCCCAATATTTCTAAGAATTTATTATCTGTCTCATCACTTTGTAATACTAACTCAGTCTTTGTTGAATTTTTTTTGACCATTTTTTGGTGAAGGACCTGAAGACAAGGGTGCCTCTACTCAAAGGATTCCATAGAAATGGTCTCTATCACCTCCCATCACCATCCATCCACCTGAAAGCCTTTGTCACCACCTCTTCATCACACCCTCCATGGCATCACATTCTTGGTAATCCTTCTAAACGTATCTTCAAGCATCTGATCTCTCTCCACAAAATAAAGTTGAGCAAAACTGTTCCCTGCATCACTTGTAGCAGTGTCAAGAGTCACAAGCTGCCTTTTGCTAATTCCAGTATTTCCAGTAAGAAGCCTCTTGATATAATCTATACTGATGTCTGGGGTCCAGCTCCTGTTAGGTCTTTAGATGGTTTTCTATATTATCTTGTTCTTGTTGATCATTTTTCTAAATATGTTTGGTTGTATCCATTGAAAAATAAATCATATGTTTCAATAATATTTCCTCAATTCAAAAACTTGGTTGAAAAATTCTTCAATACTTCCATTGTTTCTCTATACTCTGATAATGGGGGGGGAATTCATTAAACTCAAAAATTATTTAACTCAACATGGCATTTCTCATTTCACTACACCACCTCATACTCCTGAACTAAATGCAACAGCTGAACATCGCCATAGACATATAGTTGAAACAGGTAGAGCCTTGCTTCACCATGCAAACTTACCATCCTCATATTGGTCCTATGCCTTCACCACTGCCACTTACCTAATAAACCGCCTACCAACACCAATTCTCAAAATGAAATCCCCATTTGAAGTCCTTCACAACAACACCTCTAATCCAGTTCACTTGCACTCATTTGGTTGTCTGTGCTTTCCCTGGTTACGACCATACACCTCCAACAAACTTCAACCAAGGTCAAAACCGTGTATCTTTGTGGGTTACTCTCCATCACAATATGCCTATCACTGCATTGATCCTATTACCAACCGTCTATACACTTCTAGACATGTTACATTTCATGACAACATTTTTCCATATCTAAATCTCATTAAACAAAATTCTGCAACAGATACAAATCAAGCAACCACCCTCATACCCTTTCACCAAATAATACCTATAATAGCCCCTCAACCAACCCAACAATTGGAGGCTACAACACTATCAACTCCTTCTAGTCTAGAGGCGCCATTGGATTCAGCTCCTTCATCAGGTAACACATCTCCTATTACTCTTCCATCTACTATTACTTCTCCTACCACTAATGATTCACCACAGAATTCACTTCCAAATGAGTAATCAGTTCCACAGCAGGGTCATCCAATGATCACAAGATCGAAAAACAACATCCATAAACCCAAAAGAGTATTTGCAGCATCCAAACACCCTCTACCAGAGAATTTGGAGCCTTCCACAGTTCGTGAGGCTATGCAACATGCTCATTGGAGGAAAGCTATATCTAATGAATTTGATGCCCTCATTCGCAATGGCACTTGGTCACTTGTCCCACCACCGAAAAACCACAATATAGTGGGTTGCAAATGGCTTTTTCGAATTAAAAGACATCCAGATGGCTCCAAAGATCGTTACAAGGCTCGTCTTGTGGCCAAGGGATTTAATCAGTGTCCTGGAGTTGATTTCAAAGAAACATTTGCTCCTGTTGTATGCCCTCAAACAATTAAAGTCATACTTACATTGGCCTTGCACAATCATTGACAGATGCATCAACTGGATGTTAATAATGCTTTCTTACAAGGGACACTTTCAGAACAGGTATTTATGGCTCAACCTCCAGGTCTCAAAGATACTCATCATCCTGATTACGTTTGCAAACTGTACAAGGCCATCTATGGTCTTCGTCAAGCTCCCAGAGCCTGGCATGATGCATTAAAGAGCTTCATCACCTCCTATGGCTTCACCACAAGCAAGAGTGATCCATCATTATTCATTTTTGCTAATGTCACTGTCAAAGCTTATTTTTTAGTCTATGTGGATGACCTCTTGCTCACAGGAAACAACAATGATTTTCTTCATGCTTTCATTGAAGCTCTATCTCAAAGGTTTGCTCTCAAAAACATGGGTACTCCTCACTACTTTCTTGGTGTTGAATTGATCCCTACTGCCTCTGGTCTTTTCTTGTCACAACACAAGTTTGTGCGCGAGATACTTGAGAGATTTGAAATGGAGGGGGCGAAACCAGCACCCACACCTCTCTCCACCACAGCTACACTTCAGCTTCATGATGGTTCTGCTTCCACCAACTCCACCACATATCGTCAAATAATCGGTGCTCTTCAATATCTCAACCTCACACTCCCTGATCTTTCCTTCACTATCAATAAGCTTTCTCAATTTATGCATAAGCCAACTACTTTCCATCTTCAATATCTCAAGCGCCTACTTCGCTACTTAAAACATACCATTAACTTTGGTGTCATGCTTCATCATTCTTCCATGCTCAATCTGTTGGCTTATACAGATGCAGACTGGGGTGGCAACTCTGATGATAGAACTTCTACATCTTCCTATATCATCTTTCTTGGAGGCAACCCCATATCATGGCTCTCAAGGAAACAAAGGACAGTGGCAAGATCCTCCACCGAGGCATAATACAGGGCGGTTGCTACTGCAACAGCTGAGGTCATGTGGTTAATAAATCTTCTTACAGAACTTCAGGTTCCATTACCTTATTCTCCTCGCATTCTCTGTGACAATGTTGGTGCAACCAAGGACCAACTTGCTGATATTCTGACAAAACCACTGCCAACTGCAAGGTTTCAGGATTTACGAGCCAAGATAAATGGTAACTTTATCTTGAGGGGGCGTATTTGATAATACATGATCTTAGTTTGAACTTCCTATTATAACAACACTTGTATTTTTCTGTTGTAACAATCCCATTTTTTATGCTGTATTTAAATTTAAATATAGGTAGAATTAGCTCCTGATATGATCCGTTCAATTAGCCTAAGATTCCTATTTTCTTGTAACTGTTTCAGCTATATATTGATAGCTGTGGTTATAATCAATTCAATGAAAATCATTATTCTAAACCTCTTTACTATACAAATGGGTGTTTACTCAAAAAGAAATACATAGAAATGGAAGAGGTAAACGTCTCTCTGCAATTCTTGGTTAGTACTTCACTTAGACGTTTATTTATTTATATTAAGAAAGTAAGAAACAGAGAGCAAGAGAGAGCGTAAAGAAGACAGGAAGTCTAGGTTGAACCCTTGATGGACCGCAAGTATTACTTCATCCATCTCTCTTATTTTTATTGCTTGCTTCCTCCTTCTGTGAATGCTTTGAGTGGATGTAATTCAAATTAACTATATATTCTCATCGTCCAAAGTCCAAACCAAGAAACATCCCCTAAAACTGAACTCTCAAATTTAAACTTGACTAAACCCCCAATTTGGTCCCTGAGAAAAACACTCGGGTCTGAAATAGTCCCTAACCAAAAAAAACTATCCGTTTAGTCCTTAAGAATGTATTTCCGGGACAGATTAGTCCTTCCGTCAGTTCACCACCTTTGATCGCAGGTAAAATGCTGACGTGTCAGTTTCCTTTTGCTAAAAAACCAAAACGCATTGCCGTTCAAACTTCTTCTTCCTTTCAAACTTCTTCTTCCTTCTTCTTCCGTTCAAACTTCTTCTTCCTTCTTCTTCCGTTCAAAGTAGAATAGCCATTGATATACACATCAAAGTAGAGCAAATTAAGAGCAGGACTAACAATATCACAGAAATGCAGTCGAACCAGGTGTCGAATGCCACCAGGAGCCACCGGAAAATTCCAGGTTATGTTGAATTGTGAAGCTAAACTAGAGTGATCCTTATTCATCTCCTGAGCAGTCATGTAAACATTATCAGTGCGATCTCTCGAGTTGCGCCTCCCTTTCGGTAATTTGGTGTGTGAGTGCTCACCGCAGCTTAGTCGCTTCCTTAAAAACCGGAAATTCCTCATCGAGAATCCAAGTCCTCCAAAGGGTGTCATTAAAAGGAGTCAATTTGGCACCTCCAACATTAATCCTATGAATAGTTTCTAAAACCTGGGATGAAAGGTTCTTGTACTCCTCAACACCAAAAGGACCAATCAACCTAGCACCATAATCTATAATAAAATCTTCGGGAGCAAGAAACACCTCCATAGCATTGACAAATCCAAAACCAGAATTTCCCACAGTCTAAACACAATTTCAAGCAAATTTGACTCTATCTTCAAAATAAATTCTTTAAAGTGTAACATTAGTTGTCTTGAAATTGCTCAAAACCATATTCCCATTAATCAAGACACTAAAGTTTGCAGATTTTAGATCAAGACCTTGAGATTTAAAGGGTGAGAAATGAAAACGAACCAAGTGGGTGTCGTTTTTCTTCATCATGAATCAGAGCTTCCCATGCTGGTGAAAACTCGCAGAGTGATACAAAGTTGGCAAATTTGGAGGTGGGTTTTGGTTGTTGAGGGAAATGGAATTGTCTGCAGAGAGAAAAGTTGAACCTTGGTTGGTGGAATCACCCATGAAGAACCTGTTGAAGAGGGAAGCATTGTTGTGTGAACCACAGCTTAGGAGGTAGTTATCTATGGGAGTGAATAAAGATGATGAAGGGATGAAAAGGAGAAGAATGAAAGGTATAATAATGAGCTTTTGGGTCTCCATGGAAGGAAAAAAAGCTTTGGCCTTTGGGTCTCCATGAACGGAAGAAGAAGGAAGAATAAGTTTGAACGGAAGAAGAAGGAAGAAGAAGTTTGAAAGGAAGAAGAAGTTTGAACGGCAATGCGTTTTGGTTTTTTAGCAAAAGGAAACTGACACGTCAGCATTTTACCTGCGATCAAAGGTGGTGAACTGATGGAAGGACGAATCTGTCCCGGAAATACATTCTTAAGGACTAAACGGATAGTTTTTTTTGGTTAGGGACTATTTCAGACCCGCGTGTTTTTCTTAGGGACCAAATTGGGGGTTTAGTCTTTAAACTTTCACCAACTAACATTATAGGATATTTATAAAATAAAATAAAAATCCCTCTTCCTAAGCTCCATAAGTCACATACACAGAAACCCCATAATCCCTAAACGCTGAGCTAAACACAAACATCATCTGTTTGGCAATACAGCTCACGACTGCTGGTGACCAAAGTAATTTGTCATATGCGACTGGTTTTACCCTTAGACACCTCGCCAAAAGTTGCCATGCTTCCGTTTCTCTTAGCTGATTCTATTTGTGTTTAATATAACTCACGATTGTTGTTTCTCTTATGTGAGTGCCCTGGACTGTTCTTAAAATTTTATAACACTTATTTCTAGTTTTTTCTTCCTTCTAAGACACCAATACTTAAGTGATCACTTGTCAAGAGGTTATGAACCTTGTAGCTGGCTCGTTTGTTACTGTCTACCAGGGTGAATCCGTAATTTGGCAGCCTAAGCCAAATTGCATTTCTAAACCTAACTTTAGATACATTTCCTTATGTAGCATCACAGCACACATCTCATCATTTTAACTTTAGGTGCTTATCTGAATTTCTGAAATCGCTCTTCTTTGTATTTTGATTTTCTAAAACAAAGTTATTGATTCGGTGTACTTAAATTGTAAATAATGGAGAAATTAAAGGGAATAGGTTCATAGTTAAATAAATCCTTAAGAAGGTTATTAACATTATGGTAATCGCAGGGGTAGGAAACCAAAATGTGAAAAACTCTCTGCTGATAAAAATCCTAATGGTAGCACTAGTAGCAAACATGTTGCTTCAGAACCACAGAAGAATGTGCATAACCAGAAGGGGAAGCGTAGGGGTAGGAAACCAAAGGAAGGTCCAAAACCCCATGATACTACTAAGAATCCTAATGGTAATAACAATCATGTGGATTCAGATGCACATAAGCATGCTGGTAGGCACAGGGTTAAGAGGGCCAGAAAGAATGTTGTCCCTTCATCTGTAGAAACTGCATGCTTTAGCCAAACAGAAGGTCAAAACAGCTTGGATCATGGAAAAAAGGTTAATCATAGTGATACCCCACCTTGCATAGCAACAAGAGTTAAGGAGGAGAATGAAGATTATGGTGATGATGATGCACCTAGTATAAAAAGGCCAGTGCAAGATCCGGTTGTAAGTATCTAAAATTTTATGAATTCAATCTTTTTGCTTGTATTTGATATTTGTTCTTTCTTTTGCATTATGTATATACTGTTCTACTGTAATTGGATTTTGTTTTCTATTTGTGTTGGATTCCCAGTTGAATGTCGAACATTTTTGGGATAACGATGAAGCCAACGCAAAGAAACTCACAAAGTATATAGAAAAACTCATGGAAGAACTTAAGATGCCTTACTGTGAGGAAGAGTATGAAAGACTTTTAAAAGATATTACTACTAGAGAGCCAGTCCAAGGCTTGAAAGACCTACGTGGGCGTACCAAAATCTGTGAGGAAGATTATGATGGAAAGTCTTTGCTTGATCATCATATTGGTAAGTAGGATTTATAACCCTCTTTGATATAGGACTCACTGAATTTGCATGATACTTACTGGAATTGTTGTGCCTGCAATTACTTGTTTTTGCTGCTGTGAAGTTATTTTTATCACTTTTGAGTGATGATCAATTCACCATTATTAATCATACTCTGGTACCACAATTAAAATGTCATATAATACTTTGTCTACCCAATTTGGTCATTCAATCAACACATTAGATGAAAACTTGCTTTTGTTTAGTTCCATTAAATTTTATTTTGGAAGACTAGCAACTGAGTTATGTCTTCATCATGCAGATCTTAAAAATAATCCCAAAGTTCTGAATCTCTTGCGTGGGTTTTTCTATTGGTTGATGGTAAGTATCTTTTGTCATTTCAGCATCTCAATACACGTTTTATTTCTAGTTCTTCATGCGCTGCTTAGTTGCTAATGTCTGGCTCAATATTGACCTGAAAAGATTTAACATTGACATACTTCAATTTTCAAGATGTTTGGCATGGCTTTTGTTGTCAGATTTTGATTTCTTCCCGATGGATAGGCTGTTCAAAAAATTAAAAAAATCATATACACTATTATAAAGCTTTTGGAATTATCTTCTCAAATTCTCTCTTTTAGGGTGTGTTTGGCATGGCTTTGTTGTCAGATTTTGATTTCTTCCAGGTCGATAGGCTGTTCAAAATATTGCAAAAAATTAAAAAAATCATATACAATATGTAGGGGAGAAGTTGTAACGTCTTATATTTACATTTATGTTTAATTAATAATTAGAGTAATTTATTGGTTGAATATTTATTTTTATCAATTTTTGTGTTATTTGGCTTGATTATTTTTTTATTTGTTTATTTATTTATTTATTTATTTTATAGGGTGTGTTAAAACACTGTATTACAACAGTGTATGCATGCTTGATCATTAAATAGTATCATGCAAGAACTTTGTTGTTGAAAATTATGAACCAGGTAGCTGATAGAATTTACAAAGTCATTAAATACGAATAGAGCTTGGTCTTTGTTTATATTTTATAAGGCCAAATAAGTGTGCCATTAATAGTACTTAAATTTTCTTAAATCATATTATAAAATCAAAGAAAGTTAGCTTTCCCAAACCTTATATCTTTTGTTCCGGAGAGTTCAAGTGCCTCAGCAGAACAAGGGTTAAGGACTATGGAGAAGGCTACTATGGTAGAGGAGAGGTCTGGGAGGTGAGTCTGTTGTGCCTAATGGGTCCTAGAATCTCAATTAGTTAGCAAGATTCTAGGGTGTCCAGGAAATAAACTTAAAAGCACCTGTAGTGGATCGAGCACTAGTTCTTCTGGAAGAGAGCAACTCTTCTTACCACCAGGCCAACCACGTTATGTTATAGATGTTTGACAAATTTAATATATATAAATAATTTCATTATAAAATTTAGTTATTTGATATATACCGATTCATCCGATTCAACCAGTGACCCATTAACCCGTTACCCCAATCGAGTCGATGATCGGTTCGGTTTTACTGGTCACACGTCTCCCTTTTTCTGTTACTTCACCTTTTAAGGGTGATTCCATTTCATCACCTGTCATGAGTGAGTGAAATGGAAAATATCCCTCGAGTCCATAAAGCAGGTACGTCGGTCTTAGGCTGGCTCTCAGTACAACTCGACTTATAAGGTGATAGCTTGGACTCTAACAAGGATAACATGGACTCTGAGGATGATAGTTCAGATAGCTTGGCCTTGATGACCCAAGTCTAAAGAGTAGCGCCTTTATAGGGAGGCCTAAAGCCTTCGGCCGAGGTCAGGTTCCCAAAGCCTGATATCATTGAGGGGAAGATTGTTTGCGAGGTCTTTGGGTCCCATCTTATTTCCTAAATGCGTACATCCTCTGTGGGGCCTACCGAGTTCTAGAGTCTGTTTGGTTTGTCAAATCCGCTAGCGTATAGCGGATAGCGGATAGCTTATAGCGGATGGAAAAGTAGCCCCGTTTGGTAACTGTTTCTAAAATTAGCTTATAACGTTTTTTACTAGCATATAACGTTTTTTCTCGATGCTACTTGAAGCAGCGTTTGAGCGTATAGCGTATAGCTTATCATCTTTTGCTGGTTGCTTTCGGAAATTTATTTACTTGAGGTCATAAAACTTGGGTATAAAATTTGTTAAATGCGGTTATAGTAAAATTTAAACCTATTTTAAAATAGTAACATCACATTTTCATCTATTACTGTATAGATTATGGTCATATATACCATTTGTCGTATGCCCCAAAACCTAAGTCGTGACCGCGGCGTACATACTTACAAACCTAGCCTGGCAACCTATTTATTTTAGAAATGTAGTTGAATAAAAAGCTAGAATATTTTTACAAAAATTCGATAGAGTCTCCTCTGTAATTCCAACGTCCCAGAATAAAAACTCCTGCTGAAATATTTCTATTTTCATTTCAGAAGTTCCAGTCATACAAAAAAAACATAAAGACGGTATTTTTCTGAAAATATTTACATAAACAAATACCTGACCAAAATGAAAGATTTTAAATTTTTCATCCAAAAGAATGGCTCTCCGAGCCATTTATATTCCATCCAAAAATAAAGGCTCTCTGAGCCATAAACATACATACTAACATTAATCAACATTGTCTCAAAACCTAAGCAGGTCGTTCTAAAAGATATTCATGAGTAAGACCCCTATGGTTCTCACCATTATACCTGATATTATACATCTTTCAGGATTGGGAATAATATCCCGGAGCGAAACTGGAAACCTCTTCTGCATCTTCTGTACGCATGTACCAAGGTACAACAGTAAAACCAGAAAAACATATAGATGCAAGGGTGAGATACCAATATATGGATTTAAACACGATAACCACATGTACGACTCTCAATTACCATTTAACATGAATATTCAAAGATAAACAATATATTTATCAAAGGGTTTCATACCCGACAGTCGGAACCGTTTTAAAAACCATGACACTAATTGAAAGGAGGAACAAAACAAATATTTTCTGAATTGCTTGTGTTGATTTCACACAGCACAGATGTATTGTATTTATACACTAGGAGAATTAAATACAACTGATAATTACAATGGCTATTTCCTAATTACAATGACTATTTCCTAAACTATTAATGAACCTTTGGACGGTGGATACCAACACAGTCCATGAACCTTTGGACGGTGGATACCATCATTAATGACAGTCCATGAACCTTTGGACGGTGGATAATATTTGGACGGTAGATTCCAACACTCCCCCTCAAGCTGGGGAATGGATATCAATCATTCTCAGCTTGCAAGTAAGTTGGTTGAATCGATCCGTTGGCAAACCTTTGTTAACACATCCGCAAGTCACGCCCGGAGGGAATGTAGGTTGTTGTTATCAATCCACTATCCAACTTTTCTTTGATGAAGTGTCGATCTATCTCAATGTGTTTTGTCCTGTCATGCTGAACAGGATTATGAGCAATACTCGATGGCCGATTTATTATCACAAAACAATTTCATAGGACCTTCACACTTTATTTTCAAGTCATCGAGCACAATTTTCATCCACAATAGTTCACAAGATTCCTTGTGCCATAGCTCTAAATTCTGCCTCTGCGCTTGATCGAGCCACTACATTTTGTTTCTTACTTCTCCAAGTAACAAGGTTCCCACATAGGAACATGCAATAGCCTGATGTGGATCTTCTATCACTTACCGAACCCGCATAGTCTGCATCCGTATAAGCCTCCATAGTCAAGTTTCCACCTTTTTTTGAACAAGAGTCCTCTTCCCGGAGTAGCTTTGAGATATTGCAAGATACGTTCTACAGACTGTAAGTGTCTCTCCCTCGGATCATGCATGAACTGACTCACAACACTGACCGCATATGCTAGATCTGGTCTAGTGTGCGCCAAGTAAATCAACTTCCCCACAAGTCTCTGGTATTGGACTTTGTCAACCTTGGCACTCTCCTCTCAGTGCTCATCCCGTGATTTTGTTCGATGGGAACACCTGGAGGTTTACATCCAAGTTTCCCTGTTTCCTTCAAAAGATCAAGTACATACTTCCTCTGAGAGATGAAAATGCCTTGGTTAGAGTAGGCCACTTCAATCCCCAAGAAATACTTCAGTTTCCCAAGGTCCTTCATCTCAAATTCTGCAAATAATTTTTCCTTAAGCAGTTGTCTCTCAACTAGGTCATCTCCTGTAATAATTATATCATCAACATAAACAAGAAGTACAGTCAGTTTTCCTCCTTGTGAATGTTTGAAGAAAAGTGTATGATCTCCTTGGCTTTGCTTGTAACCGAGTAACACCATAGCTTTTGTAAATCTTCCAAACCATGCTCGGGGAGACTGTTTTAGCCCATATAAAGCCTTCCTCAATCTGCAAACTTTGTTTGTTCCACTTGTGGGACCAAACCCTGGGGGAATCTCCATGTACACCTCCTCCTCTAAGTCTCCATGCAAGAAAGCATTTTTGACATCAAACTGGTGTAGTTCCCATCCAGAGTGGGCAGCAAGAGAGAGTAAAATACGAACAGTGTTCATCTTTGCCACTGGAGCAAATGTCTCCTCATAATCAATGCCATAGGTCTGAGTGTATCCCTTTGCAACTAGTCTTGCTTTATACCTGTCTAGGATACCATCTGACCGGTACTTTACAGTGTAGATCCATCTACTCCCCACTGGTCTCTTTTCTTTTGGTTTCTCAACAATTTCCCATGTTCCATTTCTTTCCAGAGCTTGCATCTCCTCATTCATGGCTTGAACCCAATTCTTATCCTTCAATGCTTCTTGTACTGTTCTAGGGATTCTGATAGAGTCAATGGCTGCAATAAAGCTTTGGTGCTGCAGAGAAAGGTTTGTGGTGGAAACAAATTTGGAAATAGGGTACTTAGCACAAGATCTTTTTCCTTTTCTTAAAGCAATAGGTAAGTCATCATCAATGTTAGGATCACAATTATCCAAAGGAATAGGTTCAGAATGAATGAAAGGAATAGATTCAACATGAATGGGACTAGTGTTTTCAATACTTACCATGGGTTCGAGATATTTGGGGTTGCTATTTGGACCGAGGAGGGGTGTTTCTTCCTTTGATAGACCAGTTTTGGCGAGCTTGCTCTAGTATGAGGAGCTAACTCCTGTGTATCTCGAGAGCATATCGGAAGATTGGAGCAAGGGAATGCCGCCTTCGAAAAAATCTCAGCCTTCCAAATCGAAGTATTATTCTCCCCCGAGCCGAGAGGAACTCGAAGAATGATTGATTTTCTTGGAAGGTGACATCCATGGAGACATACACTCGACGAGAGGAAGGGTGATAACATTTGTATCCTTTCTTGTCGGGGCATAACCAATGAACAAACATTTAATAGCACGAGGGTCAAGTTTGCCCCGATGCTGACGATGGACATGAACAAAAGCAACACAACCAAAAACACGAGATTCAAGACTTTGCATAATAGGAACAGATGGAAAAAATGTTTTCATGACATGAACAAGACTCAAACCACCAAGGATTCTAGAGGGTATTCTATTTATTAGATAAGCAGAAGCTTAAAAACAACTTCCCCCTAATATGAATTTGGAACAGACATCTGAAACAATAAAGCTCTAGTAATTTCAAGCAAGTGTCGATTTTTCCTTTCAGCAACCCCGTTTTGTTGGGGGGTATCAACACATGTAAGTTCATGAACAATGCCATGTTGTTTAAGAAAGGTGGAGAAATTTTGGTTCACATACTCTCTACCATTATCAGACCTCAGACGTTTAATTGTTTTATCAAATTGTGTTTTAATCATATGATAAAACTGGATAAACAAATGGTACACATCTGATTTATTTTTCATTAGAAAAATCCAAGTAACACGAGTGCAATCATCAATAAATGACACAAACCATTTTGCACCGTAAATATTAGGAAGGAGCTGGACCCCAAACATTAGTATGAATAAGAGAAAAAGGTTCATCACTTTTCTTAGCACTTGAAGGAAAACTTACCCGATGATGTTTGGAAAATTCACAAACATCACATTGAAAGGACTCAACCGATTCATTCAAAAACAAAGAAGGAAACATGGACTTAAGTAGAGTGAATGGGGGATGCCCAAGACGATTATGTTGGAGCCAAATTTGGGAGGAACAAGACTTGGATTGATGACAGGAATGTTGCAACTTCACACCAGATTCACCTGAAGTTTCCATCTCAAGGTAGTACAACCCTCCCCGTTCCTTGGCAACTCCAATAGTCTTCCCCGTAGTATTGTCCTGGAATACACAATAAGAAGGGAAAAATGTTACAGCGCAATTAAGGTCTTTGGTAAGTTTATGTATAGAAAGAAGGTTAGATGACAGTTTAGGAACATGAAGCACATTTTGAAAATTTAGAAAAGGACTAATTTTAACGTTACCAAATCCTGCAACTGATGTATGAGAGCCATCAGCTACAGTTATGTGATGACTACCGATGGGGATTTGATAGGATGAAAAATGAGAAGAACAAAAGGTCATGTGATCGGTGGCACCAGAATCAATAATCCAAAAATCCTCGAGGACAAGAGATTTAAGCATGAGAAAATAAAGAACATAGATTCTTACCATTTACACCATTTGAAGAAGTGCAAGACTGCTTACTAGAGTAATGGGTGATAACTGAGATGTTGGTAATCTCAGTGTTAGACATGATGGTTAGGCGTGATAACAACCAAGAGTGCGATGAAGGTGTAAAAAACACAAGCTGCAATGAAGGCAAAGAACAAAGAAGAGGGTTTGTGGTGAAGATGACTTTGGGTACTCAGAACTAAGAAAGATAAAGCACAATGAAGGTGCTGAACATGTAATGAAGGCACAAGACAAACAGGTCCTGCAATGAAGGCAAGGCACCTAAGGTCACTCAGCAATGAAGGCCGAGGCAGCGGAAAAGCAAAGGCAGAGACTCCCAAGGTCGGGAGCTATGATACCAAATTGAAAGGAGGAACAAAACAAATATTTTCTGAATTGCTTGTGTTGATTTCACACAGCATAGATGTATTGTATTTATACACTAGGAGAATTAAATACAACTGATAATTACAATGGCTATTTCCTAATTACAATGACTATTTTCTAAACTATTAATGAACCTTTGGACGGTGGATACCAACACAGTCCATGAACCTTTGGACGGTGGATAATATTTGGACGGTAGATTCCAACAACACTTCAATATTCATCAACTAACTTTGATACCTAATCTCCGGAGCTCCAACCAACAAATAAATGAGCTGATCAGGCTCTCATTGCCAAATAAGGTAGAATCAATGTTAGATATGACAAAGTTCAAATAACCATTCCACAGTCCTAGACAAGGCAAAGTGGTGACTACGTATAGCACATGGTTTTCATGGTCATATATCCATCAAGGCACAGTGATGCAAACGTCATGAATACTTGCCATCAAGCATTCAAGTCCTATGCAAAGGCACGTTTGCCCTGGAATGCATGTAAAGCGTTTTATTCTAGTTGTTTTCTTTGTGTTCAATCTTTATGTGTCGAAGCTAAAAGTCTCACGACCACATCACCATGTTAAACTTTCAAGTTTAATACCTCTTTCAAACCATAATTGACTCCAAGTCAAAAGTGTGCAAATCATGAAATCTAGACCGATGCTGGTGCCTTAGATGCGTAGATTATAGTGCACAAACCAAATATACCGTTTATAGGACATTTAGTCCATTACTTCACCTTTCGGACCCCGGGCCCATATCATAGAACACTTGATCCGACGTCTCGGTTGCTAGGTTCGTTTAAACCATTTTCGTTCTGTGACATACAAAACAAAACCAAAGTTTCCTCAACTTATCCAAGTTGACGGAAATAACACCATTGTATAAAACTCGTTTACAGAAATCCTTTCCGTTTGAAATTCATTTATAAAACCATCAAATCATAGAGAAATCCATTTTTCTCAAATCCGTTTTCTTTTGAAAACTCCTTTTTTTGTAACAACTTCAAATCCTCGTAAAATCATTTCCAACTCATTTTTATTTGAAATAATAAAATTGTTCCTGATAGTTTTCGTTGTCAAATACTTTTCCAAATGGACAGTTGACTAGCAAACATAGGCTGGTCACACCATACATGTCATTGAACGACCACTCCACATACCTCAACTTATATCGGTGGCAAAAAATAACACCAAAATAAAGAAGTTGATTGATGTTTGCAATATTACCCCAATATTTATCATATTTTCTTTTCATTTCGAAACCCATAGGGGCCAAAACAGTATTCAAGTTCACAGGGAACTGCTTTAGCTCACAATGGATGAATGTTGGTTGATGGAATGCAGTATGTTTACTAACTTGCTGCGATAATGAAAAGACTCTAGTAGCCCTCATAGAAAATTTTCAAAGAGTTGATAAAGGCACGTACGTACTCCCACTCAATAATACTAGGGGGACTAACAGCCCCTTAGAAGTCCACATAGTTGTGATCTTCTTCCTCAAGCTTTTCAAAGGCTGCTTGAAACTTTTCAGCAGCATCTAACATCATATACGTTGAGTTCCACCGAGTTGGAACATCAAGACATACAAGTTTTCTACATGTAATGCGTATGAATTCAATGCATCCTTTAAATTTGACAGATCCTTGGGGTGAAGACCTAACCCATCTAACAGCATTCTGAATGCCGGAAATGGAGCTGCGATTGTCTTTTAAATTATCGGTGACTACCAAGTTCAAAATATGTGCACAACACCTCCTTTGCAAGAAATTCCCATCCGCCACTAGCACTCGTTATCTTAAACTCTCTTCTTTAAATATGCTACACCTACATCATTGGATGATGCATTTTCAACGGTGATTTTAGACACATTTCTAAGTCCACAATCACTCAAAATCTCAACTTTCCTTCCTATTGTGTCACCTTTATGACTGGGGACTAAATAAAAGCTAATTATTCTTTTCTGACACTTCCATTCATTATCTATAAAATGAGTGGTGAGTGTCCAATAGTTAAGGTTTTGAATAGAGGTCCAGCAATCCGTAGGAAGTGCCACCCTATTACAATCTGATCTAAAGAAGGCCTCCAACCTCAGTTTTTCATCAAAGTACATCTGAAAGCAATCCCTGACTACTTTATGCCTTGATTGGATAGTGAATTGGGGCTGTAATTGTTTACACAGGTTCTTAAATGCCTCACCCTCAACAACCCAGAATGGGTTCTCATCTAGAGTGACAAAAAGAGCCAACGCCTTTCAACAAGCTTGAAGATTGAATCTTGTGTTTGCAGAAGCCAAACCACTACCCGCTCCACAAGTAAATGCGACGGTTGTTTGGTTGGGGTCATTGATTATAGCGTGTGCAAATTTGGGACTAGTTTTCGAGTGAGCAAACATGTTGGATGTGTCATGCTGCTTTGTGTCACATAAGTATTTTTTCTTGCAGTGTTTGCATTCAACACTTGGTTCCTTTGCTGAATTTTCAGGTAACTTAATGAAGTGGTCCCAGGCAGCAAAAGTTGTCCGAGGACCACTTGCATTTGGTTTCCTCTTCTTTGTGAGAGGAGGATTGTGGTCAGTCCCAGCAGCAGACTCTGACTGTTCCTTGTTCAGTAGGTGCAGAAGTGGTTGGATTTACAGCCCCTTGGGTCCCCATTTTTGTTGATTCTTAAGGTGTTAACGTAGGAGGCAGGTTTTGACTAGAATGTTCCATTGCTGAAAGAAATTTAAAAGTTTTAGAAGTTCATAAGTTTTTTAAAACCAGTCAGTAAGTTTAGAAGTTTAAAAGTTTTTAGAACCAGCCAATAAGTTTAGAAGTTTTAAACCCTTTAAGTTTTTAGAAACAAGCACTAAGTTTTTTCGAAGTTTATAAGTCTTTAGAACCAGCCACTAAGCAAAAATAGATGAAGAAGAGATGAAGAATCAAGCAAGAATATCTCACCATAGACATTAAACACTCTAGGCAGGACAACAATGTAGGCATATTGTATGCAGGACAAATGTAGGCATGTTGTGTCATATTAACTTCAGACTAAATGTAGGCAGGACAACAACGTAACAGTGAAGGAAAACAAAGCAAGAGCAGGAGTGACAAAGCAAAGCAAGAGTAACAGAACAGAACAACATTCATCACATTTCCCTCCCTGAAGATAAATGCAGAAAACAAAGCAAGAGCAAGAGTAACAGAATAACATCCAAAAAACATACTCCACTGATATCAACAACAACAACAACCAAGCCTTATCCCACTAGGTGGGGTCGGCTACATGGATCATACGGTGCCATAATGTTCTATCATGAATCATGTTAATAGTTAAATCATTGGCCTCCAAATCTTTCTTAATAGTTTCTCCTATAGTTTTTCTTGGCCTACCTCTGCCTCTAGCAATTGGATTGCCCTCCACTTGGTCCACTCTCCTTACTACAGAATCTAAAGGTCTCCTCCATACATGCCCAAACCACCTAAGTCGAGATTCAACCATCTTTTCTACAATAGGTGCTACCCCAACTCTCTCTCTAATGCTATCATTCCTAATCCTATCACGTCTAGTTTTTCCGCTCATCCAGCGCAACATTCTCATCTCTGCTACATTGATTTTACTCTTGTGTTGATTTTTTATCGCCCAACACTCCGTCCCATACAACATCGCCGGTCTAATAGCTGTGCGGTAAAATTTTCCCTTTAGCTTAAGAGGTACCTTTTTATCACACAAAAAACCCGAAGCCTTCCTCCATTTCGACCATCCTGATTGAATCCGATGGTTTACATCTCCCTCAATTTCTCCGTCATTTTGTATAATAGACCCAAGATATTTAAACCGTGTGACTTGTGGTATATTGTGGTCTCCAACTTTCACCTCTAAGCTAGAGGTGTTTCGCCTTTTGCTAAACTTACATTCCATATACTCCGTCTTGCTTCTACTCAAGCGGAAGCCATGTGCTTCTAAAGCTTGTCTCCAAGTCTCCAACCTTCCATTTATATCATCTCTCGACTCTCCAACTAGGACTATATCGTCTGCGAAAAGCATGCATCTCGGTGCTGGCTCTTGAATGTGCTCCGTAAGTACATCCAAGACCAAGGTAAAAAGATAGGGGCTTAAAGCTGACTCCTGGTGCAGACCTATGGTTATTGGGAAATCTTCTGTGGCTCCACCCTGCGTTCTCACACTAGTTGTGGCCCCCTCATACATATCCTTGATAGCTCGAATATAGGCAATCCGAACACCTTTCTTTTCTAGGGGTTTCCACAAAACCTCTCTTGGCACCCTATCATACGCTTTCTTCAAATCAATGAAGGCCATGTGTAAATCTTTTTGATCCCTTCGATATTGTTCCATCACTCGTAGTAGCAAGTAAATTGCTTCCATGGTCGACCTCCCGGGCATAAAACCAAATTGGTTGTCGGTGATTTTGGTTTCTTTTCTTAGTCTCCGTTCAAGCACCCTTTCCCATAGCTTCATAGTATGACTCATAAGCTTAATCTCCCTATAATTTGCGCAATTTTGTATATCTCCCTTGTTCTTGTAAATCGGAACTAAAGTGCTTCTCCTCCATTCGTCCGGCATTTTCTGACCTCATAATCTCGTTAAAAAACTTCGCTAGCCGACTAATGCCTCTATTCCCTAGACTCTTCCATACCTCCACAGGTATATTGTCCGATCCAACTGCCTTGCCATTATCCATCCTTCTCAAAGCTTCTTTTACCTCATGCTCTTGGATTCTACGATAAAAAGTGTAATTTTGGTCCTCCTCTCTGATGTCAAGCACCTGTGAGCAAACCAAATTAACTTAACAGTGAAGGAGAGATGAAATTTGATGCCACAATAGTTGGCTTTGAACAACCAAAGACAAAATTTGATACCAACACATGGAGCTTCTAAATACCTGAAAACAAATGCATCACAATTTTAATAAACTAACTAAATAAACTATATCAGAAATAGAAAAATAAAAATTTGGGAGGGACTAAGTAGAGAATAAAATTACAAGCCTCCAACAGTCCTACACTCCTAGTCTCCTACTCGCTTGCTCCAATCAAAAATCGCACAAAGGCTTAAAGCCTTAAAGTATCCTAAATCAACAAACAAAATGTTAGTCAAATCTGTAATATATCAAGATAGAAATCACAACCCTAAACCCATAAATTTACAAAATAACAAAATAGAAATCAAAACCCTAAAACCATAAATCCAGCAATAACAAACCACAAACCCTAAACATATTTATTTATGTTAGTATGAAAGCTTTTGAAACAACATTTGGAACAAACAAAAATGTTAGTCAAATCTGCAATATATCAAAATAGAAACCAAAACCCTAGACCCATAAATCCAGCAATAACAAACCATAGACCCTAAACAAATTTATTTATGTTAGTCATGAAAGCTTTTGAAACAACATTCGGAACCCTAAACCCAAATAGTGAAAAATACTAAAACCCTAAACCCAAAGCACCAAACCAAGAGAGCCTGACCTTCGGTGAAAGATAAGCCGAGACGAAGACGACCGAGTGAGAGAGAGAGTGGAAGACAATCGATGAAGAGGCTGAGACAATTTGATGGTGGAAGATAAGCCGAGACGAAGACGACCGAGTGAGAGAGAGAGTCGAAGACAATCGATGAAGAGGCAGAGACGACCGAGAACAAGTGTGTGAGAGACTGAGAGTATGTGATCTGTATGTGCTATACTTAATTTGATTTGTGTGTGAATTATATGCTCAATTTGTATGCTTTAATCAATATGCTTTAATTTGTATGCTTTCATCTTTTCATGCTTAACTCACTTTTGCTTTCAATTCTTCATTTGTTCTTGTTTAACTCTTCAGATCTTCTTGCTTAATTCTTCATCTCTTTTTCGTCTGTTTTTGATTAGTTGCTAGTTCTAAAAACTTATAAACTTCTAAAAACTTAAAGGGTTTAAAACTTCTAAACTTAGTGGCTGGTTCTAAAAACTTATAAACTTTTAAAAACTTCTAAACTTCTAAATTTACCGACTGGTTTTAAAAAACTTATGAACTTCTAAAACTTATTAATTTCTTTCAGCAGTGGAACATTCTAGTCAAAACCTGCCTCGTACATTAACACCTCAAGAATCAACAAAAATGGGGACCGAAGGGGCTGTAAATCCAGTCACTTCTGTACCTACTAAACAAGGAACGGTTGCAGCTGCTGCTGCTGGGACTGGCCCTAATCCTCCTCTCACAAAGAAGAGGAAACCAAATGCAAGTGGTCCTCAGACAACTGCTGCTGCCTGGGACCACTTCATTAAGTTACCTGAAAATTCAGGAAAGGAACCAGTGTTGAATGCAAACACTGCAAGAAAAAATACTTATGTAACACAAAGCAGCATGACACATCCAACATGCTTGCTCACTCGAAAACTTGTCCCAAATTTGCACACGCTAATCAATGACCCCAACCAAACAATTGTCGCATTTACTTGTGGAGCGGGTAGTGGTTTGGCTTCTGCAAGCACAAGATTCCATCTTCAAGCTTGTTGAAAGGCGTTGGCTCTTTTTGTCACTCTAGATGAGCAATCATTCTGGGTTGTTGAGGGTGAGGGATTCAAGAACCCGTGTAAACAATTACAGCCCGAATTCACTATCCGATCAAGGCGTAAAGTAGCCAGGGATTGCTTTCAGTTGTACCTTGATGAAAAACTGAGGTTGAAGGCCTTCTTTAGATCAGATTGTAATAGGGTGGCACTTACTACGGATTGCTGGACCTCCATTCACAACCTTAACTATTGGATACTCACCACTCATATTATTAATAATGAATGGAAGTGTCAGAAAAGAATAATTAGCTTTTCTTTAGTCCCCAATCATGAAGGTGACACAATAGGAAGGAAAGTTGAGGAGGTTTTGAGTGATTGGGGACTTAGAAATGTGTCTACAATCATTGTTGACAATGCATCATCCAATGATGTAGGTGTCGCATATTTAAAGAATAGAGTTAAGATAATGAGTTCTAGTGGTGGATGGAGATTTCTTGTGCACATATTTTGAACCTGGTAGTCACCGATGATTTAAAAGACAATCACAGCTCCATTTCCTGCATTCGGAATGCTGTTAGATGGGTTAGGTCTTCACCCCAAAGGTCTGCCAAATTTAAAGAATGCATTGAATTCTCACGCATTACAAGTATAAAACTCGTATTTCTTATGTTCCAACTACGTGGAACTCAACGTATGTGATGTCAGATGCTGTTGAAAAGTTTCAAGCAGCCTTTGAAAAGCTTGTGGAAGATCACAACTATGTGGATTTCTTTGGGGCTGTTAGTCCCCCTAGTTATATTGAGTGGGAGAATGTATGTGCCTTTATCAACTTTTTGAAAATTTATGAGGGCTACTAGAGTCTTTTCATTATCTCAACAAGTTAGTATACATACTGCATTCCAACAACCAACATCCATCCATTGTGTGAGCTAAAACAAGTTCTCCATTAACTTGAATTCTGTTTTGGTCCCTATGGGTTTTGAAATGAAAACGAAAATATGACAAATATTGGGGTAATATTGCAAACATCAATCAAGTTCTTTATTTTGGTGTTATTTTTTGCCCTCGATATTAGTTGAGGTTATGTGGAGTGGCCGTTCAATGACATGTATGGTGTGACCAATTTTTGCGAGTCAACTGTCCAATAGTTTTAACAACAACCTGTTTAAAATGTTCAATCGGTACAAATCAACATCTGTACAACAAAAAATTTCTGGACAGTTATCTGCTGATTCACTTGAGGGTGTTTTCCCTCCTGAAACATCTTCACTTTCTGAAATTCCATCATATTTTGCAAGGGCATATGCTTTTAAGCAGCACTTGAGGGAAAAATATTCCATTGATAAGAAAAATGAACTAAAGTGATACCTGAGTAAACCATGTATAGGTGAGGGTGATAAATTTGACATTCTACTTTGGTGGAAACAAAATTCTTCTTGGTATCCTATATTTTCAACCATGGTTAGAGATATTTTGGCCACACTAGTTTCTACAATGGCTTCAGAGAGTGCATTCAGTACGGGTGGGAGGGTCTTAGACACCTATAGAAGCTCCCTAAACCAAGAGATGACAGAAGGTTTGATTTGTGCTCAAAACTGGTTGAGGCCCTCTATTTTTCAAATCAAAGACCTCAATCTTAATCAATAATTTGAAGTATTTGAGAGTATTATAACAGGTAGCAATTTGATAATATTTTACACTAACATTGCATAGTATTTTGTATCTGTGTATGTAGATTAAGTCAATTTTTTCTTTCAATGTGCCATAGAATTTCTTGGAGGAGCTGGTGGAGCAGCAACAGGTGTTGGAACTGCTTCTGGATATGGTCTATCATCTCAGTCACATCCATCTGGCTGTGACTGAGCACATCACCCGAGGCTGACCCTTAATTAATGATTATTACTTGCTCAATTTTAGTTGGTTTTTTTTATACAGTCTTTGTATTAATTGATTTCTTTGTATCATTGCAGTTATAACACTTGATATGTGCTGCTAATCATGAGGGTAAGTCTTGGTTTTGCTTTGTTGTTTTTTAGGTATTAATATTTTGGAAAACCCACAGGCATTGGAACCAATGGAAATGGATTAGTGGCTGGTATTTATACTGCACATGAGGTAGAATTCTGCCCATTTTCTAACACTTTCAAACTGCTGCATTGTGAAGTGTTGCACTGTGTGATTTATGGACTTTGGTTGTTTGTAGAATATCTTGGAATACCCATAGGCTTTGGAGCCAATGGAAATGGATTAGTGGCTAGTATTTATGCTGTGCACATGAGGTAGAATTATGTTTGTATTCCAACTTTCTAACTGCTGCATTGTGAAGTGTTCCGGTGTATGATTTATGGACTTCGATTGTTTGTAGAATTCTGTTGAGTTTATAACTGCTGCATTGTTGTTTGGTCACTGGTTGCTAATTTACTTGCAAAGAGACTTTTTTTTAAGTCTTTGCTCTAAAGCAAGGATGGCTTGTGCATTTAATCACTTTTTATTTTTAAACCACATTTGAATGTGTCAGATCTGTATAAACATTGTTGTATTGTTGTATTTGTGTATTTGCATTTGTGTATGTGGCTCTAAACAACTCTTTGCTTTGTTTTGAGGCAGATTGATACAACTAATTTTTTTTGTTACATTTAAAACTAATTTTTTAAATGCATTTTTTAAATGGCCCAATGCATGAATGAAGGCCCAAACTTGTTATTTAGCTTTGAGCTTGTAAAATCGACCTGGAAGCTAAAGAATTTACTCAAAAATTTGATCTGGACCAAAAGTCCAACCCGGCCCAATACTGACCCAAATTCGAATGAACCCACCAGTCCAACCAGCTCAAACCGAAACTGACAATACCGAACATACAATTGGGTGGAACTGGGCCACACTATAAACTGGTCGGTTAACATCGGTTCTGGTTTTTTGGGCCTGAAATAGCCAAAAATCGACCGGTGACCTGCCCTGGTTTGTGAGGACTCTAGGTGACATACTGACCCAAATTCGAATGAACCCACCAGTCCAACCAGCTCAAACTGAAACTGACAACCGAACATACAATTGGGTGAAACTGGGCCACACTATAAACTGGTCGGTTAACATCGGTTCTGGTTTTTTGGGCCTGAAATAGCCAAAAACCGACCGGTGACCTGCCTTGGTTTGTGAGGACTCTAGGTCCCATCTTATTTACAAACCATGTACATCCTTATCTGTGGGGCCTACTGACTTCTAGTACGAACATCTATATTGTGTTCTAACTAGATATGTAATCTATTTATTGTATAGAGAAGAAAAAGGAAATCTTCATGACTTTTTTTCTATTTAAATTTGTTTGCCATATAACTTTCGTTACTAGTATTTATAACACTCTGAGAAATAATTCTTCATTAGACTTTATGAGTTGCTATTTGATGGTCTGTGGTACTAGTTCGATCTCACAATTTTTTTGCCTGATCGTCCTATATTATTGAGAACAAATTTATTTAGGCTTGTTCTGCCTAGACTCGAATAGTATCTAACCTGTTGCTTATTAAACATGACCCAAATTTACTCATTCTATATTTACTCAATTTTGCACCATGACCCAAACATGTAACGTTGTAGACTGTTTTTGAATGTTTATTATCGCCCAACTATTGAAGTGTTCAAGTTCACTGGGTCAATTTTACGAAATATCCAAACAATGACACAATATTGGTAATTCACAACTTGTTCAAGAACTCGCCAAGCTAATTTCACAAATTGCAAAAACAATAGGGATCTCTCGGCTGTGAGAATAATAAGAGCAAATAATAGGGATCTCTCGGTCGGTTCGGGTATCGACGAAAAAAATTTAGGACACCCGAACCCGCTCGATTTAAATCGCACAGAACTAAAGATGCGATCTGATGAGTCCGCTCCGACCCACCCAAATGCTTGCTTCTTTTTTCGGAGATGTTGGCTAGCGGACGATAGTGGTTATTTGTCCAACCCTACTTTGAATGAAGTGAGCGAAACCCTTCTCTTGGTATAATGGACTGATGAGACAGATGGTGAGGATTACAAGCTATAAAATTTCAAAATTTGCTTAGTTATGAGCTATAAAATTTCAAAATTTGCTTAGTTATGGATCCACATGCATATGGAGTCGTGGGGTAGCATTGCATTGTATAACTTGTATTATTTGGTATGATGTGATGAAGTATGTTATAAATTGTTATATTGTGATATATTATATGTTGTGTGAATATCTTGCTAACTACTCATTATTGTTTATGTTTGTACGTACCATTTCTTACTCTCTATCGTTGTTGTTTCTTTGCATGTACCTTGATTTATGCAGAGGATGATGAACGGTCTGTTAAGGGGAGTGATCCTGAGGAGTTCGCTTATTCGTAGTATAGAATTTTATTATTTATTTTTCCCATGTGATTTCGGCATTGGTTACCTGCTCTGATATGTGATATCGGAGTTTTGGGTTTCATGTTTGATTATATTTTTCGTAGTTGTTACGTATGATTTGTTTATGTTTGGTTCATGTGGTACCTACTACCTTTCGTTTAAATTATTTTATTATATATTTCATATGATTTATTTTACATTTATCATATGCGGGGTAGAATGCGTCACAAAAATCGTATGCATTGTCAGTGTAAAAAGTTTTACACTTCCATTCACTAACATTTTAACATGTATACTTTTATTTCAATAACTAAGAGAGAAATAACAATAATGTTGATTTGTCAAAATATTATGAAATATCGATGTAAAAATCCTTTACACTGACAGTGTATAGAAATAACTCATTTTTTATTTTGTGAAACATTATTATTAGATTCTTGATTTAAAAATATGCAAATAGTTAAACAAAAATTATGTATGATACCTTTAAAGTAATTTATATAATATATATTATATGAAAAGTCCCCCAGACTATCATATATATTTTTTGTGGAACATTATTATTAGAATCTATTGTTTAAAAAATATTCAAATAGCTAAATAATTTCATCTAAACGAATATTATTTTCAACTCACACCATTGGGCCATATTATAACTATGTTTCTTTTCCCTCGTGTGCATTTGCTTCAAGATTCCTAATCTCTCTTGCGTGCATTGCAACATTACAAAATAAGCAAATATTAAATAGGATTCACAAATTGGATGTTTACTTTATGTTTTTGTATGATAAAAGTATGTATGAATAATTATAAATTTTAAATGAATTATTTTGATTAATATGTAATGGCTTCCTCGAATTTTTTTGCTCAAGATCCGCCAGTGAGTACATAACCATTATAACAGAATTATTAGTTGCATCTTAGGTTGTTTCCATTGTTTTATCAACAATTAATTCTGTCAAATTTATGTTTTTTACCTTCAAATCTCATGTACATTTATCTAAATTTTGAATATTCTTCTTTTCCCTTACATTTTAAGTGTCATAAATATTAGTATATTTTAAGTTTTTATATACATAATATTTTTAAATATATAAAACAAAGTGTCTATGATGTTCACAAAAATTTATAAAAGTGGGAATAAATTATTATTTTAGTATGTGATATATTAATTTAAATAAATGTATCATATATTAATAAGGTATGTTTAAATAAATTGTATTCTGAATTTCAAAAAAAAAAAAATCTATATGCAGTACAACTCAACGGTATAGTCAAAGAACGCACAACTGGCAAAAGAAATATATAGAAATCTATTTTATGTCTCGCTTGACTCTGCAACTATTTTTAGTTTCATGATATGTGAGGCTCTAGGCCAGTTTGGTATCAGAACCACCTTGCGGAAAAGAAGGGGTGCATATGGTATGAATACGATGAGGAAGGTGAGCAGGGAAGGATATAACCCAATCATGGAGACAACACAACTAGATGACCAACCAATCACTCTTACCTCTCCTTTCTCTTCCCAGTTCTTGTACAAAAGCTCTTTCTAATAAAATAGAAAATCTCATAGAATACTTCTATGTTCCTGATGATGCTAGAATCGTTGAAACTGTTCCTCCACTTCTCAGCCACTACAATATCTTCAAAAGATAGAGATCTATCACTCGTTCAATCACGAGGTTGATCTCCTCCAATAGACCTAATGTGAAGGAATATTGAGACACCCCATTATGCCATTAAATTAAAACCTTATCAATTAATCTCTTAATCACGAGCTTAACGTAAAATACGTACAAATTAAAACTTAACTTAAAACGCATCCAACAAATTAATGTATCACACCTTATATAATAAATACATACCCACATATGTCTTGCATCAGAGTTATCAAACACACTATTTAAGGTATCCCAGCAACAGGATCCCTTGTAGGTGCATATTTAAACAAACTAACATTTGCGGAAATATAAAACGTCTTATAAGACTCACTGGCCCTAGACACTAAACTACATTGTTGGAATCCACAACTCGTCCTCCCACATCCGGTTCATACAGAATCCTCAGTATCATACAGAAAATATAGGGGATAAGAAACAGTTCTATCATCCAAAGCGGAAAAGAATACATAGCATATAATATAATAACAGTCAAAGACAAGGATCACACATAACTAACAATGATCCTCAAATTACGATATCATCATCTACCCCGACTCTCATGCAACTAAACCTTTATGTTGACTTCGCCATCTTTATCCCTATCACGTTAGTCGGTAGTCCAGAACGATCCAGTGCAAATAACTTCCGAACGCGTCAAAGACTAAACGAGTATTAGTGCCGACAACTTTCGAATGCGTCAATGACTAAACGAGTATTAGTCCAGAACGATCCAGTACCAAGAATATGCGAACGCGTCAAGGAATATTAGTCCAGAACGGTCCAGAGCCAAGAACATTCGAACACGTCAAGAACTAAAAGAGTATTAGGGTAGTCTACCTCGGCATCCACGTCCGTAGGGCACTTACCCGCAATATCCGATATCCCAAAATAGGATATCCTGACCTCGTGTGTTCCACTCACACGGTTGTGAATAACAATACATCTATATATGAATCTCCCTAACTTGCATCAATAGCAACCTAGTGCCTCGACCTTCCATCATAGCCTTAAATTACAATCTACGTCACATCTCATCTATAAAATAATACATTTAGGCTAGGCACCTCTAAGTCACATTCAGTCTCTCACCCACATGAACATCTCCCGAACAATATATATCTTTACTTAAAAGTCAACTAAGCACATTATCAAACCAGGAACGTCGTGCATAATACAATAATTATAAAATATTCAAACATCAAAATAAAACGTCGCATGCAGTAGAATACCTCAACCATCATATCACAATCAATTCAATAACAATAAAGTTAGACATCCTCAATATCATAAGATTAATCTAATGTCGATAACCTACAATACCCAAATCATCATTGGTATTACAAAAAAAGTTTCCAATGCGATTTTGGTCTTGTCGATTACTCGACCACTAGTAGTGTTTAGGTCGCCTTACACAATTATTATAATATATACTACTTATCCATTCCGACGATAGGTTGATTATTTCCCCTATCCGACTTATCACCGGATTTTCCGATCTTCTCGATCCTCGTTACTCTACCACGGTTAATGGTTAACCTTCAACCAAAACAACATAACCACTAGTTAATCAAACAAAATCCAATCATGACAACTCTCGGTTAATTTCGGCCATGACTCAAAAATAGGGCTAGGGTTATTTTCTCAATTCCATCTTTTGGATCGTTGTTACCAGAGTATTAGCTAACATAAATCAAGTGTTACAATTCAAAAATATGAAACAAAATCCTCTAACCTCTAGAGTTAGGGTTTCGGTCAAGAGAGTAAAATAAGGCTAGGAATTTCTTTTGATTTCAAGCTCCTGGATAAGGAAAGTATAGGTATAAGAGAGATGAACACGAGTCATAACTCATCAAACATTTTTCTAAGTAGTTTTGCATGATTTTTGAAGAAATAGATCTAAGACTTGAAATAGAGAAAAACTTGATGAAACTTATAATTAGTTGAGGATTAAGAGTATAAAAACCCTAGATAGCTTAGAACCAACCTCATCTAAGTTAAAAGTTGAACAAAATCTCATTTGCTCACATATGCATAGATTCGGCCATATGAGGAAAAATAGGAAGGAAAAATTCTTTTGCTTACATGCTCTTAGATGATAATAGTAGAAGTCATTTAGAGATCGTAGAAATTGGTTTCACATTAAAATGATTTTTCTACAATTTTCTAGAATTATTTGAAGTTCTAGATCTAGAAATAAGAATTTGTGAAATAGTTGATTAAAATGGAGTTTGATGAATGATTAATGAAGCTAAGATGATGAGGACCATGATCCTCACCTTGGAATGAAGAGATTTGATGAAGAACTTGAAGAAAGATGAAGAACTTTGCAAGAACAACTACGGTGTTCTTAGTGTTTTTGGTGAGAAATGACTTAGAAAGAAAAATGAACTTTGGTTTAGTGTGGGAACGGTGTGGCAGCCACGAAAATAAGAGGATGAGTGAGTGAAAAATGCTTTGTTTAATATTAAAATGTAACCAAGGTTAAGTTAATTGACATAGGTTAAGTTTAGAAAATAATATAATAACTTAACTATGGTTATAATAACCTAACTATAGTTAATAGTAATCATGGTTATGTTAAAATATGTGGTTGAGAATGAACGGATGTATGACTGATTTTGGACCACATCTTATGAGTCATCCATGACTCATCGATCCAATCCCTTAGCGGTTCCTGGAAATCCTGTATTCAGCTCCATCATTTACCCGATTTCGATTTTTGAGAGGAAAATGATGAAACGAAAGCAAAATGAAATAGGTATGGTTTATGGGTTGTGGCTGCACGAAATTGGAGAGATGTGGGGGGTTTACAACCATGTAAAATGAGTGGTTAGAAGTGAGGACATGTGGCTTGTTTCTAATTAACCATGAAAGCTTGGGGGCATTTTGGTCTTTTTACCTTAAAAGACGTGATTACTAGCATTCAATGCTCATAAATGCTTGGTGACTCATCCTCCATGAGTCATCATGTATGACTCGTTGTCACGATCTCTTGACGGGTCTCCAAAGTTTTGTTTTCGACTCCGTCATTTTACCCGATTAGGGTTTTCGTCCGTTTTTCCCCAAAATTCTCCCGAATAAAATCTAGTATTTTATTTTTGGGAAAAACTTTGGAAAATAGACTTACTCACATACATAATATAAAAATCTACAATTTTTCAGTTTCAGGTCAAATTAGGGTTTTCTGTCGGTATAAAATTATACTGTCAGTAAAAACACAGATCGGTTTCCATCTGAGTTTTAAACCCAAATTTTAACCAAAGCTTACTACCATAGAGTAGGTTCTATATATGATTTTGTTTTTTCCAAAATCATTCCCATGTCTCAGATAAAAATATAAATAAATATATCTTTACCGTTAATACAGCATATCCAAAAATCAGACTGTTACAAATATGTTCAGTCATCCCGACTGGACCAGTGTACACTTAAAGCCACAAGCCAATAAAATATGTAGACTTGGAGATTCCTCAAAGTCTTATCAATTCTTGAAAGAATGAAGGACACACAACTTTACACATTGGAGCTGTCAGATTGATTCTCTCTTCATGGGAGAAAAAGTCTTCCTGTTTCTGCCATATTAGCTTTACTTGATTCGAGCTATCTTCACTATGAGAATGTTGTGATTGGAACTGTCCTCACCACTCTCCATGCTGGAAGTGTGGTTTTTACAGTATTTCCCAATTACAACGTGAGTCTTAAAGACAGTACCTTGTCCACAAGACCGAAGGTTCGAGTTCAACTTCCTGGAGCTGATCAAGTTCCAGAAGCCACATCTGTCACTCTACATCACCAGATAATCTATCGCCTCCAGAACCATTCCATTGATTTACCAATTCCTGGATGCTCCCCTGATGCCTTGTTGGTTGTAACCAACAGAGAAGACGAAGTACCATCGATTGTTCAAATTCCTAGGAGGATTCCCAGGGAAGATCTCATAAAGCTCATTCCTCTTGAATGGGTAACTAACTACGAAAAGCATCACCTTGATAAAAGGCCAATTCAAACCCAATATGCTACTTTTCGTAGATCTGCAGATGGAACAATCAAAACAGTTTTCAAGAATCCTGAAAAGGGTTCTAGCTCTATCACCAAAAGTCTTAGGTTTCTTGGAAAGACATATGAAAATAGAGATCATGCTAGAAAAATTTTGAGGAGTTTACATAAACAGTGGAGACCTAAGGTCATTGCTATTCAGGAGGCAAAGAATCTAAATACTCTCACTTTGGAGGAGCTTATTGGATCTCTAAAGGTTCATGAGCTTGATCTCAATCAAGAATAAAATACCAGAAAAGGAAAGTTTGTTGCCCTAAAAGCAAAAAAGTCTAGCTCATCCAAAGTTCTCAAATATGAGGAATCCTCAAATGAAGCAGACCCTTCTGACTGTGATGAAGGTGGTTTCAGAAGAAAGCATTTCAACAAAAAGTTTTCCAGAGATAAATCAGACTCCAAGGAAAAAGGTCCACCTCTGTGCTTTGAGTGCAAAAAGCCTGGTTACTTCAAAGCTGACTTCCCTGAACTGAAGGACAAAAAGAAGTTCTTCAAAAAGAAGAAGGGTTTAATGGCTACTTGGAAGGATCTTGATCTCTCATCATCATCAGATGAAGATGAAGCTGAGGAAGAGGCAAACATCTGTCTCATGGCCGACACTTCTTCAGAAAGTAAATACACTAATGCTAAGGTAATGGAATCTGATTCATTCACTTTCCAAGAAGCATTTGACATCCATTCTGTCACATGAATATAAAAATCTAAAAAAGAAATTTTCATGGTTGACTAAAGAATATGATAAAGTTTTCATGGAAAGGCAAGCTCTTGAATATGAAAACAAGAAGCTTGAATTAGAGAATGTCAGTCTAACTGACAAACTCAAAGTTGAGTCTAATGTCCCTTATGAAGTTGCAAAACTGAAGCAAGATGTGACATATCTGACAGACATTCTGTCTAAATTCGTAGGTAGCTTAGAAAAATTAAGCTTGATATTGAGGTACTCTAGGTCACCTCATAATAAGTTTGGCTTAGGCTATGACAGAGACAAGCATGAAGCATCAAGTCTCATGCACACCACAAAACTAAAGCACATCATGTAAATACAAAATCTAGCTCATCCAACACCTACTGTAAAGTATGTGGAAAAAGTGGTGATGTAACATCTAGATGCATACATCACAAGCATATCAAACATGCTCGTCTAGTGACTAGTAACAAGAAAGGATCCAAGTCAATCTAGGTACCTAAAGATAAGATTATACCTGTTGCAGATTTTCTTAACAACAGGAAATAAACACGCATCTTGGTACTTGGACAATGGTTGCTCACATCACAGGACGGGAGAAAGGTGTATGTTCCAAGACCTTAGACATAAAGATGGTGGCTGGGTTACCTTTGGAGGTAATTAGAAAGGAAAGATCATTGGAGTAGGTAAAATTGGTAAACATTCTTTTCCCTCCATTGATAACGTTATTTTAGTTAATGGTTTGAAACACAATCTGCTGAGCATAAGTCAATTATGTGATAGTGGGTTTGCTGTTTCTTTTGATAAGAACATGTGTAATGTCAAGAAGACTGATGGATCACTCTTATTCACTGTCAAGAGGCAAAACAATCTGTATAAGATTGACTTGGAGGACCTCACAAATCAAAGTGTCTCATGTCTAGTGTCCATTGAAGATAAGCGATGGATTCAGCACAAAAGGCTAGGTCATGCAAGTTTGAAATTAATTTCAAAGCTAAATAAGCATAACCTCGTGAGAGGCTTACCAAACCTTAAGTTCAAATCTGGTGCTCTCTGTGATGCATGTCAAAAGGGAAAACAAGTCAAAGGTTCCTTTGAATCTAAGAATATTGTTAGTACCAATAGACCACTAGAGTTGCTACAACTTGATCTGTTTGGGCCAACAAGGACTGCCTCTGTCAGTGGGAAGAAATATGGTCTAGTCATAGCAGACGACTACACTAGATGGACATGGGTTATGTTCCTAGCACACAAGGATGGGTCATTCAGGGTCTTCTCTGTATTATGCAAACGTGTACAAAATGAAAAAGGCATGTGTATCACTTCAATCAGAAGTGACCATGGGGGAGAGTTTGAAAATGAGCTATTTCAAAAGTTCTATGAAGAAAGTGGTATACTTCACAACTTCTCAATACCTTGAACACCACAGCAAGATGGTGTGGTAGAGAGAAAGAACAGATCTCTTCAAGAGATGACTATAACAATGCTCAATGACAACTCTGTCCTTAGACACTTCTGGATTGAAGCTGTTAATACTGGCTGCTACATTCAAAACATAATATACATTAGATCAATCTTTAATAAGACTCCTTATGAATTGTGGAAAGGACGAAAACCCAACATATCTTACTTTCATCCTTTTGGTTGTAAATGTTTTATATTAAATACTAAAGATCAACTTGGTAAGTTTGATGCTAAGGTAGATAATGGAATTCTGTTTGGATATTTTTAATCATCTAAAGGCTTTAGGGTTTATAATTCTAGAACCTTAGTAGTAGAAGAATGTATACATGTTAAATTTGATGACAAGCCCCCTGATAAGAAATTATCAGAGCTTGATGAAGCTTTTGCAGATTGGAATCTCAAAGATTCTGGAAATCAAGAAAACATCAAGACTGATGATCAAGTAGACGATCAACAACAACCTGAGTCTGAATCTTCACAACAAGAAAATGTTCAAAGATCTTGGTACTTCAAGAATTACCATCCTCAAGATCAAATCATTGGAAGCCCCAGTGAAAGGCTAATAACCAGATCTACATTCAGAGAGCAAGATGATTCTGCTTTAGTCTAAGTTAGAACCAAAGGCAGTAGACAAGGCTCTACTGAACGAGGGCTGGATTCTGGCAATGCAGGAAGAACTGAACCAGTTTGAAAGAATCTTGTGCCTTTACCAAAGGATAAATCAGTATTGGAACCAAATGGGTTTATAGAAACAAATTTGATGAAAATGGTAAAGTGGTAAGAAATAAAGCAAGACTGTTGCACAAGGTTACTTACAGGAAGAAGGTATAGACTATACTAAAACTTTTGCACCACTTGCTAGACTAGAAGCCATTCGCATATTATTATCATTTGCTGCACATCATAATATCTTGCTATATCAAATGGATGTAAAAAGTGTATTTCTAAATGGTTTTATTAATGATGAAGTTAATGTTATGCAACCTCTGGGTTTTGAAAGTGAAACCCAACCTGAACATGTATATAAGCTAAAGAAAGATTTATATGGCCTTAAACAAGCTCCTAGAGCTTGGTATGAAAGGTTAAGTTCATTCTTAATGGACAATGGATTCAGTAGAGGAAATGTTGACACAACCTTGTTTAGAAAATTCAGTAAGTCCAGTTTTATTATTATTCAAATATATGTTGATGACATAATCTTTGGTGCTACTAATGGATCTCTATGCAAAAACTTTTCTAAGCTGATGCAGAAAGAGTTTGAAATGAGCATGATGGGAGAACTCAAGTTCTTCCTTGGACTTCAAGTTAAACAAATAGTGGACGAGGTGTACATCCAACAAACTAAGTACACAAAGGAACTTCTAAAGAAATTCAAGATGGATGATTGCAAACCAATGAACACTCCTATGCATCCCACATCCATACTGAACAAAGATGATAAAGATAAAAAGGTACACCAAAAGGTATATAGAGGTATGATAGGATCTATCCTATATCTTACTGCGTCCAGGGCTGATATTATGTTCAGTGTATGTTTGAGTGCTCGCTTTCAATCTGATCCTAGAGAATCTCACTTATCAGCAGTTAAGAGAATATTTAGATATCTGAAAGGTACTACTAATCTGGGTTTGTGCTTTAAGAAAAATGATGATTATAGATTAGTTGGTTTTTGTGATGCTGACTATGCTAGAGATAGACTTGAAAGAAAAAGTACTAGTGGAGGATGTCACTTCATTGGATCTAATCTAGTCTCATGGTCGAGCAAAAGACAAAGTACCATTGCTTTATCAACTGCTGCAGCTGAGTATATTTCTGCTGCTAGCTGCTGGCCTGCTGCTCGCAACTTCTATGGATCAAACATCAATTGGAAGACTACGATGTGTTTGTAAGTAGTATTCAACTCATGTGTGACAATAATGCTGCAATAAATCTTTCTAAAAATCAAATTTTGCTTTCTAGAGCTAAGTACATAGATATTAAACATCATTTTATTAGAGAATATGTGCAAAAAGGTGTTATTGATATACAATTTGTGGATACTGACCATCAATGGGCAGATATCTTTACTAAACCTCTTGCTAGGGACATATTTATTTTTATTAGAAAACATCTTAACATGATCTGTGTGGATTAAGTACACGTCTATTACTTATCACGTCTATTGCATGCACGTCTAATGCTTACTGCGTCCAGTATATGATAACTGTGTGTTCAGTACTTTCCGCATCCATTGATTGTCTGTGTGCTTATAATCTGACTCGTCTATGATATGTGTTATTGATTGAATTTACTATGCTTAAGACATATTTATTGAAATATTCTCTTTGCTGAGTCTGTTATATCCATCATTTCTTAACTTGCTTTTTACAGTTTCGAAAAACCTGCATCGTGTTAGCATTTAATGTAAGTCTTCTCACACGTCTTTCATTATATTTTCTTTTTGAATTATTTTCTGAGAAAAACTCTTCATATCCGAAACCTTTTTAAGTAAATCATTTTCCCTCTGAAAAACCTTTCACAATCCTTTGCTTTTGAAACCTTCGAACTCTCTGTTTCTCTTGCTTCCAAACCCTAACCTTCAATCTTCAACCGTGGCTTCTTCTTCTACTATTTCGACTTACAACGTGAACAAGCTGAATATTGGAATTGAGTATCACTTTGACTTTGGGATTCTCAAGGATTACAATGTTGATGTGAGCAAGAACATTACAGCTGCTGGCTGGGATGGTTTGTTTGTTGTGAAGGTATCTATTTATCCACACTTGATTAGGGCATTCTAGAGGGAACCAGATGTGTTAGAAACTGAAATTTCTGCGGTAGTATTGGGAAAAAAGAGTGGTTGTATCTGAGGCAACCATCTCTGCTGCCATTCACTGTGCCCAGGAAGGGTTAATCATCTCTGATACTTGGGAACAAGATTTGGGAGGATCAGAGGTTATTGCTTCAATTCTGATGAGGTCTGACAAGGTTAGAACTCATTCATGGAAAGCCGTGGAGATGACGAATGAGGTTCGAATCCTTCATCATATTTTGAACAAGACGGTTCTTCACAAGGCTGGGTCAAAGGACAATCTTTCCTCCTTGCACAAATTATGTCTTTGCCATCCGATGACAGAGGCCAAGGTCAACTTGCCTCGTATTCTCTTTGGAAGATTAAGAGAATATGTTACTCACAAGGAGAAGTCAACTGCAATTCCTTTATGCCACTTGCTGTCTAAGATCTTCAAAGCTTAACATATTTACGCCTATCTGGAAGCTAAGACTCTTGAGGAACAAGCCATGATTCTCAAGGAGAAGGGCATGTCTGCCATGGTCTTTGGCAAGGTATGATGAAATCAAGGCAGATTTGCTCAAGTTATGTGCAGATAGCCATGACAAGTTTTCTCATCCACACCCCTTATGGAAAAATGAAGATTTCTTTGTTCAATTACCTTTCGAGCTCAATGAAGACGTCAATCCCATAAAAGCTACTCATCCCGGTATGAGTCCATATGACATAGCAATGACACGGGAAGAATGTGTTCAATTACTCAAACATGGATTGATTGAACCCACAAAATTTGAGTGGGCTTGCCAAGCCTTCTATGTTGAAAAAATGTCTGAAAAGTTAAGGGGCAAAAAGAGGTTGGTGATTGATTATAAGCCTCTTAATCATTTTCTCAAAGATGATAAATTTCCAATTCAAAATGCCTTATCACTCAATCTCCTCATCAAAGATGCCCAGATATATTCCAAATTTGATATGAAGTCAGGATTTTGGCAATTGGGTGTTAACCCTCTTGATCGTTATAAAACAGCCTTCTGCATTCCTAAAGCCCAATACCAATGGAAGGTTTTACCATTCGGGCTCAAGGTGGCTCCATCATTGTTCCAGAAGGCCATGACGAGTTTTTGAACCCATCTTGGATAGTATTCTCACCTACATTGATGATGTATTACTATTCTCAAAAGATGAAGAATCCCACAAACAGTTATTGGGCCAATTTTTCCAGTTAACCCAAAAATATGGGATCATGCTCTCTGAAAAGAAAACTAAATTGGGCTAGACTGAAATTGATTTTTTGAGAATGCATTTTTCCCAAGGAAAGTATCAACCTCAACCACACATTGCTGAAGAACTGTTGAATTTTCCTGATGAAAATCTCACAATGAAATAGATACAACAGTTTCTTGGAATTGTCAACTATATTAGCGATTTTATTCCTAAAGTTACCAGATATACCAGCCAGTTGTCAAAATTACTTAAGAAAAATTCTCCTCCATAGGGACCACAACAAACTGATGCTGTCAAAGCTTTAAAGCAAATAGCTTAGTCACCACCAGCATTGAAAATTCTTAGTGATGGAAAAAGGATCTTGCAGACTGATGCTAGTGATTTATCCTGGGGTGCAGTTTTGATTGAAGAAATTAATAATATTACGCACTACGGTGGTCATGCAAGTGGACAATTCAAAGACTCAGATGCACTGCCATACCACCTATAAATAAGCTCTTGCGGTTAAGTATGTTATCTAAAAATTTGATTTCCATCCGAGAGGTTATCATTTTGAAGTTCAAATGGACAATTCCTCATTTCCCAGAATTCTTGAATTCAAGAATAAGATGCCTCCAGATCCTCAAACTCTAAGATTAAAGGATTGGTTTTCTAGATATGATTTCTCCGTCAAACATATCAAAGGAAATCAAAACTTGATCCCTGACCTGCTTTCAAGACCAATGAAACCTATCCAGATCATTACTAAAACCCATATATTTCCTTTGATCTATATGTTTCACCCATTACCATCTGCCTCAGTCAATAAAATATTTCCTATCAATGTTGACCCATCATTTTCTCCTATCAAACTCAAAAGGTTTGCTATAAACCATCTCTACCATTTCAGGTCCAGAGCCCCGAGAAGAACCAATAATGTTCTTGAAGAAACCATATTCTTTCCTGATACTCCATTCTTTGTCCCTTTCCTGGTTAATCCAAATGCCAATTTCTCATAAGATCATTTATGGTATCTCTGGTGTGCAACTGTATTATACAGTATGCCAGTTCTCTTACCAACAGAGGACATGTTCTTATTTATCACAAATCCCAAGAAACACGATTCCTTGATATGGACTGCATTACAATGGTTCTCTCCACTAGAATGGTGGAGAAATGAATTAAACACTGCTATCAAGGAAGCAAGAAAAAGGAGCTTAAAGTTTGAAACAGTTAAAAAATGGAAGTCCGTGTTTATCTTTCACAGACCCTACTATCAAGATTCTCAGACTAAACTCCTTTGTTCTAACAATTATGCATATCTATGGGAGACCCTTGATGATTATCCTCCTGATTCAAGACTAAAAAAGTAATTAATGAATCTTGTGTGTCAAGAAAATTGTTATGAACTTAAAGAGGAGATAGTTACTTCAACATATGTCAGCCTTGGAAAATTTGTCAAATATCCTCCACCCAGTCAATGGTGCCACCAGTGGAAAACCAAGCTTCGACCATTCAACAGCCAAGCAATGATCGACAGATGGCCATAGATTATCAAATGATTAATGACAACCTTGCCAGCTTAGAACCATATCTTGACCAAGATATGAACCTACCAGACAACTCAGATCCGAATATTCCAGAAGATCCAAACTTAGATTATGGAATAAATCATGGAAGAAAAATTAAATACAGATAACACTACTTGGCAATACCGGATGTATGGAAGTGTCACATTAGAAGAATGGAGAGACTACAATCTCTCTCCCAACCAGAATTCAAGATAAAATGACTTGGCAAGTGTATCAGATATGTCTGTAAAATATTCTGTAAGATAATGATGTAATAAGTAATAAGTCAAAAAGGCTACATGTTAGGTAGCTAAAAGTCCTTGTTAGGTACCTAGAAGTCAAAAGCCTAGACAACTTTGTCAAAAGCCTAGAACTAGGTGTCCAAAAGTCTAAGTTAGGTGGACGAAAAGTCTTTGTCAGGTTTAATAAGTCAAAAAGTGTACTAGAGTAGCCAAAGACATTGTAAAAAGGCTACTAGATTAGGTTTTGTCTTTTCCTAAGCTCCAACTCTATATAAGGAGCATTCGTGTAACATATTGAGGCACAGACAAACCAAGAAAGAATAAAACTTGTGTATTCCATAAACATGTGTTGCTAAACTCTTTCTCTTCTTCCTAAAAACCAGAATTATCATGTTCGTATCATAAGCACTTCCATAGAGAATGTTAGTATGCTCTACACTTGCCCCAGCAATGAGGATCCAATGTTTCAGAACGCTTCTGACTACTGATCCAAGCTACGGTCCTCTCTATCATGAAATGAGAGTAGTAATGGCAAGTCTGTGCTTGAGACGATTGAATGCCTGTGGTAGGCTAGTTTATGTCTCGCTTGACAAAGAAAATGCTAATGAGTGCCCTTATTATATTGAAAAATGTTAAACTTATATTCTCAATACAATCTTTTCTTTTATTAATTCTTTAATCAATATTCTTAGAAATCTTGTTAACGATACTTATTTTTTGTACAAGTGTATTGATTTGAACACCGGAGATCTTTAACCCACTCATAAACAATAATGATATTTGGACAAATTTTGATATCACGTATAAACACCGTATACTCGTATAGTTGATGGATAGTTGATTGAGTATTTTGGGAGTAATGAAATACATGATTAGAGAAAAAATAAATAAATACTTGATAGTATTTTCATACGGTGTTGGACACCATTTCTATATCCAAATATCATTCCTCCTAATAAATAACCACCAAACAAATTTAAAAGCAACATGTTACAACTTACATGGGAATAAAATCCCGTGACAGCAACGTGTACCCCCACAAATTACTAATTAGAGTAAAAGGAATTTGCTCCCAAGAACATCAACCCAAAAACTACAACCCCTGCCAAAATATGTCTGATAGCAACAGGAACACATGGTAGGCAACACGAATCCCCTAAAAAAACAAAAAGCACCCAGCACCTAAAACAACCAGCAGCGAGAGCACACAAACACAAAGGACAGCACATAGCAGAACATCCAGAAACTAATACACACAGAAAGCACACAAACGCTTCACCCTCATGGACCACAAGTAAGTTGTCACTTCTTCATCTACCTCTCTTATTTTTTTACTTCTTCTATGGCTTGTAGGAAATACTATGCTTAAATAAATGTGATGCTTCATTTTTTTTTTCTGGATATAAAATGTGATGCTTCATTTCTTTTAGCTGATTCTTTTTGTGTTTAATATAACTCATGACTGCCCTGGAGTGTTATTAAAATTTTGAACACTTATTATACATCAATGTCTTGTTTTTCCAATTCCTTCTAAGACACCTATACTTAAGTGATAACTTGTCAAGAGGATATGGACCCTGTAGTTGGCTCGTTTATTACTTTCAACCTGGGTGAATCCCTAAAAGATTTGGCACCCTAAGCATTTGGGATATGGCAGTCTATTTTAAATTTCAAATATCGGGGGGGAAAAATAAAAGCAGTTGACAGATCCCATAAAAAATTATTAACAGAGATTATATGATTTTAGGTTAGATGTGTTCAAAACTTGAGAGTAACTTGATCTTGAACCATTGCAAAAGAAGCACAAAATAAAATCTCACAGAATATTTCCAAATCAACTCAGAATTTACGTGTATGAGTAAAATACATAAACCTCGTTATAACCAGACAATAAACAAAGGGTTAAATACCCTTAAAAAAATAAAAAATAAAGGGTTAAATATGTTTTTAGTCCCTCAAATTTGGGTTATATTCGGTTTTAGTCACTCGTTTAGAAAATGTACATTTTTAGTCCTCAAATTCTAAAATGTGTCAGTTTTGATCCCAAACATAAGTTTTTTTCCCCAAAAATACATTTTAGAATATTCCAAACATACGGTTGAATCTCGTTTGGGGGCCAAAATCGACACGTTTTAGGATTTTTGGGACTTAAAAAATATGTTTTTAAAACGAGGAACTAAAACCGAACATTACTCAACTCTGAGGAACTAAAAACATATTTAACCAATAAATAAATAAATAAATAAACTTCATCCAGATTTACATACCAAGTAACAGTTATTCACTTATATGCAATTGGATATATGTGACAATAATGCTAGACGGGAGAGGGACCCATATAAATGAAAAAATAATGACAATTTTATACGAGAATAAAGCAGTACAAGAAAGTCGTGCAATAGGCACATATGCAGATAACATCAATACACAGTCAAACTATTGAAAGAAAATTAGGATAAGATAGATCAGCATCAATAAAGAAGTTAATAACTCAATATAGAACTAACTATCTATGAGCATGTGCACATTTCCCTTCGGAGTCTCAATACAATCAGTAAACTTTACGGTGGAAGCTTTTGTAAACAAAGTCATTGATTTAGCATATTTAAATTGTAAACAAAGGAGAAATTAAGGGAATAGCTTCATAGTTAAAATAAATTCTTGAAATCTTAAGAAGGTTATTAAGTGTTACTTTTACTTTTTATATTAAAAGAATGTGGCATAGCACTTTTATATGTAACTTAAGTTTTCAGTCTAAGTCGTGGCTAGGTGTCATTTTGAGTCATTATTTGTATCTACTCCTAGCAAGTAGGATTCCACCGCTTTACAGTTAATTATCACCTAGATATTAAATTTGACTAATTCATTATAGTTTATGGTTTTGTCGATTTTACAGTTTATACAGCAATGTACAAAGCCAGCAGCTTCATCTTCAGAATCAAAGTAGAGACTACACTGCTGAAGAAAATGGCACAGAGGAGGATGATGATAGTGTGATGGATCCCCACTATGAATTTTTCTTGGAAAATTTGAGGCCTAATGGAAAATCTTATGTACTTGATATCCCTGAGGATAATGTCTTTGTAAAATACCATGATGAATCATCAACTTCCGAGGCTGTAACTGATTGCGAAATCGAGAATGCAAATCATGTCTCAAATGCAATTATGGACACACAGATGCATCCCCCTGCAAACTATAAGGGCAAGCGCAGGGGTAGGAAACCAAAAGAAGTTCCAAAACTCCATGATACTAAGATTCCTAATGGTATTAACAATCATGTGGCTTCAGAGACACATAAGCATGCTGGTAAGCACAGGGTTAAGAGGGCCAGAAAGAATGTTGTCCCTTCATCTGTAGAAACTGCATGCTTTAGCCAAACAAAAGGTCAAAACAGCTTGGATCATGGAAAAAAGGTTAATCATACTGATACCCCACCTCCTTGCATAGCAACAAGAGTTAAAGAGGAGAATGAAGATTATGATGATGATGCACCTCCTAGTATAACAAGGCCAGTGCAAGATCCTGTTGTAAGTATCTACAATTTTATGAATTCAATCTTTTTGCTTGTATTTGATATTTGTTCTTTCTTTTGCATTATGTATATACTGGTCTCCTATAATTAGACTTTGTTTTCTATTTGTGTTGATTCCCAGTTGAATGTTGAACATTTTTGGGATAATGATGAAGCCAATGCAAGGAAGCTCACAAAGTATAGAGAAAAACTGATTGAAGAACTTAAGATGCCTTACTGTGTGGAAGAGTACGAAAGACTTTTAAAAGACATTACTGTTAGAAAGGCAGTCCAAGGCAAGAGAGAACTACGGCGTATCAGATTCTATGAGGAAAACTATGCTGGAAAGTCTTTCCTTGATCATCATATTGGTAAGTAGGATTTATAATCCTCTTTGATATTCGACTTGCTGTATTTGTATGATACTTACTGGAATTAATGTGCCTGCAATTACTTCTATGTGCTGCTGTGAAGTTATTTTTTTCACTTTTGATTTAGAATCAATTCAAAATTATTAACCATACACTTAGGGTTGGTCATGAGATTTTGGGTGCCCTGTCCGAACTCGGGAAATGGTGCCCTTATAATTATTTAAAGATTGTCCTCCTTGTATTTTTTGCTGCAAAATTGTTAATAATCCGATCATAATCAAGGTTTTTTAAAAAATCATTTTCGATAGAAATCAAAGCAAGACTCTTTAATCTACATTATGACATAGTAGATCGTAAATAAGATTTTAACAATTTCAATTTAGAAAAACTTCTTTTAGTTGATACAACAGTAACAGGGATAGTATGTCAAATTTTTATAAATTATGTAAATTTATAAATATTTATATAATATTTATATATACTATGATAAATTTTATACTATCTAGTGCCACAAAAAATTGCAACCCTGCACAATCGCCCAACTATACTGTGCTCAGAGCCACGACAGCATACACTCATACTATTAGAACATAGAACCACAATAAAAATATCATAGAATACTTTGTCTACCTAATTTGATCCTTCAATACATTACATGGATGGAAACTTTTGCTTTTGTCTAGCACCATTAATTAAATTTTTATTTTGGAAGACTAGTAACTATGAGTTATGTCTTCATCCCGCAGATCTTAAAAAGAAAATAGATTCAGCTCGTGATGATCATCCCAAAGTTCTGAATCTCTTGCGTGGGTTTTTCTATTGGTTGAAGGTAAGTATCGTATCAGTATCTTTTGTCATTTCAGCATCTCATTACACGTTTTAATTTTCTAGTAGTTCTTCATGCACTTAGGGGTGGAAGTAGGTCAGGCCAGGCCAGGCTTTAGCTAAATAGGTCTGGCCTGTTTCAAAAATATCAAGTCTAAGTCTGGCCTATTATCTGATATAGGCTTTTTTTAAGACCTGACCTGGCCTTTTTAAAAGCTTGGCCTGGCCTGAAAGCCTTTTTAAAGGTCTATTTCTTGTGAAGGCCTTAATACGGTCACAAGCCTTGTGCTAAATAGGCCTATTTCTTGTGAAGGCCTTAATAAGGCCACAAGCCTTAATATAGGCTTTATACTTTATGTTTTGTCTAATTTGATTATTATTATCTATTATATATTATATTATATATATATTTAATATTTATTTAAAAGTAATGTTAATCAGGCCAGCCTATCAGGCTTCGTAGGCTTTTGTTGAAGCTCAAGCCTGGCCTATTTATCTAAAAAGGCTTTTGAAAAAGCCTTTACCCGACCTTTTTATTAAATAGGTCAGGCCAGGCTATAAACAGGCCAGGCCATAGGCCTCTGTCGGGCGGCCTGGCCTACTTCCACCCCTACATGCACTGCTTAGTTGCTAATGTCTGGCTCAATATTGACCTAAAAATCACCTATATTTAGATAAATAATGTGTGTTGAATTATTTTTTATGATTATTTAAATAAAAAAAATCACGTCAGGAATCTTATTGTTGTATTATCTATAAATTACTATATATGTATTTTAATTAAGATATTATTTTATAATAATAAAATTCTCAATTTAGATTGTATTCTAATACCAATAAAATACAATTTAATCTTATTACACTGATAAAACACACCATATAAACTTTATACCTTAAATCTAAACCTAAACACTAAAACACAATTAAAAAAATTAATTAACATGAAAAATGGAAGTTTGGAAGTTGGCTTTTTGGTTGCTGACGTCACATTGTTCCCAGAAGATAACTATTTGTATAAATTATGTTGTGAGAGAGTATTTGTATATTTAATTTTTTACTATTTGAATAAAAAACCTATCACATAACTCTTTACAAGTCCTTTTTTTGGAAGCTTCCCTTGCAATCAAAGTTTTCTGACCAACCTCTTTCGAATTTCTCTGTCCTTTAAATTTGTAAAATAGTCGTCTTATTAGAAAATATGTGCTTTTAATATATCTTGGTCCACAATATCCTATTTCTTCTATCATGCAAGAACTTTGTTGTTGAAAATTATGAACCAGAGAGCTGATAAAATTATATGATAAATTTACAATGTCATTAAATACTACTTGAGCTTGATCTTTGTTTATATTTTATGAGGCCAAACAGGTGTGCTGTAAATTTATATGTTGGACACCGTAGTTATATACGATATATATCGTACCAGGCTACTCTTAACACTGAAAAAAGCTACGGTGTCTAGGAAAAGTTGTCGGTCAAGAAATCATTTCTCTTTCTAAAATCATATCATTGAATCAAAGAAAGTTAGCTTTCCCAAACTTACACGGTGGTGTTAGATGCTCTATTGTAATGCCTCTTTTTGATTTATGAGTTGTGTCTTGTCAGAATTTATCACATGAAGGGGCGTTCATGCCATGGAGAGATCCGTCATGTTTGGATGTGCTGTCATAACAGCAAGAAGGAATGTTTGTTTGTTTTTTTATTATCTGTATTGATGTGATTAGTCTAAACTTTGCACATTTTACTATGATCACATTTGTTTACTTATGGAGAAGCTTATGATGCGATACTTGGTGGGTACGAACAAGTTTATCTTTTGTTCTGGTGAGCTATCCGGAGAGTTCAAGTGCCAAAGCAGAACGGGGGTTAGGGACTATAGACCTGAGGTAAAGTGTTAAAATGAACCTGCCATGCCTTGAATCCCCCTCTCATCCTTTAATAGCTAGATGAGAGGCCTTGAAGGTGTGATTCGGTTGTGCCTAGGCCCTAGAATCTCAATTAGTTAGCATGATTCCAGGGCGAGCGAGGGTCACACGTCTCCCTTTTTTTGGTACTTCATCTATTAAGGGTGATTCCGTTTCATCATCTTCCATGAATGAGTGGGATGATTCTAGAACGTTGAGACCTTTGTTCTAAAAAAGTAAATAAAAAAAATTTAGAAAAGTATATAAAAAAAAAGAAAAATAATAACTAGAAAAAATATTGAAAAAAATTATAAAAATAAAATTAATTAGAAAACAAAAAAATTTAAAAAATCAATTATAAAATTAAACATTTTAAAAAAAGTAAATTAGAAAAAACTAATTCGGGAAAAAATTAATTTCTTTTTAAAATATTATAAAGAATATATGTTTAAAAAATAAATAAATTTAAATAATCCAAAATAATCCACGAGTTGACAACTCCTTCTACTGTTACAGGAATGGTAGAAGAAAACTTGTTAATTGATAACGTGATATACACATTGAATACTAAAATATATATAAATATTAAAATGTAGTAATTGGTTCGGTTCAAAAATAACCAAATTAATGACCATTGGGTTTGGTTCAATTCGGAGCCGTAAAAAAATAAATTTTAAAAAAATTATTATAAAGAATATATGTTTAAAAAATAAATAAATAAATTTAAATAATCCAAAATAATCTACCAGTTGACAACTCCTTCTACTGTTACAGGAATAGTAGAAGAAAAGTTGTTAATTGATAAAGTGATATACATATTGAATATTAAAATATAGTAATTGGTTTGGTTCCAAAATAATTGAATTAATGATCATTAGGTTTGGTTCATTTCGGAGCCGTACACAAAAAAGAAAAAAAAAGGAACCAATTTAATTGGTTGTTTCGGATTTTTAAATTCATCGAATTATTGGTTCGAGTCTTACAATCCTAGACCTAAGGTAAAGTGTTAAAATGAACCTACACACACACATCCTTTAATAGCTAGATGAGAGGTCTTGAAGGTGTGATTTGGTTGTGCCTAGGCCCTAGAATCTCAATTAGTTAGCGCGATTCTAGGGCGAGCGAGGGTCACACATCTCCCTTTTCTGGTACTTCATCTATCAAGGGTACTGATTCCGTTTCATCACCTTCCATGGGATGATTCTAGAACGTTGAGACCTTTGAAGAGAAAATATTCCTTGGAGCCATAAAGCAGGCATGTCGGACTCAAGCTGGCTCTCTCGATACAGCTTGAGTCATAGAGTGGTAGCTTGGACTCTGACAATGATAACTTGGACTCTAGGGACTAGGGCTGGACACCGGGTGGTTTCGGGCCCAAAAAACCAAAACCGAAGTTAACCGACCAGCGCCCAATTGTATGTTCGGTTTTGTCGGTTTCGGTTTGAGTGGGTTGGGCGGGTGGGTTCATTCGGATTTGGGACAGTATTGGGTTGGGTTGGACTTTTGGTCCACATCAATTTTTTTGAGCAAATGTTTTAGGTTCCGGGTCAGTTTTACAAGCTAAATAACAAGTCTGGGCCTTCATTCATGCATTAGGCCATTTAAAACAATGCATTTAAAAATTTATTTGTAAGAATAGTCCATTTAAAAAATTAGTTTTAATTGTAACAAAAAAAATTAGTTGTTATTTTGGAAGCTGTTAACGAGGACTACAAAGTTCCTCCTACGCCAAACAATCAAACAGTTGCTCAAATAAAAAATCATAAGGAAAATAAGCAAAGGAAATCAGTATTGTATCACCAGGAATTTTTGTCAGAATTATGACTATAAAATTAGTCAAGGAGATTTGGGGTTTTCTCAAGAAGGAATATGAAGACAAAGAGAGAATCAAAGGGATGAAACCACTGAATTTAATTAGGGAGATTGAGATGCAGAGGGTTACGGAGTCAGAAATAGTAAATGGGTATTCTGTTCGATAGTGGTTGCACTCATCCCATGACCTTTGATGATAGCACATTTAGAGAGTTTGATAAGTCAGAAAACTCCAAAATCAGAAATGCAAATATTGGAGGCTTTATTGAGGCAAAAGGTAGATGAGTTGTTGCAATTGAGACTTCATCAGGTACTAAAGTAATTATAGATGTGTTGTTTGTACATGAAATTGATGAAAATTTCCTTTGTGTGGGATAACTCTTGGAAAACAATTTTGTTATTTTCTTTAAGGATAAAACATGTGTGATTTATGATCAAAATGGTGATGTGTTGTTTACAGTAACGATGCATAATAAGAGTTTTTCATTAAACTTGAAGCAAGCGGAAGGTTCTAAATGGTGAAAATATTAATGGTAAGAAAGTTTATAATGTGGTCGCTAGCAATTTAGTTAGTAATCTCCAAGTCACTTTATGAACCGTGAACCTGTTAGGGAGGTGATGGATTTGAAGAATCAATTCCACAAGATGGGAAAGACTACAAGGATGAAAAATCATCAGAGGCCAAAATATGTAGGGACTTGGGCGAAGAGATGAGTGATTGCCAAAAGGAAGAGACACTGCAATGGAGGGTTGGGCCTTTTGAGTTATTGTGCAATGCTTGTAGAGTTCGTTTCAAGTCTGGTCGGTGGGTGCCTGAGGATCGTCCAGCAACCGCTCACACCTTTGATAGCAGTGGACATTCAAATAAATATTGGCATCTTGCAACAGACCAAAAAAGGAGGAAGCCACAAATTTGATTTGACGGGGTCAACAACAAATATATAAAACATGAAATAAAAAAAAAATTAATTAATCTATAAAAGCAAACTATTTGAAACAAATTTGAAATATGATTATCAGCTTAAATATAATATAAAGAGTAAATTATATTTAACCATCTTTAAGTTTATCAAAAAATAAACATATCCAAATTTGATTATAAATGTTGAAAAAAAATTGATTATAAATTACACTACACTTATTTTTTTTAGTATTGACTAATTATTGACTTAACAGTGTTAAGTTATTAAAAATAATATTTATAAAAAGTCATTTGATAAAGAAGTACTTATATCAAGAATTTAAATAGCTTGGATGCTACAAAGATAACCAACTTTCTCAAAGAGTTTTTCATCCACAATCCTTTAACTCTTGAATTTAATGATTTTGGTAGATAACTCTAATAATTCAATAGCATAAGTTGCATCACCTCATTGAGAGTAGGGGTAGAGGGAGGGGGTGGGATGTGTACTTTGTTAGTGTTATTATATACAATTATTTATAGTTTATTTATGTAAATGCAGAAAGTCTTTTGGTGGTATCCGCTTCTTTAATATCTATTTATTTTTTATATCTATAATTTTTCTATATAAAAAATAAATTAAAAAGTCATCTCTTGTCCGCTTTTTCTATGACTTTAGCCATTACTAATTGTTTATTAACCAAAACTTATGTATAATTTCTTGAGTGCCTGTGAGGCTATTTTTTGAATAAAATATAATGTGTAAGATGCAACAACGGTTATAAATATTGTTTTCAACAAAACTGTTATAAATATTATGTTTTTTCGTTGATGTAATGCTACACATTTTATGTTTTTATTGAATTGGGTTTCTCTAAATTGAGTGAAATTCTAAATAAGAAAGTAAGGAGGAACATTGCGCGAGCTCCTTGACCTAGCCCTGCGCCGCCAATGTCTGTATAGCATCGCCTCATCCTAAACAGCGTCCGCCGTCATTCTTCCCGCCGGCGCGACTCTAGCTAGTCTTCCCTTGCTCGCGTTTTCTGTAACACCCTGATTTTTCTGTTTTCTAAAATCGGTATAAATATAAATAAACGTTTATATTTTTATCTGAAATTCAGAAAATGATTTTGAAAAAAACCAAAGTCATATTCATATTATATTTATTTTTATATGTATATGGTCAAATTTTGGTTGAAAATTCAAACGGAACCAGGTTTGCGTTTTCACTAACAGTAAGATTTTACTGATCAGAAAACCTAATTTTGACTCGAGAATGAAATGAATAGATTTTGTATCTCATTTCCAACAATATAGGTTATTTTGAAAATTTTCAAAATAAATAGGTTATTATACTTGATTCGGGCGTAAAAACCTAAATCGGGTAATCGACGGAGTCGAGAACGAACGTGCAGAGATAAAATTCAACAACCAATGGATGAAGACAATGATTCACTCATAAAGGTGAGCCATATAGGTGACTTACAAGTGCAACAATGGCTTTTGGAGGATTTTACCATAATGTCCTTAATGTTGGTTTTAATCACAAAAATGCCATTGTATAAGATTTCACTTTTGTCCCTAAAAATTTATGCTTTGGACCCATTTACCCCCCTAATTCCACAACCCAAACCTCCCTTTTAGATCAGCCCATTCCATTGCTATATAAGGCATCTTCATCTTCTCCATTAAGCTTTCTTCATTTTCTCTCCAAAATACTTAAGTTCCATAAGCCATTTTTGTGAAGGAAGTTCTTGATTCCTTGCTCATTTTTCAATTCCAAGAGGTAATCCATGATCCTCATCATCATTAAACATCATGTTCTTCAATTATTTTTATGATTTAAAGCCTTGATCATTCTTTTCAATTTCTAGATCTAAAAAGTTTGAAATTCTCTAGAAAATCATAGAAAAATCCTAAAAATATGAAACTAATTTCTATGAGTGAGTTATCATCTCTATAATCATAATCCAAGATATTGATGCAAACAAAATTTTCCTTCCCATTTATCTTGTTGAGGCCGAAACCTCACTTTGTGGGTGGAGGAACCTTTGTTCATTTTGTTTGAAAATAATCACGGATTCCGTTTTTCTATTGAATATGTATGTTGAATCCAAGTTGTTTTGTTCAAATACAATCCCTAGCTCATGTTTTCGTGTATGGATGAAATTGAGTTTTGGAGGAATTGGAATATTTGATTTCAATTCTTTATGTTAAATTATTAATCCTATGTCTTAAGTACTTAAGGATCACTAATCCAAAGACTTAAGAATTTTAGAAATTTTTAGCCACAAAAACATATCATGGTCGTGACCTAACATTAGGGAATAGGTGATTTTATTTGTTTGATTTTGATTGGTTGATTGTGGTTTGTTGAAGGATAAAAGTCTTGTACCGTGTACGTGCGTCGACGGTTTCCGGATTCGTGACAAAGTTTTTCATCGGAAGCTAAGTTCTTCGAGAGGTAAGAGGGGATTGCCTGAGGGATTTTTTCAATGACTACGTGCTATCAAGTTGTTGGTCTATATGATTTATCTGTGGTTGTGGTGTTTGGTTTATGATTGTGGTGCTTGATTAAAGTTGTGTTATTTATCTGTGGTTGTTTATCTGCATTTAACTATTTATTTGCAGTAGTATATTATAGTGTTTTGATACATGATCTGCCTGGGTTAATTGCTATAAAATTGTTGTTGATTGTTGTTTGAGAAGCTTGACAGTGGTCAGTGCCCAATCACTTAACTAGATAAAAGCTTTAAGAAGCTTTACAAATTATATGCAATGTTTAACGATATATAATATTGATGAAAAATTTTATTTGGGAAAAATAAAGAATGTTGGAAAATATCATTATTTTAAGGATTTATTAGTGTAAAAGTAAACTATGAGTCACAGTGAGGACGTAACCATGAAATTATTTTTGTACTGCTAATTTTTACCTAAAAAATTCCGTAATATTATAAAAAGTTATTTTATGAAAATAATCTTCGAAAATAACTTAATTATGATTTTAGAGAATTATTTAAGTAGAAAAAGCTAATAATTGGTTTAAATGACGTTAAAAAGGCTAAACGACGGTGATTTGGAAAAGTGTCAAAGGCAAGTATTTCTAAAGTGGTAGTACGTATTTTAAACAAGTTTGAGCCTCAAGTGACTATCTTTTCTTAAAACTAAATTTTTAGTAACCGATGATTTTATAAAACAATTTCCCATTTGAAATGATCTTCCGAAATCAAGTTTTCTCAACCGTGTTAAAAGTGATATGAAACTTAGTAACCGAGACGTCGTGGTGCTAAGGTTCTTACAGTGTTATTGACGTGGTGTCCTTTGGACTTTAAGATCCTGTAGACGTGGTGTCTACTGTATTAAAACATTTGAGATGTTTTTTATTACCACGAACCTATGACTGGTGCATCGGTTTAGGGGTTTCGTGATTGAGCACTCGGACCTTGAGGTCATGTGTTATTAATGAAAGTTTTAAGATGTTTAAAATTATGTTTGGTCGTAAGCTTTTGAGCTTCGGCAAGGGAATATTGAACGCAAAGAAAATTTTCAAGAACAAAGTGTTTTTACATGCATTCATTCGGCAGACATGCCTATGGCATTAATCTGGATATCTTGGTGGACAAGATGTTCAAGACGGTGCCAATTCTATTTTGGATATCTTGGTGGACAAGGTATTCAAGATGGTAAATCTGGATATCTTAATGGCAAAGTATTCAAGATGGTGTGCCTTATTTGGCAATCAAGCTTGATCAACTCATTATTATGCGGTGTTAGGGATCTCTAGAGATTAAGTATGAATTTTAGACGACGTATATGAAGTGTCCATGCATAGTTTTCAAATGATGATGTTTGGGGTATGAAACCAATTGATAAACTATTTGCCTTATTATGAATGCTTATGCTGTTATAAACATGTATATGTGTATATGTTTTCTTTTATATCGTGCATGTAGTTATCGTGTTAAATCCATATATTGGTTTCTCACTCTTGCATGTTTTATTGCCGATTTCTCTACTTGTGCATATATTTATATCCGAGCCCAGATGAACCACTTGAATAAACTGATTCATAAAGATCTTGTAGTCGGCTTGCCTAAACTAAAATTTGTGAAAGATGGACTATGTGATGCATGTCAAAAAGGAAATCAAGTTAAGGTCTCTTTTGAACCTAAGAACATAGATGATGCTATAATTGATGAACATTGGATGATGGCTATGCAAGATGAGTTAAACCAGTTTGAAAGAAACCAAGTCTGGAAACTGGTGCCTAAACCCAAGAACTGTCAAGTAATAGGTACAAAATGGGTTTTTAGGAATAAACTAGATGAAAATGGTATAATTGTAAGAAACAAGGCTAGATTGGTAGCCAAAGGGATAACCAAGAAGAAGGCATAGATTATGAAAAAAAACATATGCACCAGTAGCAAGATTAGAAGCTATAAGAATGCTACTTGCTTATGCTTGCATAATGGGATTTAAATTGTATCAAATGGATGTTAAAAGTGCTTTCTTAAATGGATTTATACAAGAGGAAGTGTATGTTGGTCAACCACCTGGTTTTGAGAATAATGAATTGCCTAACCATGTTTATAAACTGTCTAAAGCACTATATGGCTTAAAGCAAGCTCCTAGAGCTTAGTATGAAAGGTTAAGTAATTTTATCATTGAAAAAGGTTTTAAAAGAGGTAAAGTTGACACAACTTTGTTCACTAATAAAAAGGCACACAACATTTTACTTGTACAAATATATGTGGATGATATAATTTTTGGTGCTACTAATGAGCAGTTGGGTAATGAGTTTACAAGTCTTATGCAGAGTGAGTTTGAAATGTCAATGATGGGTGAGCTGAACTTTTTCCTTGGACTGCAAATAAAGCAAACTGAAAATGGAATCTTTGTTATCCAAACCAAGTACTGCAATGAGTTAATCAAGAAGTTTGGCATGGAAAAAGCTAAGGAAATGGCTACTCCAATGAGTACCTTCTGTTATCTGGACAAGGATGAGCAAGGTAAACCTGTTGATGTTTCTAAATTCAGAGGTATGATAGGCTCACTACTTTATCTTACTACTAGTAGGCCAGATATCATGTTTAGTGTATGCATGTGTGCTAGGTATCAAGCAAATCCAAAAGAATCACACTTAACAGCAGTTAAAAGGATAATTAAGTATCTGTTAGGAACAAAAGACGTGGGATTATGGTATACTAAAGGAGCTACATGTGCTTTAATTAGCTATTCAGACTTTGATTTTGCTGGTTGTAAACTAGACAGAAAGAGTACTAGTGGAACTTGCCATTTACTAGGAAACTCATTAGTATCATGGTTCAGTAATAAACAATCTAGTGTGGCTTTATCCACTGCAGAGGCTGAATATGTAGCATCCGGTAGCTGTTGTGCACAGGTTTTATGGATGAAACAACAATTAGTTGATTATGATGTGCAACTAAACCAAGTTCCTATTAGATGTGACAATACGAGTGCAATTAACCTAACTAAGAATCTCATAATGCACTCTAGAACTAAACACATAGAAATCATACATCATTTCATTAGAGACCATATTCAAAGTAGAGAAATTGAGATTGAATATGTTGATACAACTAAACAACTTGCCGATATCTTTACCAAACCCTTGAACAAGGAAAGTTTCTTTTTCATTAGAAGAGAATTGGGCATAATCAATCAATCCTATATCTAATCTCTAAATAAACTGATTATATGACTGTATCTTTGTGTAAATATGCTCTGATTCTTGTATGATTTGATTTGGAATATTTATGAATGATCAGAAGAGAGCTTTGGAACATCTATGTGAGTTAGACGGATCTTTTTGATTTGCCCCTGCACCTATCCCTCTATCATGAACAATTTTATATGCTAAGTTTGAATGTTTAAATGCTTACCTTCTCTATCGCTTTAAATGTTTCTTTTCTTTATCTTTTTTATGATGCCAAAAGGGGGAGAAAAAGTATGATATAGAGAAAGGGGATAATAACAAATTATACATGAAGAAAAAGTATGATATAGAGAAAACGAATTATACATGCATATGTTGAGGGGGAGCTTAAAAGCTTATATGATTAATGGGGAGTAAATCAAATTCTGCTCTGATAATATTTTTTTTTACTCTGATATACTTATGCTCTGACTGCTTTGATACCATGATATAAATCTGTCAAAAACACTTACCGTCTGCTACACTTATACTCTGATCTTATAATTTATCAAAAGGTTTGTCATAATCAAAAAGGGGGAGATTGTTAAACTCAATGCCTAAGAGATTTTGATATATGACAAATACAGCTTAATGTGTATGCAAGTGTTTTTAGTATCAAATTGTAAAGACAGGTATCAAGCAATATTCAACAAGTTCAGTGAGCAATTAAAGGAGAATATTCAAGGAAGAACTTGGAGGAATCGAAGAGCAAGGACGAAGATCAAGGAATCATCAAGACAAGAGCTTAATGAAGAAATTAGTGTTAAGTCTTAGATGATTTGTAAGAGATGAAATCTCTTATTCACAAATAAGCTCAATTTGAAAAGATGCATGAAAGAAAATAATTTTTCATAACCTGCATTAAAAGGAATAAGTTTTCCTAAATGAAAATGATTTTTGAAATAAGATTTCAAAGCGCTCGTCCAACACTGGAATAATATAAGCGCACGTCCACTAAAGTGATACAAGCGCACTTCCACTAAAGTGACACAAGCGCACGTCCACTGAAGTGATAAAAGTGCTCGTCCACACAAGTCTTTGGACTTGCTAAGATCTTAATGAGAAGTTCTGTCCACTGACATGGCATATGGAGCTCGTCTACTAGTTTGAGCACGTCCAATTACTTTGTGTTAGTACTCCCGTCTGCTAACGTGGCAAATGGATGCGACTATTTTCTTCAAATGGACGCGGCAATTTTTTAAAGATGGACGCAGTTATTTTTTAAGATAGACGGGGCTATTTTCTTCAAATGGACTCGGCAATTTTTTAAGATGGGCGCGGTTATTTTTTAATATGGACGCGGCTATTTTTCCAAACGGACTCGGTTATTTTATGGACGCGAATTCTACAAGAACAATCAGAATCTCCTTTCAAGAACGAGAATCAAGAAAACAGATTCTGTTAATCAGATCCAAATCTTTTTTGATTGATCACAACGACTATAACTTGTTTTCTATGTAAAGAGGGATCAAAGGAACACTTAAATAAAATATACGAATATCATAACATATCACAGTTTTACGAAATCGTTTTGAGAAATCAATTGTGAAAATCATTCATCATCTTTATTGAGCTTACTGAGAAAAGAGTGTTTCAATACTCAAAGTGCTTCAATTTGTTTGTCTGACTACTGAGAGTTGGGAATCAACTTTTGTTTTTACTTTTGATTGTAAAGAGAGAGGGAGTCTCTCAGAGTGATTAGGGTGAGGTATCCCTAAGGTTAAACATTGAGGCTCTTCACAAGACTGTGGTATGTGACCCTAAACTCGGTCATCACATGGTTACCCTTTTTACGGAAAAGAACACATTAAAACGCTGGTCGCTTTCGGAAAAGAAAACCTTTTGTAACAAATTATTGAAAAGGTACTTAAATTTTTTTTTTAAAGGGGTTAAGAAAATGTGATGAACACTCAGAACATGAATGTAGACATCTTACATAGATACATATATAACATTTCCCCATTGGGATCTTAAGTTTTTGGATTACAAAACGGGCCTTAAACAAACAGGCTAACTTCACTGAAAACATAAACTAAAGAAGCAGATAAAACATCAAACTGGGAATGAGGAATCTGGGTACTGAACTCAAAAGGAGACTCTAAAAAAGCCAGGGACAAACAGAATTACTCCAAAAAGCCGACAACGATCACCAAAGCCTCCTACAGTCTGAGTGGCCACAAACACTACCTCCAGATGAGATATCAGACTCTGGATCAATAACCTCACCACCATCGTCGATCGGAACATCGTCCTCTCCGGGGTCCTGGTGATGGTACTCTGCCTCTAGGTCGTCCTCCCACCAGTCGCCTCAACGTGTGGATCCTCCTCCGGATCCTCTTCGGGATCCTATTCAGGGTCCTCCTCGATAGGTTCCTCCGGCTCAACGTGTGGATAAAGAAGTCCAGCCATCTGTAAAGTATGAAGGTACAACCAGGGAGGTGGAAGTGCCACCGTTCGTGTCTCGATCGTGTGAATCCTCCGGACCGGTTCTTTGTTGGCATTAGACTCCGTCGTCGTAATCGATCCCCGATATGTAACTGTCGTCGCATTATCACTCACCGTCCAGTTCCTCACTAGCCCGGCCTCGTCGAACACCTCATTCCTCGAAATCGGGGGTGCTAGGGGAACGTTGGGTTCCATCTAAAGCACGTACATATACCGATACAAGAAAAGAAAAAGAAAATATAGATATGCAAGAGTGAGATACCGTGATAAGATATATCCTACAACAACCATATACATGATACATGCAACACATAATCAAGTCAACAGTTAAATCATGCATAATCATAATATAACCGTGTTATATCAAGGGATCTCAAGCCCGCACAATCAAATTTCGAAAATATGCATGACACTTCAATATCAGGCTCTATCCTAATCTCATGAGATCTTAACATCGTGTTTCACTGGAGAAGAATTAGAGTTGGTCAATCTCTAGCCCACCGGGCAGTTGCCTCCATACCCTCATGCATTTAAGGTCTCAGGACGAGCAACGTCACATGTGCCTCTGAACCGGTCACATGGACAGACTCCCAGATACCACCTTGTATCTGATATATAAGAAAGGCACGTCTGCCTGGGGAAATGTACATGGAAAATATTTTGTTTACAAGGTTTTCTTTGTGTTTATTCTTTTTCGCTATCGAAGCTCAAAGCTAACGACTAAATCATCATTTCCCCGTCACTTGAAAACTCAGAAACATAGGACACACAGTCCGAATGCTCAATCACAACGCCCTAAACCGTGGCCGCAGTCCAGGGTTGTGGTCATAAAAATCAATTATACTTTTATTCATGTTTTAAACTTAACATGATAAGGACAATAGCCCACAACAATGAAATCAGAACGCACTGTCCTCGATTTCAAGAATTGGACTCTTAGTCCATAACATCATGAATAGGACTCATAGTCCCGAATTAACACTGATCCAAGATCACGTGCGCATAACTGAATACTAGAGGCGACGTCTCGCGTTCTAGATTCTCTTTCTTAAGTACTTATTTTTTTCGTTCAGTGAAAATCAAATTCAAAGCCGAATCCTCGATAACCTCTGTGGTGTGAAGGTTTTTCAAGCTACCTGGTAAAGCTTGTGTGTTAGTGTGTGAAATCCCACAGGTGGAGTGGGGACTGGATGTAGGTCACAATGGCGGTGACTGCACTAGGATAAATCTGGTTGTGTGGTATCCCTAAACTCAAACTCCTTTACTTTCTGTTTATGTTCAAGAACCTGCAACTTTGATGTTTAAAGTTTAATATAATTTCTATTCTTGATCTGTATAAACTATATTTTGTTATTACCGAGTTATTAAACCCGAACCTATTCTGAATCTTTCTGAATTAATATTTCTTATCCTCATCACCTTCTATTCAAGATTTTGTAAAAACCCTTCATCGATTTTGTAAAAGATCTTGAGAACACTAATCCGCAACTCTGATTTATAAAGCTTTGTGAAAAAGTTTTAAGAGGGAAATATTTTTTGAAAACTCCAATCCCCCCCGCACGTGAGTCGTTGAAGCCAAAACAACAGGTTTCACAAATCTCAATAGAAGTATAACCTAAGACTGAATAAAAAACCTAATTCTAGGTATGCTTGATTCTCGTTTATTTTGCATGGGTTTTGATTTTTGTCCTCCATGTTCTTTTTTTCTTTTTTATTTTATTAATAAATTTATGATGACTTATTACATTGCTTAAAAAAAAAAGCTCCACAAGTGCCCCGAGAATCGTACCAAGATTACTCCTTATTTATTTTCTTTATAACTTAGTAAAAGAAAAATAAAATCCCACATTTGTGTTTTTAGCAAGGTTTACAAAACCGGACCGGTCATCGAACCGGTGAAGGCAGCGGTTCGAGGTTCAATGGTCCAACCGAGGTTGAACCGTGGTTGAACCGGTTATAATTAAATAATATTATTTTAATTTTTAATATAATATTTATAACAATATTAAACAAAAAAACAACATAACAACTAAAATTATTAAACACAATTTTTATTATTTTGAAATTAAACTAAATAAATATAAAGATATATGTTAAAATCATCTTCATAGGGAAAACCAACCCAAAATCTACAACCAGCCCACATATGTTAGAAAACAAAAGAATTGGGTTTTGACTAGGATGATTCAAATCCTTTTATACTATTTTTTTTCTTTTTTTTTAAGAAAACCGGTTCAGACCGGTTCAGGCCGGTTCACTACCGGTTATGACCGGTTTTACCGGTTTTGAACCGGTTTTCTGGTTTTTGCACCGGTTCAATGCATGACCGGTTTTTCCTACTGACCGGACCGGCCATGGTCCCGGTTCCCGGTCGGACCGGTCTGACCGGCCGGTCCGGTCCGGTTTTCAAAACCCTGGTTTTTAGTATTTCTATCTGACTTTACTGAATACTCCTTTATTTCATTACGATCGATATTTAAATTTTTCTTTGCATATCTGGCTTCGCCCCTAGTTGAGAGCATGTAGAGCATTTAGTAGCGAATGACACCAACAATGCTACTTAATAATATAAAATTTCATGAGAACCACCAAATATATATATATATATATATATTAATTTATATATATATATATATATATATATTCATTTTTTTTTGCCCACACCAGTTGAAAAAATTGTACCTAATACCGCTGACATCTTATTCTTATGGACCACTCCTCACACGACAAATGAAATATAATGGAATAGAGTGGAATGGAGCGGAACGGAACAAAAATACCATCCCATCATTTGGATATTTTACGATTGAATGAAACAAAACTTCCATTCCATTGTTTGAAAAATGAACGATATGAAATGGTTATAATTTCATTATTCATTTTTTACCCTTATTTAAAAAGAAAGACTATCATTTTTGTAAAAGAAAAAAAAATCAATAATTAAATATAGTAATCAATACTAAATTAATAATTTATTTTTATATTTAACACTTTTGTTTTTGGTTTTTTAAATATATGAATAGATTGAATTTATATAATATATATGTTCTAAGTTTAAATACATATATCTCTCATAAAAAAAGTTTAAATATATATAAAATAAATATGAAAATCATAACGTGAGAAAATAATATAAAAGCTTCGTGAAGCCAGCAACAAGAAAATAGAAAGCTAGAGCCTAGAGAAACAAATACAATATGCTAGAGTAAAAATTGGGCAAACAAAGATTTCGTCCAAATATAAAAGATGGGAAAACAGTGAAGTCGACGCGGTGGAAGCAACTAACAGCACCCTTCATGGAGAGGAAGAAGAAGCGACAGTGACAAAAGGGAAAGAAGAGACTCGTTTTTTTTTTTTTTTGAGCATGTGTATGTAAAATAGAATAGGGATAAATTGGTAACTAATGAATTAGGAGGAATGATTCCATTGCATACCCCCAAATTGAAGGGGAAGAAAAACAAAAGGAGGGGATGGAATGAGATAGAATAGATACCACCATGTTCCATTTCATTCCATCCATTTTTTAAATATCCAAATAATGGAATCTTATTCCATACCATTCCATCCCACTCCATTCCATCCAGTTCCATCAATCCAAACAGACCCTGAACCTCATTCATTGACCCTCCGTTCGCCGTCCACTCGGTCTGGAGTCCGTCGCCGATCCTCCACCCTCTGTCTAGGGTAGCGTAGCGCAACGCACCTTTGTCTCTCATATCTCACAGTCACAACCATCTCTCATTTCTCCTTCGCGGCTCCGCCTCCAATAGTCAATCGCCGCTGCCGCTCGACCATCACCTCTCACAGCACGAGCTCGTTCTGTTCCTCTTCCTCCTCCACCGCATAGCACCACCGTCGCTCTTAGCACAGGTCGTTACTCGTTGGTCGTGACGTCGTGTTACTCTTCTTCTTTTTCAAATTGCTTTTCATCTCTTCTTCTTCTTGAATCACTGACATTGTGATTTTTGCGTCTTCTCTGTTAAGATAAATTGGGGATTTTGTGGGTTTCAATGTTTATGCCATTTATGCAACTTCTCTATGAACATAAATTGGGGATTTTGTGGATTATGTGATAATAAAGTGAACAATAATTGTCGATAGGTTAGGGTTTTGATATGCTCAAAATTAGGGATTTTGTGAAAACTATAAAAGGGATTTTCTATCCTAGGCAACACGGGTTTAGGAACCCAAAAACAATAATTATTTATTAAAAAAACTAAATATTTTATTTTTGAAAGTATAAAATACATAAGTTCTCATATGAATTTATTCTTTTTGATTCCTTAACCCATAAAATTTTACACACGATAGAAAAACCCAATATAAAATTAAGGTAATTATGAGGTATGTAATTTATTTGAATAGATATATTAAAATATTATTATTTTAACATTCATGTCTTTATCTTCATATTTATGATGATAATTATTAATAATTATTTTAGAAATATATTGCTCACATTGCTTCAGGATCGTAGATTAATCATTGTACACGCATTTGGGATCCAGGGGGCCACGGCATCACAGAACAGTGCTTGCCTATTTTTCGTGTACACATGTACACATGAACAATTCGCATTTTTCTTTTTAAAAACTATGCAGGGAATATGCAAGATTTTTAAAATCGGATCGATCATTGAATCGGTAAAGATAACGGTGCGAGGTTTAATGGTCCAATTGTAGTTGAACCGTGATTGTAATTAAGTATATATATTTTTAATTTTATATAATATATTCAATAATAGAAAATAATTTAATATACTAATAAAATAATTTACATTCATAATTAAACAATATAAGAAATATTTAAATTAACTTTATTCTAACATATTCCATTTGATATTTTTTTTATTCACATATAATAATTTAATTAACATTAATTGAAAAAAAAACTACTAATGAAACTATAAAAGAAGTCTGGACTTAAGTGTAAACATTAGGGCTCGTTTGGTGGTCAGGATAGGGTAGGGACAGATAGGATAAGAGAGCAGGATAGGAGTAGGATATGACATGAGTAAGATAAGTTGTTATTCTATCCGACATTTGGTGTCCACCAGATAACCAACTGGATAGCATTGTAATTTTAGTATGAATTTTAAAATTTTCGTTTTTGTTCGGAATGTTTTCATATTTTATTAAATTTTAGTTTTTTATAATTTTTATTTTTTAAGATTATATAAAAAGACAAAATTGTCCTTATGATAAAATTACATATAATATTTAAAAAATTTAAAATATTGTTTAGCTTAAATTAATTTTGTTATAATTTAAAATATTCATTTTTAGTATTTACTTTACATATAGTTAAATTATTAGAATATTTATTTATTTATTTTTCAGTTTTTTAAAATAATGTGAAGTAAGAAAATTAGCCTTGTGACAAAATAAAAATAATTTTTAAAATTAATTATTAATATTTTTATTATTTTATATTTTATTATATCTTTTTTGGTAACCGTATTATATTTTATTATACTTTAGTTATTTTATATATAAAATATTTTTATACTTTATTATACTATAAATCACCTTATTCTATCCTGTTGAGTTCTAACCCAGCTCCCCCCTCAGGATAGAATTTTAACTAGATGGACAAGATATGATAGGTGACAGGAATGGTTTATCATATCCTGTTGGCTCATCAAACAATAGTTTCAGACAGGATATGATAGTTTATCCTATCATGTCTCTCTTATCCTGACCACCAAACGAGCCCTTAAGGTTTTCTAAGAAACTTTGAATGGCTATTAAACATAGGAAAATGCTGACGAGTGTCCCTGTGTCCTTAGGACATTCGTTAAGGAATTAAGAAAAGAAAAATTATATAGAAAATTGGTGTATTTAGCATTTGAAATAGTGAAACACTTGGTTTTTCAATGAAAACTTTTTGTTAGTTTCTTGAAAAAAATATTTTAAGAACATTCGTTAGCATGACGCTTAAACCTATACTATTTTTTTTAGAAACCACGTATATTAAACATATTAAGTGACTGAGTTGTATTCAGTTGTGTCATTAAGTTTCTTGGAAATGAGCACCCAAAGAAAAAAGGTTTGTTAGAAATGAATAGCTATTAAAAGACCGAGAAGGCTTGAAAGGTTGAAAACTTTGACTCATAATCTCGTATACTGGACATTCGAACAAAGTCAAAAATAGGGCTCTCTCTTCTTTGATCTCTCTCGTGTCTTCTCTTCTCCCATCCTTCTTCTCCATGCGTCTTTTCTGAGCCAGAAACCTGTTCATGTCTACTCCAAAACCATGGTTTTAAAATGAATCATATGGTTTTAGGGAATCGGTCTTAACGGGCTAATTTTATCTGTTTTAAACTGGTTCACCCGTTCTGACACCGGTTCCATGCAAGTCCGGTTATAGGGATTAACCGAGCCGCCTTGATACCTGGGTCCCGATCGGACCGGTCGATCCGATCTGATTTTAACTACCTTGGGAATTGGAATTGGGTTGAAGTGACGTGATTGCAGCCAAACATAGTTTTCTTTCAATCATGGATGGCAATTTTCACCTATACATGGGGATCCCTACGGGAACTGTCCTATTTGAGGCCCCGTGTGCGGGGATTTTTCCCCGCGGGGATGGGGATGGGGGAGAAAATCCCCCCAAAGGTAATATGAGGATGGGATGAGGATCATACCCCGTGACCCGTGGGGTCCCCATCCACAAAAATCATATATATATATATATATATATATATATATATATATATATATATATATATATATATATATATATATATATATATATATATATAGGTGAATTCTCAGTACCTATGAAAATTTTTGGGTAAGTTTTACACTGCATCTGTGTGGTCCAATTATATATTACCACCTCGGTTTAGTGTGACACATCATTTTGACTTTGAATGACCCATCAATGTTTATTTAAAACACCTTCCAATATTTCTCTTTTATCTTTTGACCCAAGAGGACCTTATTGCAAAAAACAAAAATTGAAACCCCTTCACCTTCACCAGTCTCATCCACCATGACCACCAGTCTCATCCACCAAGACCATTTGCAGCACCACCACCTCCAAACGATAACTACCATCACCTCTGCAACCAAGGACAGCCAAGCTCCCATCAGATCTAAGCCAAGCACCACCGCTTCCTCTGCCGCAAACCGCCACCCACTGCCATCGCGAGCCACCATGGATCCGCCTCAAACCACCACAAACCATAACGTGCGAGCCTTCCTCAGCGCAATCCCATCACAGACTCGCCACGTCCTAGACACGAACCACCGCGCCCCATAGCTTCTCCACCCATCGCCGCGTTGTGACGTCGTCCGCCGTCACGCCGCCATCACGACTCCTCAGCGAGTTGCACTTTAGACGTTGCAGCCCATTGCTGGTTTATGGTGTGTGGGTGAAGGCCATTTTGGGTCAGCTAATGGCCCAAACAAAATTTTATTGGAAGTGGTGGTGTTGCAAATTGTCATGGTGGATGAGACTAATGAAGGTGAAAGGGTTTAATTTTTGTTTTTTACAATAAGGTCCTCGAGTCTAAAGTTAAAACAGAAATATTGGAAGGGGTTTTAAACAAACATTGGTAAGTTTTCAAAGTAAAAAATGGTGTGAAACACTAAAACTGAACTTGCATTCAGGGATGGCTCGCACGTTATGGTTTGCGGTGGTTTGAGGCGGATCCATGGTGGCTCGCGATGGCAATGGGTGGCCAGATTTGCGACAGGAGCAGTGGTGCTTGGCTTAGATCTGATGGGAGCTTGGCTGTCCTTGGTTGCAGAGGTGATGGTAGTTATCGTTTGGAGGTGGTGGTGCTGCAAATGGTCTTGGTGGATGAGAGTGGTGGTCATGGTGGATGAGACTGGTGAAGGTGAAGGGGTTTCAATTTTTGTTTTTTGCAATAAGGTCCTCTTGGGTCAAAAGATAAAAGAGAAATATTGGAAGGAGTTTTAAATAAACATTGATGGGCTGTCAAAGTCAAAATGATGTGTCACACTAAAACTGAGGTGGTAATATATAATTGGACCACACAGACAGTGTAAAACTTATCCAAAAATTTTCATAGGTACCAGAGAATTCACCATATATATATATGGAGTGTATCAAGTGAGAACTCCTCCTTAATGTGAGAAATAAGAACTATCAATAAGAGCCATTAGATGACAATTAAAAGAAATTAATGGACCAGATTATACAATCACACTAAACATCACATGACCTCCTCCATTCCCCTCTCTTTCAATCCAGAACGGTGCTGCCCCTTGAATATGCATGAACACAACGTATCGGCCTCTCTCGACGCAACCTGCAATCCTACTGTCCAGTTATGAGTAAATAGCCAAAATGATTCCTGAAATTGTGAGGTCGTGTCAAGTTGGTCCCTTAAATTAACGAAATTTCAAAAAGGTCCCTGAAACTGTCAAACATTGATCAAGTTAGTCCCTCCGTTAGTCAGGGTTCGTTGACACCGTTAACGGCGCTTATGTGGCACGTTAAGTGCCCATTTGGCTGCCAACTCATCCTGCCACGTAAGATGGGCACTATACACGCATATTTGAGGGACCAAATTGATACAGGGACCAAATTGACACTCGATTTTTTTTTCAAAAACCCTAACGTTCATCTTCTTCTTCCCCAACGTCTCTGGTTCGTCTCTCTGACTATGTTATCGATAACATAGTGTCAATTTAGTCCCCAAAATATGCAACTTAAAATAAAAAAAAGTCCCTGAAATTTCATATATGAAATCAACTCAGTCCCTGCAAAAGCCAGCTTACCCTCTGCACTATTTGTTGTGATGGTGGTGGAGCCTGCATTTGTGGTGGATTGGCCTGAACTTGTGCTGGAGGATCTTGTACTTGTTGCTGCACTTGTGGTGGTACATCTTGAGATTGCACTGGCTCAATAGTAGGAGCAGTTTGTGTTAATGGTATCTCAGACACTAAATCCTCTTGTCCTTGAGTTGATGTCTTAGCTTTAGGTTTTTTAGGAACTCCAGTGTTCATGCATCCCCTACTGTTATGGCCCTTGATGCCACATCTTGAGCAACTAAAGTTAGGACATGACCTCTTCAGCTTATGACCACACACGGGTTCCTCATTTCCATCCTTCCTTCCCTTCGTCTTGAGTATGGTAACGATGAACCACCACCCATCGGCATCCCTTTTGTGTAGTTGCAGTTGGAGAGAGCGAGAGAGAGAAATAGAAACAGACGAAGGATAGAGAGTGAGAGAGACGAACCAGAGACGTTGGGGAAGAAGGAAATGAACGTTAGGATTTTTGAAAAAAAAAATGAGTGTCAATTTGGTCCCTGTATCAATTTGGTCCCTCAAATATGCGTGTATAGTGCCCATCTTACGTGGCAGGATGAGTTGGCAGCCAAATGGGCACTTAACGTGCCACATAAGCACCGTTAACGGCGTCAACGAACCCTGACTAATGGAGGGACTAACTTGATCAACGTTTGACAGTTTCAGGGACCTTTTTGAAATTTTGTTAATTTGAGGGACCAACTTAACACGACCTCACAATTTCAGGGACCATTTTGGCTATTTACTCGTCCAGTTATTATTGTTAATATTAAATATTTTTTAACATTGAAAAATGGTCAATCTGAAGATTATGAACACGGTTAGGTTAGGTATGTGTAAATAAATTGAAATTGAAATTGCGGGAGGGATGTCTGAAATTGAAGTATTGTGATAAAGCCGGTAAGGAAAATTGAACATGGAGGTGTTTTGTAATATTGAGAAAATTTTGGTGATGATAGTGGAATGAAAACCCTGGGTTCAGCTTTGTACAGAAACGGAGAAACCCCGTCAAGTTCAGTAAACCATTCTCTCTCTTTTATTTGTTTAAATGCACGTGAATTTTTAACATAATTATATAATCTGGTCGGTTGATTTCTTTTAGTTATGATTCAATGACTCTTATTAATAGTTTTCATTTCTTACATTAAGGAGAAGTTCTCACTTGATACACTATATATATATGTATATATATTATTTTATTAAATTAATAAAAGAAACTTAAAGTATAAATCATTTACGTATCAAAAAATTCAGTCTCAAACACAATTATCAAACCTATCATATCAAACCTATCACTCTATTAAATTAAATCCATATACAGATTTTTCTGTAAATTCTTGAAAGAAAAAGTGGATCGAGGGTTATAGAGTTCAAAAGCAAGTGTAGAAAGAGCAATCGAATGTCTTCCACGATGCTGGAAACAATAAGATAAGGTTGAGTGGATTTAATCCAATTTAAAGGGAGATTGTAGTGAAGGAAAGATAGGTGTTGAGAACGAGGAACTTATGATTTGGATTTGAACCAGTTACACTTTCAATGTCGGGGATGTGGGGAAAGGGGACGAGGGAGAAATACTCCCCGTAATGGGGATTGGGGAGGAAAATAGGGGATGGGGACGAGGAGCGGGAGGGTACTCCCTGCCCCCGCCCCGCTCTATTGACATCCGTACTTTCAATCTTTTAACTATTATTTGTCAAAAATGCAACAAACTGTTACCACATCAATTCTTGATTTCACATAATCTTTTGTACTTACTACTAGTGTTTTGACCCGGGTCATGCATGGGAAATATGCTATTTTTTTAAAATTTCATAAAAAAATATGTAATTGTTGACTTTATATATATATTTTTAAAAATTTGTGTGGAGAATTATATACCAAAAATTGTTATTAAATTGTTTTATCCGAACCTTCGATCACAAAGTTGTTAGAACCAAAGTGGTTTTGGCTAAAATAATCTCTTAAGTTTTGATGTTAACAAAAAGGTTAAATTTGTATGGCAAAGTTATGTCAAAGATCTAACTTGTTTATTCTAGCTTGCAGGTTTGTTAAAGTAGTGATAGATGAGGAAACCTGTATTTAGCTTCTTAGTTTTACTAAGAAACTGTATCGGTTTTAAGTTCTCAATCGCTAGACGAGTCTTCAAAAACATGGAAAAAATTCTGAGTCTGTAAGGTTATCGCTAGACGAGGTTTTGAAAATTGGCGAAGGTAAAGAGTCTAAGCCTATGTGTAAAATGAGTAATAGGCGAGAAAATTAATAACTCTCAGAAAAATAGCAAGTCCAAAGACTTGAATCTAGACGAGAAGTTAACTAGATGCAATCATCAGTAGACTCCTGTTTATTTACATAGTTAAAATTGCGCGTCCACAAGTCATTGAAATTGAACCCGTCTATTAGATGTGAATTTATTTCAAATGATTGTATATTTAATACGAAGGAACATATGTCTGTTTTCCCTTGTTGCTTCAATTGTTTACTCTTTGTTTCTTGAGATTAGAAACATAGTACCATCGATAACAGAAACCCTTGAACTCTGACACTTATATTGCTGTAAAGTTAAACCAAGTACAAAGAAGGAAAGTCAGAAAGCAACCTTCGGTACAACAGGGAAGTGACATCACTACTTTGAGCATTCCTCTGATAACCAAGAGCACTTCTCCAAGAAGCATATAAAGCTATCAGTCTCAACGGATCTCAGCATTAAATGCTATCTCTAAACGGATATTTACTCAAGACTGTTGAAGAAAAGATGAAGATGTCTATATATAGTAGACGACCCAAAGAGAAGAAAGGACTTGATGTTGTGAAATTTTCTTAGTGTCAGATCTCTGATCAAATTTCATTTGAATATTTTCAGTTGTATTCGTCCTCATCTTAAACTTTCATATTCTCACACACAGTGAGTTCATAGATCAAAATCTTAAATCTCTTTGTTAGAGTTAGAGCCTGAAGAGGCTTGGTAGAGAAATAATACTTGTATCCTGAAGAGGTGTTGAATACTTTTAATCTATTTGGATAATAGTGGATAAAACCTTCAAGCAGAAGGGACTGGACGTAACTCTCTGTTGAAAGTGAGTGAACCACGATAAATCACTTGTGTGAATCTTCTATCCCTATCTTTTACAGTCTTTGATTATAATAACTATGGGGATTTGGATATGAGTTTGTTAACTCTTTAAAAAAGGTTTTCTTGTTTGTGTGTATTTATCTTGTTTTGCTTGCAAAAAGGTTCAAGAAAAGGATTTTTTGAAAAAACTGTTAAGAAACAGAATTCAACCCCCTTCTTGTGTTTCCCTGTGTCAACTTCAGTTGGTATCAAAGCTCAGCCTCGAAATGGTTGAGCATCTAACAAGTGCTGAGGGAGTACGATCCAACAAGCAATGGATACAGAAGGACAAGCAATCAACATACTACTCTTTGATGGTAGTGATTATGACTACTGGAAAGAGAGAATGATGGCTTTTATTGATGCACAAAATGTGGATATCTGGGAGTTGATTGAAACTAGCTATATTGAGCCAAGAAGTGATGCTGGAACTGCTATTCCTAGAGCTCAATGGACACCAGAGCAGAAGACTCAACATCAACTCAATCTGAAAGCTAAGCACTACCGGATGTGTGCTATCACCAGATCTGAGCATGATAAAGTCCATAGTTGTAACACAGCTAAGGAAATATAGGATACTCTAGCCCTAGCTCATGAAGGGTTATCCCAAGTCAAGGAGTCAAAGATAAGCATGTTAGTTCACCAGTATGAGTTATTCAAAATGGCTGAACATGAAACCATAGATCAAATGTTTGGAAGATTCCAAACTATCACCAATAGTCTTAAATCTCTTGGAAAGACATAGGAGAATAGAGACCATGTCAGAAAATTTTTGAGGAGCTTACACAAACAGTGGAGACCTAAGGTCACTGCTATTCAAGAGACAAAGAACTTCAATACTCTCACTCTAGAAAAGCTTCTTGGATCTCTCAAAGTCCATGAGCTTGAACTCAATGAAGAAGAGAGTATCAGAAAAGGAAAGTCTATTGCCCTAAAGGCAAAGAAAGCTAGCTCATCCAAAGTTCTCAAAGCTGAGGAATCCTCATATGAAGTTGACCCTTCTGACAGTGATGAAGGATCTGATGAGGATGAACTGTCTTTCATTTCCAGAAAGATTCAACATATGTGGAGAAAGAAATGTAGTTTCAGAAGGAAGCAGTTTACAAGAAGCATTTGATGAGTTGTTACACAACTCGTCCGTTCTGTCACATGAATATAAAAATCTCAAAAAGAAAATTTCAAGGTTCACTAATGAATATGATAAAGTTTGTATGGAAAGACAACCTTTTGGAAATGAAAACAAGAATCTTGAGTCAGAGAATGTCAGTCTAACTGACAGACGCTAAGTTGAGCCTGATGTCTCTTGTGAATTTGTAACATTGAAGAAAGATGTCACATATCTGACAGACACCCTGTCTAAATTTGTAGGTGACTCGGAAAAGTTAAGCCTGATACTACAGTACTCTAAGTCACCTCATGATAAGTCTGGCTTAGGCTATGACAAAGAGAAGCATGAAGCATCTCACAAAATATCAAAACCTCATGCACACCATAGAGTTTCTAAAACCCAACAACAACATACTAAAACAAAATCAAGCTCGTCCAACACCTACTGTAAAGTATGTGAAAAAAGTTGTCATGTAACATCTAAATGCATACATAATAGGAATATCAAACATGCTCATCCAGTGACTACTAACAAAAAAGGATCCAAGTACCTAAAGATAAGATTATACCTTTTGCAGATTTGCATAACAACAGGAAAGAAACACACATCTTGGTACTTGGACAGTGGATGCTCACATGACATGACGGGAGAAAGGGGTATGTTCCAAGACCTTAGACATAAAGATGGTGGCTGGGTTACCTTTGGAGGTAATCAGTAAGGAAAGATCATTGGAGTAGGTAAAACTTGTAAACATCCTTTTCCCTCCATTGATAATGTTCTGTTAGTTGTTGGTTTAAAACACAATTTGCTGAGCATAAGTCAATTATGTGATAGTGAGTTTGCTGTTTCTTTTGATAAGAACATGTGTAATGTCAAGATACCTGATGGATCACTATTATTCACTGCCAAGAGGCAAAACAATATGTATATGATTGACTTGGAGGACCTCTCAAATCAAAGTGTCTCATGTCTAGTGTCCATTGAAGATGAGGGGTGGATTTGGCACAAAATGCTAGGTCATGCAAGCTTGAAATTAATTTCAAAGCTAAATAAGCATAACCTCGTGAGAGGATTACCAAACCTTAAGTTCAAATCTGATGCTCTCTGTGATGCATGTCAAAAGGGAAAACAAGTCAAAGGTTTTTTTGAATCTAAGAATGTTGTTACTACCAATAGACCACTAGAGTTGCTACACCTTGATCTTTTTGGACCAACAAGGACTGCATTTGTTAGTGGTACGAAATATGGTCTAGTCATAGTAGATGACTACACTAGATGGACATGGGTTATGTTCCTAGCTCACAAGGATGAGTTATTCAGGGTCTTCTCTGTATTCTGTAAACGTGTACATAATGAAAAAGGCATGTGTATCACTTCTATCAAAAGTGACCATGGGGGAGAGTTTGAAAATGAGCTATTTCAAAAGTTCTGTGAAGAAAGTGGTATACTTCACAACTTCTCAATACTTAGAACACCATAACAAAATGGTGTGGTAGAGAGAAAGAACAGATCTCTTCAAGAGATGGCTAGAACTATGCTCAATGACAACTCTATCCCTGGACACTTCTGGGCTGAAGCTGTTAATACTGCCTGCTACATTCAGAACATAATATACATAAGACCAATTCCAAATAAGACTCCCTATGAATTATGGAAAGGTCGAAAACCCAACATATCATACTTTTATCCTTTTGGTTGTAAATGCTTTATATTAAATACAAAGAATCAACTTGGTAAATTTGATGCTAAGGTAGATAATGGAATTCTGTTAGGTTATTCTGAGTCATCTAAAGTCTTTAGGGTTTACAATTCTAGAACCTTAGTAGTTGAGGAATGTATACATGTCACATTTGATGATAAACAGCCTGATAAGAAATTATCAGAGCTTGATGAAGCTTTTGCAGATTTGAATATCAAAGATTCTGAAAATCAAGTAAACATCAAGTCTGATGGTCAAGTAGATGATCAACAACAACCTGAGTCAGAAACTTCACAACAAGAAAATGTTCAAAGATCATGGTACTTCAATAATCATCATCCTCAAGATCAAATCATTGGAAGTCCCAGTGATAGGCTAAGAACCAGATCAACTTTCAGAGAGCAAGATGATTCTGCTTTAGTCTCCGAGTTAGAACCAACGACAGTAGACGAGGCTTTACTGGACGAGGGCTGGATTCTGGCAATGCAAGAGGAACTCAACCAGTTTGAAAAAGTTTGAATTCTTGTGCCTTTGCCAAAGAACAAATCAGTTATTGGAACCAAATGGGTCTATGAAAACAAGCTTGATAAAAATGGTAAAGTGGTAAGAAATAAAGCAAGATTTGTCGCTCAAGGTTACTCACATGAAGAAGGTATAGACTACACCGAAACCTTTGCTCCTATTGCTAGACTAGAAGCAATTCCCATATTATTATCATTCACTGCACATCATAATATCATGCTACATCAAATGGAAGTAAAGAGTGCATTTTTACATGGCTTTATAAATGAGGAAGTGTATGTTATTCAACCTCTGGGTTTTGAAAGTGAAATCCATCCTAAACATGTATATAAGTTAAAGAAAGCTTTATACGGCCTCAAACATGCTCCTAGAGCTTTGTATGAAAGGTTAAGTTCATTCTTGATGGACAATGGATTCAGTAGAGGAAAGGTTGATACAACTTTGTTTAGAAAATCCAGCAAGTCCAGTTTTATTATTATTCAAATATATGTTGATGACATAATCTTTGGTGCTACTAATGAATCTCTATGCAAAGAGTTTTCTAAGCTAATACAGAAAGAGTTTGAAATGAGCATGATGGGAGAACTCAAGTTCTTCCTTGGACTTCAAGTTAAACAAACAGTGGACGAGGTGTACATCCATCAAACCAAGTACACAAAGGATCTTCTAAAGAAACTCATGATGGATGACTGCAAACCTATGAACACTCCTATGAATCCCACGTCCATGCAGAACAAAGATGATAAAGATAAAAAGGTAGACCAAAAGGTATATAGAGGTATGATAGGATCTCTTCTATGTGTTACTACCTCTAGACCTGATATTATGTTCAATGTATGTTTGTGTGCTCGCTTTCAATCTGATCCTAGAGAATCTCATCTATCAACAATTAAGAGAATATTTAGATACTTGAAAGGTACTACTAATCTGGGTTTGTGATTTAAGAAAAATGATGATTACAGATTAGTTGGTTTTTGTGATGCTGACTATGCTGGAGATGGAATTGAAAGAAAAAGTACTAGTGGAGGATGTCACTTCATTGGAGCTAACCTAGTCTCATGGTCAAGCAAAAGACAAAGTACCATTGTGTAACATCCCTGGTTGCTCTATGGATTGACGACTGTCCCCACAGACCAACATGGGTCTTTTCAGCGTGCTTTGTCCTCACTCACACGCTTCCTGGGAAAACTTCCCAGGAGGTCACCCATCCCAGAATTGCTCCAAGTCAAGCACGCTTAACTGTGGAGTTCTTAAGTGATGGGCTCCCTAAAAGAAGATGCATCTTGTTAGTATAGGTAGTATCAATCAATTCATATAAGCCTTCCTCAACTGTATAGTCCCATACCTACACAGTCTTTAGGATCCCTCGCATTCGGGTGTGTAATCGGTTCATTCATGTGTCCCTCCGCCTAGAAAAGCCTACCAGGAGCCGCTCCTTGTCCGTGCCTTCTTGCACCGGCGACCACTCCCCGCCCTCGTCGGCACCCGGGTGTTACACATTGCATTATCAACTACTGAAGCTGAGTATGTTTCAGCTGCAAGTTGCTGCTCACAACTTCTATGGATCAAACATCAATTGGAGGACTACAATGTATTTGTAAGTAGTATTCCACTCATGTGTGATAATATTGCTGCAATAAATCTATCTTAGAATTCAATCTTACATTCAAGAGCTAAGCACATTGAGATTAAACATCATTTTATTAGAGATTATGTGCAAAAAGGTGTTATTGATATACAATTTGTAGACACTGACCATCAATGGGCAGACATCTTTACTAAAACTCTTGTTGAGAACAGATTTATTTTACAAGAAAACATCTTAACATGATCTGTGTGGATTGAATGTGCGTCCGACGTTTATCGCGTCTATTGCATGTTAAATGTGCGTCTAATGCTTACCTTGTCCATTGACTGTCTGCATGCTCTTATCTGACTCGTCTATGCTATATATTATCACGTGCATTTATTTTGTCTCAAAGATATATTTAATTAAAATTCTCTTTGCTGAGTTAGTTACTTCCATCAATCTCATCACTTGCATTTTACAGTTTCGAAAAACCCGCGTCGTGTCAGCATTCAATGCATGTCTCTTCACACGTCTATCTTTTCTTTTCTTTTTGAATTATTTCCAAAGAAAAACTCTTCACATTTCAAACATTCTTAAGCAAGACGTTTCCCTCTGAAAAATCTTTACTCTCTCTGATCTTGAAATCCCTTGCAAAGAACTCTCTGTTTCCACTGCTTCTCAAACCCTAACTCTCAAAACTCAAACAATGGCTTCTTCAACCACTGTTTCAACTTACAATGTTAACAAGTTGAACATCGGTATTGAATACCACTTCGAGTTTGGGATTCTGAAAGAGTACAACATTGACGTAAGCAAACACATCACTGCTACTGGATTGGGAGGTCTCTTCATTGAGAATATCTCGGTGTACCCAGACCTAATTAGGGCCTTCTGGAGGAACCCTCGTGTGACTAACTCTGAGATCCCTGCTGAAGTGTTAGGAAACAGGGTGGTTGTATCTGAAGCAACCATTGCTGCTACTGTTAATTGTGCCCAGGAAGGGCTAGTTATCTCTGACAAATGGGAAGAAGAGTTAGGTGGACCAGAGGTCATAGCTGCATTTCTAATGAGGTATGATAAAGTAAGAAATCATTCTTGGATAGCTGTGAAGATGAAGGATGAGGTTCACATCCTTCACCAGATTTTGAACAAGACTGGGTCCAAGGACAACCTCTCCTCCTTGCATAAATTATGTCTCTGTCATTTGTTAACTGAGACCAAGGTCAACCTGCTTTGCATTCTCTTTGGAAGATTAAGAGAATATGTTATTCACAAGGAAAAGGCATCTGCAATCCCTTTCTGCCACCTACTATCAAAAATCTTTAAGGCTCAACAGGTTTATGCTACTTTGGAGGCCAAGACTCCTGAGGAACAAGCTGAAATCCTCAAGGTGAAAGGCATGTCTGCCTTAGTATTTGGTAAAGTAAACTTGACAAACATGAAGCTGAGTACTGTTGCTTAGGTGGAACTGGCCACAAAAGAGGAAATGCTGAAGGTCAAAGAGGAACGTATAGAGCTCAATGAAGCTGAGACTCTTGTCCTGAAAAAGAAAAATGTTGGACGACGAGCCAACACAACTCGTCTAGCAGGAGCCAAGAAGCCTGCTGCTGCTGGAGTGGTCATCAGGGAAACAAGGTCTGATGCACCACAGACTGTTCCAAGACAGAAGAGTACCAGGAAGGTGATCCTGTCCCACAATGAATCAGATGATGAGGACAATGTCCCCATAGGATCAGTTTTGAAGAAACAGAAGCAAGCTGCTGCTACTGCTGTTCCAGCAAAACCTAGGCAGCAACCCTCAAGAAAAGCTAAGTCAGTTGGGTAACATAAGCGCTCGTCCACTAAAGTAACAGAAACACTCGTTCACTAAAGTAACAGAAGTGCTCGTCCAACCGAAGTAACAGAAGTGCTCGTCCAACTGAAGTAACAGAAGCGCTCGTCCACTAAAGTAACAGAAGCGCTTGTCCACTAAAGTGACAGAAGCGCTCTTCCACTAAAGTAACAGAAGCGCTCGTCCACACAAGTCTCTAGACTTGCTAAGTCCTTAATGAGAAGCTCCGTCCAATGATGTGGCATATGGAGCTTGTCTACTAGGTTACTATGTGTTTCAGTACTTCTGTCTGCTGACGTGGCAAGATGGATGCGCTTATTTTCAAAACTACACCCCTGTACGCGAATGCTATAAGAACTGATGTAAAATCTTAATTCAAAACTTCAAATCTTCTGAAACCCACTCTTTCTTCACCTAATTCCGCAACCCTAGCAGAGCTAACCTTAATCCTTCTTGTACCCAAACCAACCCTAATATGACAAGAACCAAAAACAGTGGATCTTCACCCTCAAAAGCTGCTGAGAAGAAGAGGAAGGAAATGGAAACTTCTAAGTCAGTGGAGAAGAAGAAAGGAGTTGAAACTTTAAAGGCTCCTGAGAAAAAGAGGAACAAAGGAAAAGAAGTGGAATCTTCCAAAGAAAAGGAAGTCACTGAAAGTGCTGCTCCAACTTCATGCATGGACAATGATGCTTTTCTTCAAAGGCATTTTTCTTCTGATGAACAAAAGGAATTCTTTAAGCAAAACTTCAGATATAGAGAAATTCTTGAACCTTGGGTAATGGATGTAAAATATTTTGAGGATAATGAGTTTAACTTTCCTGAAATTATAGTCTGTCAAAAGCTCACTGAGTTTGTGCAAAATCAGTTTGACTATCACCCCTTACTGATCAAAGTCTTTTACTGGAATTTTGAAATGAATGCTAATGGAATTAGCTCTGAAGTTAAGGGAATTAAGATAAAAATGTCATTAGAGGAATTCAGCAATCTTGCTAACCTACCTTACTATGGACCTAGCATTGCTGGAAATGGTCCCAAATTTGAGTGGTATAATGAGTATGATAAAGAACTGGCTAGACCAGATTTAGTTACCTCTATTGAACCTGAAGGTAGAGTTACCTATACCAGTATAATGAGTGTAGAGGATAGACTTCTGCATTATGTTATCTGCAGAATTTTAATTCCAAGAGGAGGAAATCACTCTATTCTACAAAACTATGATTTAATGCTTATGTGGGCTTTGCTGAATGAGAAGCAAATCAGCTGGGGGTATTGTGTTGCTGCACACATGATAGAATGCAAGAAAAGCAAGATGATGCTTGCCTACCCTGCACCGGTCTGCATAATCCTAGCTCATTTTATTGTTCCTTTTGATGGAGAAGAAAAGAAGCTTGCAAGAAGAATAACTCACAAGTTTGGTGAAGAAATTGTGAGCAAAATGAAACTGAAGAAAGAAGATGGATAAGGAAAGCTGGAAACAAGGAAACTACTGCAGCTGGTACTTCAACTAGACAAGAAAATGCACCTTCTGATTTTTGTTCAGAAACTGATGAAAATGCTCGAAAATGTTGAGGAAAATCAGAAGAAAAATAATGAAATTGAAATGGTTGCAATTGCTGAAGTGAATGAAAGGATAAAAAGGGCAGAAAAGGACATTAATAAACTCAAAGTTGCCCCAGGAGTTGACTTTCATTTCCCTGCACCTCCAACTAAAACAGAAGAAGATGTTGATGTTGCAAACATTGCAAGAGCTGCTGTGAAGGAAGCTGAGAACACCCCTGCTGAACCATCACCTAAAGGCCGAAACAAAAGAAAATCACAAAAGAAAAAACTAGTTCTAGGAATTCATAGGAAATAGAACTTAGTTTTTGAAAGGTAAAATGCCTAGATTGGTTTGGTGAAGGTCTTAGACGTAAGTTGGGCATGGGTGATGAAACCAGGTTGTGGGAGGATGTTTGGGTGGGAGACAAATGCCTTAAAGAGCTTTTTCCTAGGCTATACTACATTTCAGAATAAAGGAATGTAATACTGGAAAGTTGTGGACATTGGAGTCAGGAGGTTTGGGTGTGGGATCTTAAGTGGAGAAGAGGTTTGTTCGTGTGGGAGGAGGAACTTTTCCAGATTTTTCACAATTTGTTGAGGTCGGTGGGCTTGGTTAGGATTAGAAAAGATGGTTGGGTTTGGAGTATGGATGCCTCATATATTATGCAACAAAATCTGGGTATTACCACTTAGTTCGGAAGGCTAACTCCAACCTCCAGATGTCGGTTACTGATGCAGAGGCCTTTAAGGTGTTGTAGAAGTGCAAAGTTCCAAACAAAATTTTGGCGTTTTTATGGCAAGCGTTTAGAGGCAGGATTCAGACTAAGGATAATTTGTTCAAAAGAGGTGTAATGGTGGATGATGGCAATAATAAGTGTCTTTTGTCATAGTAGTTCTGAAGATACTCAACATTTGTTAATCTATTGTATGTTCTCTCAACGAATTTGGAATATAGTGTATGAGCGGTTAGGTGTGTCCGTAGTGCAACCAAATAATCTGGTGGAACATTTCCTGCAACATAGAGGATTATTCGGTGGAAAAAATAGGAAGAGCAGAGGCAACTTCATTTTGCATGTGGTGGTTTGGACTCTAGGGAATGAAAGAAACTCGATGATTTTTTGTAATCAGTCACCCGATATAACCATAATTTATGATCTGAATATGTGTCGTTCATGGAATTGGTTCTCAGCTTCTACAGAGGGAATTATCAGGTTTTCGGATTGGTGCATTTGTCCCTTGGAATGTGTCAAATAGAGCTAGCTTCTTACTGTTGTGTGATTGACTGTTTGTCGGACTTTCTGTGGTTTTTCAGGTTTTTGCTTTAGCTGTCTTTAGTTTATGTTGCTGCAGGTTTTTCCTAGTGTTCTATGGTGCCTCTAAGTCTCCTTGACTTTAGAGGGACTTTGTTTCTCCAATATGGTACTAAGGAAGATTTCTATGATGAAGTTTGTTTCATGTGGAAATCTGTGTCTTTTGACCTCGATATGTTGCACATAGGTTAAATGTGTTTTAAAATTCCAACATCCTTGATTGGTAATGTGTTGCTGTCGTGTTATAGTTACGTAGTTGTCCATCTAACTTGCTGGTTGGTTCATTTTATTGTGGGCTACAGTCGCGACATTTCTCTATTACTTCGGTTCTATTTAGTGCTGATATGCTTCTAGTACTTGCTATATCCTGATGCCACGTCTGGTTGAGAATTGGTTGTATACATGGTTTTGGGGCTTGGTTTAGTTTCAGTTATATACTAGGATTGTAATCTTGTTGTAATTAGTTGTTTTGGTGGCTCCTTTAGGGGTGTGGACATGTAATTTGGATGAGTATCCCTAGTGCTCTTATTAATCCATTTTTGATTTATCAAAAAAAAAAATCCTAAATTCTTCTAGGCTTTCTTTCTTGGTGAATGGCAAGTCTGTTGGATATCTATCTTGTAAAAGGGGTGTGACGCAAGGAGATCCTCTATCCCGACCCCTTACTTTTTTTGTCTTGTTGAAGATGTTCTTAGTAGGAGTATTTCCTACTTGGTTGAATCAAATCAGTTGCAGCCAATGGTGAGTCCTAGAGGAGTCGCTGCACAAACTCATATCCTCTATGCAGATGATATTCTAGTTTTTGTAAAGGAACTAAGCAGAACTTGAGGAAACTAATGCTTTTGTTTAAAGCCTATATGGTGAGGTTTCTGGTCAGCACCTTAGTTTTCCTAAATTCAAGTTCTTTGCTGGCTCTATTAATGCTATAAGATTGAATGTCATCTCCGATACCCTTGGTTTCTTATCTGGGCAATTTCCTTTCTCTTATCTTGGAGTTCCAATCTTTAAAAGGAGGCCTAAAGTTTCATATCTGCAGCCAATAGTAGATAAAATCAAGGCTAAGCTATCTTCTTGGAAGGGATCTCTTCTATCAATAATGGGAAGGGTCCAGTTAGTGAATTCTATAAAAAATGGCATGCTGTTGTACAGTTTTCATATCTACTCTTGGCCTATATCTTTAATAAAGTCTGTTGATAGATGGATAAGGAATTTTGTGTGGTATGTGATGTGCATACCAAGAAGATTGTCATAGTAGCTTGGAGGAAAGTTTACTCAACTTGCAATGAAGGAGGTCTTGGATTAAGGTCCATTAGAGCTATTAATGAAACTGCATTGTTAAAGCTAAGCTGGAACATTATGTACTCCAATGCTTCTCGTTTAAGGAATCGGACAAGGATTAAGCAGGTATGATGGCTTAATCTTGTTTGTTAAGTGCTAATGAGTCAGTATACTAAGTTTGAAGTTGATCGGACTTAAACCGGACTCAAAGTACACCGAAACGTGTGAAATCGGGCAACCGACATCAGTGGGAACACTCTAGCGTTCCATGTCCAGAGCTCAAGCATTCTGGAAGGAGTGACACTTGGAAACACGTGTAAAAATGGAGGCCAAGTGGCAATCGGGGTGCCATGCTCAAGCGTGGCCAGGCCAGCGCTCCAGCGCTGCCACGCTCGAGCGTGGGGTGACTGGCACTCGAGTGCCTAGTGCACCACCTAACCCTACTATCTTCTTCTTCTCTCTTTGCATGGAAAGTTCCTTATTCTAGAGTGAGAAAGTCCACTTCGGAGAGATTCGCTCGACCATTTTCGATTTCGGCTTTGGTTACGTGTTCAGGGCGACGAGCACGTCACATACATACCTTTGATTCGTCAAATAGTGGAGGTAATGCTCGAATACCTAACACGTCGACACGTCGGCATTGTCATTTGCCTTATTTTGTGAATCTTGCCTCGATTCTGGCTTTGTCTGTGAAACTATTGCAAGATTAGGATTTATGACATTATCGGGACTCTGTCCATGTGTTCAGGACAAATTTCGGAGCGCTGAGGCGTTCGTCACTAGTGAGGCAATAGCTGTTCTAGGAGGGGGATGCACGTATTCCAAGGCGTGGATGCTACGTTACGACTGTCTAAAGTGGGGAAAAAGTATCTGACAAGCCGGGGAGGCAAACGTAGTATTATGTATTATGGTATATGCGTAGGGTGCCCCAGACCCTACTAGTTGTCAAGTAGCTTGCGATAATTAAATCTCTATTGAAACTGATTTTTGATATTGTATACTAGATTTAAATATGGCATGCTTATCGATGTAGGACTGCTTTATCGTTTTACGTGCATATGCTGAGGTTGTTTGCTTTACTGCTTATTATCGTTGATGGTTTTGTTGCTGGTTGACGTGTGATGTTTGCTATATATATATATGTGTGTGTGTGTGTGTGAGTGTGTGTGTGTGTGTGTGTGTGTGTGTGTGTGTGTGTGTTTATGCGTGATGCCATGTTTCTAGAAATAATGTTAAGTTATTCTCTGATGTTGAGATTGATAATCTAATGTTGTTGGCGTTGATGCCGTTGAGGTTGTCTGTTTGGTTGTTGTGTTGTTGAACACCTTAGTTGACACCCTGAGTGTACTGTGACTGTGAATGTGATATGAGAGCGGTATATGAGTACCGAGTTGAGGTTGTGGATGCCGTGTGCATCGTAATGCGTGTAAGTGAAAGATTGTACCGGTGTCAACTTAGGTTTGTGTTGCATTGAATATTACCAAAGTGGCGAGCCGTGTGACTGGGAGTCATGCGAGGTTAGTGGGACGGTTCAGGGAACCTTAGGGATGTAGCCGGGTTCGGATCGACCGACAGTGGCCAATGGATTGAACCCATTATGTCGTGGTCTCCGGTGGTACTCGACTATCTCGACGTCTAGGCCCGGAGTGATCCAGTCTATGGTGGACGTTCCGAGGAGACCAAGATACCCCTATTGGAGTTGAGCTCATAGGGGGAAGTACCCTTATTGGTCACGGCGAACGGAACTGTTACCAGGACAAACCAGCTGACATTCTATGGGCGACGATATGCCCGTTAGAGATAGATAATGTTTGGGGGATTAGTATCCCTAGTATGAGAGATCGACCGACATGCATAGGAGTGTGACTCCTTAGATGGTTTACCCTAGTTGGATAATCGAGGTTGACTGTGTAACACCCCATTTTTCGTATAAGTCTTTAAACGCCTTTATATGTTTGCTATGTATGTTTGTATGATGCGTAGTTACTAGGAATATGCCTAAGAAATGTTAAAAATGGGCTAAGTGGAATTTTGAGGCTTAAAATCCCATTCTGGTACATGAGCACGACCTTGCTCATGTCCAGCTTGCCTGTGCTTGTCAGGCGTGTTCAGTGGCTACTGGAGCCATGTCAGAAATACGCTCGTATGATGGAGTTTTTGTCTGCCCGTGCTTAACGAGCACGACCTCATGCTCGAGTTAAGCACGACCGTGCTTAGTGGGGAGCACGACCGTGCTTAGTGGGGAGCACGACCGTGCTCGGGTCTTAAGTTATATAAACAGAGGAGTCAGCGTGGGTTACGAGTGTTAACCCTCAAATTGACACTTTAGGCAATCCTAGTGTGACAAAACCTTTCCTCTTTCCCTTCCTTTGAACCCTTTGAAACTCATAGTGTTCTTACGTCCGTTTGGGAGATAAGTCACGCGCTAGTGTCATCTAAGGTAATGTTAACGTCCCTCTATTAATTTATTTTCCTTGTTTTTGGATTTGAGATTAATTGGTTGTTCTTATGTTTTGACCAACGCTTAGGGAACTCGTTGAGCCGCTCGAGGGAACTCGCCGAGTCACTCGAGGGAACGTGTTTAGTTTGCTTGCGTTGTCGTTGTTGGGAATCTTCATATCGGGTATGGGGAGAAGGGCTAGTATGAATATGTAGGCTATGTGGTAGCATAAGATGAAGTGTTAACCCATGACCATGTTGCTTGCTATCTGTTAAATTGTTATCTTGCTCTATGCTTGTTTACGATATTGTTAATTGGCATGCTTATTGTTATTATAGTTGATAATGATGTCTTATGCCATGAATATGTTTGGATTGATGATGTTATGAATGAATTTTATGATGATAATATTGCTATGGATGTTTGACTTGACTGTTTGATTGATGTTGTGAGATGATGAACGATAATGTTATAAGACATTAAAAGATGTTAATAATGATGTAATAAGAATTAAGGGATAATTTCCCAATGTTCATAAGAATCGAACCATTAGTAATGAGATGCAAGGCGAATGCTTATTGGTATAGTAAGACCCTAGGCTTGATTATGAGTGTTTTAGGGACATTAATAACAAACAGGAATTAAAGGCTTAATTCTCCAATAAGTACAAGACATGGAGATTAATTAATGATAATGAAACTGATGTTGATGATTAGTAAAAACCAATAGGATTGATCTTCGGATACCCTAGGGAGCCTAGTAAGGGTTCTTCAACCCTTCTGCCCAGAAACAACACAGCCATACTCCAGCGAGCATTACCGTGCTTAATAGTTAGTACGATGGTGCTTGACTTAAATGTCGGCACGCCCGTGCCAGGGGAAGCACGACCATGCTCCCCTGCTCAAAACAAAATGCTGAAGACAAAACAGGGGTGTTTCACTCCAATTGTTCCTAATGATAAAGTAAGACACTGAACGAAGTAAAGGCAAGATAGATAACTTAATGAAGATTTAATGAAGAAACTAATTAACAAACGTTAAGACGTTGAAGTTGTACCTTGGTGCTTATTGGCCAAGGGGGAATTGATGCTTATTGGTCAAGGTGTTGAGCTCTGGTGCTTATTGGCCAGAGTGTTAAATGATGTTATACCTTGGTGCTTATTGGCCAAGGGAACCTTAATGCTTAATGGTTAAGGTTTTGAGCTTTGGTGCTTGTTGACCAGAGTGTTATTTAAAAACTAATGATTAAAGATTAAAGATGATGTTAAATCTTGGTGCCCATTGGGTAAAAACGTTAAACCATGACAAATGGTGTTGAAGGAGGTGGTGATCAAACGGTTGATTGTTTGTATGTATGCATTCATTCATGCACGAAGTTATTAGGGGATATACGACAACTGGGGAGCTCATCCGAGAGTAAGGCGATCTGACCGTCTGCGGTGATTCGTCCTAGAGTTAGGGAATCGTGTACACCCGCGAGGGTGCATCCGGGAGTAAGGTGCATCGGCTATCCTAGGGGTTCACCCATGGTATGGTGGACTGTCGGCATTGGTGCTTAATGGCCAATGTGGATATGTAACTCCAAAGTCGTATCCCCGGTATAGATGGATCCACATGCATTTGGAGTAGTGAGTCACATTGCATTATATAATTGATTTATGTGATATGCTTTGCAATGTTTGGTATGATGTGCCATGTTATACTTGGTATTTGTTGTATGATCATCTTGCCAACTATTCCTGTTGTTGTTATATATGTTTATATATATGCTTCTTACTCCCCATTCTTCCGTTCTTCGTTGGCATGTATCTTTTATACAGAGGACGGCGAGCAGCCATTTGAGTAGCGACTCTGAGGAGCCGCTACACTTAGTTTATGATTGTTTCAGTTTTAGTTTGTTTATCCGAGTTGTTCTATCGGATTATGGTTATACCAGCTCTGTATTGTGACATCGGGGTTGGGTTTGTTTTTATGGTTATATTTTCTGTAAAACTTGTTTTATATTTCAGCGTTACGACGTTCGTTTACAATGTGGTATCCTTGTCGTTGGTTTTTATTTTTTTTAATAAATGAGATGCATGTGTTTATATATTTAAAAATTATTTCCTTTTTATGTTATGCATTATAAATACATGCATGGTAGAAGGTGTCACAGACTGTGATGGTATGATTCGGGAGATGTTTGTTGTAGTGTTGACCGCTGTTTGATAGAATGCTTTACTATGTATTCATATCCCTGTTTTATGGCAGTGTTGAGATTCTTATCTCCCATCTTCTTTTCTTCCTCTTTCTGTGTATGTATCAGTTTGTCAGATGAGCAGCAGGCGTACGTCGATGGCGATCGGGCCAGAGCAGTGTCAGATGCACAACCTGCAGATGATTCTGCCGAGGGTCCAGACCCTGGGGGACTTTGAGATAGTATATCATGATGACTGTGGGTGGCAGATCGACCACTCATAGTTCTTCATGTGTTACGTCTGCCCGGTCAGCATCTATGTCTGTCTTGGAGGAGGACCTGGTATCACTATGCTCGGTTCTTACCGGATCTCTCAGTGATTGCCCTTCACAGAGATGTGGTATCCGTCACGTCAACGCGAGTTCCCGGATGACAGGTGGAACAGGAGGGAGCAGTCCGTGGTCCAGTATAGAGTTGCCAGAGTCTATAGAGGTAGGAGGAGGAGGAGTACGCAAACGTTGCACCGCTAAGTCTTTTATAAGATGGATGAAATAGACAACTATAAACACGATAAGGGGGGTTGAATTGTGTGTATTAGAATTTGAGCAAAGTTGAAAACTTTTCGCACACAGAAGCTTAGTTCAGACGAGTGGAAAGATACTGGACAGACAGGTGACCTGCCTGATGAAATTTTAACAGTCACTTAGGCAAACACACCACTTGATAAATGGATAAGAAAACTAAAGCAACTAAAGTGTTTATAAGGAAAGAGAGATTGACACAGCTATTTATCCAGGTTCAATCTTCAAAGCAAAGAGCTACGTCCAGTCTTTGATAGCACCAAGTTTTATCTACTATAACTGATAAGGTTACAGACTCTAAGTATTGTTTGCACTCCTAGCCTCTTCAGGCTCCAAGACAAGTATTCTTTGCACACCTAGCCTCTTCAGCCTCACTTAGATTTGTTTGAGAAATTTGGTTTGTAATAAATACAACTTCAGATAGACAGATCTTTCACTAACACTCAAAGAGTGGTTTAAATGTAAAGCTTAGGAAAGTCTGCGTAATAACTTCAAATGATTGACGAATACATAATGAAAGAATGAAGATATTAATACGTAGAGTAATGGCTCTTTAATGCTATATGTATTCTCTGTCTTCAACTTCAATGACTTCTGTTTTTATAGTCTTCAATTATTTAAGATCTGTTAGAGACATTCCCTCAGATGTTGGCTTCAAGAAGAACTTCATTAAATGCAATAGAGTCGTTCTGGGCAGCCATTAATGCAATAAGAACGTTGGTTGTACTCTAACTTAAAGGATCATGGCTTTATGTATCGTGAAACAGCCATATCAGATTTGTGCAGAGAACTTTTTGTACTTTGCTGAGTACATTTCCCTTTTCGTGAAAGGACCAGAGGTACTAGGAAATAAAGCATGTTGGAAGCATTCTTTAACTGGTCTTTGGTTCTGATAACCGAGGTTACCTGAGAGAGTAACTTCTGACTTTTCTTGATAAGCGCAAGACTGAGTAGGAGAGAAGGCTTCAAGTCTCTTTCTGATGGGACAACCAACAAAAGCTTGTTAGGTCCTTGGTTCTTCAACGAGTAACTTTACACGAGTGCAGGAACTCGTGGAGATACAAGTTGAAAACATATCTTGAAGGAAGTCAATAATCCTAGTCAACAGACAGGTTGACTTTCGCTTATTTAGACAGGTAGTTACTTATATGAGCAGACAGATGAATCTTACTGTTTTAATCTGCACACTAGATAGACATGTTAGCAACCAATATGAAGGTTAATTAAATCATTAACCAATGTTTAGTTCTCATCAAAACTTAGGAAAATGCACAACAGACATTTTAGAGACTTAACAATCTCCCCCTTTTTGATGATAACAAACATTGAGATGATTTAATGAACCTCAGAAAATATCAACAAAGAAAATAACATATATCAGACAGGTTGAAATTTTCCTAAGCGGACAGGTTATGCAGATGCTTGATCAGACATTAAGATTAATCATATAATCCGGTTACTTTAGTCACACATAAATTTTACTTGTTTTACTTTGAAATTATCAGAGCAATCTTACTTGCGATTTATCAGAGCAAATATAGCAACTATCAAAACATTATTTAATCAACATACTTTGCTCATATATTACTTTCTCATTAAGATCATTGACCGCGCTGTCGCCACGCGCCAAAAGAACGAGCGATTATGAAAATAATGTAGTATAGAGCGACAACTCGGATCGTCTCTCAAGGACTCTTTAGGTGTTGTTATTATTAACAGAAAAAGTTAGAAATGGGGGGTTTTGGATAATTGAAATAAAATAAAGAAAACAAAATAGAAAACAAAGCAGTTAAAGAGAGTAGCAAATGAACTAAAGACGATTAACCTACTGTTCTTGGTTTCCCACTATCATTGGTTCAAATAAATCCAAGCCCTAAGCAGATTCTAATCCCCTTTCAGTTGTAGCAACAATTAACAAACGAAATCACTACTACGGATATATGTTCCTATTCCCGAATTAAACAAACGGGGTTAAGCCCTCATGAACTAAACGAACATGAATGAACACACGCGAATTAAACAAACACGATTAAGTATAGGAACATAATATCACCGAAATGAATCAATACAACACTATACACTCCTGAATTAAACAAACAGAAATGTATAATATTGCATTGAAAAGAGAAAAGTAATAAAACAGGAAATTATAGAACCTCAAATGTAATAGAAACCCATCACAGTAGATTAATCTAGGAGACTAGTTCTCCATAACAAAAGAAAACAATAAACTAAGAAAAACAAAAGACTATCAAGTTCAGGAACTAGCCAAAACTGGCTAATTCTGACTAACTTCCTTAGTTCTGCCTAAGACTGTCTTATATACATGTTTCTGGAATCCAAGTCCTCGCGAGGCGAAGCACTGCTCGCGAGGCGAATTATGCGAAAGGTCTGTAACTCTTGGTCTTCTCGCGAGGCGAGCATATCTTCGCGAGGCGAACTCTTCAAATTCCCAACTGTAACGCCCGTGACCTTCAACATGGGTAAACCGTGATGCTCTCTGACTTCCAGGTACTCGCGAGGCGAGTCCTTCTTCGCGGGGCGAGACAGAAAGTTTTGCAATTTCAGGAACAGTCACCTTCTGGTTCGCGGGGCGAACAGCCTTCTCGCGGGGCGAAAGACTCCAGATTTATTCCTTTTATTAACCTGAAAATAAGAAAAAACAGTAAGTATTTTATTTAACTTTAAATCAACTAAATTAACCTAAAAACACTTTAGAGACTCAAAATCTTACTTAAGGACAATCAAGTCTAATTTGGGTGAAAATGATATAAAATAAGCACAAAGCCAAGGTCTTGACGAGTTATAAAACCAGTCAAACAGAGGCTCATCAATCATATCATATTCATTCTCCTCCTTTTGTCAACAGTAAAAAGGAGTAATCGTAAAAAAGTAAAGAGATAAGGAAAGTAAGAAATATATTTTATTCAACATGAGCTTTGATAAGTACAGGGCAGTTTACAACAGAGAAACAAAACTACCTAGATTGACTAAGTAACAAATATAAGGCAGCAACCCTTTGCTTTAAGAGCAGCCTAGCTCACCTTTCTTCATCCATCTGTCTTCTTAAGTCTTTTACTTGTCCTTGAAGCATATGAAAGTCTTGTAAGGCCGCTGTCTGAGAAGTGGAGGCTTCTATAGATAGGCATGAGGAAGAGACAGACAGAGAAGAGTGTCAGTGTAAGGCTAAAACTGGGGGTGCCTTAGGAAGAGATAAGGAGGAGGTGATGGAAGGGAATAAAAGTTCATGGAGAGTTTTAAGGGCATATAAGGGAAGAAAGAAAAATTTGAATATGAGACTGATTCTGACAAAGTCAATATCGGATGAAGGAAACACACAGGAAAGTCTCTCGGATAGAGACAGTCTGGTGATGGTTATTTGGATATGTGGGGGAAGAGGTGTTTGAGCTGATACAGATGGATGGACATGTAATAAAGAATCAATATGACAAAAGAAAGAATTTGATCCGGTAATTAACATAAAGAAATACCTAGACCTACAAGGTAGCATTACAACAGAAGCAAGATAGTGAGTTCCAGCTAATGTTCTAATGAAGACAACGATAGGTGGGTAGAAGAAAAGTTCTCTACAGGGGTTAAGAATATGAGGTGGAGGAGAAAGAACAACAGAGACATGTGAGATACTAGCAAGAAAAAGAGATTGATGATCAAACACAAAGAGTCTCGATGATATGTCAGTTTGTTCTTTGGGAGCAGAGTCCCTGTGAACAACTGTGTACTGACAGTCATCAGGTACAACACTGAAAGAAGATTTTTGAGTTTGAAAAGAGTGGACAGGTGAGGAAAGAGGAGATGCAACAGAGAGAGGTTGAACGAAAAGGGCAGATGGAGAAGAGATAGATGGGGTGAGGATACCTTGATGAGAAGGGGAAGGAAATGAAGGAGATGTCTACTCTTCAGATATCTTCAACTTCTTATGAGAATGAGACACTTGGTCATCCTCGGGTACAACTATATGAACTCCTCTAGACAGGTCTTCTGCAGTGTTAGCCTCTGCAGGCACTTCAGACTTTGCAGGTACTGGGTAACCAGATCTTCTCCTTTTGGGAATAATTCCCACAATGAAAGTCTTCTTTGGTTCTTCCAGAACTTGCTCTGTCTGCTCCCCCTGAGCAGATGCTTCCTCTTTGATAAGTTCAGACTCAAATTGTCTGACCTTGTCAAAGGTCTTCACCAGCTTCCTCTTCTTGCTGGGATGAGCAGGAACATCTACTAATTCCTCAGCTTCACTAGTCTTCCTCTTGGGAGAAGATCTCCTCAGCCTGAACCTTAAGGGCTCAACTGTCTCAGCAGAATCTTCAGACACTGAAGCATGCAGCTCTGGAATTTGGTCTTGTCTGGACACCTTTCCATATGGTTTGAACAGTCTCTCAGAAATGGGGACTTCAGATTCATCAGTGGAAACCACTGGTTCTTCCTCCTTCTGCTCAACAGTAGGCTTCTTCTTCTTCTTCTTCTTCTTCTTCTTCTTCTTCTTCTTCTTCTTCTTCTTCTTCTTCTTCTTCTTCTTCTTCTTCTTCTTCTTCTTCTTCTTCTTCTTCTTCTTCTTCTTCTTCTTCTTCTTCTTCTTCTTCTTCTTCTTCTTCTTCTTCTTCTTCTTCTTCTTCTTCTTCTTCTTCTTCTTCTTCTTCTTCTTCTTCTTCTTCTTCTTCTTCTTCTTCTTCTTCTTCTTCTTCTTCTTCTTCTTCTTCTTCTTCTTCTTCTTCTTCTTCTTATTATTATTATTATTATTATTATTATTATTATTATTATTATTATTATTATTATTATTATTATTATTATCAACTGCCTCCTCATCAGCAAGAGGGATTCCCTTGATGTCCATCATAGACAGTATCTTCCTGTCTATGGGTAGTGACATGTCCACAAAGTGAACATCACTGGGAACAAACAGCTTGTTCCTGAAGACCCTTGTCAGCAACATCCCATAAGGATAGGTCTGCATGTTGGTTCTCTTGATCAGAGTCTCAAGGTACATGTAGATAAGGTCGTTGTTGTCAACCTTGATTTTGTGGATCAAGTGGTACAGATCAAATCTGTCCATCTTGGTCACACTGTCTCGTGAGCCTTTCTTTGGCATCACGCACTCCAACAACAATTCATGCAGGAATCTGCACTTGACCACCATGTTGACAGGTTTAGGGTTCACAAGCTTGGGAACACCATAGATGGAAATGTTGACATTGTCAACTCCCACTTCATCTTCCCAGTTGGGTGTGAAGCCAGCTCCAATTCTCGGACATTTTGTGACAAGCTCCAAAGAGCTGATGGGGAAGAGAAGGGTTCTATCCCCCATTTCAGTCTTAAAGCTTTTGATTCCATTGAATCGGTTGGTGACAACCACAACATTTCTCCAGAACGTTTGAATTTAGCTTAGGGTGAACAAGCTCATTGATGTCGAAGAAATGAGTCCATTTGGAGTACTCCAACTCTTCAGTGACATCCATTCCTTGCTTCTTCATCTTTTGAAGATCAACAGTCTTTCCTGGAATGATCTTCTCGATCTCAGTAACTTTGAGATTGTATTTCTCAGCGATTTCTTTTGCAGAGAGACGTTTGGATGATGCCATTTTTGAGAGAAAACGGTTCTAGGGTTTCGAGAGAGAAAAGGGTTTCAGAGACGAAAAGATAAAGAGATTTGGAATTTTGAAAACGTAAAAGGTTCAACCTTTCTGATCTATTATCTTTTTATAGTCATAAAAGTAGGAGAGAGAAAAAAATGACATCTTTAATTCAAAATGGCACGATTTGTATGGGGAACCGCAACGCCCACTTAAGACAAAATGAAAACATGGTTTCAAGATATATAAATTACCGTGCACATGATTAACTTCGGATAAGGAATGGTATTAAACACTTAATAGCCATTTCAACAAAATTGTTGAGTTCTAGCATAGTGACTCAGCAGAGTCAGACAGGTAAGCATAGACAGGTGATAAAGCACAGACAGGTTAACATTCAGACATGTCATTCAACAATGCAATGCATTTTTAGATTATCTCTAATAAATAAAAACCTTTCTTCTGCTAAGGGTTTAGTGAAAATATCAGCCCATTGATTTTCAGTTTTAACAAACTTAATATCAAAGATGCCTTTCTGAACATAAACCCTAATAAAATGATGTTTGATTTCAATATGCTTAGCCTTAGAATGCTGAATTGGATTTTTAGTTAAGCATATAGCACTGGAATTATCACACCATACAGATATGTTATGTTCATAAATAGAGTAATCCTCAAGTTGATGTTTTACCCATAAGAGTTGACAGCAACAACTAGCAGCAGAGGTGTATTCTGCTTCAGTTGTAGACAGTGCAATAGTTGTCTGTCTCTTGCTTGACCATGAGACTAAACTTGCTCCAATGAAGTGACATCCTCCACTTGTGCTTTTTCTTTCTATTCCGTCTCCAGCAAAATCAACATCACAATATCCCACTAATCTGGATTCTTTTGATCTTAAATAAAGCAAACCAAGATTAGTAGTTCCATGCAAATATCTAAATATTCTTTTAACAGCCTTAAGATGATAGGATCAGATTGGAATCTAGCACACATACATACACTAAATTGAATGTCAGGTCTGCTTGAAGTTAAGTACAGTAGAGAGCCAATCATACCTCTGTAGACAGTTTGGTCTCCCTTTTTACCTTCATCATCTTTGCTTAGTTTTGCATTGGGTTGCATAGGGGTTTTCATAATTTTTGCATTTTCCATTTTGTATTTCTTGAGTATCTCCTTGGTATACTTTTGTTGATGGTTGTAAATTCCATCACTTGTCTACTTGATTTGTAATCCAAGAAAGAACTTCAATTCTCCCATCATGCTCATCTCAAATTCAGCTTGCATTAGATTTGAAAATTCCTTGCACAACTTTTCATTAGTTGCTCCAAAAATAATATCATCAACATATATTTGAACTATAATAAAGTTCTCTTTAGAGCATTTCTTGAACAAAGTAGTGTCTACTTGTCCTCTAGTAAAACCATTATGCATGAGAAAAGAACTAAGCCTATCATACCACGCTCTAGGTGCTTGTTTCAAACCATATAATGCATTTTTAAGTTTGAAAACGTAATCTGGTTTATCAGTATCCTCAAAACCAGTGGGTTGTTTAACATACACTTCTTCTTCAATTATACCATTTAGAAAAGCACTTTTTACATCCATTTGAAACAGGGTGATTTGGTGTTGTGCAGCATATGACATTAAAATGCGTATGGCTTCCATTTAATCAATACATTCTTGTTGGTTATAGCCTTAAGCTACTAACATTGCCTTATTTATGACAACTTTTCCATATTCATCCAATTTGTTTCTGAAGACCCATCTTGTTCCAATAACATACTTGTTTTTAGGATTAGAGACAAGAGTCCAGACATCATTTATGGTGGACTGGTTAAGTTCTTCTAGCATAGCAAGAATCCAGCTTTCATCCTCAAGAGCTTCTTCAATGCGTTTTGGCTCTAATTCTGATATAAAAGCCATGTTGCTTGATTCACTTAGTGTGGATCTGGTTCTTACTCCTTCAGAAGGATTTCCAATAATAAGATCCTTAGGATGATGAGTGTTGAACTTCCAATCCCTTTTGAGATCAACATGAAGGTCTTGACTTGTCTGCTGACTCGTCTGTTGACTTGTCTGCTCCACTTGTCTATCAGCCTCAAGCACAGGTTCTGTCTTGGTTAGACCAGGTTGTTGACTTTCTAGCTTGTTTATATCAAGACCTGCAAGATCATCTTCTAGATCTGATAGTTCTTTATCAGTCTTTAATCCATCATTGAATTTAACATAAACAGATTCTTCAATAATACAAGTTCTTGAATGGTAAACTCTAAAGGCCATAGACATTTTAGAATATCCAATGAAAATACCTTTATCTACCTTTGAATCAAACTATCCAAGATTATCTCTGGTATTCAGAATAAAACATTCACATCCAAAAGCATGAAAATAAGTTATGTTGGGCCTTTTTCTTTTCCACAATTCATAAGGAGTCTTCTTTAGAAAATACCTAATAAGTATTCTATTTTGTATATAACAAGCAGTGTTTACAGCTTCTGCCCAGAAGTACTTAGGGAGATTATTTTCATTGAGAATAGATCTAGCCATCTCTTGCAAAGATTTGTTCTTTCTCTCAACCACTCCATTTTGCTGTGGAGTTCTAGGTGCAGAGAAATTGTGAGAGATCATATTCTCCTCACAGAACTGTCTAAACTGCTCATTTTCAAATTCTCCCCCATGATCACTTCTAAGGATAGAAATATAGAAACCCTGCTCATTTTGTACTCTTTTACAGAATACTGAGAAAGCCTTAAAGGACTCATCCTTGTGACACCCCGTTGTGCCCCATTGTATTATTACATTAAATCCTTAATTATTTATTTACCTAATCGTGCGCTTAACGTTGAAAATACGTAAAAATTAAAAACTTTAGTTAAACAATCATATAACTTCTACAAATATAAAACACACCAAACTATATTACATAAATACACATATAAGTATCCTTTGTTTTACACAACTTGCTTATAACTAAAGGAAACAAAATATCTTATATGACTCACTGGCCTTTAACTAACTATGCCACATTATTAGGATCAGTAAGTTGTTCTTCAGCATCAACTTCATAAGGAACATCGTTCAAATCTTCAACAATCTCCGTCTCGTATGGGGTTCCATCCACCTCCTCCGTAACATAGTCATCCATATGGTCTTCTAACGTAACAAAGTAGACATACACCAAAAATACAGAAATAGGGAGATAAGAAACAGTTCTATCATCATAAGTGGAAAAGATTCATAGCATATAATACAATAACAGTCACAGACATGCATCACTCACAATTTGCAATCATCCATACTTTATAACATCATCCTCTACCCTTCAACTCATGCAACTAGACCTTTATGCTGACGTGGCCACTACTACTCCTGTCACACATCCCTCGTTAGGGATGTCAGTCAGTCGTCCAAGTGACACGTTCCCCACGCCGGTGCACATTCTCATCCATGGTAGGAATGCTCATGCAAAGCAATGACACTATAGCTGCACGATGACAGTCGGTGCACACCCTGGTTCTCTCTCTCAACTCTATCAAGGGCGCTCATGCATAGCAATGACACTATAGTTGCACAACTTAAATTCTAATTTGGAACGGTCTACAAGAACTTCGGACCTCGTGTATCTCAAATACACGGTTATGAACAACAATGCAACACATGATTCTCACTGACTTTTATCAATAACAACCTAGTACCTCAAGCTTTTCCTCATAACCTCCAATTACACTCTATATCACATCACTTCTATAAAATAATAGCGAGGCACTTCTAATTCATATTCAAAACTCTCACCCAAACAAAATACCTCCGAGCAATATATATCTTTCCTTAAAATTATATAAGCATAGAATTAAACCCAAGCAGATCATGCATAACACAATAATCAACCGAATATTCTAACATCTCAATATCATATAAGGCAATTTATCACAACCAACTCATAATAGTCCAATCAAATAAATAACCAAGTCAGACTCTGTCACGGCCTGGCCGTGATAGCCATCACGACCGTGACAGACAACAAAGGCAAGAATCCTACAAAACAGAAACTGTCACGGCCTGGCCATGACAACCATCACGGCCGTGACAGACAGCAAACATCCTCAATATCATAATATTCAAACACCGAAACAATACGTCACATGCAGATGGAATACCTCAACCAGTGTATCACAAACAGTCAAAAGTAAATAATTCAAACATCCTCAAATATGAATAATTAACCTAAGGCGATAAACCCACAATTCCCAAATCGTCATTGGTTTTACGGAAAATATTTCAATACAATTTTGGTATTGTCGATTACTCGACCACTAGTAGGGTTTAGGTCGCCCTACACCATTATTATAAATTATATACTACTTATCAGTTCCGACGATGGAATGGTTCTTTCTCCCACCTGAGTTTGCACCGAAAACACGTACACGACGATCCTCGTTATCCCGCCACGAGTTAACACAATCACCTTCAACCAAAAAACATAATTATAATTAATCAACTAACACCCATCTATGACACTTTAGGGCTAGGTTCGGCCAAGACTTAGAAAATAGGTTTAGGGTTATCTTCTTAATGCCATCTTTTGGATCCTAGTTACTAAAGTCTTAACTAACATATATTACTTATTACAAGACTAAAATTTAAAATAAAATCCTCTAACCTTTAGGGTTAAGGTTTCGGCCAAGGGCTGACTTTTAGGGTTCAAAATCCTTAAAATTCCTAATCATGATTAAGTCATAGATTAATGATCCTTGATTAACCTAAATCATGGATTAGTGACTAAACAACTAAAGTTGAAACTTAAAACTTCCTATCTCTTTTATACAAGGATTCGGCCTCAACATGTTCATAGGGTTAGGGTTCTTAGTTTAATAAACCAACTTGGATTTATTAAGCATACATACTAATAGCTTGATTAACAAGATCATTAACGAAAACCATGAACAAAAACTCTACCAAACCCACTTTGATAGATTCGGCCAAGGCTAGGTTTTTAGGAAAGAAATTTTTTGATTACATCATGCTCTTAGATTTAGATAATATGCATGATATCAAGAAGATAGAAAGTAGTTTCATCATCATTAGATTTTTCTAGAATTTATTATGACTTTTCAAAGTTCTAGGGTTAGAAACTTTAAAGTGATGAACAACTATGATATAAGCCTTGAATCAAGAAACTTACTAAATAACATAGGCATGATTAAGAATGAAGATTTGGATTTACCTCTTGAAGATCAATGATAAAGGAAATCCAAGAAACTTGCACAAATCTAACACTAGAAGACTTATAAACTTAGGGTTTTTGAACAAATGGCCAAAAGAAACTAAGTGAAAAGTGAGAGTATGGTATTTATAGAGATAGTGGCGCCATCTTGGGAAGACTCTAGATGATGATGAGTTGTCTTGCTAAAGGATTCAAATGCAATTAAGTTCTAAGGACCAATTTGCAAAGATTCCAAAAATTGAAGGACTAGTTTGCAAATTGTCAATAAAGTGTCATGATGATGATTTTGCCACATTTAATGCAAACTTATCTTGACTAAAGTTGGCTGATTAAGAAGAATCAAGAAACTTGAAGAAGATTTGAGAACATTAGAGAAGGTTGAAGAAAAATCAAGAATGTTGAAGAACAAAGTGGAAGAATGTAGAAAAATCTAGAATTTTATTGACTCATCCAACAACAAATGAGGGCAGCCATCAATCCTCATGGGCTTGCGCATGGTCTTGCTCAATTTGGGCTTGTTTTCATTTTTGTGGGGCCCACTTGAAGATTTAAGCATTAAGCTTAAGATAGGAAACTTGTATAGTTTCAAATAGGCTTTATGGAATCAATCCATAAACTAGAAAATTTTGGGCTTCAAAGCCACGTCCATTTGAGATTGGAAACAAGTATTCTAGCCCAATTCACTTGAAAAAACTTAGAAACTAACTTAGGGACAAAAGGGTAATTAACAGAAAGTTCAGGGGCTTAAGCGTAAAATTCATAAATTTTCTATTTAACCCTGAAAAACCTTCTAGACTTAAAAATATGATTCATCCCCTTGAATCATCTCAAAATCCTAATAGAAACCCTCTATCGGTTCTGAGAAACTCCGAAATCTCTTCCGTCGTCTACCCGATTACATGTTTCTCCCGAAAAACATAAATTATTTTATTTTTTTCCAAAATAATTCTAAAAATACAGAATTGTAGGAAATAAAATAATAATCTTATGTCTTTCGTTCACAAATTGAAATTAGGTCTTTTGAGCAATATAATTATACTGTCAATGGAATTCGCGGGCCGGTTTTCGCCTGACTTTCCAACCTAATTTTCAATCGTAGCTTCCTACATTCAAGTAGGATTGAGTAGTAAACTCTGTTTGATTAAAATAATTTTCTAAAACTCAAATAAATTTATAAACATATTTATACGTATTACTGTTATTTAAAACAGTGAAATACAGGGTGTTACATTACTACCCTACTTAAAAAAAAAATTCGTCCACGAAATTTACATACTTCAGAAAAGATGTGGATATCGTTGTTGCATATCTGCTTCACGCTCCCAAGTAGCATCTCCAGTAGTTTCATCCCATATGACCTTAACCAAAGGAATTTGTCTACCACGAAGCTTCTTAATCTCTTTATTTGCTATCCTTACAGGTAGAGCCTCATACTCTAGATTCTCTCGCAGTTGTATAGACTCAGACTCAATAACATGTGAAGGATCAGGATAATATTTTCTCAACTGAGACACGTGAAAGACGTCATGAAGGTTAGCAAGGTTAGGTGGTAAAGCAATATGATAAGCTACTGGACCAATCCTTCGAATAATCTGGAAAGGTCCGATGAATCTAGGAGTAAGTTTTCTAGTTTTGATAGCCCTGCCAATTCCGGTCTTCGGAGTGACTCTCAAAAACACGTGATCGCCCTCCTGGAATTCTAAAGGTCTCCTTCTATTGTTACTATAGCTCCTTTGCCTATCCTGTGCTTCCTTCATCTTTTCCCTTATCTTCCTAACTTGTTCCGTAGTCTGTTGTACCACATCTGGATCCAAGACTTGATTTTCACCAATCTCATACCAACATAACGGTGTCCTACACTTCCTACCATACAAAGCCTCATATGGTGCCATCCCTATACTACTGTGAAAACTATTGTTGTAAGTAAATTCAATCAATGGCAAGAACTCATCCCAATTGCCAGTGTGTTCCAAAACACAAGCTCTTAAAAGGTCCTCCAATGATTGAATCGTCCTTTCTGACTGTCCATCCATTTGGGGATGATAAGCAGAACTCATCCTCAACTTAGTCCCTAAAGCATGGTGCAACTGTTTCCAAAATCTAGATGTAAATCTAGGATCTCGGTCTGAAACAATGCTCGATGGCACACCATGCAACCTAACAATTTCTTTGATGTAGATTTGGGTCAACTTCTCCAAACTATAGCTTTCACCCATAGGTAAGAAGTGAGCACACTTCGTCAACCTATCAATGATAACCCAAATCGCATCATGTCTCTTAGGAGTTCGTGGTAGTCCAACCACAAAATCCATAGCGATGCTATCCCATTTCCATTCTGGGATATCTAATGATTACAATAAACCAGCTGGATTTTGATGCTCTATCTTAGCCTTCTGACACACCAGGCAAGATAAAACATACTCTGCTACCTCTTTCTTCATCCTTGTCCACCAAAACAATTTCTTTAGATCCTGATACATTTTAGTGGATCCAGGATGAATACTCAACTTACTCTTATGTGCTTCTTCTAATATCAACTTCCTAAGTTCTAAATCCTCGGGCACACATATTCTATCCCTAAACCTCAGTACACCATTTGTTCCTCTACTAAACTCAGAATTTTTACCTTCGTCTATACCTCTACTTATCTCCTGTAAATATGGATCCTGAGCCTGTTTATCCTTAAGATCTCTCATAAAATCACTACTAATAGTGATCCTACCTAAGAAAATTTTATCCTCAACCAACTCCATTCCTAAGTTCAAATCTCTGAACTGTTCCAGTAATTCCAACTCTTTAACCATCATTGCGGACACATGCAATGATTTCCTACTCAAGGCATCCGCTACTACATTCGCCTTCCCGGGATGGTATAGTAAATCAAACTCATAATTTTTGATAAACTCCATCCATCTTCGTTGTCTCATATTCAACTCCTTTTGGTCGAACAGATACTTAAGACTTTTATGGTCACTGTAAACATTAAATTTTCCTCCATATAGAAAGTGTCGCCATATTTTAATGCGAACACTATGGCTGCTAATTCCAAATCATGAGTCGGATAGTTCCTCTCATGAATTCTCAATTGTCGGGAAGCATAAGCCACCACTCTTCCCTCTTGCATTAGAACACAACCTAAACCTTGGTATGACACATCACAGTATACGTCATACTGTCCTAATGGATCCGGTAAAGTCAACACAGGTGATGTAGTCAACCTTTCCTTCAGCTTTTGGAAACTCTGCTCACATTTGTTCGTCCATACAAAAGCTGTATTTTTCCTCGTCAACTGCGTCATAGACAACGCAATCTTCGAGAAACCCTCTATAAACCTCCGATAATATCCAGGTAACCCTAGAAAGCTTCGTACTTCACTTACTGACTTAGGCCGTTCCCATTTAAGAACTGCCTAAACCTTTGCTGCATCTACTGCTATACCTTCCTTGGTGATCACATGTCCTAGAAATTGGACTTCTTCCATCCAAAACTCACACTTGGAAAGTTTAGCATAAAGCTACCTATCCTTCAAAACTTGCAGCACTATCCTTAAATGTTTCTCATGATCTTCCTAGGTACAAGAATAAATAAGGATATCGTCGATGAATACAACCACAAACTTATCAAGAAACGGTCTAAATATCCGGTTCATATAATCCATGAACACTGCTGGCGCATTAGTCACACCGAACGGCATAACTAAATACTCGTAATGTCCATACCTTGTTCTAAAAGCCGTTTTTAGTATATCTTCCTTCTTTACTCTAATCTGATGGTATCCAAATCTCAAATCAATCTTGGAAAATACTGCGACTCCTTTCAATTGATCCATCAGATCATCTATCCTAGGAAATGGATACTTATTCCTAATTGTTACCTTGTTTAACTGTCCATAATTTGTGCACAACCTAGCACTTCCATCTTTCTTCTTAACAAACAACACTGGAGCTCCCCACGGTGAAACACTCGGCCTTATGAACTCTTTTCCCAACATATCATCCAACTGTTTCTTCAACTCCTCCAATTCTATAGTGACATCCGATAAGGCGCCATAGATATAGGTCCTGTCCCTGGTACAAGATCTATGGTGAATTCCACTTCTCGTTCTGGTGGTAAACCTGGAACGTCGGGAGGGAAAACTTCAGGAAACTCTCTCACAATAGGCATAGAATCTATGCTAGGGGTCTCAGTAGTTTCCACGGCGAACAGCATCACGTACTGTCGAGAATCGTCACCCCTCATGGATACTCCTTCATTGGCAGAGCCTATACTAGAAGACTGAAGAAATGATAAGGTCTTACTAGAACAGTCTAGCATTACATGGTTAGCCGAAAGCCAATCCATGCCAAGAATAACATCTATCTGTTGCATAGGCAAACAGACAAGGTCTACAATAAATGTCCTATTCTCAACCACAATAGGACACTGTAAACAAATAGACATTGTAGTCAAAGGATTACTAGTTGGAGTAGATATTATAAGGGTATAAGGTAATTGAGAAACAATTAATTTTAATTGATCCACACATTCATACGAAATAAATGAATGTGTAGCGCCTGAGTCAAATAACACGTACGAGAGTCTACCAGCTATCAAACACATACCTTGTATAAGATCAACAGATTGAGAGGATTCATCTCCCTTCACGGTAAACACTCTTCCAGTGGCCTGAGGTCTTGCTCCCTGTTGCCCTGCTGATATGACTCCTCTCCCAGCTCCACCCCGATTGCCTCCATTTCCTCTTCCTGTAGCTATCGGCGGTCGCCTAACCTGCTGTCTGCAATCTCGGGACATATGACCTATTTTCCCACAGTGAAAACAACCAGGTCGCTCCCTACAGTCTCTAAGATAATGCGGTCCTCCACATCTGAAACAATATAAACCTTGCTGTTGTTGACCAGTTCTAACCACTGATCTTGGTCTTTGGTGTATGCACCTTTGGTCGGGCATACGGTCTCTGTCTCCATTGAGAGTTACTACCTCCTCGCCTCGAAAACCCGGTCGAGTAGGACCCCACTCCTTAATTGTTTCTGCTCATTATCCAGCCTCAGATCTAGACTTTCGATCGCACTGCATCGTTCCACTAGCTCTGGAAAACTCTGGATATCAAGAGATACTATAGCCCTCTGGAGTTCATGTCGGAGTCCTTCCTCAAACCCTCTACATTGCCAATCTTCATCTGGGAATCTCTGATAAAATTCGAAATACTTAATCAGAGCCTCGAATCGTGATGCATAATCACCAACAGTCATGTTGCCCTGTTTGAGACTCATGAATTCCCTTTCTTTCTAGCGTCGAACTAGACGCGGAAAATACTTCTCAAAGAAGCAGTCACTGAACAGCTGTCAGTTGATAACTCTGCCTTCGGCATCCAGCAATCGTAGCTTGCCTCTCCACCAAGACTCTGCTCTTCCAGTTAGCATGAAGGCAGCATACGTTACTTTCCTATCCTCTCTGCAGCGCATAGTATCAAATATCTTCTCGAGCTCTTGTATCCACCACTCTGCCTTCTCTGGATCATAATCTCCTCGAAATTGAGGTGGCTTCCCTTTCAGGAAAGTAGCCATTCCGGCATCTTCAGCTGCAGCAGCTCTCCTTTGATTTTGTTGTTCCTGCTGTTCTTTGTTCATCTGTAGCATCTCAGCATTCTGCTGTGTTTGTAACAACAGAGCAGTAACTATGTTTTTCATGGTATCTTGAGTCTCAGATGACTCTCCTCCACTTCCAGTCTGATTATTTTCCACATTGTTATCTCCAACAATTCTTTCAGGAGTTCTGTCATCACTGACGATCGGACGTCCTCTTCCACGAGCCATGATTCTGTAAAAGAAATCATTTGCTCTGATCAGTATGACATATAATACCACATAGACCAGTATATAATTACCATATGCCACACTAATGTTAATTAACGCAACGGATTCGGACACACTACCCATCTTCTAAGCATAGTTGAAATCTGATGTCGATTCAACTAGACACGGCCAGTAACAACTTCCTAGACCTCACAGTCCGATTAGAATCGAACTGCTCTGATACCACCAAATGTGACACCCCGTTGTGCCCCATTGTATTATTACATTAAATCCTTAATTATTTATTTACCTAATCGCGCGCTTAACGTTGAAAATACGTAAAATTTAAAAACTTTAGTTAAACAATCATATAACTTCTACAAATATAAAACACACCAAACTACATTACATAAATACACATATAAGTATCCTTTGTTTTACACAACTTGCTTATAACTAACGGAAACAAAACATCTTATATGACTCACTGGCCTTTAACTGACTACGCCACATTATTAGGATCAATAAGTTGTTCTTCAGCGTCAACTTCATACGGAACATCGTTCAACTCTTCAACAATCTCCGTCTCGTATGGGGTTCCATCCACCTCCTCCGTAACATAGTCATCCATATGGTCTTCTAACATAACAAAGTAGACATACACCAAAAATACAGAAATAGGGAGATAAGAAACAGTTCTATCATCATAAGTGGAAAAGATTCATAGCATATAATACAATAATGATCCACGAGACATGCATCACTCACAATTTGCAATCATCCATACTTTATAACATCATCCTCTACCCTTCAACTCATGCAACTAGACATTTATGCTGACGTGGCCACTACTACTCCTGTCACACATCCCTCGTTAGGGATGTCAGTCAGTCGTCCAAGTGACACGTTCCCCACGCCGGTGCACATTCTCATCCATGGTAGGAATGCTCATGCAAAGCAATGACACTATAGCTGCACGCATGACGAGTCGGTGCACACCCTGGTTCTCTCTCTCAACTCTATCAAGGGCGCTCATGCATAGCAATGACACTATAGTTGCACAACTTAAATTCTAATTTGGAACGGTCTACAAGAACTTCGTACCTCGTGTATCTCAAATACACGGTTATGAACAACAATGCAACACATGATTCTCACTGACTTTTATCAATAACAACCTAGTACCTCAAGCTTTTCCTCATAACCTCCAATTACACTCTATATCACATCACTTCTATAAAATAATAGCGAGGCACTTCTAATTCATATTCAAAACTCTCACCCAAACAAAATACCTCCGAGCAATATATATCTTTCCTTAAAATTATCTAAGCATAGAATTAAACCCAATCAGATCATGCATAACACAATAATCAACCGAATATTCTAACATCTCAATATCATATAAGGCAATTTATCACAACCAACTCATAATAGTCCAATCAAATAAATAACCAAGTCAGACCGTGACAGACAATAAAGGCAAGAATCCTACAAAACAGAACCTGTCACGGCCTGGCCATGACAACCATCACGGCCGTGACAGACAGCAAACATCCTCAATATCATAATATTCAAACACCGAAACAATACGTCACATGCAGATGGAATACCTCAACCAGCGTATCACAAACAGTCAAAAGTAAATAATTCAAACATCCTCAAATATGAATAATTAACCTAAGGCGATAAACCCACAATTCCCAAATCGTCATTGGTTTTACGGAAAAGATCTCAATACGATTTTGGTATTGTCGATTACTCGACCACTAGTAGGGTTTAGGTCGCCCTACACTATTATTATAAATTATATACTACTTATAAGTTCCGACGATGGAATGGTTCTTTCTCCCACCTAAGTTTGCACCGAAAACACATGTACACGACGATCCTCGTTATTCCGCCATGAATTAACACAATCACCTTCAACCAAACAACATAATTATAATTAATCAACTAACACCCATCTATGACACTTTAGGGCTAGGTTCGGCCAAGACTTAGAAAATAGGTTTACGGTTATCTTCTTAATGCCATCTTTTGGATCCTAGTTACTAAAGTCTTAACTAACATATATTACTTATTACAAGACTAAAATTTAAAATAAAATCCTCTAACCTTTATGGTTAAGGTTTCGGCCAAGGACTGACTTTTAGGGTTCAAAATCCTTAAAATTCCTAATCATGATTAAGTCATAGATTAATGATCCTTGATTAACCTAAATCATGGACTAGTGACTAAACAACTAAAGTTGAAACTTAAAACTTCCTATCTCTTTTATACAAGGATTCGGCCTCAACATGTTCATAGGGTTAGGGTTCTTAGTTTAATAAACCAACTCGGATTTATTAAGCATACATACTAATAGCTTGATTAACATGATCATTAATGAAAACCATGAACAAAAACTCTACCAAACCCACTTTGATAGATTCGGCCAAGGCTAGGTTTTTAGGAAAGAAATTTTTTGATTATATCATGCTCTTAGATTTAGATAATATGCATGATATCAAGAAGATAGAAAGTAGTTTCATCATCATTATATTTTGCTAGAATTTATTATGACTTTTCAAAGTTCTAGGGTTAGAAACTTTAAAGTGATGAACAACTATGATATAAGCCTTGAATCAAGAAACTTACTAAAGAACATAGGCATGATTAAGAATGAAGATTTGGATTTAACTCTTGAAGATCAATGATAAAGGAAATCCAAGAAAATTGCTTCAAAAATCTAACACTAGAAGACTTATAAACTTAGTGTTTTTGAACAAATGGCCAAAAGAAACTAAGTGAAAAGTGAGAGTATGGTATTTATAGAGATAGTGGCGCCATCTTGGGAAGACTCTAGATGATGATGAGTTGTCTTGCTAAAGGATTCAAATGCAATTAAGTTCTAAGGACCAATTTGCAAAGATTCCAAAAATTGAAGGACTAGTTTGCAAATTGTCAATAAAGTGTCATGATGATGATTTTGCCACATTTAATGCAAACTTATCTTGACTAAAGTTGGCTGATTTTTTGATTCAAAGATATTTTAAGAAGAATCAAGAAACTTGAAGAAGATTTGAGAACATTAGAGAAGGTTGAAGAAAAATCAAGAATGTTGAAGAACAAAGTGGAAGAATGTAGAAAAATATAGAATTTTATTGACTCATCCAACAACAAATGAGGTCAGCCATCAATCCTCATGGGCTTGCGCATGGGCTTGCTCAATTTGGGCTTGGTTTCATTTTTGTGGGGCCCACTTGAAGATTTAAGCATTAAGCTTAAGATAGGAAACTTGTATAGTTTCAAATAGGCTTTATGGAATCAATCCATGAACTAGAAAATTTTGGGCTTCAAAGCCACGTCCATTTGAGATTGGAAACAAGGATTCTAGCCCAATTCACTTGAAAAAACTTAGAAACTAACTTAGGGACAAAAGGGTAATTAACAGAAAGTTCAGGCGCTTAAGCGTAAAATTCATAAATTTTCTATTTATCCCTGAAAAACCTTCTAGACTTAAAAATATGATTCATCCCCTTGAATCATCTCAAAATCCTAAGAGAAACCCTCTATCGGTTCTGAGAAACTCCGAAATCTCTTCCGTCGTCTACCCGATTACGTGTTTCGCCCGAAAAGCATAAATTATTTTATTTTTTTCGAAAATAATTCTAAAAATACAGAATTGTTGGAAATAAAATAATAATCTTAAGTCTTTCATTCACGAATTAAAATTAGGTCTTTTGAGCAGTATAATTATACTGTCAATGGAATTCGCGGGCCGGTTTTCGCCTGACTTTCCAACCTAATTTTCAATCGTAGCTTCCTACATTCAAGTAGGATTGAGTAGTAAACTCCGTTTAATTAAAATAATTTTCTAAAACTCAAATAAATTTATAAACATATTTATATGTATTACTGTTATTTAAAACAATGAAATACAGGGTGTTACAATCCCTGTGGGTTAAGAAGAGTACCCATGTGTATCTAGAATAGTCATCAACTATGACAAATCCATATTTTCTTCCATCCAGGCTGGTAACACTAACTAGTCTAAACAGATCCATGTGTAACAATTGAAGAGGTCTAGAGGTTGATACTTGTTTTTTAGATTTGAAACTTGATTTTATCTACTTACCTCTCTGACATGCATCACACAAGACATCTTTCTTAAAACTAATATCAGGAAATCCTCTCACAAGGTTGTTCCTTTTTAATTTAGAAATTAGTTTCATACTAGCATGTCCTAGTTTCTTATGCCATAACCATCTCTCATCCTCTTTAGACATCAGACAGGTTACACTCTGATATGAGATATCAGACAGTTCAATCTTATAAAGATTTTGTTGCCTTTTAGATGAAAAGAGGGTTTTGCCACAACAGTCTTTAACTATGCATACATCCTTGGTAAAGGAAACATCAAATCCACTATCACATAATTGATTTATGCTAAGCAAATTGTGTCTTAATCCTTTTACCATAAGAACATTAGATATAGAGGGAAGAGGGGGTTTACCACCAATAGTACCAATTCTTATAACTTTTCCTTTCTGATTCCCTCCAAAGGCAACGTGTCCTCCTTTCTTAAGTTGGAGGTCTAGGAACATAGACCTTTCTCCTGTTATATGACGCGAGCATCCACTGTCCAGGTACCAGCAGTAGTGTTTTCTATGTCCTGTTGAGGACATTTGCAATAAAATTACTTGATCTTTAGGTACCCATATTTTTCTGGGCCCTTTTCTGTTAGTTCTAGGAGTCTGTGAAGACTTCCTTTTCTTCTTATGGATACACTTCGACATAACATGTCCAGTTTTTCCACAAAATTTACAGACAGGTGTAGACTTGGTTACAGTTGACTTAAAAGATACTGTAGAAGCTTTAGTTGATACTTTATGATGTGTCTAATGGACATATCCAATACCTTCTTTGTTAAGAGAGTGCCTCTGACTACCAAGTATCTTAGTCAGATTGTCTCTACCATTAACAAATTTGGCAAGATCAGAAGTGAGCTCTTCCACTTTCTGTTGAAGTTTTTCAACTGCTTCAGATGGTGATGTTTCACTTGAGATCTTAGCTTTATTAGACTTTTCAGTCTTTAGCTCACTATTCTCTCTGGTCAGCTTCTCACACTCTTGAGATTTCTGTTTATGCTCACTTGTGAGCTTTACATACTCTATCTTGAGGGATTTGAAGACCTTAGATAAGCAGTTGGATTCCTCCAGCAACTCCTCATAGGCATCAAGTAATTCCTCATAGTCATGATGTACCTCATCGTCTGAGTCGGAGTCAGTGTTGGCCATCAAACAGAGATTGGCTTTTTCCTCTGTTTCTTCATCAGAAGATATTGACTCCAGATCCTCCCAAGTAGCCATCACTCCTTTCTTCTTCTTCTTGAAGAATTTCTTAAAAGGGACCTTCTTGAGTTGAGAACATTCAGTCTTGATGTGACCGGGCTTCTTGCACTCATAGCAGACAATTGAACTTTTGTTTGTTGAAGTAGATTCATTGAAGTTCTTGTCCTTGTTGAACCTTCTGAATGACTTATCCCTATTGAACTTCTTTTCTGTATGAGAAGCCTTATCTTCCTGGTTAGGAGAGACAATTCTTCATCACTCTCAGAATCCTCGTGTTTAGACAGGTCAGCATCACTGGATGACTCGTCTGCCTTTAGAGCCTTGGAAGATTTTGCTGACTTTTGATCAGCCTTCAGAGCAATTGACTTGCCCTTCTTTGGTGCAACTTCATCTCCAAGTTCTTGCTTATGACCAGTGAGTGTTCCAAGAAGTTCATCCATAGTCAAGGTAGTGAGATCGTTGGCTTGAGAGATAGCAGTGACCAAAGGTCTCCATTGTTTAGGTAGACTTCTCAGAATCTTTCCAACCTTCTCTGCATTGGTGTAGATTTTGCCAAGAGATTTTAAACTGTTGACTATAGTTTGAAATCTTCCTATCATTTGAGCAACAGATTCTCCTTCCTCCATGGCAAACAGTTCATACTTTCTGACAAGTATGGCAATCTTTGACTCTTTGACTTTGGCTGTTCCTTCATGTGTGACAGCTAAGGTGTCCCATATTTCTTTGGCAGAGTCACAAGTACATACATTCTCAAACTCCTCAAGACTGAGAGCACAAATGATGTTGTATCCACCTTTGTGGTTCAGCTCCCATTTTGTCTTTTCTACAGTAGTCCACTGAGCTTTTGGCTTGTCAGTGTCATCATCATTCTTGGGAATGAATGGACCATCTGTAATGACATCCTAGAGATCAGAGTTTGTAGATAGAATGAACCATTGAAATCTATCTTTCCAATAGTTGTAGTTTTCTCCATTGAATTAAGGAGGTCTGGTTAGGGAAGCTCCTTCCGTCTGGTTACTTCCACTTGAACTAGCTCCAGCTGTCATGTCTATTCTTCATGACCTTTAAACTCGCATTGTTAGATGCTCAACCCAGAGGCTGAGCTCTGATACCAACCGAAATAGACAACTACAAAAACGAGAAGGGGGATTGAATTGTGTTTATCAGAATTTGAGCAAAGTTGAAAACTTTTCGCATACATAATCTTAGTTCAGACGAGTGGAAAAACACTGGACAGACAGGTGACCTGTCTGATGAAATTTTAATAGTGACTTAGGCAAACACACCACTTGATAAATGGATAAGAAAACTAAAGCAACTAAAGAGTTTATAAGAAAAGAGATATTGACACAGCTATTTATCTTGGTTCACTCTTCAAAGCAAAGAGCTATGTTCAGTCCTTGGCAGCAACAAGTTTTATCCACTATAACTGATCAGGATAAAGACTCTAAATATTGTTTGCACATCTAGCATCTTCAGGCTCCAAGACAAGTATTCTTCGCACACCTAGCCTCTTCAGGCTCACTCAGATTTGTTTGAGAAATTTGGTTTGTGATAAATACAACTTCAGACAGACAGATCTTTCACTAACACTCAGAGTGGTTTAAATGTAAAGCTTAGGAAAGTCTGCATAATAACTTCAAATGATTGAAGAATACATAATGAAAGAATGAAAGAATGAAGATATTAATACGCGGAGTAATGGATCTTTAATGCTATATGTATTCTCTATGTCTTCATCTTCAATGACTTCTGTTTTTATAGTCTTCAAGTATTTAAGATCCGTTAGAGACATTCCCTCAGATGTTGGCTTCAAGCAGAACTTCATTAAATGCAATAGAGTCGTTCTGGGCAGTCATTAATGCAATAGGAACGTTGGTTGTATTCTAACTTAAAGGATCATGGCTTTATGTATCGTGAAACAGTCTTGTCAAAGTTGTGCAGAGAACTTTTTGTACTTTGCTGAGTAAAATTCCATTTTCGTGAAAGGACCAGAGGTACTAGGGAATAAAGCATGTTGGAAGCATTCTTTAATTGGTCTTTGGTTCTGATAACTGAGGTTACTTGAGAGAGTAACTTCTGACTTTTCTTGATAAGCGTGAGACTTAGTAGGAGAGAAGGCTTCAAGTCTCTTTCTGATGGGACAGTCAACAAAAGCTTGTTAGGTCCTTGGTTCTTCAACGAGTAACTTCAGACGAGTGTAGGAACTCATAGAGAGACAGGTTGAAAACATATCTTGAAGGAAGTCAATAATCCTAGTCAGCAGACATGTTGACTTTCGCTTATCCAGACAGGTAGTTACTTATATGAGAAGATAGATGAATCTTACTATTTTAAGTTGCACACTAGATAGACAGGTTAGTAACCAATATGAAGGTTAATTAAATCATTAACCAATGTTTAGTTCTCATCAAAACTTAGGGAAATGCACAACAGACATTTTAGAGACTTAACAATGGAGATTGCTCCACTCGAAGATGCCAACTGATGATAATTCGAGAGCAAGAGGATGCGTAGTTGTGTCTATATGCTGTCTTTGTGGCCAATTGGATGACACAGCTGGTCACTTGTTTTTAGATTGCAAATTTGCAGTCAATTAATGGGCTTGGTTTAGTGCAATTCTACACTATCCCATTGACTGCTCTTTTGTCAGTTCTGTTTTAATTGTATTTGAAAAGAATTGGTGTAGCCAGGTGAGGGACATTGTTCTAGCCACTATGATCAACATTTTCTGGGTTATCTGGCACTGGCGAAATCAGTGCAGGTTCAAAAACAAATTTATCAGCCAATTAGATCATGCAATTAGCTTGGTGAAGGTAGCCTCTCACATGTCAAGAAGCTATTCAAAAGGGGTCATGGCAAACTCAATGGTGGATTTTGTTATTCTAAAGTCTTTTTATAATTGATGCTCATGTCCCTAAAGCTCCTTTTATTAAGCAAGTTTATTGGCAGCCTCCTTTAATTGGATGGATCAAATGCAATTCAGATGGCACTACAAAAAAAAGGTTGTTTAGCGACCGAAAATAGTGACCGAATTTTTCGGTTGCTTTTTGCGACCGAAATGGCGACCAATCGTAGGATCTACATGAAGGACTGATTAGAGATAATACTGCGATCGAAATAGCGACCGAAATAGAGCGTAGCATGGTTATCGGTCGCTATTTCCGTCGCTAAATAAAGGAACTTAAAAGTCAGTAATTTTATGCCTTCTTAGCGACCGAAATAGCGACCGAATTAAATGAAACGGTTGAAAGTCAGAAATTTTATGTATTCTTAGCGACCGAAATAGCGACCGAATTAAATGCAACGGTTAGATTTTATTTACATTTGCGACCGATATTAATTCGGTCGCTAAACGGCGCGTAAAAAATTAAAATCGCGCGTGTTAGCGACCGATTTAAAACTCCGTCGCTAAATTTATGAATTCAAATTTCAAATTAACTCATCCCGCGACCGAATTTAGCGACCATTTTTTATTTAAGTGATTGGCGACCGATTTAGCGACCGATTATTTCGGTCGCCAAATTATAAATCCATAAAATCGTGAAATCTTTCCCTTCTTCCTCATTTCTGCCATCTCTTCCTTCCTCACCCATCTTCTTCTCCCTCGCGTTCAGGCCGCCAGTACTGGTCACCGTCGCCACCACCGTGCAGTGCGCACCGCCACCACCGCCGTCTCCGGTAAGCCTCCGTCCTCCTCCTCCTCTTCTTCCATCTCTTCCCTCTTCCTCTCCTCTCTTCCTTTCCCCTCTGCTTCCTGCTCTGTTTTTAATCCCCCCCCCTCCGTTTCAGGCCGCCAACCAATACTCCGGCTACCAACACGCAGCTCTCCGGTCACCACGTACGCGCAGAGCTCCTCCTACCCTCTTCTCTCCTCATTTTGTGCATTCCCTGCTCTGCCTTGAGGTAACCATGCATGGACTCTCTATGTATCATTTTTTATTTTGCTTCATTGTTTCATTTCAAAAATTTTGTGGATTGTATGTATTTCATTGCTTGCTTTATTGCTTACTACTGAGAAGAGCTACTTGTGTATTTCATGTGAGTTGTGAGTTATGATGATCATTTGTTTTCATGTGTCATTATTTAATCACTCCTATTAGGATTAGGAAGCTCTCATTGAGAAAGCACGAGAAATCTATTTTTGTAACATTTTTTTGAATGCATCGAAATATCAAAAGTCAAGACTGTGAGATTAGAATTGATGTTTACTTGAGCCACAGAATGCCATTGCTGCCTGTGAGACTGCGAAACATAAACAGGTTTTGGTTTTTTGTTGATTATTGACGTACCAATTTAACGGGAAAATTTAATCTGAGAACCCTTCTGGTTTGCTTCTTGTTGTAATAGCTGTGAAATTACCTTCCATTTCAAAGATCTTAGTCTTTGAATTAGATTCAGTTCGCTTTGTGAAATGCATCTAAATTGGTGAGTGAGGATGTGTGCTATGGATTTTCAATTTGTTTTGTGCTAGGTGTCTACAATTTCAAACATGGATAGTTCATGGCTATAGTTCAAACAAATGACCAATACTGAGGCAGTTGTTTGAAGACCAATCTAGTTTAACATGTCCAGTAACAAGATTGTCCCTGTGTTAATGATGTGTTTTCTATTAAATATGGAACTTGTAATTTCTGGTCATTTATCTTTCCATATCTTGGCTGAATTTATGTCTTTGAATATCTCACAATAGTATGATCTATAGCCTCTGTGATGCAGTTGTTTACTTGCTGTGAACAATTTCATATCGTATTGTACGTGTATGCATTCCGATTGTATTGTATTTTGATTCGGTTGGAATCCATGAATTTGTTGGTTCTTGTCTGAATCTGTTTCAAAAATTTCAAAAGAGGGTTTTAGGGATTTCAAGTTCTTGTTAACTTCTTTGTAAACAAAAAAATATTCTTTGTTGGAGTATGAAATGATCTAAAAACATTATTGTAGCCTGTAATTCCAAGAGAGCTTTTCACTCATTTTGAATCGGATTCATTTGGTAATTCTACTTATCTCTTTTCTATTTGATGATGTAAATTTATTGAAGGCTGGTACTTATATCTGAGCATGTTCATACATTTGGATTGCTATGAAGAATGGTTTATTCTCTTTAAAATAAAAATCTTTCAATAACAATGAATCAATGTAATTAGAATAATTTGATATGTATTTATTGATAACTTGTTTGGAAATGATTATGGAATCATATTTGTATATATTTACATTATAAGCATTAATTGATAAAGTGTTATTAGTTCGTAAATGGCATGACTTTGTTGTTATTAGTTAGAAAACAGCTTTGTACACAATATTATGAAAACAACTCTGGTTTTTTACTCATTTGTTTCACTAGGAAATGGAGCTTTCCAGAAATAGTTGTTGATGACCATCCTTACTAGGTTATCTAGGCACTTCCGGTAGGAAAAGTCCTCTCTATGACCATCCTTCAAAACGACGTAAAAGCATCTGCTTTCCTGAAAACTACTATGTTTGCTAATCTGTAAAGTTGCATGTGAAGTTGCATTTCTTTGTTCTATTTTAACATGCTAGTATGCTACATGGATCTTTCCATCTTTTCTTATTATCACTTGATGAAGTTTAGACATATGACTTGTTTTCCTTATCGTTTTATCAGAAAATGGACCCGACTAAATGTTTTGAGACAGTCATCCATATAGACCAGGTACAGTATCTCATCAACTTAAGAATAACGATCGGATTCACGTAATGATGGTTAAGGCATAAACTAATCATTTACTAAATTGTTCTTGTGTATTTGCAGGATTTGATTTCAATCCCGCCATCATTCTACCGTCGTTGGGGACAACAAATACCGCGTGTTGTGACTATTGAAGACAAAAGCGGAAATCTGTTCAATGGGAATATAGTAATCCATGAGGATCGCCCATATTTTGCAACTGATACAAATGGTATCAGTGAGTTGTATTTGTTGTCCACTGGTGCATTGGCAAAGTTTAAGTACCTTGGGGGTTCTCGTTTCTACATGTTCATCCCTTTGGAAGATTGATGAGTTTTGATATTTTGATTAGTACTTATTGACTGTGGTGTATTTTTATGTTTTGATCGTTAATTAGTACTTATTAAACTTTTTTTTATAAACCATTATTAAACTTGCGTTAATTAATGTATATGTTTTCTTGATCATATTGACTGTGGTGTTTTGGATCATTAGTACATCATATTTACGTTTTCTATTTATTTAAAAAAAATATTGGTGTATTTTGTTTATATCAGAAATTAAAAATCAATGGGGGTAATAGTTGAAAAACTATATTTGGTCGGCAGGATTGTTACAGGAAAATTAAAAAAAAAAAAATCAAAATTTGCGACCGAAATAGCGACCGAATATCGGTCACCAAATTAGGCGAGCTGGGTATACGACCAACTATACGGCGACCGAAATATATACTTTTGCGACCGAAATATCAGTCGCAGATTTGCGACCGAAATATAAGTTCGGTCGCTAAACAGTTAGCGACCAGGGTTTCTACTACTCCCTTAATTCGGTCGCTATACAGTATAGCAACCGAATTATCATGTTTAGCGACCGAAATATTCGGTCGCTAATTAGGTTTTTTTTTTAGTGTGGTACGACCAAAGGTAATCCTGGATATGCTGCAGGGGGTGGTCTATTTAGTGCCTGTTTGGTTTCGCGTTTGTATCCTTCAAACTCACGTTCAATGTGGTCAAACGTGGATTTGACCCTTTTAAAGATGTTTGGATCACAGAGCTGAGAAGCAAGTTTACATTCAGAATCAAGTTTGGGAGGAAGCAGCTTCACCTAGCTTCCACGTCCGGGATTCGAAATCGATTCTGGAGATTTTGTTTCTCTACCAGTAATTTAACTCATATACCCTTTATTAATACTTTCACCTACCTATGTGTCATCTGCAACATTCCATGGTTGTACCCCAACTTCTAGATCTGCCATTAGATTATTTCCTCCGCAAAGTAGAGATGCTCCTCCAGCCGTCTCCGACTACGACACAACAGCACCACCACGGCTCTGGTCGGACCACCGTGAGTCGCTCATCGGACAAGATCTGTCATCACTTTGTCTCCTCTGTGCGAAGAGGCGCTCCTTGATAGTTGTTTAGGGCAGTTTTTTATTTGGTCAAATTACTTAGTATGGTTTCCACTATCACAGTTTTTTTAAGTGGGCTGGTTGGATGCCCAAATAATACAAAATGAAATATTTTCGTTAATAGTTTTTCTTTTTGTGCTTTCTTTTGTTTAATGGATGGATATATCTAAATATATTTATTTTATTTTATTTTTGACAAAGTCTAAGTGTATTTATTTTATTTGTTTTTTAACAGATTATATTTATTTGATTTGTTAATATATAAGTATATATAATAAAACTAGTTAATATATATATATATATATATATATATATATATATATATATATATATATATATATATATATTAAAACCCATTTTGGCAATTACACATCCAAAAGCAATTTTGGTTCAAAGTATCCAAACAACAAGAGTTGATAAGAATCACTTCTTTCATAAATGTATCCAAACATAAATCACTTCACTTTCAGATCACTTTTAATCAAAATCAATTCTACAAAATCAATTTCATCCAAAATCACGTTTGTCAAATGCTCATCCAAACACACACTTAGAGACTATATGGGAGCTTTTGTGGGTTGTTTTTCATCCTTCTTTGATATCAGCTATGCTCTTGATGCTGAGTTTACTGCAGCTATGATTGCAATTGAGAGCCTATCATAAAGGATAATTGGCACTTTTTGTGGTTGGAATGTGACTCAAAGCTAGTAGTTGATGCTTTTCATACCAATTATCTTGTTCCTTGGTAGCTAAGAATTAGATGGAAGAATTGTTTGACTCTATGTGCTAAGATGAGGTTCAAAGTTTCTCACATTTTTAGAGAAGACAATACTTGCACAGATAAATTGGCTAATTATGACATAGCTAATAGGAATTTTATTTGGTGGGATTTTTTTCCAAATTTTATTGGTGAAGACTTCTATCGTAATAGATTAGGTCTTCCTAATTATAAATTTAGATGACGTTTTATTCTTTCATGGATATTGGCTTTAGCCCCCCATACTTTTTGTATTCTTTTATTTTCATTAATAAATTTATGACATGCTGCAAATAATTGTTAAAGTTTGAGATGTCAACCTAATTGACATTTATTTCTCTATAATGATACTTTTACACGTCTCAATAGCCTTTTATAAAAAAAATAAAACAACGATAGTATAATCAGAATCATAGGTACACACAAATATGAAACAAGTCACATCTTTTTCTAAGGACTTACAAAAGTATTATTAAATCGGGTATCAACCCATTTACAAATTCGCAAATAATACGGACAAAAGTCATAGGACCATCAACGAGAAAACATGTTAACCAACTAAACTAATCTAGCAGCCAAATAATGAAACAAAAAACCAGCAAAAAGAACCAAAGGGAAAGGACTACAAATCAGTACTTAGACAAAAGCAAAGAAACTGAGATAGTATTGAAACCGATTGAAACCATCACAGTCCAGAAAATGTTAAGTAGGTATAGTATAAGTGAAAAACTTTTTACACTAAGCGTACATGTTACTTTAATCAATAAAAGAATGAACTTCACCCGATTCATTCATGTTTGTTGAATTGTTTTCACAGTTGTTTTATCATCCTTTAGACCACTTGAGTGGCACCACTTGATGCCACTCCAAGGTGGGTGGCCTCCTCTGCATAGATGCCAAGTTTCTCTCCATCACCCCACAACGCATAAGCTTCTTCCCCATGAACCGCATCATCCCCAATCAGCAACTCCTCCTCAGACATTCTCAATGGAATGATGAAACTTATAACTACACAAATAATTGAAGTGACCACGACATTCCATCCAATGATGAAAAATCCTCCCACAATTTGTTTAAGGATCTGGACTCCTCCAACACCTCCATAGACCCCTCCTTTGGAGTTCGTCACAGGCAGGAAGAGTGCACATAGACTAGGTTCCGCGAAGAGGCCGGTGAGTATACCACCAAGAAATCCGGCAACAGCATGAGTGTGGAACACAGCCAAGGTGTCATCTATGTTTCGAAACACTGACCATTTCTTACCTAATATCATCATGGTGAACCATGGCACACTGCCTGATAGAACTCCGATCGCTATGGCAGCCCATCCTTGAACTAGACCTATTGATAAGAATGATTACAAAAATAATTATTATGAGTAATCATTTTAAAAACTAAAGAAGTAGTTGTCATTATTTGGCATGCGTTTATTTGATACATTTGACCGGGTTGGAATTAGATTATTTTTAAGAATGAAACCTTTGATATTAATGGTTTGTTGAAAATTTTATTAAAATTATATATGTCTTGGATTTGGATTTTTGCTAATTTGGTTAATCTTATTCGTTTTTAGATTGATGTAATAGTCCTTGGGATTGTATTAAATTATGTTGTTAGGGTGTGGTAATTTGTTTTGTATCCTTGTATAATGGTTGGAGTACTACTTACACTCCTGGAATATTATTTGGCTAAGAAAAAATTGAGAGATCATTTCAAATGACTAGCCGGCCAAGGTGCTATCACCTACGTACAAAATCAAAAAAATAACACAATTTGGTAACAAGACTAGTTTTCTTGGTTCCAAATGATTCGGGTTGATTAAATATTAAAAATAAAAATATTTCACCATTTATATTACTACTGAGTTTTATTATTGAACATTTATAATATGGAAAATACAAATCAGTATCCTTAGGATACTAGTTAAAAACTCAAAAGATGTAAGTTTGTATGAGAAAATGATATATTTACTATATTGAAAAGTGTTAAGCTTGTATTCTCAATACAAATTTTCCCTTTATTAACTCTTTAATCAATGCTCTTATGACACTCGTTAGCAAGACTCTTATAATTAGGGTTGGGAATAGGTCGACCGCTCATCGGGGGACCTATGGCCTAGGCGCCTAGCCTTTTTAAGGACTAGTCTGACCTAGCCTATTTAGTAAAAATATCAGGTCAATGCTTTTTAAAAAGCCTATATAGCTAAAGACCTATCAGGCTAGCTATTTAACACACAGACACATGTATAATATAATATATTATAATACTCTAATATATTATTTATATTATTTAAAAATAAAGACCTATTGACACATTTAAATGTAGAGGCATACAACTTGCCTATTTATTTGTGAAGACCTAGTGACCTATTTAACAATAAGTCTATCGACCTCTTTATATTAGAGACTTACGAGCCTATTTACAAGTAAAGACCTATGATCTATTTATAAGTGGAGACATATTTAATTATTTAAATGTCTTCTTGATAAGTAGGTTTTTAAATAGGCTTTCAGGCCAAGCCATGCAGACTTTGAAGTAGGTCAGGTCAAGCCTTAAAAATTGGCCTATATCAGGCCAATAAGTCAGGCTCAGACATATTGGGATTGGAACACATGTCGTATTCAAACTCGTCAGGGTCTAACTCGACCTAGCCTATTCAAACCCCTACCTTATATTTAAAGGTTCTCTCTTGTATGAGTGTCTTGTATAAGTGTCGGTTTTCTCTCTCGTATCAATGTCTTGTATAAGTGTCGGTAATGTTTAAAAAACATTATTCATTACTATTAACTTTTTTTTATTGGTAAAATTCATTACTATTATATAACATGCATCCTACAACAACGTTCTTTAAAATTCAGTCATACATCAAATTAACCTTTATAATTATATCATATATAGAGTTCTGTATGAATCTTGAGGCATTATTATATAGTACGTGATAGGAAACTAAACCTTATATATAAGTTGGTCTTAAAAAATTAAATACTTTATTATTACCTGTACGCAACTCAAAATAATAGCATTTGTGAAATTTGAGTACAGATCTTAATTAGTTTAAGTTGTAAGTAAAAAAAATTAATTGCAATACTTTTCAGCATATATTATATACCAATTACAAAGAGTTTCATAACTCAAGTTGTTTTAAATTATGCAGTATGCTAATGATTCCGTCTTTTGGAAACATATATTTAAGATAATTTTCTTATGTCACCTATAATTTTGATTTTCTTAATTAGTTATAGAAGGAACAATCGGGACAACACTAAAAACTTACTATTCAATTAAACAAGAAAATTATGTCTATATACTACATTAAGTAAGTGTACTGGACTTTGGTGGGGGGCGACGGGGGGGAATTCAGAAAAGTCAACTATGGCATCTCTTCTGTTCATACCTAAAATCAGTGTTGAATTTATCCACACACACAAAAAAAAAATATATCAATGTTGAATTATATCTTTGTCCTTATTAAGCATATCAATTTTTAATTTGGAAGACTTTTATTTTAATCTCTATACAATTACACACAATTACTTTCAATTTTATCTCTATAATATCGTTTATAAAACAGTATAAAATCCAAATTAAAAATAAATGCCAATACATATATATATTAGAAGAGCTTATAGAGAGCTTATGAGAATAACTTACGATAATTATAATTTGAGATTATTCTATAAGCTCTTTTTAGCTTATTTTCATAAGTTTTCCAGTGAAGCTTGTGAACATAAGTCATTTTTAGCTTATTTACGAAAAATCTTATTATATAAGCACTTAAATAAGTTGTATACCCAAACACACCCTAAATATAGCCAGGGACGGATGCAAGCAAAACACATTGGGGGCAGCTGGCCCACTAAATAATTTTTATACTAAATGTTAAATAATTATAATTTTGTCCCCACTAAAAAATAAATGTTGCACTCATTGCCTTACATTACAAACTTACTCTACATAAGTGATCAAAATATTGTAAATGTCATTACATTAGTTAGAGTGACAAAGGAAGGATTACAAAACATGAGAGAAGATGGTTGACATAATTTTTTTAATGAAATATTATTGTTTTGTAAGAAACAAAATATTGTCATTCCAAATATAGTTGAAGTACGCATTCACGACACGATTAGGAAGATCAACATGCAAACTTGAAAAAGTTTCAAGCTTGCATCACTTTTAAGTTGAGTTATTTATTTTATTAAGTGATTGACAGTTAGCTTCAAGAGCTTAATAATAGATTTACAGAGGTGAATACTTAATTGCTTGTTTGTGTGGCAAGCTTAAATCCAAGATATTCATTTTTTACATTTGGCAAGGAGAATTTAACTTGTTTGCCTCGATTGTATCCATCAGAATTTTCTTATGTAGAGCTTATGGGAGAAGTTCATTTTCTGATTTCTTTGCCTTGATAGTATTCAAAATGAAAAGAATTATACAATTTCAAAGTATGAAGACACGTAGACAGGATTATAATTTGTAGAAGTTGATGTGTTTTCAAATTTTTGGATATACACTAATATAGTTTTTGTAATTTCTAAATTTTGGCTAATGATAATAATATCATTATTTTATCGTTTACGCATTTATATATATTTTTTATAAAAATATTTATAGTATATATTTTTACCCTAGTCAAAAAAAAAATTATCCGTCCCTGAATATAGCCTGAAATATTTTTCGATTTTTATACGACAAATCATTTTCAATTTCATCATATGCTCCCTAATAATTTGTTCCCTGTACACATACAACAAACAATGCAAATAGGATTTAAAAAATTATATATGTAAAGGCTAAATTAAAAAACCTTGATATAAGATCAACTTATATAAGAATAGCTATTATGCATACATGTATATATTATATATAGAGACAAAAACATACTTTAACCTAGAATCAAATTAAATTATATGGGGTGATCATATATTCATTAATGTTATAAAAAAAAAAAGGAGACTAATGCTGTGAAGGAAAGGTTATCGGGGTTGACACTTCTTCGAGAAAGCCAATATCAATATATCATATTTGAATAATTAGATACTTAGTTATGGTTAAAACCTCCTTCCAATTTAGCCTCTACATGTGATATGAATTCTTCATTTAGCCTATATACGTAGGAGTTGAATTAATGGATCCTTGGAAACAATAGAGTAACGAAAGGGACTAAAGTACCCCCTAGTAAATTATTTCTTCATTAAGCCTGTATTTGTTCTTCCACTTTGTGGCTCTAGGAAATTTTTGTAATGGGTTACAATACCTGTAGTACTCTATGGAATATAATTTTAGCTTTTTCAAAAAAAAAAATGAAACTTTTTAATAAATTTTTATATATTGGGACTAAACGAAGGATATATGACCAAATAATTACTTAACCTAAAAAAAAATACATGTAAAACGACGTACCAGCGGCAGGAGTGATGCAAACAAGGCCAGTGATCATGCCCTGAACGGCTCCAATAACAGAGGGTTTATTGAAGAAAATGACATCGAGCAATGTCCACACAAGGAGGCTGGTAGCTGCACTGATGTTAGTGTTGAGCACTGCCATGGATGAGTCTATGTTAGCTGCATAAGGATCTCCTCCGTTGAAACCTGCCCATCCTAGCCAGAGTAGTCCTGCTCCTGTTAACGTTAGTAAAACATTGTTTGGTGGGAATCTTTCTCTGTCCTTCTTTAATCTTGGCCCCACCTGATGCAAAAATATAATACTATTAATTTAATTCATTCAGCTACCACTCATGGATCAACATCACCTTATTGCACCCAATTAAGAAAAAATCAACATGAATATATCTTAATTTACATAATTTGATGACCACTCTCAGATATTGACCTTTTTCATTATTATGGGAAATAACATGTTAATTATTACCCCCTTGCACTTTTTTTTTTTTGGTTTATATATAGGAGGTATACTTATGCAAATGGGAAATTGAAGGTATCGCGGGTTCGAACCCACAATGTCACTGACATTAAATATCTTGAGCTCTATCACTTAAGCTATACTAGCGGGACCCCTTTGCACTCTTTTAATAAAATTCTTTTGTCTATAACAAAACATGTTAATTATTTCCTTTTATAAAGACATTACACGTAAAATGTATTCAGAACTGATCAATGAAACATACATAGATGACCTTATAATTAATATATCATGAAATATAGTACCATACTCCCTTAGTCCCTTACACTCATTTCCAACCCCCCGGCTTATTACTTCACCAAATAAACATACAAACCACGTCAGACACCATTCAATTATTGAGGGATTAAGTTTAATATTATGAACTATATATATATATATATATATATATATATATATATATATATATATATATATATATATATATATATATATATATATATATATTCCTATTGGACTCCAAGCAAGTAAATCATTGTTTTTTTCAGAGCACGTCAATGCTATTAGACAAAGAAATGTCGCCCTAAGATAATATATATACTCGGGATGCCAGAAAAGTATTAATCACGCTATTTATCTCCTATTTTACTCGTGCCTTCTTAATATTTACCAAAAGGTGATTTGAACGTTTAGATAGAGTTTGGGAGCCATGTTCGAAAAGGACGGATCAGAAACTTACAAGTCCTGTTTTATGTTTGGTATATTCTTTACACAGAACAAAATAAAAGATTAAATAATAGAGGCAGGAGGGAAGATAGAATCCATTTTGTGGTTCTATATATGGTGGAATCAAAGAGAATAGAATAGGACATCCTATTTTATCACATTCCGCATTAAACACTACCTAAATTCATACAATTTTTTTTCGCATCTTAATATTGATAAAAATCATCTTTCTCATTTTGGTATATCCTTCTCTATCCTACCAATAACACATTATCACTTATTTTACATTTTTAATATTGTATAAAATTTGAATTTATGTGGCAACGTGTTATTGATGGGCTCAGAGAGTGATATACCAAAATGGGACAGGTGATATCTATCCTTAATATTTATAAAAAAATGATTCCAACATTTAATTCAAACAATTTTTTTTTGCTACAAACAACAATTTCTTGCTTTACGAGTAAAGGATATGTGTTTTGTACATAAAATAATCAATTATCACCATTATGTTTTGACTTCTCTGAAGTTGGTGAATTAGCAAAGGTTTAAAACAAAATGAATATATGCAATTAATCAAAAAGGACGTGCAGTATATATATACAGCAGAAATTATTGTCCCAATTATGTTTATATAGATTCATCCTTTTCTTTCTCTTTTTTAAATGTTTGCGGAACCTCAACCACTTAATTAGTTGAAGAGCACATCAATATTGATTAGTTGAAGAGCACATGTTTTAGCTTATAAAAAAAAACCTTAATTATTTGAGCACATCAATATTGATCAGTATAAATAGTAATCACAGGAATTGCCGGAAAAAAAATCATCTTAACCAATAATAAAAAGTTGAAAAGAAATCACAGTAACGGATGAGTGAAATAAAAAAAGACAGTAGTAGAATGACAATATTTTCATGCCATTAATGGTACGGAATGCAGTTTGTGCCAAACAGTATTCTCCTTAGTTGAATATCTCTTGTATTGGTCAAGTTATTATGTAAATAACCAACAAAAATGAAGCTCCCCATGAATACTTACGATTTGCTGGAGTTAAGGTCATTGAGAGCCATATATGGAAAAGAAAAACAACAAAGAAAGAAAAAACAAAACCAACGTTACTTCGGATGGACCTGTTTTAAAATGGTGTCTCATTCCATATTACAAGTCACATAATTTAAGGGGGTTTGACAAAGAATGAGACATCATTTTGAGACGGACGATGTCCATTACTTCAACTGTGGTTGTCAATTTTCTGTGTTAGTTATTTCGTCATTAGAAATTAAAACACAAAAACATTAAAAGGGCAAGAAGAGTAGTAAGTGGCTAAGTGCTAACCCAATAAGCAGCAACGAAGCCAGCAACACCAGAAGAAAGATGAATGACATAACCACCAGAATAGTCCACAACCCCCCATTGGAACAAGAACCCACCACCCCACAAACTAAACGCACCAACAGTGTAAGAAAAAGTAACCCATAAAGGCACAAACATCATCCACGCCTTGAAGTTCATCCTCGCCAAAACAGATCCTGCCAAAATAACCACCGTGATGGCAGCAAAAACACACTGAAACCACACCATGCTAGCCATGGGATAAAAGGGTTCGATCTCTGATGTCTCCACTTCACCACTTTCATAGTAATGCGTTGTAGCTGGCAACGCCGCTTGTTTGATCAGAAACCTTTGCCCTAACGCAGGACCTGCCCTTCCCCAAAAGGGTAGCAGCTTCCTCCCGAAGGACATCTTGTAAGCCCACGTGACCCAGCAGATGATAACAGCTGCGAATGCATAGAGAGCCATGAAAGCAGAGTTAACAGCCCATTTCTTTTTCACAATGCTTCCGTAGAGGATCACCAACCCTGGCATGCTTTGAATCCCTACTAGGGTTGCTGCTACCATTTGCCATGCGTTATCTCCTTTGTTTAACCACTCAGGGACTGCGAGACTCGTCCATGCTTTGTACGCTTCTGGCAAAGCGTTAACAGGAGGAGGAGCCATCACTGTGATTGAGTATGTATGATTTTTTTTATTTCTCTTTATGTGTTGTGGTTAATGTGGCTCAAATGAATCCTAAGACGATTAGTTACTTTCAGTGGTGTGTGTTGGTCTTGGTCATGGACTCATAGTCATATTTATAACTTGATAAGGTAAAGTAGGACAGTGGTTAATGAGTAACATAGAGATAGTTTATCCCATCTTGATGTATTGATTAAGTTAAAGTTTTATATAATATTAAAAAATAAAATACATGATAAAATATTATTGGTTGAGAATAAGAAGTAGTACACCAAAATATAACAGGTAATAATTAAGGGTGTTGTTGCACCTTCAAAAAAATTGGTGCAACCTTGCACCGTTTGAGGAGCTATCTGGGGCGTATAATTGTACAGCTGTGTTTCTTTGGCTTGGATTCGGTCAAATCACCTGAACTTGGTCTTGGTCATATGGACTCAGTTATATTTATAACTTGATAAGGTAAAGTAGGACAGTGGTTAATAAATAACATAGATATATCTATCCTATTTTAATGTATCACATAATTAAGTTAAAGTTTTATATAATATAAAAAAATAAAATATGTGATAAGATAATATTGATGGAGACAAGAAGTAGTATATCAAAATAAAACAGGAGTACAGGATGGGATGAGTTGAGGACCAATCATTTTGTAAGAGGAGAAAACGTATATACAATTCGATCTTCTGGTAAATTAAGTGTTATTTTTCTCAATAGAACAACTCAAAATTGTCACATTAGGTTTATCGAAGGGTCGTGATGTAAACAGGACGAAGAGGAAGAGCGTCATGATTCTGGATTTGGAATCAGCCAACGGCGGGCCTTGGCATGGTGTTTACAATTAAGATGGCCACATAGAAAAGGATGTGTGTATATGTGATTGTGATGCTGATGTCCATGTGATCAAAATCTTGTAAGAAATTCGCGAAAACTATTTTTTTTTTTATCATTTAAGAAAGTTTTTGCACAATTTGCAGCGGTATTATCTGTCTAGAAACATTCTAGAAAATAAAACAAAAAAATTATTAGTTTCGGACGGCTGAGTTCATTGAAAATGATAATTTTTTAAGGTTTGATGTCCTTGAATTTTTTTTAAAGATTTAATTGATATATACTATTTAAAAAAATTATTACATTATCAATCAATATATGTTACATGATTAAAAAGGTTTGAATCTTATCATATAACTACCTTAAAAATCATATATATATATATATATATATATATATATATATATATATATATTGAATTTGTCATTAGTTAACAGTATAAAAAACTTAATATTTTATTAATTTTTGGTATATTATATGCCAGAAATGTATTTATATAAGTTGGATAATGCGGGTCAATCATTCGTATTTCTGATTAATTATAAGACTAATTTTTTATTCAACTCTTATGAATGGAAAAAATAAACCTTGATAGAACTTTGCCCCCTCATATGGGTGTGGATGAGGATTTGGTGTCCCATTTTGGTGTATCACATCCTGTCCCCACCAAAAATATCTTTTCGTGCATTCTTTCTTTTTAAAATTACATGAAATTTTAACATATATGACAGTATATTATTGATGAGTACAGAGTGTGGAACATCAAAATGAGACAACAAATATTTATCATATGGGTGCATCCTACTCGACTCAAATTAGTCGGGATCTAACGTGACTTCTAGATATCAAGGATCTAGAAAAAATTAAGACTAATTTTTGAAAATGACAAATGGGAAATGTTTAGGTTGGACACCCCGTTGTCTCATTTGTTCTGCATGGTCCCCACACTCCCTTACACTAAAAAAAAAAGGTCATTTAGCGATCGAAAATTGTGACCGAATTTTTAGGTTCCTTTTTACGACCGAAATAGAGACCGATTGTAGGATCTACATGAAACAATGGTTAGAGTTGATTCTGCGACCGAAATAGCGACCGAAATAGAGCGTAGCAGAGATATCGGTCGCTACTTCGGTCGCTAAACAAAGGAAAGTAAAAGTCAGAAATTTATGAATTGTTAGCGACCGAAATGGCGACCGAATTAAATGCAACGGTCAAACTGTGTTTATATTAGCGACCGATTTATAAATCCGTCTCTAAATTTATGAATTCACACTTTAAACTTTATTTATATTTGCGACCGATATTAATTCGGTCGCTAAATGGCGCGTTGAAAAAATAAAATTGCGCGCGTTAGCGACCGAAATTTAATTCGGTCGCTAAAATTACAAATTCAAATTAAGACTAACCATATTAGCGACCGAATTAATTCGATCGCTAAAACTGAAATCCCTAAATTTGACAGAACCTCCTTCTTCCTCATTTTTTCCGACGTTTTCTCTCTCCCACCCACTGTTTCTCTCTTCTACGGCGCGCGCTCCGGCCACCTCAACACCCCAAGACACCTCCGGTCGTCGTCACCACCGTCATCTCCCCTCTGCTCAGGTAAGCTCTCCTCTACTCCATCTCTCTGTCTCATTGTCTCACTATGTCACTGTCTATCATTTCCCCCCTCATTTCAGGGCTCATTCTGGTCACATTGCTCACACCACCACCACCACAACGCCCTCCCTCACACTGACCGAGGTAATTGCTTCTCTAGTTGTCTTTCTCTACATTGTTGTTTCTGTTGTGTGTTGTGTGTACATTGGTGTTGTGTGTGTGTTTGTTGTGTTGTGTGTGTGTGTGTGTTGTGAGTGTGTGTTTGTTGTGTGTTCTGTGTACTAAAGTTTGTGTGTTCAATTGGATTGTAATCATAGGGTAGGTGTGTGTGTGCTCTGTGTGTGTGTCTGTTTGGGATGTTTGTGTGTGTGTGTGTGTGCAGAGATGTGTGTTTAGTGTATGTGTGTGTGTCTGTTTGGGATGTTTGTGTGTGTGTGTGTGTGTGTGTGTGTGTGCAAAGATGTGTGTTTAGTGTATGTGTGTGTGTCTGTTTGGGATGTTTGTGTGTGTGTGTGTGTGTGTGCAGAGATGTGTGTTTAGTGTATGTGTGTGAGTTTAGGGATGTGTGTTTTTGTTACTCATCATTTTCATTTTTTCATCCAACACATTTCTCTCTTTTCTCTTAGTTTCTCAAGGTGTCTTGATTTCTTACTCAAGGATCATCACTTAGAGGTAATTTTCCTCCAACCTTTCTTCATTACAATTGATGTTGAGTTGATTAGCTTCATGCTTGTTCTTAATTTTGTTCAAAAAGAATTAAGCTTGAAAATGGTAGAAAAATCATAACTCTTTATACCCATTGATTTAAGTCTTGAAACTTAATATTGGTGCTTCTATAATCATACTCTTCATGCTTGCCAAATGATTTGATGAACAAAACTTTCTCCCCTATTTTCCCCCACTTGGCCGAACCATACCCTTTTATTTTACTCTTGGATTTCAAAAATTTGTAACTCTTTGCATAAAGGGAAACAAATCTCCAAATTTGATATCTGTGCTTGTCTAGTGATCAATGATCATCCTTCCTTTCTCTTTATGTTTTTCATTCAAATCACTAAGTTGCTACAACTTTCCATATTCCTTGATTTTTATGATTTAAATTCTAGAAAATCATAGAAATGGAATTTGTGAGTTATGACAATTTTTCCCTACTAACTAAGACCCTAACATCTTGTCTATCTAGGATGGACTATTAGATCATATAATTAATATAGTTAATTAGTGGTTAGTTACAAATCAGTTGCTTTATCTTACATATAATATAAGTCACTTTTATATATGACTTGATGTAATAAACTTTCTCATTCAATCAATTACACCTTTCAGTTTTCTCTCTATTATTTTCTATTTTAATGTTAACTGTCATGTTTACTAACATGAACATTGAACAACATGGAAAATCTTCTCTTTGATAGAAAGAAATTCTAGCATTATCCACATTTTTTTTATGGTACTGGATATGTAATATATTGATTCGATTTGTGTAAACAGTTAGGCCTGATTTAAGGATAATTTTTTTAAAAAAAAGTCGAAATCAAAATAAATTGACCTTCAGCTCTCCAATCTTATTATTTTTTATGCTTCATTGATTATTTTTTCGTGAGCACATGCTTTAACACTAGATATTCATGAGATAAATTATTTAGGTATAACAATTTAACATAATAGAATAGTGATTTGAGTTGAAATGAATAATTTCATTTATGCACGATAGGTCCTTGTTGTCATATTCTTCTACCGGCTCCTCCACTTATCCTTGCTCAGTTGTGTTTTCTCTCTCAGATCAGTTCTCTGAACACTCAGTGTAATGTATTATGTGAATTATCGTCTTGTTTGGTAGTGGAGAGCTGAGCTCAATAGGATGTGATCTTGTCTGATTGTATGTTGATAATTAATTTAATGTTTATGCATGTGTTTGTCAATATGTGTTGTTTGTTAGTGGAAAGCGGAGCTCAATAGGATGTGATATTGTATGATTGTATGCTGATAATTTAATGTTTATGCATGTGTTTGTCAATATGTGTTGTTTGTTAGTGGAGAGCGGAGCTCAATAGGATGTGATCCTGTCCGAAAGGCGGGATGCTGGTTGTGTGCTGATAATTTAGAAATTATGCATGTGTTTGACAATTAACTGCAACTTGTTAGTGGAGAGCGGAGCTCAATAGGATGTTTACTACAATATTTAATCTAAGTTTGTATTGATTTACGCTGCAATTTATATAAACTCAACAATGTTGCAATATTTATAGGTTAATGGTTTTATTTTCTGTTAGAGTTAATAATTAATTTACGAAAGCCTTAGTTTCCTATTTGAGATTCAATATTAATGAGCATGCGTAACTTATCAAGGTATGCATGCTCATTGTATTGAATCTTGAATTGTCCAAGTAGGACAGTTTGGGAAAAAACCTTTTTCACACTCGTACAATAGTCATTTCAATGTTCAAATGCCTTATATACTTGTTGAAATCTCGATTTGATGCATTTCCTTTTGTTCTCCTGGTGCATACTTGATCGCGGTGATTCTGACCATGCTCGAGTCGTGTAACTTGGAGACCGATGGGAAGTGCTGCCGAAATTTTGTCAAGTATAAGCTATTTGAATATGGGAATAACTATTAGTAGCCGAGTGTGACAAAGGTTTCTTCTCGAATGGGATAGGTTCATACCTTGTCATAAGAACGAGATTGATGGAGTTATTGGAATGCACCGTAATATATAAGTGTTATTGTAGGATTGGTCAGGCTATTTAATTGCCAGCAATGGATATTCCGAAGAATCGAAAATGGATATATCGTAGGTTGGATCGGAATAAACGTCTTAGGGAAGAGTATAGAGTTGGAGTGGGTGAGTTTATAGAGTTTGTTGTTTGCCAGGAAAGATTTATACGGCTGGGCGGTGATCAATTGAGGTGTCCTTGCAAAAGATGCAAGTGTCAATCTTTCAAAAGTGTGGATGGAGTTGTAGCCGATCTTTATGAGAAGGGCTTCATGCCTGATTACTATTGGTGGAGTAACCATGGTGAGACGTTGCCTGACTTAAACCCGATTGTGGCTGAAGGTTCGTACTATGGAAGTGGTGACGGGAGGGAAGAATTGAATCCATACGAGCAGATGATAATGGATCATGCTGGACCATCGGTTGGTGTTGTACTAGAAGAAGATGGGGGAGAAGATGGTGGAATGGGTTCCCAATACATAGAGGAGAATCCGAATCCCGAAGCTCAAAGATTCTATGATATGCTTTGAGTGCTTTGCACGATCTCCATTGTGGGAAGGATGTCAGGAGTACACGGAGTTGTCGATGTGCATGGAATGGTTGAGTATCAAATCGACTACAATATGCAAGAAGGCTGTTTTAATCGCCTCAAGGTCGGTGTCAAGGCGTTGCGTAAGGCAATTGGATGCCTACAAGTTTTTATCATGCTAAGAAGTCCGTGGAAAATTTGGGTCTGGGGTGTTTGAAAATTGATTGTTGCCCGAATGGATGTATGTTGTACTATAAGGATGATTTAGCGGAAAGCATAACGTGTTGTCGATTTTGTGGGCATCCTACCAGCACCTCTGTTGACGGGACACCTCAGGGTGATGGAGTTGCACCCCCCACCCATCCTCATGTGGTCGGGACACAGGCTGCACCCTCATCATCCACACCTACGACGATAGGACCATCATCATCGGGACAGGAGAGTCGTGGTCCATCCGACAGGAGGATTCTTCTTATCCCCAAGGGGGATAACGAGTATGCTAATTTAATTTTTTAATATATATAAAGTATCGTTAATTTCTATTTACTTGTTTTTAAAATTTAATTATAACATTTATTAATGCTCTAATTTTGTTGCAGCTTTCTGCCCGCGAAGGGCCCTTCTGATTCGATCTCGAAGATCCTGCGACGCAAGTTTGATGGTCCATGGCCTACATGGAAGGCCATCCCACTGGGCCATAGGGATCAGTTGTTTCTAGAATTTAAGGTAACAGTTTATTAAGTTTCTTAAATTAAATTTACATTATATATATGTACACACGAATTTCCTAACAACTGTAAGTTGCAGAAAGAGTATAGGTGGGACTTAGCTTTAGAGGCTCTCGTCAGGGACATATTTGAGCATAAAGACTCACTGGTTATGAAGAATCTGATGAACAAGCTGAGGAAGGGGCAGAATAAGGGGAGGTGGGTGGATCCTGAGATCAAGAGGCAGCTGGACCCAGATCTTGGGCTATTGAGAAGTTCCAGGAGATCCAGGCCACAGCTCGGCGTAATCGAGCTTCTGATGGTGGCGCATGTGCTTGGACCGGTGGGTCTAAATCAGCCGCCGCCCACTACGACGAGCTGGTAATACATTAAACTTTTGACTTAATATACTATTTAATTTATTAGTTTCATTTTTAATTATTCTTATGAATTTAATATTATATTATTCTGTGCAGAAAGCACAGAAACAACGGGCCCCGACTGCTATGGAGTTGGTGGAGAGGACGAAGAAGTTGAAGTCGGGGACATGGGTCAACGACAAGGCCTGTAACTATGCTGTAAGCAAAAAAATAATTTAGTGTTTACTTGTAATTTACTATAAATGATTTGTTAATTTTGGATATAATTATTTTAACTAAATCTATTCAATTATACTTTGTAGGCGGGCTTCAACGAGAAGAAGGACGATGCCATATCACGTGCCTCACAATCACAAGATGAGGCTTTGACTGGTGATGGCTGCTCTTATGTCTCCGTCGACGATAATGCCATTTATTTGGAGGTCCTCGGGGGCAGGAACAAGAAGGGGCACGTGTATGGCCTCGGACACCTGGGAGCCGAGTTCATCGCTTCATCGTCCGGCACGCCTGCTCCTTGCTGTGCCGATACCGTCCCTCCGGAGCAGTTCCACCAAATGCAGGACACCATCACGCAGCTGAACGCGGAGCTTCGGGAGAAGAGCGAGAGAGAGCAACGAGATGGCGAACCAGATTGCACGGTTGACTCGGGCGCACTAAAGATGATGCAAAGCGAGCATCGAGCAGGGCGGACATCTGCGGCTGGTGTTGGAGCGAATGAGGATCCAGACTCGATTGCTCGAGATGATGCTTTGGCGGTTGTGCGCTGCCGCCGCTCCTCCGGTTCCGCCGCCCGGCTTCGATGTCTTGCATCTGCAGAGGACGATCGGCCAGCGACGCGTCGGTGAGTACGGGACGCCGAGGATGATTGGATTCCTCCATCTCCCCCTCATCATGACTGATTTTTTCTCTCCATATTTTTGACTTTAAACGATTCTTGTACAACATTTTGGATTATTCTTTTTATATATATTTATTATTTTTTATGATCGTATATTTCATAAGTTATTTGGTGTGTTTTATTAGTAATTTTTTTAACGTTTAAAGAAAATCAGAAAAAAAAAATATTATAAAAATTAAAATTAAAAAAAATTTAATAATAACCAGTTTAGCGACCGAATTAGAAACCAATAATTCGGTCGCTAAACTTTATTTAAGATTTACAGATGATGTATAGAGACCGAAAATCCGTTGCTAATATAGGTTAACAGTAACCAAAATTAGCGACCGAATTAGCAACCGATTATCGGTCGCTAAAAATGGTTACCCAAAAAATGCGACCAACCTAATAGCGACCGATTATTATTATATAGCGACCGAATTTACGGTAGCTAATTAGCGACCGAAATAATAATTCGGTAGCTAAAACCTTAACGACCAGGTATTCAGCTACCATCATAAATCGGTCTCTGATTCGGTCGCTAAAACAAATAGCGACCGATTCACATGGTTTAGCGACCGAAACTTACGGTCGCTAAACAATTGTTTTTTTTGTAGTGTTATCCTCAATGTCTCTTCTCCTCTCCTCTCCTCTCCCTCACTTTGCTTGCAAGTTCTTTGATGCTTTCGGTGGCAAAGACGTCGTAGGTTACTAACCCTTGTCGCACCACAACTTGTTGTCACTGAAACTTCTCTGGTTTGGTCATTTGTTGCATCGCAACCGACCCACCGCTCATTCTCACTGATTGGTGCCATTCCTTCTTCAAAGTACCAATGGCAACATTGTTGCTATCTCACTATGTCAGGTGCAAAACAATTGAAATTTGTAATATAGTAATCAAGAATGATTTTTCATTTGGCAAGGCCGACATAACAGACGTGGGTTTTTTCTAAGTGTTTTTTTTAATCATTTTCTTAAAAAATTTGTAATAATGTAGCGGTAGATGGAGACTGTCAGCGACTAAAGTGATAGTCTGTTAATTTAAGGAACGAGTATAAGTGAGATGAGAGAGGTTAGAGAGAGAAACACTGTGAGGGAGGGTTACGAACATCAACAAAGAGTGTAAAGGAATTTATCCATGAGACACTTGATTCATGATCTACCTAGGATAACATCTTTCTACTTCACGAACTTCCTTGATATTTGTGGGGTTGCTGCACTTTGGAAAGTCTTTAACAAATTGGGAGGCGTTAGGGATGTCTTAATCCCTTTGAAGCCAAATAAATATGGGAAATGTTTTGGTTTCGTCAAGTTCAAGAATGATAAAAAACCAAGGTACCTGGAGAAGTTAGATGCAATATGGATTGGATCTTTATAACTAAGAGTCAACTCTGCTAGGTTTGAACGTGATACGCAAAAGAAACCTTTGGCTGTTAATGATGGAACCAAGAATTTAAGTCAGCATCTCTTGACCATAAACAGTGTGTCATATGCAAAGGCAGTGGTTGGTGAAAATCTTAATGGCATTATGGTGTGGAAACAACACCCTGACAACAAGAGGAGTGGATGGTTTAATGCTAGGAATGCCAATGATTGGAAAAGGATTGAGTTTAATGTTTCTGAGGACAAGATTAAATGGTTGAAAGGGTGTTATATGGGAAAGACTGTGTACCCTAAGGGTTCCTTTTCCATGCAGCAAAAAATGGACTTATATCTGGTATGTTTGGTGTCAAACTGCACCCATGGGAGGCAACTGATACCCTACAAAGTTCAATATCAGCAACATCTGGAAATGGCTCAGTCCAAGGAATATTTGACAGATCCAAACTTACCAAGCAAAGGCCCATTCACCTCAAGGATTATATATGAAATCAGCAAAATAATATTATATAAGAGAATATTCTAGAATAGGGGCTAGCTAGTAGAGCATTGTCATGTAAGGAAGTTTGTTATGACAGATGGAAGTAGATCCTACATATTAGGAATTGAAATATGTAAAAGAAAGTGGTATATATATACCCACACTGTTATGAATGAAGTAAGAAGGAAATTAACCAAAATTCTATCTCTCCCCATAAGGCTTTCCCTTTTTGGGAATTCAATCTCTTCTCCCAAATTTACTCTGTATCATTGGTGCTTTCATCTTGCAACTCAACCTCATTTCATCAAAAAAAAAAAAAAAATGCAGACCATAACATCAAACCTCACCCAGCTCCATGCCTCCATCACTGCCCTTACCACTGCTTTCCATGAATTCAAGCTCACCCAGGATCTTCGCCATGCTTCCTACCTTGCTTCCTTCCAGAGCATCCAAGCTCAAATCCTATCACGCCAAACCCAAAGCTCTCCACCTTCTCCACCTCTGCAATCGAGCCACTCAAATCTCGCCGTGTTCTCTTTGGCTCCGTTACTTTCACGCACACCAGCAACCGACAACACCGCCCTCAAGATTGGTGGGACAGTCACCATGGCCGAACCAATCCTTGTGAAGGATGACATTGTTGTACCCGTGACCAACTCGACAGCGAAGCCGGATTTAAACCCGGTTTTCGCGATTCCCTTGAAATTGCACCAGAAGGGGTTCAGGACCAAATTGGGGCCAGAAAAGCAACGGCGAGACTCCGGTGAGGGCTTTGCCTTCACGACGGTGCCGACGTCGGATCCACGGCTTCTTCCTTCGTTTTTGTTGCCGAGGCAGCGATCTTCAACTCCCTTTCCGGCACCGCCATCTACCACTACAAGAAAAAATGAATTTAGCGAGGGCCAAAGGCCGTCGCAAAAAGCTTAAATCCGTCGCAAAACACATGTTTCTGACGGATTTGCGACGGCCATAAATCCGTCACAAGTTGGGTCGTCGCAAAAGGTTTCTGACGGTTTTTTAAATGACCGTCGCTAATTAGCGACGGCTTATTCCGTCGCTAAATTATGTTGATTTGCGGCGGCTTAGCCGTCGCGAAATTTTGAGAAATTAGCGACGGCATAGCCGTCGCAAATTATACAAATTAGCGACGGCCTAACAACGTCGCGCAAATCAACGTAAATTAGCGCGGAATAGCCGTCGCAAATTGCAACACATTTTTATAAAACTAAATAATTTAATAAAGTAATTTTTTATTAATTAATTATTTAAAATATAAAGTATTTTTAAATAATTATTTAATATTTAATATAAAATTCAAAATTAATATAAACATTAGTTATTTTGTATATTAATTAGAATTTAGACTATATTATGATAAATGAATAATAATTTTAAACAATAAATAAAATTCATAAATAAAAGCAAATTGTTTTGACAGAGTGTATCATACAAAATAAAATATAATATCAAAAAAACTAATAACCCTCTCTATAGCCCCATGATAACAAATCGTAAAGGATTGATCATCCTACATCCTTTGGTATCTTTGATGACCCTCAGTGGGACGGTGGTGGCCGTGGGCGTGGCTGAGGGGTGCCGTGAAGGTGTTGGTCTGCTGCGCGATCGTGGCTAAGGGGTGCTGGTTCCTAAACGCAACATGAGCTCTCTCTGTGTAGCTGCCATCATCTCTATCTGCTCCATCATCTGTGTTTGTTGAGTAAGCATTTGTCGATTGATCTCATCACAGTTGCCCGGTTTACGTCGCATCTTTACCATCTCTGCGAGACTCATGAGATCGGCGAGGCCTAGTCTTTGGACGATGCTCGACTCTGCTGAGTGAAGATCTTTGGAGCACCCGCGTCGATAGTTACCGGCTAGGTCTCCCATACCATATATGCGACCCTTGTTCTTACCGGCCAACAACATCGACCCATGCCTCGCAACTCCAATTGGGCTTCCACCTCACGGGTCAAGTGTGGTGGAAGAAGGGGAAGATGAGGCTGCCCGAGACCGAACACGAGATAACTTATCACGATAGTCCTCCTGTCATTAAAATTGATACACATAATCATACAAAATGACCATAATTATTAAATATAAAATAAAAATAATTTCCAACAAAGAGACATGTAAATCACCCGAGTGCGTCTAGAACGCTCATCTACATACTCGCAGGTACCCTTCCTAGTATGAGTTCGGGCATGAAGCTCAACAAGCTTGACGCTACGGCCAAGCTCCCTAGCCTCGCACCAAAAAAAACTTGTTCATATTTGAAGTTACACTACCTTAATAGCCGGACATCTAATGAATTAACAAAATATGATGTTGGAACTTACAAGGCGTCGAGCATGCTCCCGATCACGATCTTTGCCGCCGGTGTGCGAGGCTCCCACCCTTTTCCGAGGCCCTATTGAGCTTTGCACAGGCGGATTTTTTCTTAAATTCAGGTGTAGCCCGAGTAAGCACATAGCTCCTCCCAAATGGGTGGGAAACACCATTTTGGACGCTTGTCCCTTTTTCCGATATCTAGTCAACAACTCGGAGAGGCGTTTGCTCGCTTTTTGATGAAAAATTATCTCTACATCAGCGGAATGCTCTACTCTCCAAGCAGCCTTCTCCGTAAATAAGGAGAATATAATATTTTTAGGATAATAATAAACTAAAGAAACATTAAAAGTAACTAAAAATGGAAGTAAATTCAAAAGTACAAAATACCTTAAAAGCCGCAAAGAATCGATCCCGATCCCGATCCTCAAGCTCACTCCAATGCTTCCGGGCCGATCAAAGCGAGATGTAACTCGCATACGTGACGGCCTCTGCAGATTTTCTCGACGGAAGGAACCTTATCAATAGAACATGAGAACAATCAATACACATACATATAAAATCTGCACTCAACAATAAAATAACAATATTTGAGATCTTTCTTACCCTTTACCGGTCGGGGTAACAATAACTCGGCCATCGACATAACCTCGATCTCCTCATCATCGATGATATAGGCGAGGAATATCCATAAGTCTCCTCGTCATCACCATGAGACTGATGATCACCGATCCATGGGTAAATCTACCCCCGATGCATCTGGTTGTCGGAATTGTCTGCATGGAGTGCAGTCGGAATCCTCGGGGTGGGCATCATCGTGATCCCAATGGAGGTGTCCATGAACTGAGTGGGCTGGAGCAACAGGTGGGGGTGCCGGTGCCATATCATGTGGAGGCATGGGTGTGGGCGGTGGGCGTAGTGTAACAGATGTAGATGGGAGGGACACGAATCCGTCATCGATTGTCCGTGTCACAAAGCGAGGTCGACCACGACGACGTGCCCCTCCAGCAGGTGCCTTACCCTTTCCCTTACCATCAGCCATGTCTATAGTGAAAAATGATGCTAATAATAATTAATTAAAAGTAACCAAAACACAAATTTGCAAATAATGGAAATTGATGGTGATAATAATTAACTTAAAGTAAGCACAAACACACATTTGTAAATAATGGAAAATGATGGTGATAATAATTAACTTAAAGTAAGCACAAACACACATTTGTAAATAATGGAAAATGATGCTAATCATAATGAACTTAAAGTTATGACAATGACAATACTACCTAATACAAAATACATCACTAAAATAAATAAAGTATTTGTTAGTCGAATTTGAGCTAGTGTCATATTCATAGCCATCTTCATCTTCTTCATCTTTCGTTGATTCTCGCTTCTTCATCATCATCATCAGGAAAGACTTCATTTGATGACAAGCTGGAGGTATCCACTTCTTCACCTACAACTTGTGTGTCTTGTAAACATGAGATTGGTTCTACTTAAATTACCTCATGTGCACGTGAAATTTCATCTGTTAGAGATGGCTCATCCAACTCTGAAACATCTATTTCAATGCGACCCCTTGGTTTTGTCTTGATCGCAACACACCAACCTCGTTTTTCTGTTTGAGTTGCTGGATAAGGAACTTAATATACTTGTCTCACATTATGTGCCATGATAAACGGATCAAACATATGATATCTTCTACTCATTTGGATGTCCACAATATTATATTTTTTATTCAAATTAGTGCCTCTACTAGATGGATCGAACCAATTACAATAAAACAACACTATTCTCTTAGGGTAGTCTAAATAACGATATGACAACTCATATATGTGATGTATGACAGCATAAAAGTCATCTGCAACTCCACTTTGGCTCACCCTTTACGTAATCACCACTATTTATTGCTTTTTTGTCTTAGGTCAATGATTTAGTATTAATATTTTACCTATTCACTAATTATGTGTGCCATTCTTTGTCTTGTGTCAGAGGACAGTCATCAAAGTTTCGTATATGTTGATTAATGACAGTAGGTTCCTCATTTTAAACCTATTCACATTTTTTAACGTCATATGTTTTTATCCGCATACATTATAGTGAATAACAGAATGATAAATGGGGAGATACTTACTTGTTGCTTAAACCATTTTGGAAAATCTTCATGAGTACGAGCAGATGCATCACGAGAAGACAAGAATGAACTGAACATATATGGATAACATCAATGAAAATTGACATATGCTATCGAAGGAATAAAAATTATAAGCTCATACTTACTCATGGTATGGTTTAACCTCGGCGCAATTGATCAATACATGAACATGAGCTGAGTTCCACTCTGCCTCCGTTAAATAATGTGTCAACTCCTTTAGGAATGACGACCAGGGAAGACAAAAAAATTGATAAGGTTCCAGGTAGTCTTCCACTTTCATTTTCCGTTTCGTTCCTTCTAGTTGTTGGAGACAAAACCATGTGTTTGAAATAATGAGAGCAGAAATGAATTGTCTCCACGGTGTAAGTAAGACGCACATATCGAACCTTCAACCCTAGCCTTATTTTTCACCGATCGTTTTGACTCGCCCATGAATCTATTAAAAAATGACGAGGTTATTATTAATTAACTAATATGCATGAAATAAGATCAATAACTGTGATACTTAAATTACCTTTCAAATGGATACATCCACCTATATTGAACTGGACCACCAAGTCTTGCTTCATATGCAAGATGAATCGGAAGATGCTCCATTGAATCAAAGAAGCCGGGGGGAATATTCTCTCCGGCTTGCACAAAATGAGTGGAATGTTTTGTTCCATCCTAGTCAAATCGTCTTCCCTTAAAGTTGCAGAACACACGTCCTTGAAGAATTGACTTATTTCAGTAAGGGCATTCAAAACATGGGGGGGCAACGAACTGAAGGCGATAGGAAGTAAGCACTCCATAAACACATGACAATCATGGCTTTTCATCCCATGCAACTTGCCTTTTATAACATCAGCACATCTTGCCAAGTTAGAAGAATAACCATCAGGCATCCAGAGCCACTTTATCCATTGGCAAACTAACCTTGCTTCCTGGATAGTCAAAGTATAATTGGACTTTGGCTTGTACATCTTCCAATTATCCCGATGTCTCGGCTCCAAATCCGGTCTCTGCAGCATAAGCTGTAAGTCCATTCTAGCCTTATCGTTGTCTTTGGTCTTGCCATGCACGTTCATCACAGTGTTGAAAATGTTGTCAAAGAAATTTTTTTCAATGTGCATTACATCAAGATTGTGCCTCAATAAATTATCTTTCCAATAAGGAAGATCCCAAAAAATACTCCTCTTTGTCCAATTATGCCACTGCTCAGTAACCATCTAATTTGGAAACCCCGACTTGATCACTTTTGGCAAGTCCCTGATTCTTATCCAAATTTGTTCTGGTGTTAACCTCGGAGGCGGTCCATCCATTTCAACAGCCCCCTTCTTGAAGGCATTCTTATTCCTTCTAAATTGATGATCGTTCGGTAAGAACCTGCGATGGGAATCAAACCAGGACGACTTCCCCCCGTATTTTAAGGTAAATGCCTTAGTATGCTCCATACAATGCGGGCATGCAAGCTTCCCATGCGTCCCCCAGCCAGACAACATGCCATACGCAGAGAAGTCATTAATTGTCCACATCAACGCTGCCTTCATTTTAAAATTTTGTTTTCGAGAAATATCATACGTCATAACACCATTCCACAACCTCTTCAAATCATCAATCAAAGGTTGCAAGTATACATCAATGCCTGCCTTTGGATTAGATGGACCCGGAATCAGGCAAGTCAAGAACATATATGGCTTTGACATACACATTTCGGGAGGAAGATTGTAAGGGGTAACAACAACGGGCCAACATGAATAAGGTGATGCCGAGGCTTGGATATATGGGGTAAAGCCATCCGAGCATAACCCAAGTCGTACATTACGAGGATCAACGGCAAAATCCGGATGCACCCGATCAAAGTGCTTCCATGCTTCACCATCAGAAGGATGGCGTAACACTCCTGCATTCCTCCTATTCTCATGGTGCCATGTCATTTTTCCTGCATGATGCATCGATGCAAACATCCTCTCGTAATCTAGGAATGATTGACAAGTAGAACATCGACTTTACGGAACTGGTTTTAGATTACTTCTACTTGCGTTGCGTTGCTGACGATACCTTGGTGCGTGACAAAACCTGCACTCAACCAATGCGCCATCATTTTTGTCGAATTCATTATCGTAAAGAGCATGCACCCATTTCGCAAGCAATCAATCCTCTTGGACTCCAATCCTAACTTGGACATTAACCTCTTCGCATCATAATAATTCTTGGGTAATCCTCCTTTGAAAGGCGTCCCGGCCAAAACCATTTTGGCAATGAAATCCAAGCCTAACTCGGGTATGCTCCAATTGGACTTGGCGAGATAACTGATTGAACACACATCGATAACGTCGAGTCGGGGACCACTTCCCACAAAGGCTTATTTGCCTCTGTTAGGAGATTATAAAATTTTTGTGCATCTGCATTAGGAGGCTCTTCTGTATTATTGGACTCAAACGACCCGGACATCATAAGAGCGTCACACACCATCTCCTCCATGGAAACAATATGATCTCCATATCCAACTTCACGCACCACTACTTGAACCACTGTGCAATTCTGGTCAATGCCAAAATCAAATTGCGGCATTTCTTCTCCATGATTTGTCCAAATCCAGTAATTAGGCCTAAACCCAACTTTATACAGGTCGACCCTCACATCGTCTACATTCTTAATTCGGGTACAGTCACACTTCATACAAGGACATCTAATCAACCCCCCATTGTTATAAGTATCCTGTTGACTTGCCTTGGTAATAATTCTTCAACACCATCTAAGAAAGATTGTTTTAACCCCCCTCTACGCGGATAAACCCTATCATACATCCAAGTACGATTCAAAGGAACAAATTCCATCCTCTGCATTTGCGCCAAAAAAAAGATAACTATAATGAAATTCCAAATAGAGGAAGTATCCTCTTCAAAAATTAAATTCAACGGTTATATTCAAGAGAGCATCACATTCACACATTATTTATCATAAAAAAAAATACAACATACACTTGCATTGCCATTAAATCAGAGCAATGGTTTGATAGCAATGAAAGAAAAATAAACCAAATAGGATAGTCATTGTCTATATAATTTATCACATAGTTTATTGCAAGCTACTAACCATATAGTGAATAAGGAAAAACAAAGATCATGGTGTAGTTTATAAACGATAGCACAAGCATAAAAAAATTGTCAGGTTACATGCATAGGTGATTGGGTAATATTCTTATCATGCTCATGTTTTTCCTCATTTATCTTATTTGTTAATGTTACATAATAGTTCATTTTTAAAGAGCAAAGACAGCATCAATAGTAACCACTTAATAGACTACATTAAACCACAAGGAAAAAGTAATTAAAATCACTTACCAATTAGAATGAGAGCAACACTAGCACAACTAGAAATGTATATAACTTTCACAAATCAAGAACCTGCCAAACAGAAAATTGAATATAATCATAAATATAAATATGAATAGAGGTTTTCAATTTAATAAAACTTATATATCATTTATATGAATAGAGGTTTTCAATTTAATAAAACTTATAATGTAAATAATTAAAATAGCCGGATATTATATTCTACCCCTAAAAATGAATTCGTCCTCGAATTATAAGGGCACGCGTGCAAAATCTAGAATTAACTCTGAACTAGTTCATGGTCATTGACCATCATGTTCTCAAAACACCGTACATGCCCACCTACTTCATCCAAAGCATGCTCATGTAAAGGTTCAAACCATAAAATACATATTATAGCATTTATCAACATGGAAATATAACAGACGGACTGTAAATTAAATGTAATCCGCATATCATCAATATACAAGTCCACATTATAAATCATACCCAAGATAAAGAGAGTATAAGGATTTCCCAAAACCCATCAACAAAAGCACATAACTTAGGACAATATCCACTTAAACCAACAACAAAAACCAAACAGCTAGCCAACACAACCAAACAAGATATAGAACTAAGCAACCAGCTTGAAACTAGTTTTAAAATAATAAGATATCAACAAAGATCAATAGACATTAGCGAGCCCACAGAAGCATAGGAGATGCACACATCGGACATAAAACCCATGCTTCAAATTACCATACTCTCATAAAACTAACCAATTCTCTCACCAGGCTCAAGAAATTCCTATCAAACACAAACCAAGAATTTTGACAAACACAAAACAAAGATTCATGTGCATGGACCATATATCAATAGCTTAAGGATACAATTCATGTTCACATCATATGACATTTTATCAACATCAGGTCTCTAATCTATAAATAGGTCACTTAAGTTTAATCGTCCTCTCATTAGTAGACTTTCTTGAAGCATAGTGACAACAACAACAATTAAGAAATTAATACAATATTAGCTCTTGACAACAAAAAGATCTAACCTAAGACAAGATTGGATATAACATATTGCTTATATTTACTTGCACTCATTATAAATAATAAAAAATCATAACTTCCACCAACCTACAAGCCTCAGTTGCATCTATAATCAAAGAAGAAAATAACAGACCTAAAAAAATGCATACAATTAATAAAACATTGTAGTCATAAAGCTCATGGCATCTGATCAGTAACTTAGGCATATTTGCATTAGCATTTATTAAACATCGCCCTTCATAGTAATTTTTTTTTATAACAATATTCACCTGTCTATTATTAAACTCATTACTTTGTAAAGTAGCAGAGGTAGCACCATTAAAGTCATTGCTATAAATGATGTAAATATAAACAAAGCATGAGAATCCAAAAATTGCTTAAAATGACCATTTCAAAGTTAAGTCTCACCATGCAGTCATGTGCTAAATTAATTGACAGACCCTCTAGGTTTAATTCAAAATCAAGTAGAGCGCCATGTGTAAGCAAGAATGTTCATTCAAATATCACTTTGTAGACTAATGCTCATAATTGAAATCACTTTCATTCTCTTTTCCTGTCTTTTTTTTTGTTATTAAAATGACAAACAATAATTTGACTTACCAACTCTACCAAATACCCTATCCAAAACACATTCTGCAGTTCAATGGGACCACTAGAAAGCTTATTTTAGTGGGGGGGAAATGAGGATAGTAATCTGGTAACAATATTTTTGTAGAAATGCAAGTTAACAATACTATATAACAATAATCGAAGGCCGAAGTAAATAATGCTAACATCCAAAAATAATTCCATCCTTATTTCCTTATCTTCTAAATCATAGGTGTACTTTAAAGTCGAAGTACCATACTACATGTATTCCTATATCAAGCCAATTCAAGATCAAAGTCATCGGTAAAAATATATATTAGTATCAACCCCATTTGAAAAACTTTTCTTCAATATAGATGAGAATGATAAATGGCAATGCATTATTGTATTGAAAATCTTACTCTAACTATATTTAGTTGAGGAAAGAAAGAAAAAAAAAATAGTTAATATCCTTCTATGTGATCCATCTGTCAAGGTCTATTACATGATTAGGTAAAAACTGCTATTTATTTTCTCTACTACAAAAGGAACAACTAACATTGATGTTGTGTCATGCCAGTGAGGAGAATGCCTCCTACATGTTCCTCAATTGCACATCCACATACCAACTCAAATAAGAAGAAAAGAGCTTCACAATCACTTAAATTTCACATACATGTACGTTTCCTACATAAAAAAATCAATCCATTAAATCTCCCAAAGACGAGTTGTTTCCCTCTAATATAAATCCATCTCAATTTTTTTTTTGTGTGGAGAAACCAAATATGAAAAACAAATTCTGTAGAATACTTGAAATAACAGAGATGAAACAAAATCCAATTGGTAAAATTACAGATATATATAAAGCAGAGTCCACTATTTTGGTTGGAAAGAGAATGAGGAAAGCACGTTGCTATTACACAAAGCTCCCACGGATGACCATGGTCACTCCTCCAATAATCGATAAAGGGTCGAAGGAGAGAAAGTGGGGCTGAAGAGAGAGAAAAAACAGGTTGAAGATGAAGTAAAATTGGAAACAAAGTGAAACCTACCAAGTTATGAAAGATGTCAACATGGCACAACTAAGAGCATATTGTCTGTTCCATTTATTATATTTTAATGTGTTAGCACTATTTAATTGCTTGTGCGTGTTGGATTTGTGCTTATGTAAAAATTGCTGAGCTTCTAGAAGTTCAGCTATGGAGCTACCTCAAGGAGAGAATTTTCGGTCTACGATCCAAAAATCGTTGGTGAGCTCATAATTTTTGGAGTTTGAAAAAGGTTACATAAAAACTTCTCAATCATCTTAGCATTACTTTCTTTGCAATACACAAAATTGCTTTTTTATATTTAATATAATAATCAATATAACATCTTTTTGGTAAATAATAGAACATGTGACTCAACAAAAACATCTTCTTGAAAAAGAAAATAAAAGAAGAACAATTCTGCTAAGAAATATTTTATTTCCCAACTGGTAATAATAACGAAAAAGGCTTCTCCTCAGAGCCCACAATTTGGTAACACCGAGAGATTGGGGAGAGGTTTCACAACTTCATAATCAGCCAACATCTTTACACACAAATTTATGACGCGTGTATGTACACTATACAAGAGATAAAATTATAAAAGAAAAAACATAGAAATTATAATGCGGACAACCAATTCAAGCATCTTACAAATGTAAATGCTCACTTCATTCCGATGCCCCAAAACATGGAAATTTCAAATTTCAACATGGAAATTATAATGCAGTTGGTAATATTTTTTAGCTGGCCCCCACAAAAGAACTAAATTACAGATATATATATTTTTGTATGAATAATATTTCACACTGTTAGGAGCTATTGAATTGTACTGTGAAGCAGAAGTAACAACCCTTAGTATTTTACGCCTGCAAAATCGTAAAGAGAAGGTGAACAAATTAGAAAGAAGAAATGAGGGAAGGTAATGTAATATTTTGAAAGAAAAATGAACAAAGTAGAAATAAGAAGTGAAAACTCGCCGTTTTTGGTGGTGCGGATCTTTGCAGAGCCGAGAGGGAAACCGCTTGCGCCGAAGAAGACAAGCGGGGAGGAAGAAAACTGTTCGAGTTACATATTGGAAATTAGCGACGGCCTTTTAATATTAGCGACGGCTAGGCCGTCGCAAATTACGATTCCGTCGCAAACTGTGAATGACCGTCGCAAAATTACCATCCGTCGCACATTAGCGACGGCCATGCCCGTCGCAAATTGGCGCCAACATTTCGCGTAAAATGGCGGGAACGTTACTGACAGATTTGCGACGGAACTTCCGTCAGTAATTTCCTCTACCATTTGCGACGGCTTCAGCCGTCGCAAAACATAAAATTAGCGACGGTTTTGAGACCGTCGCAAAATTTCCGTCGCTAATTCACCTTATTCTTGTAGTGTACCTTGTGTTTTATGCCTCGAGAACCCTCTCTGCCATGGCCACCACGACCCCCCTCGAGAAAGAAATCACAGAACAAAGGAAGGGTTTTGCAGGCAATGGGTGAATCACCGATAGGGACATTGTTGGGCCTCTTCTGTTTTGACCCCGGCGGCGCTATCCCAGAGGCTCACCGCTCCGCCGTGTGCGACCTTCGTCATGGTCGAAGGTTTACGACTCGTCATGTTTCCAATCTATCATCTCTGCTTCCGTCAAGTGTGTCTCCAACTCCGCCTTCTTGATCTGGTCCGATGCGCGCCCGATACGATCTCCTCCCCGACGATGGCGCCGTCAACTGGCACCGCCTCTTGCTGGCCATGGGTTCCATGGAGAATCAACTTCAACAGCCAACACAATTTTAGGTTTTCAGTGAGCAGATTTGCATTGATGGAGGGCACCTTTTTGGGCTTCAATACATATTTGGGCCAACTCAAAGATTGGGTCTCACTACTGTTGAAGGAATATTGCTTGCTAACCTTCAATTACGAATTGAGCCTAATTTCAGATTGGGCCTCAGATTTACTGAAGGGAAAGAGTGCTAAAGAGAAAGTTCACTATTTTTTTCCCATAGAAGCTTGTCTGATTAAGAGAGTTACTGAAATTCATAGCCCGGTATGTCAATCATGGGCTAACACCAAAAACGGGCCTTACTGTAGCAAATGGACTTTACAAGATGATGGCACACATGCAATTATCTATACAATGCCTCAGCTTGAATTCTTGGAACAAATGGTTTGTTGGGGTGCCACATTGGACAACTTGTTTGTGAAGCAAAAATTCCCAATATTGAAATTTGACATTGATGGGGTTTTCAGACACTATGATCTTGAGGACAAGATCAATTTGAAGGGGTCGGTAATGATACACTACAAAGTTCAATATCAGCAACATCTGGAAATGGCTCAGTCCAAGGAATATTTGACAGATCCAAACTTACCAAGCAAAGGCCTATTCACCTCAAGGATTATATATGAAATCAGCAAAATAATATTATATAAGAGAATATTCTAGAATACGGGCTAGCTAGTAGAGCATTGTCATGTGAGGAAGTTTGTTATGACAGATGGAAGTAGATCCTACATATTAGGAATTGAAATATGTAAAAGAAAGTGGTATATATATACCCACACTGTTATGAATGAAGTAAGAAGGAAATTAACCAAAATTCTATCTCTCCCCATAAGGCTTTCCCTTTTTGGGAATTCAATCTCTTCTCCCAAATTAATTCCCAAAAAGGGAAAGCCTTATGGGGAGAGATAGAATTTTGGTTAATTTCCTTCTTACTTCATTCATAACAGTGTAGGTATATATATACCACTTTCTTTTACATATTTCAATTCCTAATATGTAGGATCTACTTCCATCTGTCATAACAAACTTCCTCACATGACAATGCTCTACTAGCTAGCCCCTATTCTAGAATATTCTCTTATATAATATTATTTTGCTGATTTCATATATAATCCTTGAGGTGAATGGGCCTTTGCTTGGTAAGTTTGGATCTGTCAAATATTCCTTGGACTGAGCCATTTCCAGATGTTGCTGATATTGAACTTTGTAGTGTACCAACAACTTACTGTTGTTATCGGCCAAAGACGAAAATGAGATTCATATGCTTATCAGGGACCACACAGAGAGCTTCTCGAGATGGTTCGTGGAACTTGGTAAGTGGTCTCCCGACATGGTGTCTCGGGTTAGAACTGTGTGGGTGAAGTTCTGTAGGGTGCCTATTCATGCCTGGGGTGAAGATTTCTTCAAGTACATGGTGACCATCGTAGGGACGTTTGTTATGGTGGATGAATCTACAAGGAGGATTCTAATATACGATGTTGGCAGGGTGATGTGATCCTAGGAAGCAAACCATAATGGGCCGATGACAAGGGTATGTCGACTTTGAAACAAATCTCAATCAAACCTACTTTAGTATTTTGGATGTATCTTGAGTTCTGGATGTTCGATTGAAGTGATCTTGGATGTGTTGGAAACCTCAAAGGATTATCTACAAATCTTATTTCGTGACCCAAGACCAGATTCAGCGTCTATCATGTCTAAAACTAGACTACAAGTTTAGAATGTAATTCTGGACGGATTTTGACTTAGTTAAGCTTGTAATTGGGCTTAAAAGAGTTCCAAGCCCATTAGGACTAAGATAGGAGCATGAGCTGATGCTCACACCTATATAAGGCTCTCTTGTACTCATATTTCACATCAATGAATCATTTGTTAAGTTTCTCACACTTGAGAATTTAGAGAGTTGAGAGAGTTTCTCCTCCAAGAAGTTCTTTAGATGAACCTTGATTCTTATCTTGAGTTTCCTAACTTAAGTGGTGAATCTTCCTTGGCTTATCATTCAATCTTGATTCATCAAGTTGATTGTGGTGCCTTCTTTCCCCTTACCTCTTCCATTTTTTTCTATTCCAGTTCTAGTTTAATTCATGTAATTTCAATTCATAGTTCTAGTAGTTTAACTCTTTAATTCTTGCAATTTCAATTCATATATCTTGTGTTTCTTCTACTCTTTTTTATTTTCCTTGATTCTCACTTGAGGATCAAGTTCAATTCTCTTGTTCTTGATCAATTTTTTATTGATCTTGCATTTTCAACAATCTAAATCAAAGAAAGATCCTAAGAACTTGATGATCTTTGAGTAGATCACATCACGGGGTGTTACTGAATGCTTCCAATCTAGAAATCATTAACAAGGTGCTTAAAGTTAAAATTAACGAGGCGATCTATCATGTTAGAATGGTGGAGGAACCATTCAGCGAGAGCTTCTCTTTGTTCAATTCAAATTGGGAAAGGAAAGTTGTTAAAGAGAGTTCTAAGGGGACTGTAGAGGAAGGGTACGACTCGTTGTTTGATAGTGTGGAAGAGGTGCCTGAAACCGTGTTTTCGAGGAGCTTCTGGAGAGATGTCCAAGATTCGTTGATGGAATAAGTGGGATTTTTGAACTTTGAAAATGTTGTGAGGCTCGAGGAAATGGCAGGTGACTGGGACGTGCAAACGCTACATCGAAATGGAAGCACCCTCAACAATCCGAACACCATAGGGGACATAGTGAAAGTGTACCGAATCGAAGCAATTATAAAAACACGGCAATCAATTTACTGAGGTCGAACACAAGGATTGAGTGACCAATTATATATAAATTCAAATAAAGCGATTAAAGTTGACCAAGTCAAAAGAGAGAGATTGTTGGGAAATCAATTGAGATAAGAAATTATTATCTAAATCAAAGAGATTAAAACAAACCAAAACAATTATCATTATGATTACGAAGATCTAAGGTCACGAATTCACCAACCCAATCAAGCAATAGATCCAAGTGATTATTCATTAAGTTCTTGGTTCCCTATAACGATTGGACAAATCTCCTATTATATCTCTATCAATATTCAATTTGTGTCCTTAATTCAAGTCATAAAGCATGAATCTTCGGTCGGACTCATCATGCTTGACTAGTTAATCACGAGCTCTTTTGATTAACACAAACAAAACAAAACAGAACTAAGAAGCAAGAATTAAGAGTAGGGAGTAGAAAACATCATAGTTCAAAATAAAAGTGATAATTATTTTAAAATAAATAATATATAATATAATTTATATAAAAAATGCAAACATATCCTTTTATGTCATTTTACATTTATCAGCTAGTCCAGCCTTTTTAAAAAAAACAAGAATAGGCTTGCAAAAGTATCACAAAAGAGAGATACCTCCCAACTAGGTTGGCACCTCAAACCCTAACAATCATCGGCAACAAGCCTAGAATTTATTAATAAAAGCAAAAAGAATACAAATAACATTTGTGGGTTGGGGGGGGGGGGGGGCAAAACCAAACCGATGGAAAAGACTAAGAAACTCTATAATTAGGGAGATACCACCTATTACGATAGAAATCATCCCTAATAAAAGAAGGAATCAAATCCCACCAAGAGAAAACCCTAGATACAACTCCATAGGAAGCTAGCTTGTCAGCACAATGATTGCCTTCTCTAAAAATGTGAGTAATTTTAAAATCTAAAGTCCTAGAGACAAAAATACAATTTTTCCATAAGTTTCTAAGGTTCCATAGGACAATGTCTGGATTTGAAAAAGCTTGAACCACGAGAGAGGAGTCACTCTCCATCCAAAGCCTTTTCCAACCCCTAAAAGCAGCTATCTGAATAGAAGTCATTGCTGCATACAATTCAGCCTTGAAATAGTCACCAATGCCATAGAATTCTGCAAAACATCCCAGCACAACTCCCATGTGGTCTCTAAAAATTCCTCCTCCACCAGCCAAGCCAGGACATCCCTTAGCTGCACCATCCGAATTCACCTTGATCCAACCACAAGGAGGGGCAATCCACAAAACCTGAATAATTTTATCAGCTTTTGGAGGGTGGCAAGTCACCTTAAAGTATTTCAGGATTGAGAATTCTGAAACAGAAGAGGACATAGAGATGGTTGTTAAGCAACCTGTCAAAGTGACAGCAGCTTTTATCATGTTGATTGCTGCCCTAACTGTTATGACCTTCTCCTCAAAGATGAATTTGTTTCAACTGAACCAGATGATCCAAAGCACATTGATGATAACAGCAACAACAATGTCTTTGGTTTGATCACTCCAATTTTGATTGCAGGTCAGGAAAACAGTCCTAATTGAACACTACAAGAATAAGGTTAATTAGCGACAGAATTTTTGCCACGGCCTCAAATCCGTCGCTAATTTTATGTTTTCCGACAGCTTAAGCCGTCACAAATGGTAGAAGAGATTACTGACGGCATTTCCGTCGCAAATCTGTCAGTAACGTTCCCGCCATTTTACACGAAATGTTGGCGCCAATTTGCGATGGGCATGGCCGTCGCTAATGTGCAAATGTTTGTCCAAGGTCATTTGCAACGGCCATATTGGTTTGCGACAGACCGTACTTTGCGACGGTCATTCTCAATTTGTGACGGAATCATAATTTACGATGGCCTAGACGTCGCTTATATTAAAAGGCCGTCGCTAATTTTCAATAAGTAACTCGAACAGTTTTCTTCCTCCCTCAGTTGTCGTCTTCGCATGAAGAAACCCTTCCTGGTTCTCTGCTCTGGTTCTGGTTCTCTGCTCCCACCGCGCGCCGCCCAACCTCCGTCTGCCACCACCACACCTCCATGCTCTCTTCTCCGTTCTCAATCGCGTACCTCCTCCGCGTTCTTCCGTGTTCTCTTCTCCGTTCTCAATCGTGTTTCGTGTGTTGAGCCTCCATGACGCCACCGCCTCGACGTTCGCCCCAACACTTGCTGTCGTGTGTCAGTGTTGGGTCTTTGCTGTCGTCGTCACCGAGCCACAGGTTCTTGCTCTGCAAAGGTCTGGCTTGTTTCCTATTGTTGGTAATTACCATTACTGCCCGCTTTCATGACTATAGTTAGTTATAGTTCTAGTCTCCCTGTTTCTGTTGATAACTTCCATCCCTGGAAATTTACAAATATGCTAATTGTTCTAAAAAATCATTGATCTTTATATCTGGCTACATTTTACCTTCAATTGTTCAGCACTGATGAAGAATGATGGTTAAGTGGTTTATGTGTGGGGTGTGTGTAATGTGTACATATTGTACATATTGTCTCCTATATGTATCCAATTTGTTTGATGAAAGATTTAAAAGACCTTTTTGTTGTTGATCTAACACTGTTAAGCATTATGGTATTGGTGAAACTCTTGTTGGCATTGCTGGAATACGAAGGCTTAGAGTCTTAAAAAACAATTTATTTTCTTGAATCTGTAGCCACTTAAAATAGTTGATTGATGTTTGATCTTGGAAAGAGAGAAATCTCTATCTTTGATTTCAAGTAATTTGGGTCCAAATAAATGTTAAGTTAATAGTGTTACTAAAATTAAAGGTTGATTATAATTATAATAACATGAATCCTTTGATTTTAATATGGTCCACTTGGCGTTGGTGTCCTTTCCTACTTGAGTAGAAGAACTTTGCTAAGACTAGCAATACCCATAGATAAGGAAAGAAAGCTAGTGTTGCTCTCATTCTAATTGGTAAGTGATTTTAATTACTTTTTCCTTGTGGTTTAATGTAGTCTATTAAGCTGGTTCTTGTTGATCTTGTCTTTGCTCTTTAAAAATGAACTATTATGTAACATTAACAAATAAGATAAATGAGGATAAACATGAGCACGATAAGAATATTACACAATCAACTATGCATGTAACCTGACAATTTTTTTATGATTGTGCTATCTTTTATAAACTACACCATGTGCTTTGTTTTTTTTCCTTATTCACTATATGGTTATCCTTTCCATCGGGGAGTGTCTTTTATTTTCTCATACAATATTTTTTTTTTTTGTGATATCTTGATGATAAAACTAAAGTAAGAAATGTATGTATCTTGTGTATAGACAATGGGTTTAAATACCCACTTTCATGATATTTTTCAATAATTGATTTGGTGTTAGTCCGCTATGTTTTGGCAATACAACTTATGTTTAGAATTGGTATATATAGTGTTGCTTTTTATGGATCACTTAACAATTCATAAGTTGATTATTGCTTGAATTGTATATATGTTGGTTATTTAAATTTTAGTAAACATTAGAATACACCCTCTCCGACCCTTAATTTCCTTGTAATTTTTTGGCTTATAGTGAACATTATGGAAGCTTCCCTCTCTGACCCTGCATAAGGAAGGCCTTAGACCTTGGTTATAGTTTTGGCATTTATGTGAGCTCTTTTGTCCTCAACAAGTACTTCCTATTTCTCCTTCCTTGTTTTATCTTGTTATCACACTATCACCAAAGGATGGTGCTTATGTCTCTTTGACTGTATTCTTTTAACTATACTTTTAAGTAGTAATATGTGTGGGTACACTTGTCAAAAAGATTATTAAGGGATCCTGTTCTCTTTATATTTTTGAAATTTGGTTCTCCAGTTAGAGTTTTGTTTCTTCAACATTTGGTTTTGATCCTGAATCATCAACATTTCACTTGCTTCAGAGAATTACATTGTGGCTCGAATATTGAAAAGACATTATCATATATGGAAATCAATTTCTCATGTTTCAGGGATGTTTGCATCTATTCCCCTCCACAATTCTAAGAATTTTTTTAACAAAACCGTAGAATCTTAGGGTGTGTTTGGATTTTTTTTTTTACCTTATTTTCATCATGTTTCTATTTCAAGAATTTGTACACGAAACACAAAAAAAATTGTTTTCACTGTTTCCCGTATAAATGTTTGAAAATAGTAGACACAATAAAAACAATACGATATAATGCCTGAATGATGACTGTCTGTTATTTTTTTCTCTGTTTGTTGCTAGTCCAATATTGATGCATGAGTTGTTGTGGTCTATTAAGAATGATATTCTGGATCCATGTAAAATGCTATAGTTTTTAAGTAGTCCTCTTTGCATTATGATTATTGATTACTTGGGCTTCAAATCTTTATGATAAATTTGTTTATTTTTCAAATTTTATGCCCGGGTGTGACTTTAAGTTGTTAAGGGGATTTACAGCGTCAGTGCTTTTTTTTTGTTTGGGAATGATGAAAATGTGATTTTTATTTACAAGTATTCAATTGTGAATGGGTCACGATAGCATTGTATGTTTCCTGGAACCTGAGAAGTTGATCCTATGTTTTTTTATCTCATAACAACTTAGTGCCTGTTTGTTTTGTTTCCAGTTTTCTGTTTTCATGTCCAGTTTTCAGAAATAATTACGAAACTGTCACCTTGTTTTCCTCATTGATAAACAACCACCACCTCATTTTTGCATCATTAATTTTTGTTCCATATTTAATCTCATAATTGTTGCATATATTTGTTTATGAATTAGTTCTGGAGAGTCACGTTCGCTGAGAGAGTAAGAACGCGACTTTGAGGTTCAACAACAAGGGAAAATCGCTTCCAAGCAAACAAAGCAAGAGGTGTGTTTTTTTTTTCGTTAATTGAGAGAATGTTTGATATTGATTTGATCATTTTTTTGTGTATTTATGACAGGATTATGATTTATTAAGGATGCTTAAGCAATTGGTTGGAAAGCAATATATTTTATTTTGAGTTGATTTTGCCATGGCATGATTTTCTCTTTAATAGTCTGAGTTGACGGGTTCTTTACTAACTACATTCTTTGAATCTGTTTGATGGAAGGTCTGAAACAATTTTCAAAAATTGAGTGAAATGATACATTCATTTGTCAAGTTTGGGCTGTCTTTTCCTCATTGATAAACATGCTTGATGATTATGAAGGAACCAATTCCTTATGTTCATTTACTCTTATGCTGTAAGTAGCTATTATGATGTAAGTAGCTATTGTGATTTATGAATGATGATTGCAATAAAAAAAAAGAGTAAAAATAAATAAAAAAACAAAATAAAACCATTAATAAAAATCAAGCTTCCTTCTTTATTTCTTTTTTTCTTGGAAAGATTCTTTCTTTCTTTTTACTTTGTCTATAATCTTTTTGTTGAATCACCTAATTAAATGCTTTTAGGTTGGAATGTGTCATGTTATAGGTGTTTGGGTTAGTTTTCTTTTGATATTAATGGCTGAATTGGTGAGTAGCTTGAATCATAATCTCTTCTTGTGCTGAATGGACTATGAATTTTCTTTATTGTTTTTTGTGTATTTTTGACAGGGTTATGGTTATCAATATTATATTAAATGATCCTTATATCTTTTTGTTCACTTTTGCCTATATCTATTAAGTGTTTTAAGTTTTAAGTTTCTTGCCTGTATTATATTAAATGATTCTTATTCTTGTAATGTTGTTTATGTTTTGTTTCAAGTATGTTAGGGATATTATAAATTGTCTTTATAATAAAGAGTTATTTTCTAGTTGAGTTGATCGTCGAGAAAAACCTTAGTTACCCATTTGAGGTGCAATATTTTAGAGCACGTGTACTGTTGCAAGTCATTGTGCTCTTGATATTGGACCTCGAATTGTCCAAGTGGGATAGTTTGAGGAAAAAACTTTTTCTTTACTAGTATAATAGCTATTCATTAATTCTTATGTGATATATCTGATGAAAATTTGGTCTGACGCATTACCATTTGTTCTCTGGGTACATACTTGATTGTGATATCTCACCCTGGTCAAGTCATGTACTTGGAGACCAGTGGGAAATGCTGCTGAAATTTCGTCAGATATGAGACATGAGAAGTGATGAGTAACTATTATACTAGTGTTGAAAAAGGTTTTTCTTGAATGGGATAGGGCCATACCAAATAAAGAAATGGAGCAGTTCTACGAGTTTGCCCAAAATAGTTTTTCATTATAGTTATCTTTTTTTGGCGCAAATGCAGAGGATGGAATTTGCTCCTTTGAATCGTACTTGGATGTATGATAGGGTTTATCCGCGTAAAGGGGGATTAAAACAATCTTTCTTAGATGGTGTTGAAGAATTTATTACCAAGGCAAGTCAGCAAGATACTTATAACAATTGTGGGGGGCGGGGGGGCGATTAGATGTCCTTGTGTGAAGTGTGACTGTACCCGAATTAAGAATGTAGACGATGTGAGGGTCGACCTGTATAAAGTTGGGTTTAGGCCTAATTACTGGATTTGGACAAATTATGGAGAAGAAATGCCACAATTTGATTTTGGCATTGACCAGAATTGCATCGGTGGTTCAAGTAGTGGTGCAGAAGCTGGATATGGAGATCATATTGTTTCCATGGAGGAGATGGTGTGTGACGCTCTTATGATGTCCGGGTCGTTTGAGTCCAATAATACAGAAGAGCCTCCTAATGCAGATGCACAAAAATTTTATAATCTCCTAACAGAGGCAAATAAGCCTTTGTGGGAAGGGTCCGCCGACTCGAAGTTATCGATGTGTGTTCTACTGTTGTCTGCCAAGTCCAATTGGAGCAAACCCGAGTTAGGCCTGGATTTCATTGCCAAAATGGTTTTGGCCGGGACGCCTTTCAAAGGAGGATTACCCAACAATTATTATGATGCGAAGAGGTTAATGTCCAAGTTAGGATTGGAGTCCAAGAGGATTGACTGTTGTCAGAATGGGTGCATGATCTTTTACGATAATGAATTCGACAAAAATGATGGTGCATTGGTTGAGTGAAGATTTTGTCACGCACCAAGGTATCGTCAGCGCAACGCAAGTAGAAGTAATATGAAACCAGTTCTGGTAAAGTCGATGTTCTACTTGTCAATCATTCCTAGATTACAGAGGATGTTTGCATCGATGCAGACTGCAGGAAAAATGACATGGCACCATGAGAATAGGAGGAATGAAGGAGTGTTACGCCATCCTTCTGATGGTGAAGCATGGAAGCACTTTGATCGGGTGCATCCGGATTTTACCATTGATCCTCGTAATGTACGACTTGGGTTATGTTCGGATGGCTTTACCCCATATATCCAAGCCTCAGTATCACCTTATTCATGTTGGCCCGTTATTGTTACCCCTTACAATCTTCCTCCCGAAATGTGTATGTCAAAGCCATATATGTTCTTGAGTTGCCTGATTCCGGGTCCATCTAATCCAAAGGCAGGCATTGATGTATACTTGCAACCTTTGATTGATGATTTGAAGAGGTTGTGGAATGGTGTTTTGACGTACGATATTTCTCGAAAACAAAATTTTACAGTGAAGGCAGTGTTGATGTGGACAATTAATGACTTCCCTCATGTTGCATCTGCTCGTACTCATGAAGATTTTCCAAAATGGTTTAAGCAACAAGTAAGTATCTTGCCATTTATCATTCTGTTATTCACTATAATGTATGCGGATAAAAACATATATCATTAAACTTTGTGAATAGGTTTACAATGAAGCACCTACTGTCATTAATCAACATTTACGAAACTTGGCTGACGGTCTTCTGACACAAGTCAAAGAATGGCACACATACTTCGTGAATGGGTACAAATTTCATACTCAATCATGGGCAGAAGACAAAACAACAAAAAATAGTGGTGTTTACGTAAAGGGTGAGCCAGGCGGAGTTGCAGATGACTTTTATGGTGTCATACAACACATATATGAGTTGTCATATCGTTATTTAGATTACCCTAAGAGAATAGTGTTGTTTTATTGTAATTGGTTCGATCCATCTAGTAGAGGTACTAATTTGAATAAAAAATATAATATTGTGGACATCCAAATGAGTAGAAGATATCATATGTTTGATCCGTTTATCATGGCACATAATGTGAGACAAGTATATTACGTTCCTTATCCAGCAATTCAAACAGAAAAACGAGGTTGGTGTGTTGCAATCAAGACAAAACCAAGGGGTCGCATTGAAATTGATGTTTCAGAGTTGGATGAGCCATATCAAATGGATGAAATGTCACATGCAAATGAGGTAATTGAAGTTGAACCAATCTCATGTTTACAAGACACACAAGTTGTAGGGGAAGAAGTGGATACCTCTAGCTTGACATCAAATCAAGTCATTCCGGATGAAGATGTTGAAGAAGCAGAATCAACAGAAGATGAAGAAGATGAAGATGGTTATGAATATGACACTGGCTCAAATTCTGAATAACAATTACTTTATTTATTTTAGTGATATATTTTGTATTAAGTTGTATTGTCATTGTTATAACTTTAAGTTCATTATGATTAGCATCATTTTCCATTATTTACTAATTTGTGTTTTTGCTTACTTTAATTTAATTATTATCACCATCAATTTCCATTATTTGCAAATTTGTGTTTTGGTTACTTTTAATTAATTATTATTAGCATCATTTTTCACTATAGACATGACTGATGGTAAGGGAAAGGGTAAGGCACCTGCTGGAGGGGCACGTCGTCGTGGTCGACCCCGCTTTGTGACACGGATAGTCGATGACAGATTCGTGTCCCTCCCATCTACATCTGTTACACTACGCCCACCGCCCACACCCATGCCTCCACATGATATGGCACCGACACCCCCACCTGTTGCTCCTACACCATGTCCACCGCCCACACCCGTGCCTACACATGTTCTGACACCTCCCTACCGACCTGTTGCTCCAGCCACTCAGTTCATGGACACCTCCATTGGGATCACGATGATGCCCACCCCAAGGATTCCGACTCAGACCCATGGAGACAATTCCAGACAACCAGATGCATCAGGGGTGGATTTGCCCATGGACGGTGATCATCAGTCTAATGGTGACGACGAGGAGACTTATGGATATTCATCGCCTATATCATCAGATGATGAGGAGATCGAGGTTATTTCAGATGACCGAGTTATTGTTACCCCGACCGGTAAAGGGTAAGAAATATCTCAAATATTGTTATTTTATTGTTGAGTGCAGATTTTATATGTATGTGTATTGATTGTTCTCATGTTCTATTGATAAGGTTCCTTCCGTCGAGAAAATTTGCAGAGGCCGTCACGTATGCAGTTACATCTCAGTTTGATCGGGCCTGTAAACATTGGAGTGAGCTTGAGGATCAGGATCGGGATCGATTCTTTGGGCTTTTAAGGTATTTTGTACTTTTGAATTTACTTCCATTTTTTAGTTACTTTTAATGTTTCTTTAGTTGATTATTATCCTAAAAAAATATTATATTCTCCTTATTTACAGGAGAAGGCTGCTTGGAGATTAGAGCATTCCACTGATGTAGAGATATTTTTTCATCAAAAAGCGAGCAAACGCCTCTCCGAGTTGTTGACGAGATATCGGAAAAAGGGACATCGTCCAAAATGGTGTTTCCCACCCATTTGGGAGGAGCTATGTGCTTACTATGCTACACCTGAATTTAAGAAAAAATCCGCCCAGGCAAAGCTCAAAAGGGCCTCGGAAAAGGGTGGGAGCCTGCACACTGGCGGCAGCATCAGTAAGCAGGAGCATGCTCGACACCTTGTAAGTTCCAACATCATATTTTGTTAATTCATTTACATGTCTGGCTATTAAGAATATGTAACTTCAAATATGAACAAGTTTTTTTTTGGTGCAGGCTAGGGAGCTTGGCCGTAGCGTCAAGCCGGTTGAGCTTCATGCCCAAACTCATACTAGGAAGGGTACCGGCGAGTATGTAGATGAGCGCTCTAGACGCACTCGGGTGATTTACATGTCTCTTTGTTGGAAATTATTTTTATTTTATATTTAATAATTATGGTCATTTTGTATGATGATGTGCATCAATTTTAATATCTCAGGTTCGGTCTCAGGCAGCCTCATCTTCCCCTTCCACCACACTTGACCCAGAGGTGGAAGCCCAATTGGAGTTGCAGGCATGGGTCGAGGTTGCTGGTGGTAAGAACAAGGGTCGCATATACGGTATGGGAGACCTAGCCGGTAACTATCGACGAGGGTGCTCCAGCATCTTCACTCAGTAGAGTCGAGCATCGTCCAGTACTAGGCCCCGCCAGTCTCATGAGTCTGCGGAGATGGTCAAGATGCGACAGAAACTGGTAGCTCGGGATGAGATCAATCGGCAGCTGCTTACTCAACAGACACAGATGATGGAGCAGATAGAGATGATGGCAGCTGCATAGAGAGAGCTCATGCTGCGTTTAGGAACCAGCACCCCTCAACCCACGATCGCGAAGAGACCAAGCACCTCACAGCACCCCTCAGCCACAGCCACCACCGTCCCAGCCTAAGGGTCATCGGCAGACCAGTGACGAGGATGATCAATCCTTTACAGACTTTTTAATGCGGGGCTATAGAGAGGGTTATTAGTTTGGGTTATTAGTTTCTTTAATATTAGACTTTATTTTGTATGATGTATGCACTCTGTCAAAACAATTTGCTTTTATTTATGAATTCCATTTATTGTTTAAAATTATTATTCATTTATCATAATATAGTCTAAATTATAATTAATATAAAAAATAACTAATGTTTATATTAATTTTGAATTTTATATTAAATATTAAATAATTAATTAAAAATAATTCATATTTTAAATAATTAATTAATAAAAAATTAGTTAATTAAATTATTTAGTTTTATAAAAATGTGTTGCAATTTGCGACGGCCATGCCGTCGCTAATTTATGTTGATTTGCGACGGTCAAGCCGTCGCTAATTTCTATAATTTGCGACGGCCATGCCGTCGCTAATTTCCTATAATTTGTGACGGCTAAGCCGTCGCTAATTAGCGACGGTCATTTAAAAAAACCGTCAGAAAGTGTTTGCAACGACCCAATATGTGACGGATTTATGGCCGTCGCAAATCCGTCAGAAACATGTGTTTTGCGACGGATTTAAGCTGTTTACGACGGCCTTTGGCCCTCGCTGAATTCATTTTTTCTTGTAGTGGAATATCTGTCAATGTGGACATTGAGGACAGCTGCTAACCAGCTCCAAAGATCCCTTGCATAGCAGCAATTCAAGAAATGGTGATCTGCTATTTCTGAATCAGCTCTGCACAAACAGCAGCATGAGGCAAGGAAGCAACCTCTCTTCTGCAATTGATCATCTGTAGGGAGTTTGTTTTGGAATAATCTCCAGGTAACAAATGATTTGGAATGAGGAGTGAACTTGCTCCAAAACAACTTAGTCCAAGAGCACCTTGCTTGAGGAGGATTTAAATGGCAGAAAGCTTCTTTAAGGGATAGATAACCAATAGGAGAATGTTTCCAAATGAGTTGATCATCTTCAGTGGAAAAAGGGATATTCACATTTGCTAACAAGATGGCAAGAGTAAGGAATTTATTCAGAAGAATATCAAGAATGCACCAAGTTCCTTTATAAATGAACACTACTAGAAAATTGTTATTTTCAGACGAATTCACGGATGGATTTTAGACGGAATTTGGACACTTTTCCCACGGATTTGGGACGGACAATTAATTTCGGACGGATTTCAGACGGAACATCCCCCGTCCGAAAAAGCCCCGTTGCAAATTGAAAATTCTGTCCGAAATTCCGTCCGAAATTAGTTCCAGACAGATTTCGGAGAAACACAAAAATCTGAACTTTGGTTATATTGGCTTAATTTCGGACGAATTTCAGACGGATTCAATATTACTATTCATGCAAATTCTGGACGGATTTCAGACGAATGTTATGATATTATTTTGGACAGATTTCCCACGGATTGGATTAGATAATCATATTTAAATAATATTTTTTGATAAACAAATCATGTTTATTAATAAAAAAGGGCCAAACTTAAATAATTATGCATACCAAATTAGGTACCTGGACTTGGAATCTAATATAATATAATAAAAAATAATTATTATTAAGGTATCACTCTAGACAAGTATCAAGCTTCAAAATAAACAAAAACACAAAGTATCTTGAAATACAAGAATGATATATTAAGATTCAAAACATTAAAATATCATTACAAACATCAAAGACATAAATTTATTCCTCATTGTTACTTTGGTCACTAAACTCTTCATCTTCATCTAGCACATCATCCATCATCTCCTCCTCATCATCATATCATCGTCGTTGTCATCTAATCATCATCGTCATTGATTAATTCGTGGCCACCATCATAAACGAGAAGGATGTTACTATAATCAAATAAAAGATAGTGAGTCCTTCCGAGAAAGCATTCATTACACTATAAGATAATAGACATTACAACTAATTTAAATAACAAGATATAAAATATGGATATTCAAACCATTTGGCTTGTACTCACACAATGGACATCATCACATTAAGATACTCTCTACTCCTTTTAGTGCGGTTTCTCATGGTCTTCTCCTCACATGGCTAAACTACATAACATAAGATTCTACCATCTCTACCATAATAGGTGCTACCCCTACATTCTCTCTAATGAATTCGTTCTTAATTTTATCTTGTCTTGTATGTCCCCATGTCCAACACAACATCCTCATAGCTGCAACATTGAGCTAATGCGCTTGTTGGCTTTTTACTGCCCAACATTAACATAAAGCATATATCACGTCTCATATTTGTGTGAAAAACTTTTCCTTTAAAATTGAGAGGCACTATTCTATCACAAATAAATCCATTTCATCCACTTAGTTTGAATCTTATGTTTTACATGAAAAAATACTTTGCCATTTTGGATTTTTAATGAGCAATATCTACAGATTTTCTTGGTTTTGATGCAAACAGAAGTAGCCAAGATAAACTCACTACATAATTACCACACTCCAACAAAACATGAACAGTTTCAAGAACCAACTTGTCATTAATAAAGGTAAAAGGAGGAAACTAAAATTGGTTATTTTATCAATTAATAATACTGCTTACAAAATAATAATTGTTTAGGGTTAACAGTTCATTTCACATTTCATAATAAGGATCGAATTGTAATGTAAAGAAAGGATCTGTGGGGAAAAATAGTTTCTCATTAAATGAAAAGGTGTTCTGTAATACACACGCTGTGTGAAGAAATGTGAACTTTAAGAAAAGTTCACTTGCAAATACAAATATGGGCCAAGATTCAGGTGAACATCAAACATGTGATGCTAGGAACATATCAATTAAAGCCACACAAAATCCATCATGAAATCCAAACTGGAAAACTTCAGATATATTATACAGAACAGAAGGAAGAAATTTACAGGAGTTGACTACTATAATGCTGCCTAGTTGAAACTGTTTATCCAGAACAAATATATGGTCCTTTAACTTTTCAGGTGCAAACATGAGTGATAAAATGCCCGATTCCCTAGTATGCAATGTAGTGATTAACAATCTACACTCACTGCTATCCAGTAATCAATGTATAAATAAGGTATTAAATTACAGTGTCCTTATAAAGTAACTCTTCTAACATACCGCTTCTGCACCATAACAGGAACCACAATAAGTCTCATTGGGGCTTTAGGGTTCATAGAGAAATTTGGGAGAAATCAATCTAGTTAAAGAATGATGAAATTGATTTAGGGAATAACTAATTAATAGTCCCAATTGCACAAAACAAGGTTCAATTTCAAAATTAAACTCTGAATTCAAAGGCTAGGGTTTAGGGTTTTAAAATCAATTTGGGGTTTTTCTGAATCTGAGCAAAATAGATGAGATTTCACTTACCCCAGGAGAAGGGAAGAGGTACTGTGACGGCGGCCCAAGGTGGTGATGACGGCGGACGACTCGAGACAGCGAAGAGCTCCATTTTCGTGCTGCTACAACCGTTCAGGAAGAAATCGTGACCTTACGTGCGGCTCCCTACCAGGCGCAGTGGTCGGACGACTCTCGAACGGCCTTGGACAGCGCCGGATGGCTAACCCGTGGCAGAGGCGCGACGTGAATAGGAGGAGCGAAACGGAGCAGAACACGCGTCGTCTTCTATGCTACCAGGCGCAACCAGACGGTGACCTCCCAGGCGGAGCACGGCTGGACGGCGACGGACGTCCAAGGGGTGGCGGCGTGCAGCTGAGAGCAAGGGAGAGGGTGGAGAAAAATGAAGCTGAGGGAGAATGAAGAAAAGAAAGAAAAGAAAGGAAGAAGAAAGGAGGGGTATGGGTGTCGTGGGAAAAAAATGAGCCAGAGAGAGAGACTTTTCTTTGTTTTATTTTCCTTTTTCTTTTAATTAGTGCAGATACAAAATAAAATAGAGTGTTTGAGATTGAGTTTAGAAAAAAGGAAATAATATTGACCCTTGGATTTAAAAATAATGAATGACAAATATATATTTTCTTTCATCAAATTAGAGTAAAGATTGATGATTAAATTTATCAACCAAGAAAATCCGTGATCCAAAATTAATCTCCAGTTAACACTAAACCAATTTATTTTCAAATCTAAAATTAAATAAAGTAACATCTGAAAATAACTTCCTTTGAATCATATTATTTAAAATATTTTTCTAAACAAAGAATATTAGTGACAATAGCGTAATATTATTGCCATGTAAGTGTGTATACATTGCAGTAACGCAGTGCTAACGCACTGAAAATATTTTAAATGAGTAAATAAAATTACTCAAACTAAACCACATAAAAATAAACATCTAGATAATTAATTATTTCAATAAAGTAATTAAACGTATATGTGAAAAATTGGGATGTTACAAGGGACTTTGGGGTTTTATTTATTTGTTTTTCAAGTACTTAGTGATTAGGTACCAAATAAGGGGTTGAGATTAAGTTTAGAAAAAAGAAAATAGTATTACTCATTAGATCTAAAAATAATGAGTGATAAATATATACTTTTAAAAATTAAAATAGAGTAAAGATTGATAGTTGAATTGATCAACTAAGAAAATCAACGGTCCAATATTTAATCTCCGATTAATGTTAAACTAATTTATTGCTTTAATAGGGACTGATTTCATTTTATTAGTCTAAATATGTTTTTTAATTTTTTTTTCATAAATCTTGTTTACTTTTAAATTTATTAAGATCAAATATTTTAATCATATTTATAAGATAAATTATTTAATCTTTTTTCAAGAAAAATATAAAAAATAACAAATTCGTGTGAAATCCGTCTGAAATTTTTGGACAGATTTCAGATGGATTTAAGATAAATCAAGGAAAATATAAAAAATAACAAATCCGTGTGAAATCCGTCTGAAATTTTCGGACAGATTTCAGACGGATTTAAGATAAATCAAGTAAAATATAAAAAATAACAAATCCGTGTGAAATCCGTCTGAAATGTTCAGACAGATTTCAGATGGATGTATTTCAGACGGATGTAAGATAAATCACGGAAAATATAAAAAAAATAACAAATCTGTGTGAAATCCGTCTGAAATTTTCGGACAGATTTCAGACGGATGTAAGATAAATCAAGAAAAATATAAAAAATAACAAATCCATGTGAAATCCGTCTGAAATTTTCGGACAGATTTCAGAGGGATTTAAGATAAATCAAGAAAAATATAAAAAATAACAAATCCGTGTGAAATCCGTCTGAAATTTTCGGACAGATTTCAGACAGATTTAAGATAAATCAAGTAAAATATAAAAAATAACAAATCCGTGTGAAATCCGTCTGAAATTTTCCTAAAATTTCAGACGGATGTATTTCATTCCGAAAATTCCGTCTAAAAATTCAAGTTTTATAGTAGTGGAAATCTGCAACTGAAGAGCTTAAACCTTTATGCAAATGAACTGGAATTTGAAGCAGATACACCAAAGGCTTAGAAATCCAATTGTTCAACCAAAAATTAATTGAGTTTCCATCTCCAATTTGTCAAATGAGTTGTCAAAAACTGCATGCAAATTCATTTTGATTCCTGGCCAGATTGAAGACTTGACATATGATGCAGAGAGATTCTTATCAAATCTGAACCTGTCCTTCAAGAAATTGGCCCAATCCATGTTAGAGGCTAAGATCTCCCAAGAAAGTTTTAAAAGGGGAGCATTATTAAGAGCCTTCAGTGACTTAAGGCCAAGACCACCTTCAGGCATAGGAGAACAGATAACATCCCAAGCAACAACACATGACTTCTTTGATTTTGTGTCACCTATCCAGACAAAATTTCTATTGGCCTTCTCCAAATCCTTAATGAGAGAACAAGGCCAAAGATAAACATGGAAACTGTGCAAAAGCATACTTTGGATAACTTATTGTACAAGCTCCACCCTACCCATATAAGAGAGTAAATTTCCTTTCCAAGATGCAAACTTCAACATTATCTTATCAGCAATGCATTGTAAACGAGCCCTCTTAGGTTTCCCTTTGAAGAGCGGAACACCTAAATAATGAAAAGGCAAAGTTCCAGGGCCAAATCCTAAGATGGATGTAATTCTAGCACTTTTCACGGTAGGGATGAACCAGTATAAAATTTACACTTACTTGGGCTAAAAGGCTGACCCGAGACTTGGCTATATTTATTGAACAAATGCATCAGAGCCTCTAGGCAGCTTTTTTTAGCCATACAGAAGACCAAGACATCATCTGCATATAGAATGTGACTAGGGGCTGATATGTTTCTAGGACCAGCTAGAGGCTCAACCACTCTAGACTGAACAAGCTGAGAGATCCCCCTACTGAGAACATCCTCAGCTATGGAAAACAGCAAGGGAGAAAGGGGGTCTCCTTGCCTAACCCCCCTCCTACAAGAAAAGAACCCTTCTGCCTTACCATTCACCAAGAAGGATAATTTAGCTGATTGAAGTATGATCCTGATCCAATGGCAAAACTTATCACTGAAACCAAAGGCCACTAGGATTGAAATTAGAAAATTCCAATCTAGTGTATCAAAGGCCTTCCGTATATCCAGTTTCATGGCCAGATTTCCCCCAAAGGACTTGAAGTCTAAGAGGTTGACAGCTTCAGAAGTCACACAGATACACTCTTGTGTATGTCCGCCCTTAATGAAGCCTCTTTGGTGACTAGAGACAATTTTGGGAGCAATACAAGCAAGTCTATCTGCTAAGGTTTTTGTATTGACCTTGAATTGGAAATTAGCCAATGCAATTGGCCTATAGTCTTCAATTTTGTTAGCACCAAGGATTTTAGGAATTTAGACCACAAGGTTAGAGTTAACATTTGGAAGCAACCAGCTATGATTAAAAAATTGTAGAACAGATTTGCACACATCCTCTTCAACTATTTTCCAATAGGTTTTCACTACAAAAAAAAGGTTATTTAGCGACCAAAAATAGTGACCAAATTTGTTGGTTGCTATTTGCGACCGAAATGGCAACCGATTGTAGGATCTAAATCAAACACTGATTAGAGTTGATATTGCGACCGAAATAGGGCGTAGCAGAGTTATCGTTCTCTATTTCGGTCGCAAAATAAAGGAAAGTAAAAGTAAAAAATTTATGACTTTTTAGCGACCGAAATGGCGACCGAGTTAAATGCAACGGTTAAATTTATTTATCTTTGCGACCGATATTAAATCGGTCGCTAAACGGCGCATAAAAAATTAAAATTAGAGCGTGTTAGCGACCGAATTTTAAATCGGTCGCTAAATTTATGAGTTCGAATTTCAAATCAACCCGATTTAGTGACCGAATGTTTCGGTCGCTAATATTAAAATCCCTAAATCCACCAGAACCCCCCTTTCTTCCCCATTTCTCTTATTTCTTCTCTCTCTCTTGCACGCTCTGCTCCTCCCTGCCACCATACCATGCGACGTCTGTGCTCCGGTCACCACAGGTCACCTCCGGTGAGTGATTCCACCCCCCCCCCTCTCTCTCTCTCTCTTTCTGATGTCTCTTTGTCTCTGTTCCTGTAGCGCACCTGAGCCGCCTCCCTTGAGCCACCACTGTCTGCGGCTCCGGTGACACCACCACCACCAAGGGTAAGCTACCTTGTCTTCTCTCCTCTCTCTCATTCTCCGTTTCTCGCATCTGATATCAATTTTTTTCTTTGTCTCCCAGCCCCTGCTCCCAACTTCGGCTACCATTATTTGCTCACTGCCATTTCCACTCCCAATCTCCGGCCACCAGTACCACTGCTCACTGGTAATTTTGTAGTTTGGTACCTCAGAACCCTAAATTTGACGTTGCCATCATTGAAACTGACATTGATTTAGATGAACTGATTCTAATTTTTCTTGTTATCTAAACATTGTAAACCTTAGGTTGTTTTGATTTTGTGCACATTAGGAATTAAATAAAGATGCATTGTAAATGGAGTGCAAATAGGAAACACCGTAAAAACTATGTATTTTGATTTGTTGTGTATTTTTTTAATTTTAATGCACCTTCTTTGTTCTTTGTTAATAGAGGCACATGATTGTTTAATGTTAAGTGAGTGACTTAAGGTCGATCATAATGATTTATTAATTAAAGCATAGACAAAAAAACATTAGATTGGGCAATTATTCCTATGGAGGGGGATAGATGGGTATAGAGGTGTACTTTGGAAAAAGTTAAACTAACACGGTGAGGTGATATTTCTATATGTTACGTTTATTTTGGGAAGTAAGGGATTACTTAAGAAAAAAAGGAATCACTTGATTCTGATAGATAACACTCGTACCAAGTTGCAAGTTGTTCTAAATTTGTAACCGTATATTATTGATTCTATTTTATATTAATTTATGTGTTTCTAGTCTTATAAATAGTTGTACTGGATTTTGTATATATAGAATAGTGATTTGATTTGAAAGGACTAATTTCATTTATGCACGATAGGTCCTTGTTGTCATATTCTTCTACTCTCTGTTGGCTCCGGCTCCTCCCCTTATCCTTACTCGGTTGTGTTTTCTCTCTCAGGTAAGTTCTCTGAACACTCAGTGTAATGTGTTATGTGAATTATTGTGTTGTTTGTTAGTGGAAAGCGGAGCTCAATAGGATGTGATCCTGTTCGAAAGGCGGTATCTTGGTTGTGTCTTTGATAATTTAATAATTATGCATGTGTTCCATGAGGTAATGAGTGAGTTATGGCCTATAAATTTTTTGATGAGTTGAATTTGTTATAACAAATAAAATATAAATTAAAGGAATGATATATGTTTAAAGCAGTATAAAAGATTAGAATAAGTAGACATTAGAAATAAATGTTAATAATGGTGAAGGAATTTTTTTATAATAAATACCTCTATAATGAGTGATTCGGGCAAGTTGCAAAACTACCACTTTAAGTTGGTTATTTTCAGTCAGCAAGTTGAACATTTCGATTGCTCGTTCCCCAAACAATGTCACACGAACAAAATTATTGCTAAAGTTTGAGAAAAAAAATGAAGTTTGAGTATAAATTCTATGTGAAATAAAATGTTTAGTTAAGAGTATAATAATGTAATTGGGAGGACCTTTCATCAAGAAGATTGAACTCAATTATCTTTCCTGTTATACCTTCATGATGATAATCCTCTAAATTTCCATGTTCGGAGACAACACCAATAGCATCTGTAGTAATAGCATATATATGAATGTTAAAAGCATAAATGAATGTATTAAGTCCAAATGTTGTCATTTCAGCTCTGACACGATTATTTTTATTTATGCATTATAGGTCCTTGTCTGATCTTCGTTGTCCGCGGCTCCTCCCTTATCCTTACTTGGTTTTGCTTTGTCGAATAGGTAAGTTCTTTCAATACTCTCTTTTAAGGTTTTGCTTTGTCTAATAGATACTGATATGTGTGGTGCTTCTAATGTATTATGTGAATTATCGTGTTGTTTGGTAGTGGAGAGCTGAGCTCAATAGGATGTGATCTTGTCTGATTGTATGCTGATAATTTAATGTTTATGCAGTGGAGAGCGGAGCTCAATAGGATGTGATCCTGTCCGAAAGGCGGGATGCTGGTTGTGTGCTGATAATTTAGAAATTATGCATGTGTTTGACAATTAACTGCTACTTGTTAGTGGAGAGCGGAGCTCAATAGGATGTTTGCTACAATATTTTATCTAAGTTTGTAATGATTTACGCTGCAATTTATATAAGCTCAACATTGTTGCAATATTTATACGTTAATGGTTTTATTTTCTGTTAGAGTTAATAATTAATTTACGAAAGCCTTAGTTTCCTATTTGAGATTCAATATTAATGAGCATGCGTAACTTATCAAGGTATGCATGCTCATTATATTGAATCTTGAATTGTCCAAGTGGGATAGTTTGGGAAAAAACTTTTTCACACTCGTACAATAGTCATTTCCATGTTCAAATGCCTTATATATATACTTGTTGACATCTCGGTCTGATGCATTTCCTTTTGTTCTCCTGGTGCATACTTGATCGCGGTGATGCTCACCGTGCTCGAGTCGTGTACTTGGAGACCGATGGGAAATGCAGTCGAAATTTTGTTAAGCATAAGGTATTTGAATAAGGGAATAACTATTATTAGCCGAGTGTGGTAAAGGTTTCTTCTAGAATGGGATATGTTCATACCTTGTCATAAGAATGAGATTGATGGAGTTATTGGAATGCACCGTAATATATAAGTGTTAATTTTTTTTTGGTCAGGCTATTTAATTGCCAGCAATGGATATTCCGGAGAATCGGAAATGGATGTATCGAAGGTTGGATCGGAATAAACGTCTTAGGGAAGAGTATAGAGTTGGAGTGGGTGAGTTTATAGAGTTTGTTGTTAGCCAGGAGAGATTACGGCTGGGCGGTGATCATTTGAGGTGTCCTTACAAAAGATGCAAGTGTCAATCTTTCAAAAGCGTGGATGAAGTTGTAGCCGATCTTTATGAGAAGGGTTTCATGCCTGATTACTATTGGTGGAGTAACCATGGTGAGACGTTGCCTGATTTAAACTCGACTGTGTTTGAAGGTTCATACTATGGAAGTGGTGACCGGAGGAAAGAATTGAATCCATATGAGCAGATGATAATGGATCATGCTGGACCATCGGTTGGTGTTGTACTAGAAGAAGATGGGGGAGAAGATGGTGGAATGGGTTCCTAATACATAGAGGAGAATCCAAATCCCGAAGCTCAAAGATTCTATGATATGCTGTGTGCTGCACGATCTCCATTGTGGGAAGGATGTTCGGAGTACACGGAGTTGTCGATGTACATGGAATGGTTGAGTATCAAATCTGACTACAATATGCAAGAAGGTTGTTTTAATCGCCTCACCAGGTCAGTGTCCAAGGCGTTGCCAGAAGACAATCGGATGCCTACTAGTTTTTATCATGCTAAGAAGTCTGTGGAAAATTTGGGTCTAGGGTGTTTTTATCACGTGCCTCACAGTTATAAGATGAGGCCTTGACTGGTGATGGGCCCATCTCTCCTATCTCTGTCGACGATAATGCCATTTATTTGGAGGTCGTCGGGGGCAGGAACAAGAAGGGGCACGTGTATGGCCTCGGTCACCTGGGAGGCGAGTTTCTCGCTTCATCATCCGGCACGCCTGCTCCTTCCTACGCCGATACCGTCCCTCGGGAGCAGTTTAACCAAATGCTGGACACCATCACGCAGCTGAACGTGGAGCTTCGGGAGAAGAGCGAGAGAGAGCAGTAGATGGCGAACCGGATTGCACAGGTGACTCAGGCATACCAGCAGCTGATGCAGACGAGCATCGAGCAGGGCCAGACACTGCGGCTGGTGTTGGAGCAGATGAGGATCCAGACTCCAGTTGCTCAGGGTGATGCTCACGGCGGTTGTGCCGCCTCTCTTGTCGCTCCTCCGATTCGCCGCGACCATCGATGTCTGCTCTGCAGTGGATGATGAGATAGCAGACGTCGGTGGTACGGATGCTGAGGATGATTGGATTCCTCCACCTCCCCCTCATCATGACTGATTTTTTTCTTCTTCATATTTTTGGCTTTAAACGATTCTTGTACGACACTTTGGATTATTTTTTTTATATATATTCATTATTTCTTATGATTGTATATTTCATTAGTAATTTGGTGTGTTTTATTAGTATTTTTGCTAAACTTTAAAGAAAAACAGAAAAAATTTATTATTTTAAAAATTAAATTTAAAAAAAAATTAATAAAAACCAGTTTAGCGACCGAATTAGAAACCAATAATTCGGTCGATAAACTTTAGTTACCATTAACAGATTATGGTCTAGCGACCGAAAATCCATCGCTAATATAGGTTAACAGTAACCAACATTGGCGACCGAACCAGCGACCGATAATCGGCCGCTAAAAATGGTTACCCAAACAATGTGACCAACCGTGTAGCGACCGTTTTTTATTATTTAGCGACCGAATTATTATTTCGGTCTCTAAAAGCCTAGCGACCAGGTTATCAGCCACCACCATGAATCGGTCGCTAATTCAGTCGCTAACTTAAATAGCGACCGAATTAGAAAGTTTAGCGACCAAATATGTCGGTCGTTAAACAGTTCCTTTTTTATAGTGTTTGCTAAAAACATCCTCCAAAATCATCAGGGCCGGGGGCACCCTCTCCATTCAAGGCAAAAACAACATTTTTAATCTCATTCACTAGAAGGAATTCTTGTCAGTGCAGTGTTGTCCTCCCAAGATATTGAATTAGAAATGATAGAACTGACTAAGTCATTAACTTGGCAGTTATTAGGGACTGCATACAGATTAGAATAGTGACTCAGAACATGTGATGCAATCTCATCATGATCCTCCAAGATAATATCTCAATCTTTCAGGTAATTCAAGGATTTTGAAGCATATCTAATCTTGGTCAGTCTGTGAAAGTATGCAGTGTTTCTGTCACCCTCACAATGCCATTTCACTTTGTCTTTCTCCCTCCAAAATTCCTCCTCATACATTAGAGCATGCTGCAACTCAAGCTGAGCTAATGCTTCTTGCTCCATCAAGTTATCATTTGACCCTAAGGAATTAATTTGTTTCTGAACATCATCCGCTGCTGCTAAGGCATTTTGAACTCTTAAATGAATGTCCTCAAAAATCATTTTGATCCATTTTCTCAACTCCACTTTCAGGATTTTAAGCTTTTTAGGCAAGACAGCCATAGGACAGCCCTCTACAAGCTTATTCCAAACCTCCTTTATCAATCTTTCACAATCTGGATGCTCAATCCACATTCTATGAAATTTGAAAGAAAAAGGAAAAGATCTAACCAATTCTGAGGCAGACAGGAGAAGAGGAAAGTGATCTGACTGACTCCTCACCAAAGTGTTACAAGAGGAGGAATTCCTGAAATCAATCCAATCAAGGTTACAAATAGCTCTATCAAACCTTTTTTTAGTAAGGGTCAGGGCCCTTCTTCTATTACTCCAAGCATAGTCAGCACCCTTTGTTGGAATATGAATTAGCTTGGCATTGTCAGACAAATCCTTGAATTCATCACAAGACACTTTGGAAGGCAGGAAAGAACCTCTAGTCTCATGAGAGCCAAGGGCAGCATTGAAATCCCCAATGATGCACCATGGCTCAGCATTTTGATGATGAAAGACAGTCAGCTCATTCCAGAGAGATCTTCTTCTGATATAATCAGTGCTTGCATACACAACACTAACAAAAATACTTTGATCCTTGACATCAAGCTTTAAAGAACACTGCTGATCAGAAATTCCATGACTGTTGGAATTAAATCCATTTTACACAAACCCCAAATATTAGACAATAAGCCATTCCTAATATTCATCACAAAAACCTTTAAACTAAGAGATCTCCAAAAGGAATCAGCAACATTATTTACATTGATCCAAGGCTCGGCTATAAAAACCATATCTGGTCTATTAGACAAGCAGAAATTTTTAAGGATAGTTCTGGTTTTTAATTGACCAAAACCCCTACAATTCCAATAAATGATCTTCATAAAAAGTTAGAATGTAGGACTACCCTTAGATCAGGTGTTATACCTTTTAGCCTTTTCTGCCAAAGTTGCTTTTCTCCTTTGGTTTTTCTTCTATGATTTAGTCATCACCACAGAGAATCCTGCATTAGGATCTTTATTTGAACCTTTTGTTCTTCAAATATTTACTTGGATTGGGAGATTCTTGAGGGGGAACAAAGTTAACCTCATCCTCCTCCATTTCATCTTCAACTCTATGACTCCATAAAGGACTAAGAATTCTCAAATCTTTGGAAACATTCTGGTTTGAAATAGAATCAGTGGAAATGACCTTAGCTTGAACATTCATAGCTGATGGGGTGGAGTTAACAATGTCATATGAGCTGGCTGCTAGGTGCTAAGGAGATTCAAAAGTATAAGCAACACGAGTCCTTGAAGAGGAGGCCCTTCTAGACCCCTGTAAACCACTAGAATTGTCACTGGCCTCCTTGTCTAACACAACAGTTTTACCATTTGCCACATGAATTCTAGAATTACTCACTTTTTTTAAGGCACCCTGAATTGGAGAAGAGTTTTCCACCGGGCTAACAAATCCTAAAAGGGGAGAACTAGATTGTTGAGCATCTTTATCATTCCATGGAACATTATTTACACAAAAAAGTCATTCCTGTCAATAATGGTTTCAATAGAGATCAACTTTGCATTGCTAGTTCCTGCTTCAATATTCTTGGCTAGAGGGGGCTCAGGAACATTCTCAACAATCACTTGCTTTCCTTTATCTACAACTGTAAGATTAACTACAGCTTCTTGATTTTTAGTAGCCTTAGGTACATATTGCATAGATGCTTTTTTTATGTCCTTTTGCAAAGGTTGATCCATATTAACATCAGGTGGCTCATTCTTCTTGCAATTGGATAGGGAGTGTCCAATAGTTTAGCAGGAGGAACAAAACTGAGGAAGTCTTTCATACTCCAAAAATACAAAAAAAAAGGCAAAACCTTCCCTCTGAACCATAATCTTATCACACAGTTCATCATTCAAATCAATCTCAATCAAGATCCTTATAAAGTGGCCGAATGTTCTATTCATAGTGGCTTCATCAGGGGCTATCGAGATCCCTATACCACTGCCTATTTCAAATAGGATTTTAGGGCGCCAATATTCCCTTGAGAGTCCATGGAGTCTGACCCAACACTGAACACATGATTGCCTGATCTTTCTGTTAAGATTACATCTTTATACATCTCTGATTTTGATGAATCCAAACAAATAATAATTGTAAGTGAACCTTATGAAGTTTACTAATTTGTCTATTAAGTGTGCAGATCAGTATACAAGAGTCTCATGACAAAGAAACAAAGTCTTAATGATGCGTCTGTAGTATGATGCGTCTAAAGACTGACTCGGTCATTAACAAATTCTGATCAAGTGACAAAAAGATTCTCGCTTCAACAATATTCAAACCCAACGAATATTCTCATAATATTTCAAATAGTTAAATTCAATATCAGAAAGCTCAAAGCATCATTCCGTGCCTGAAGAAACTATTTGTTGCAAACAGGAAAATGAACTTTACTTGAACGCAGACCCGCTTAGCACAAATAAGGAAAGTCGTGCTGCCCAAGTCTAATAAAGCAACAAACGCTGCTCTAAATCAACTGCACTCTGATAAAGCTATGCCTATACGTTCAATTTGTCTTGAAGCTCACCAACGATCATAAACATTAAATTCAAGATCAGAACAACTCTATTAGCATATATTGATGAAGAACAAAAGTATACTCAGCTGAAGAACTCTCCTCAACGGACCTGTCTCTCTTTGAGTATAAATAGAAGGCTTTGAAGATCATTGAAGATAAACACCTGAACTCATTTAACTCAAGCATTCAATACTCTCAAAGCTCTCTTAAGTTCTTCGCTACAAAACTTCTCTGCTAAAATCATTTGTATTTATTGAGAAGTATTTATTGCGATCTCACCTACCTTAAATACTTATTCAATATGTGAGTGTTACTCGGTAGATCTGCAAAGCTGTAATCCTTGAAGCTGCTGCTTCATTCCAACTCTTACCATTTGTAGAGCCTGTGGAGGCTTGAAGAAAGAATACTTGTTTGAGGCTGGAGAGACTAGGTGTGCAAACAATACTTGTTAGTTGAGCCTGCGGAGGCTAGGTGTGCAAATAATATCTTCTATAACCTGATCAGTTATAGTGCAAATACTTGGTGAAACCAAGGTCTGGACATAGCCCAAGGTTTAGGGTGAACCAGTTCCGTGTCTCTTTTCTTAGCTTAATCTTTTCAGTTTGCTTTAATTTAACTGTGCTAACTGGGTTGAAAAGTAAATCTTCTTTTTATAAGACACATCCTTGTGTCTTACAAGTTAAATTGTAACGTTTTCAGAAAAGTATTTAAAACACAATTCAACCCCCCTTCTAGTGTTGTACATCTGTTCATTTCACTTTCCAGGGTTAAAGTCAGGCATCCATGAAGAAAGTCTCAGAACCCCTGGATTTAAATTCCACGAGCCATGTGACCGAATCCTTCTTTGATCATCCAAGGAGGAGAAATTGAACTCAAAGAATCCCTTCTCAAGTGAAACAACCTTCCGAGAACCAACAGGCCTCCAAAGCTTTAATAGCTTAACACGCAAATCATCCACCTTCAAAGGTTTATCACCTTTTGAAAGAGTCAACCTTCCATATAAAATATTCTTGTACTCTTGCACCTCAACCAAGTACTTTGATTCAGAGATTTTGATGGCTAGTTCATTGGCCTTCAAGCAAGACTTAGGCAGTTGGCTTAATTGAATATCAAACAAATTTGAAACAGCTTGATCAAAAGATTTTTTCACTGACTGAGGATCCAAGATGGGGGGATAGGAAGGAGATAGAGAAGAAGGAGGAGGAGGGGGAGAAGGAGGAGCATGAGGAAGAAGAGAGCAAGCCGATTCTGGGAAGAGGATGTGCCACTCAGAGGTGGTTTCCATGATGAGAGATCATACAAAACCTTAGATCACCATGCAAACCCTAGCAGAGGTTTCAAGAGTGTGTCGTTTCGTAAGTCCAATAAACTCTAGTCCAGCTGTTAGTTTTATCAAATACTTCAAATTCAATATCCGCTAGCTAATCCGCTATCAGCTAGATTATCCGTTATCCGCTATCCGCTAGTTTTTACCAAATAGAACCCTAATAATGACCAGAGCCATTGGCAACGTTTCTGGTAGAGCATAACCCCACATGTAGAGCACCTTGCGTCCCCGCAATGCCTCGACTCCTCCTTCACTTCCCTCTCCATTCGTGGTGAAGAGGAACAATTTTCCTTGCAATTCGTAGTGTAAATAGGTCAAAACACTTTTTCTCATATTTTCCTTTTTTATTTTCTGACAGTTTTTATTTTGTTTGGACAAACAAAAAAAGGAGGAGGCAACCATTTTTGTTGTAAAAAAGAAGAGAATATTGGCGAATGATAGTCCACCTCACACTGCCAACTTACACATTTCAACCACCTCACATGCCAACCTTGCATTTTAATTGTCACGTACACGTCATTATAACACCGTTACAACAAAATTAACACTGAGAGCAAAAGTGGACTAACTTTTAAAACTGGGTTGATTAAAAAATGGAATATTTATTAATTAGAGGACTGAATTGAAATTAAATATTGAGTTAGTGTAATACTCAGTAATTTTAATAGTTTTGAACTATGAGATTTAAATCATGTCATACCCGATAAGTTATAAAAGAAAAAAATCCTCATATAAAGGTTACATGGTTTTTTTTTATAAATATGTTTTTAAATAATTAATTATGCTATAAAAAAATTGTCCTTCGATTTTTCTTTAGAGAATTAAATAAGTATTTTAAGGCATAAAAATGGTTGTGTTTTTAATAATTCTGATTATGTCAATAATTAATACATTAAGTGGTTATGAATTTATTTTTTGATCGCTAGTAAATAATTTATGATATTAAGACATCAATAGGGTAGTACATAAATGACATATCCTTAGCAAGTTTATTAAAATTTAACTGGCAAGTGTAACAAAAAACAAATAAAAAATTAACTGGTAAGTTAATGTTAATTTTTGTTGTTGGTTGTAGCTTCTCTTACTCAAGAAGGGGGTTGAATTGCGTGTGTGATTATAAAAACTGATTATTTTCCTTTCTAAAAGATTTTGTCAACCAACAAACCAAAATGTATTTTTGTAAGATGTTAACTTTACAAGACTTAGAATTCAGATAATAAAGATTAACAACACTTATATTTCAGATGTTATCAATTTCAGAAACAAATCAAATCATGCAAACTTCCCTATCATATTTCTAATTCACGCATTTAATAATAAACATATAAAAGAGTTTAGGGAAAGAGAAAATGCAAATCAATTTTATCTTGATTTAGCTACCTCCTCTGGTAACCTACATCCAGTCCCCACACCACTGTTAGTTTCGTCCACTAATCAAAAACAATTTACAAGATTCTTTTACAAAAGCTTCACTTCTAGGTTCCTTCTACCCATATGACAACATTCCAAGCAATCTTGAAAACCCACAAGAGTTCCTTCTACTCTTGCACATCACCAAGAGTCCATTCTACTCTTGAATCAGCCAACGAGAGATCCTTCTCTCTAATCACAACTTTTACAAGCAGAAAGATTCAATACAGATTCGGAAAAATCAGATTTACAAATTGAAGTCCTATAGAAAATTCTCAGATTTTCTCAATGCTAAGCTCTCACATATTTTCAGTGAATGATCTCGTATTCTTAGTAATTGTGTATGAAAAATTGTTTTACTTATATCCTTATGTAGTTATAAATCAAAATAGATCTGTTGGACGCACTTTATATGTTGTTTGAGATCAAAACAAAATTGATTTGAAAAATCAGTTATCAATCAATCGATTAGTACACAGATGTGTTAAACAAAATTTCTCTTTCAGAACATGTGTACATCGATTGCTCAATCGATCATGTTCTTGAATGTTCTTGATCTAAAGAATTACATATGTAACACCCTGATTTTTCCGCTTTCTAAGATCGGTATCAATATAAATTAACGTTTATATTTTTATCTGAAACTTAGGAAATGATTTTGATAAAAACAAAGTCATATTCATATTATACTTATTTTTATAAGTATACGGTTAAATTTTTTGTTGAAAATTCAAACGGAACCTGGTCTGCGTTTTCATTGACAGTAAGATTTTACTGATCAGAAAACCTAATTTTGACACGAGAACGAAATAAACAGATTTTATATCTCATTTCCAACGATATAGGTTATTTTGAAAATTTTCAAAATAAATAGGTTATTATACTTGCTTCGGATCTAAAACCTAAATCGGGAAATCGACGGAGTCGAGAACGGACGTGCAGAGACAAAACCCGATATCGGATGAGGAGACATCTTGCCAGCTAGGGTGGTGAGTCAGAGGGGTGACTCACCTAGCATTTAAGTCATGTGATGATAGGTTTATGTGTGAAAAGACCAAAATACCCCTAACCTAACCTATCTTAGTTAAAATTTAACTAAGGTTAATGCAAGACAAGTTCAATTTGGCTATTTCCTCTTGTTTTTGTGGACACAAACCAGTCACCTCTCCTTCAACCTCAACCACAGAATTTTCATGATTACTTTAGGCATGAAATTACCAAAATGTCCTTAAGTCCTAGCTTAATCACAAAATTGCCCTAAGTGAAATTACACCTTTGTCCTTAAATGAAAAACAATTTGGACCATTTAGCCCCCAATACCCACGGCCAACACACCACATTAGGCCATTTCATCCATTTCATTAAGTCATCATCTTCTTCCTTTACTTTGTTCTTCATTTTCTCTCAAAGTTCATAAGTTCCATAACCAAAATTTGTAAAGGAACTACTTGATCCTTTGCTCATTTTCAAATTCTAAGAGGTATACCATACTCATCTCACTCAATCATCATCATGTTCTTCATTCATTTTATGTTTCAAAGTCATGATCATCTTTTTCAATTCCTAGATCTAGAAACTTTGAAATTCTCTAGAAAATCATAGAAAAATCCTAAAAATATGAAATCAATTTCTATGAGTTAGTTATCATAATCCAAAAATTTCCTCCCTATTAATCCCTATGAGGCCGAATCCTACTTGTGTGCGTGTAGGAGGTTTTGTTTATATTTTTTAAAAAGTGATCTTATATATCATCTTTCTAATATGTATGTATGTTGAATCCAAGTTGTTGAGTTCAAATAAAATCCCTAGCCCATGTTTCCATTGATGGCCGAAATTGAGTTTTGGAGGAATTGGAGTATTTGATTTCAATTCTTTATGTTAAACCATTAATCATATGTCTTAAGTATAAAGGATCATTAATCCAAAGACTTTAAACAATTTTAGAAAAAAAAAATTAGCCACAAAACCTACACAAGGTCTTGACCTATAAGTGGTGTATCGGTGATGTTATTTGCTTGTTTTGATTGGTTGATTGTGATTGTTGAAGGATAAGGAGTTGTATCGTGTACATGCGTTGATGGTTTCCGGATTTGCGACAAAGTTTTAATCGGGAGATAAATTCTTCAAGAGGTAAGAGGGGATTTCCTGAGGGATTTTTCCGATGGCTGTGTGCTATTAGTGGTTGTCTGTATTATTTATCTGTGGTGTTTGTTTAAGTTGGATTAAGTTGGGTTATTTTTATCTGCACTTAATTGTTTATTTGCAGTTATATATTATAATGTTGTGATGCATGATATGCCTGTGAATATTGCTATGATGTTGTTGTTGATTGTTGTTTGAGAAGCCTGACAGTGGTCAATACCCAATCAATTAACCAGATAAAAGCTTTAAGAAGTTTTATAAACTAAATTCAATGTTTAACGGTGAAATATTGGAATATAATATTGATGGAAAATATTATTTGGAAAAAATAAGAAATGTTGGAAAATATTATTATTTTAATGATTTATTAGTGTAAAAGCAATTTATGAGTCACAGTGAGGACGTAACCGTGAAATTATTTTTGTACTGCTAATTTTTACGCAAGAAATTCCGTAATATTATAAAAAGTTATTATGTGAAATTAAATTTCGAAAATAACTTAATTATGATTTTAGAAAAATATTTAAGTGGAAAAGTTTAAGAATTGACTTAAATTACTTTAAAAATGCTAGACGACGGTAATTTGGAAAAGTATCGACGGCAAGAAATTCTAAAATGGCAGTACGTGTTTTGAACCAAGATTGAGTCTCAAGTGACTCCCTTTTTGAAACATAAGATTTTCAGAAAAAGATTTAAAGTAATTGATGATTTTACAAAAGAAATTCCAATTTTTAAATGATTTTTCAGAATCAAGTTTTACTCAACGACGGTATTTCCGACAATTTGGATGAGTTTCGGAAGTTTTGTTTTGATTTTGTGTTTCACAGAACGAAAACGGTGTTAACATTGAAATTTAAACCTAGTATTCGAGACGTTGTGATACTGGCGTTCTGAAATAAAAGCACGAAGATCTTTGATCCGTGTTACGTTGTTATGGGCTTTTTGTCCTATTCACGTTGTAATGAACATTGTTAATGGTGAATATTGTTTTCTATCACCACGGACCTATGACTGATTGCAAGGTCTAAAGGTTTTGTGATTGAGCATTCGGACTTCGTGTCCTGTGTTAACGTTGAAAAATCTAATACGTTGAAAATTACGAATAGTCGTAAGCCATCTTGAGCTTCGACAAAAGAAGAATGAACACAAAGAAAAATGACGATAACAAAATGTTTTATATGCATTCATTGGCAGGCGTGCCCACATTTTTAGGTATGATGCCTTAATGATAGGGTATTCGTGTTACGTTGTTATGTATGATGCCTTAATGATAGGGTATTCATGCTACGTTGTTATCTATGGTGCCTTAATAAATAAGGTATTCTGTGCTACGTTGTTATGTATGGTATTCCATGCCACGTTGTGCCTAAAATACCTGGTAATCGAGCTTGATCAGCTCATTTACATGGTGTTGGGATCTCCGGAGATTAAGTGAAAAGTTAGATGTTGAAAGTTGATTTGTTCATACATTTGTTTTCAAAAGACAGTGATCGGGTATGAAACCCAATGATAGACTTTTTGTTTGTTTATAGAAATGTATATGTATATATGTTTTCTTTTGTGTCGCGCATGTAGTTATCGTGTTAAATCCATATATTGGTTTCTCACTCTTGCATTATTCTGTTTGGGTTTTCTCTGTTGTGCTCTATATTGGGGAGTTCAGATGAACCGCTCAGGGGATATGATGTATACAAGAAGAAGGTTCCTTAGTTCGAGGCATGCCGATGTTTATTTGTTACTATTATGTCTGTCTTATAGGTGTGACCATCTTAGGTTTTATTTTTTGTATGTTGTTGTTTTCAATGAGGACCTATACTTATAAGGATCTAGGTGTGAAATCCGTATGATGCAATATAGTTGTATGATGTTATATATATATATATATATATATATATATATATATATATATATATATATATACGGTTATACTTACGTTGTTGTTGTGGTTGTCGAAAAGTTGTCGAAAAGAAAAAGAAAAAAAAATTATTTATCATCGTTTTGAGAGATGATAACAACTTAAGAAAATATTATTTTTCGAAAGCAACCAGTGAATTACTTTCAAATTATTTCCGCACGTGTTTACGAAGTAATGCCCAGGGGGTGTTACAACATACATTAGTACATCAATGTATTTCTTGAAAACACTTGTATTTGCAACCCAAAACCACATGCATCGATTATCTAATCGATTATGTAACTGCCTCTAAAACTCCTTGGTTCTGTTTTTGCTTATACACAGATGTACTAATCGATGTACATTGTCAAAAATATTTTCTGATCAAGCAAGTCAACAATCAATCTATGTATACATAGATGTATAACACTTATACATAGATGTACACGGGTTTTCATTAAAAGTTAGTTAATTAACTGAAAGTACATAGATGTACACATAGATGTACAGATTCATTAATTAACCTTTTTCATTCTAAGTTCATTTTGAAAACCTGTTTACTTTTGAAAATCATTTTCCTTATTCTTTTGATAGCTTAACTAAGAGTTAATGTGAGAATATCCATTACATAAACATCTAAGGATCTTCTTCATTTGCTTTGCTCATGGTGCTCCTTCTTCAAGTCAATCTTCATGATCCTTTTCTTTAAGTTCCATGATGTCCGCCTTACTTGATCTGTAATACTCATTAATAACTCAAGTTTTGCAAGTAGTTAGTGAATCATTTTAAACATCAAATCATTCTAAGTTTAGTTGTTAATCAAAACACTTTAGAGTCATTTATCCAAATTTGTGTCTTGCTCATAATGCCTTTTTAGTGAAAGAGTTTATTGTCTAATGCCTTAGGGTTATAAGTTTAAAAAGGAGAAACTCTTTCTCCTTGCCATTTATCACATTTTCTCTAAACCCTAGAGGGAGGGAAGTTGAGCTTGGGAGACAAGAGGAGACAAGAGGAAGATCGTATCATGGTGGTTCTTCTTCTTCTTTTCTTTATTTCTGTTTTTCTTGGAAGCTCAACCTATATTAATCTACAAGAGGTGAGGGATTTGTTTGATTTTTTTGTGGATTTTGTTAGGGTTATGGTAAAAGTATGTTAATGCTTGATTTTGTTGACGAAATGTTCGTGGGTGTTGTTATTATGGGTTCTTAATTCTCGTTTGATGCATTTAAATGTGAAATAGTGCCCTGTTTGAAATTACAAAATGATTGGTTATATTGCCATATTTTTTATTTGTCTTGTATGACCTGTGAAAATGAGAGAAAATTGGCTGGAAGGCACAATACGAAGGATGCAAATTTTTGAACCGGTATTAACCATAGTAGACATGAGTAACGACTTTATTTGCATAATACTTTGGTTGCTCTGTTCGTTGTCTGCAGCACAGGGTGCTCCCTCTTGGAAAGCACAGTACATCTAATTAACGTAGCAAGACCGTTACTAGAGCTAGCATTTAGTTGCTATACATACAGATAGGCACACTTGTGCAAATTTATCATCAAATGATTAAATTACTTATAATTTTAGCATGAAGACCTGCAATTGCTAATATTCAATCTTGACATGGTGTTGGGGGCAATCTAAGGTCTATTGTATTTATATCTTCAAGTGATTATTGAGTTATGAATTATATTAGGTGAAATAGAAGCAAGTTTGATTTATGGGTTAGATTCAAGGGATTAGTTTAATCGAAATAATAATATTAATAGGAAACATAATAAATATGATGAGTTGTAATGGAAAATTAAGGATGATGCCAATGATGGCCTGTGAAAAATGAATAATGTAATTTATTCTGTGAAAGGAAATATATTGTGACAAAAAAAGCAGAATTTAGAAAAAAGATGGCAACATAACAACTCTATACTTTTTTTTAGTAATGGTTGTTTGTTGATGTTCCTTTAGCACTGCAACCAACGTCAATGACATGCTGGGAAATGTAATACAAGTAGTTCTTGAAGCTTTCGAAAAGATAGAAGAGAAAGGTTAGAAAAATTCGCCGAGCAAACTCTTTTGCTTTCTGGATACGTACATGGGCGGAGGACCGGGGAGGCCTATGGTTGTCATGACCTCCCCAAAATTTTCATAAAAAAATTATTTTATATACATATATACTTTTTTCTCTTACAAATATGTCTAAGTCTAACTCTCCAAATGCCCAATTTTAAATCATCTATCAAATTCAGATTAGAAACTAAGAAGCAAATATATGTACTTAAGTTGACTATAGCTATATTTGAGTAATTTATTATGTTAGAGTTTAATTGGTATGTACAGTGTAAAATTTCTACATTGTCAGTCAGTTAGAAATCATGGTACGAGTGATTATGACTTTTAAGATAGTTTAGGATAAGAGTCAAACATATTAAATGATGTGTCGATTTCTGATTGGTTGATATTGTAAAAAATCTTTACACTATCAATGTATACCAATTAAATCCATTTATTTAAGTTGTTAATTATATGAGTTTAATTTATATGCACCGTCGGTGTAAAACTTTTTATACAGTCAATCAATTAAAAATCATGGTATACATGACTTTTAAGGAAGTTAATAGGACTCAAACATTTTTTATGATAAATCAATTTTTTATTGGTTGAAAGTGTAATTTTTTTTACACTGATAATAAATACCAATTAAATCATAATTATATATCAGATTCGTTTGATATAGTTTGCTTTTTATATATTAGTTAATTTTTAGGCTAAAATACCTTTTTGATCCTTTATCTATTGGGTAAAATTCGTTTTGGTCCTTTATCTTTAAAAAGATTCATTTTAGTCATTTATATTTCAAAAGTGACTCAAAATGGTCATTTTCGTCATCTCTCGTCCAACTCCATTAGAAACCATTGATGTGACACTGTTGTTCTTCTTCTTCCCCCAACTGAATCTTCTTTCCAATGAAACCCTAGGCCAGATGTACAAAGCTTCAGTCAATCCTAAATCACTTGGCAAACCTAGATCTGATTTTAAAAAAAAAACCCAAATCTGAAGAAAACAAAGATGATGATAACTTGACAAAGTGGCCCCATGCCATTCATGCAATATTCTTCTGCATTCTACTATGTAAGGCAGAGAGTTGGATCTTTGTTATCCAGGCTTTATGATATCTCCATGCTCCAATTGAAGTGAATGCAGAGTCAAAATGTTTTCTTCAATTCTCCATTTCTTACAATGAATAATAATTTAAACTTAATTAACATTTCAATCATCCAGCGCATTTTAAGATAATAAGATCTGAAAAATAGAGCAATATCTGGTTTAGTCAAAGAAGAGCAAGTAGTGAATAGACATGAGCACCACCCTCAAACTGAAACTCTCTTCTCACCTTCTCCGATCTTCTCCCTTTTCATCATGGCCATTCCACAAACACAAGGAGAACCACCACAACATTCTCTGTACAATCTCCGAAGCCATCATCAATGCTTCTGAAACCACTCCTCTCCATTCCTCTTCCTCTCCCAAATGCATCCTTCCATCCCTCACTCCCAACCACGTCATCGACCTCATCAACCTCAACCCTCTTTCTCTCTCCCCTTCCTCTCTCCTCTCCTTCCACTTCCTCTCTTCTCACCCACGATCCTAAATCACTTGGCAATCCTTAATTTGCACATCTGGCCTAGGACTTCATTTTGGGGAATAAGACTCAGTTAGGGGAAGAAGAATAGTGTCACGTCACTGCTTTCTAGCGAAGTTGGATGAGAGATGACGGAAATGATCATTTTGAGTCATTTTTGAAACATAAAGGACTAAAATGAATCTTTTTAAAGATAAAGAACCAAAATGAATTTTACCCCAACAATAAAGGACCAAAATGATATTTTAACCTAATTTTTATTATTATTTCATATCATGTATATTTGGTTGTGGCCCAACTCATATAAAATTTACGAGTCCGCCTACCTGGATAATACTTATGAGTTATAATTTGGTCTACACTTGATATTTTCCCTCAACCACATACAGACATACAATTTCATTGGCAGACCATAGCGATAATTACATTGTGTTTGTTTGGAGTGAAAATAAGATGAAAGAATAAGAAAAGAGAGAAAATACAGGGATTTTGTGCTTTTATCCTGATTGATGTAGGCTCTATTTAGCAAAAATAGTTGATAAGCTAATTTTTAGCTGATAGCTGATAACTGAAAAGCTAATTGATTGAATTTGAAGTGTTTGGTAAAATTAGTTGTTGAACTAGCTCATAAATATAAAATGACATATTTATGATAGACATGATAAGGTGGAAATTTCATTCAATGAATGAGGGTAAAAACGAGAGAACAGACAATAAGCTATAAGCTACTAGCCATAAGCTAAATAAATTAGCTTATGAAAAAACGTTATAAGATAATGAGATAAGCTTATTTACCAAACACATCTACTTCAGTCAAACAAACTTATAAGCTAGTCAAATAAGCTATAAGCTAGTTTATTGGACTTGCCAAACATGAGCCAAAAAAGAGAAAAAGAATAAAGAGAAAAAAAAATTATGTGAGACCCGGCCAATATTTTTTCTCTACTGTCGAAGAAAACGAAAGAATAGGGGATGTCTATCTTCTAAGGGTGCGTTTGGGTAAACAACTTAATTAAGAGCTTATCACATAAGATCTTATCGCATGAGAGCTTATGTCATAAGCACTTAAAGAAAAAAAAAAGAAAGAAAGGGGAATGAGAGGATTCGAATAGTGAAAAATACGGAGAGGGTGTTTAGTGCATAAGCTCTTATGATAATTCTATAAGCTTCTCCCAGTAACTTATGAAAATAAGTCAAAAACTCCTTATGAGATGACATAAGTTATTTTTATATAATCTCTGCCAAACATATTGCATAAGAGCTTATGTCATCAGATAAGTCAAAAGGAGCTTCAATAAGCTCTTCTAAACACCACCCAAATGACTTATCTACCCTTTCTCTCTACATATACTCTCTCTCTCTATGCGTGCTTGCTGCTTCAAGTTCAAGAAACGAAGCATTGTTGAGGCCACTTCAAGCATCAGATTAGGATAATCATTTTTGGGTCTTTTGCTTATAACATATTGAAACCAATAGTTAAATAAATAGCTTATTTTTATTGAATTATTTACTAAATTTAAATAAATTGAATTAAATCAATCAATTATTTAAATTAATTAGACTAATAATTTAATTAAATTGAAATTAATAAAGTAATTATATTAAATTAAAAAATTTAATTTGCTAAATAATTTAAATCAATTAAATTAATTTAAATTATTTGATTATCTAAATCAATTTAATTAATTTAATTAAAATATTTGTATATTGATTTTTTAGTTAAGGGTATTTTTGTCTTTTTATAAATAATTATATTTCTCTCTCCTCATTTTTTTATCAAACCAAACAACGGGAGAGAAAAAACACACTTATTTCGCTCTGATTTCTTCTCTTTTCTCTCATCAAATCTACTATATTTCTCAGATCTTTCTTCTCATACTATTTCCCAACTCTTTCTCTCTTCTCACTTTCTTCTCACCACCAAACAAAGCATAAGGTTCCATGATTCCTATCCTACTTCCCTTTCTTTTTTCCTTTTGCTGGCCTTTAAGTTCTTGGTGGATTCGCAACGGGAAACTCAGGAACTTTGAAAGAGTAAGTGCCTCTTTGTATAGCGTTCCAGAGTTGTTGGAACTCTGCTTGAGCATCCAAACCCCAGTTGCTACAGTAACTGTGGTGTTTTGGTGCAAAATTTAGTTGGAAATAATTGATTTATGGTGGGCAAAACTGAGTTTTGTGGAAGCAAAATATTTTAGCTTTTCCGTTGAAAATAATTGATTCTAGATGTAAGACCCACAAAATTCTATATATTTACACATCAAAAGTGATTTTACTTTATCATCCAAACAAAATCAATTCTTCTAAACCTACTTTTAAAATATTGTTACCAAACACAAATCAATTTTTTTAACCTTGATTCTTCCAAAATCAATTCTACCAAAATCAATTCTATTAAAATTTAAAACAAATGGACCCTAAGTAATTAGTGTGGTCTTTGCATAGATGTAGATCATAGTGGTGGTTTCAAGTGTAATGGGGTAAGGGTGAGGGTTCTCTGTCAAGTTATCGTAGTTAGAAACTTGATTTCACAAATTACTTATCACGATTTCCCTCTAAAAATGAAACCCATGAGGATTAATTTATTTCTGCCTGTATGGCTGGCACATGTTCTGTTGCTCTTCTATGGCAAGAAAGCAAAGTGGAGGCATCTAAGTATATATGACATACTTGGAGGAACATGTATGTGATGTCAGTGATGATATATATGACATGTTGAGATATATTAAGAATAAATATATCTATTATATATACAAAGTTAAATGTCCTTAAGGGGAATTCTCTTCTCTAGACGATGACACATCATCAAGCCTTATGCGTCAACACGGGAGGGATTCAAGGAATAAATATTAATGTACATTAAATCCATAATCTGACTTTGATTGGTACCTTCAATGTCTAAAAACATTCAAATTCAAATAGGGGTGAATCTCTAAAATTTCGTCAGTACCAGTGAAGCACACTATTGTGAAATTGATACCAAATTTGGAATTAATTATTGGGAAATCTCTAAAGGTGAAATCATACGAAAATCAATTTATAATCATTCAAAATCATGCGAAATTGATACCAAGTTTGAAATTAATTATTCGAACTTATGCTGATCATACGAAATCATGCGAGATTGATACCAAATCATAAATAACAACCATACAAAATCACACCTCTAATAAATCAGATATTAGAGCGAAATTCAATTCACTTCCTATATATATTAAAACTACCATATAGCACATCATTTACATGAATATTCCGCCGTCAGCCTCTTAGAAACTGATACATACCCAAACACCAATTTTGCCTCCATCTTTAGTTTCGATCAATTCAAATGGCTCCAACTTTTGACTTGATTTCTGATATTACATCAAAACACGACAAATGGAACATACTTATCAGAGTGTTAAGGATATGGAAAGCAACTGGCGTAAACAGCAACAAGAAACCGCATTCCATTGAAATGGTCTTAATGGACACCGAGGCTGTTTTTTGAACTTTGTCATTGTATTTTACTTTTGTTCCTATTTATCTTATATTTTAACCAAATGTTGTTTTACTTAAAGGGTAACAAAATCAGCGCTGCAGTCAAGAAGGAATTTATCTACAAATTTGAAAAGAAATTGACTCTCATCTCTTTGAAGACTATCTTTGCTTCATTTTTTATCACTGTTCTAAAAATTGAAACCTTCTAACTCTGACTCTTTTTTATTTTTCCGGAGCACCGTCCCAAAAGGGTATCTTTTCATTATTTTTACGAAGAACGGAAGAAGATATGAATATAGCAATTGCAGAGATGAATCAGATGACAATGATAACGATGGTGACGAGTCCCTATCCGACAAATTTGTTGCCCTTCTACAAAGTTTTTCACTTAGGGCTTTATTTTTTTTAAAAAAAAATTAATAATGTGTTAATCAAAATGAATAATTGAAATACATGTTGTTTTGGTTGTTTCTCTTTCTTTTTTTCTTTGTTTTTTTTTTTTTTTTGCTTTAGCACTGTCACCTCACACCAACCCACTACAGCGTCGCCCTTGAACTGCCGCTGCAACCAACCTAAACGCACGACTAGAAGTTCCGTAAGAGCTTTTTTTTATTATTTTTTTTTGCCAGCCTAATGCCGAAAATTTTGGACCAGCTAGCAGGATTGTGTTTTCCAATGGTTGTCCTTCGATATCACATAATATAATCAAGGTTGATAGTCATTTTTCTGATCTATCATATGGTGATAGTTTGGGTTCATGTGTTTTTTATCCCTCCCGTGCAAAGATTGTTTTTTCTTAAACCTTTGGTTTGTTCTTTAGTCACATTGTATATTGATCTCTCATTTCTTCTTATATTTGCAAGCAAACACTAAAATTCCCGCTAATTATATTTTCTTTCAGCATGTTAATATATTTTTGTTATTTTGTAGATATAATGTAGACTTCTTTGCCTAACATTTTATCGATAATAAAATATTTATCTTTACCATAAGTGATTTTTTTTCACTTGGTAATATTTAGACTCTAAAGGAATTCCTTAATGGTATTGAAGCTGAATGAAGTCTTTGCCTCTACTTTATGTCAATGTAATATGAATTTAGCTCTTTAATTTTTGTGACAGGATTGTGCTTATATGGCTAATTCTTGATAGTACAATATTGTATTATTATATTTTTATCTCAACATAATCGGTTTGATCTTTTCTTTAGAAAAAACATTCAAGTGAAAGCATCTCGAAGTGGAATTCTTTCCTTCAATGTTGCAGAAGTGTATTATATTTGAATTGCCTTCTGTTTGTAGTTTATACATCATTGCGATATGACCACTTCTTCTAATAGATTTATGCTTGCTTTTAGGTAATTGGTGAGTGCCACTCAAGTGAATAATTGGTGATGAAGTTTCCGAAAAGTATAAAAAAGGGAACAGTTCTGAAGATTATGTATCTATTTTGAGTTTTGTGTTCATACAATGATGTACTAGCCAGTGTCTCAAAGGTTTGGAATTGGATTTATACAATGTTGTGCAACTAAATGATGACAAGTTAAGGCTACACTACCAGATTAATTCTGATTGTCCATATCTTCACTAATTTTAGGTCTTTTCTATTATATTTTTATGTAAATATGGTGACATGTCTAATATACGCATAAACTCAGTTTTTCAGAATTGATATTTTTAGGTCTTTTCTACTATATTTATTTGTTTTAATTAGAAACTAAATATCAATTTAGAAACAAAAGGTTTTTTATGAGTAATTTAGGAACAAAAGGTTTCATCATATTATTGGAGGTAGTTATAAATATAATTAGTATAATAACCTTAGCATTAATTATAATTATAAGAATTTTACAATCAATGTCATAAATGATTTTCATTCCAGATTTATATTTAAATAATTTGGAATGGAGATTGGAATGAAATATTACGAATTGATTAACATTTATATGAATTAAAACGTCCAGTATTGATATCAAATTGTGATAAGATTTAGGTCATTAAATATCCCTTAAATATCAATTATTAAATTGTAATTGTTAAATTGGAGAGTGAGAGAGCCTTGATATACATTTTTTTTTTATTGGAGTTCAATGTCACCCTTTTTAAATTATGAGACCATGTTCTTTTACCAAACATCAATTATTTAGTCATATTTAAAATTAAATCATTTAAATTTAAATGTTTGATTAGTAAGTTTTAAATAAGATTTTTTTTACTTGCTTTTAATAATATTTTTTTACTTGCTTTTATCTTTCAAATAATTTTTTTTCGATGAAATAATTTCCTTTTACAAGAGCAATTCTTTGTTCCCTTTCCTTATTGAGGTAGAAACAAATCTTATTTATGAGGCAAATTTTCCTATCATATTACATTTGCTATTGGATCATACCACTGCAACAGATTAGACTTTAGATAGCGTTTCCGTATGCCTTTTAATAGCGTTTGTAACCGCTATCTATTCTACCGCTATTAAAACTCGTTAGCAAAGATAGCATTTAGGAACTGCTATTAATAGGTGACTTTAGATAGCGTTTGTACACGGAAACGCTATCTAAAGTCAGACTTTAGATAGCGTTTCCTTATACAAACGCTATCTAAAGTCTGACTTTAGATAGCGTTTGTACAAGGAAACGCTATCTAAAGCCCCTTTTTTTTTTTAATTTTATTTCTTAACTTTTACATCCATTATTCCTGCATATTTACACAAAAAAACCACAATTGTTGCAGTCAACACAATTGTTCAAAATGTGTTCAAAATATAAGTGTTCAATGCAAGACCTGCATGTGTTTGTGCAAGAAACCAAGAACTATACAATCAAAGTGCAACACTCTATACAAAGCAACTATATATATATATAACCAGATATAAGGACACCACTCTGTTTCTAAAGTATTCAAATTCACACGAGTAAGACAAAATCAAAGTGCAGCAACTATACCAGATCTCAATCCTTAAGAAACCAAAATCAAAAAACCAACATACATCTACAATTAATCTACATTTACAGCCTTCGATTTGTTTTTCATGAGACCAAGACAACACCAAAGTAATGTGTCGAAATGTGATCCAAAGACTCAGAGCATACATACTGCATTTCCACCACAAAGACTAACCTGTTACATTGGGATACAGCAGGACTAATTAGGTAAATACTACCGTAGCAAGAAACAGAATTCAAATCAAGCATTAACAAAGTGTAACAAAAATAATAAGTTTGAACTTATTTTCTCCTAGCAATGCACATCAACTCGAAGGCATGTACCAAGGAAAAACAAATACATAGATAGTTTGGGGTTGATAAATATAAAGCATTATTCACATACCAATGAGTATTGCTGCAACTCATCGTGATCAATTTGACATAATCAAACGAACTTTTCAACAATATAGCGACACCACTCTTCCTTGACTTGAGATAGTTGAGCGATGGAGTATGTGGAGCATTTGAAGTCAGGGAAGATGCTGCGACATAAAAATTAAATAAATTAAGTTACAATTGCTAAAACATTTGAACAGTCACGATTAAAAGCTAAGTAAACAACATACCGCCATTGGTATTTTAACTTGGTTCGCAAGATAGTCTCCTTCATGAAACGCATGACATAGTACCCACAATGCATCTTTGTTGGGTTGTCTTGGGCACTATAAAAAATAAAATAGTAAATCAATATAGTTTTTTTTATCTAATTGCGCATTAAGTTTTTGCAAATATACCGTATCTCAATCCATTTAATGTTGGTTGCCTTTAAACGCGGCACCTTAGCTCCGATATTTGCGCGATAAACTTGCAAACCACTAATCACAAAATCAAACAGACTTCATTAAGAAACATATTTTCAATCATCACAAACACACGCATGCTCACGATCGTAAGTAATCATAGAAAATCAGAAATATAAAAACATGCTTACGTATCGAATGCATTCTTTAATTGCAGGCGATCCCTAGGATCAACATACAAGGGATCCAGATAGTAAATAATCTCTTCAACAATATTTATCGCGACAAGACCCAATGATTCCTACAAAAATGTTGAGATAACAAATCCTAAGCACCTCAACTTTTATGTAATTCATTATTGTGAATTAAGTCCTAAAGGATAAGCGACTCACCCAACATTGCACGACGCTAAAAACAAGGGCTGATATTCTCTTTCTTTAGTTGCAAACCGGTCAGCTAGATACGTTGTCTGTGAATCCCTCCCGAAGTAGCCGTATGTATTTGTTTGGTGTGGGGACAAGAACAGAAACCTCCTCGTTATTTCCTTTGGAAGTAACAATTCTTCATACAAATACCTTCAATTAAAATATAAAAATGGATTACACCAATGACATCAATATTTAAATGGAAAGACTAAAAAATATTGTACACTTTAAACCTGATTTATTACCCGATATATGCGGAAATAACGGAGGCGAGATACCCATTCATGATTTACAACTTCTCCGATATTTTCAGTATTGAGCATCTCAATGAAATGGTGACCAAAAATATTTTGTTCCATCTCTACGTACAATTGGTCAAGCATTTTTCATATTCTTTCGTTCATGTATTTTAAGGAAATTCAAATATTCCGGAGAAGTTGTAGTTGAACCAGCTGTAGGTGGGTTGGCCTCGAGTTGCCTCCTTTATTTTCTCGGGGTTGTAATTGACTCCTTTGTATATCCGGACACTCCGCCCTTGCCTTTAGCTTTGCGGGTGCCTGGAAATTTTGCATTTCAATATGCCGCTTAGTGATCAACTAATGTAATGCATATATGCCGTATATGAAAAGGTGGAAAAATGCAATTACATACCATATTAATTACAACCACGAGATCAATTGACCATGCCACATAAGTACCTATTGCATCTCCTATTGTCATCACATCCGCATCAACGATAGGTACCGGCAATGGCGCATCCCCCTCGGTTGCAACATCAACTCCAACTTTCACATGGTTAAGGGGGGCTGGTCCAAAGTGTGCAGTGTAACACCCGGCTCATTGTATACTTTACCCATAGCAACCATACGATAGTTTGGGGTCGATAAATATAGCTGACATGAGTTGACGCCCTAATCCAATGATAGATTAATAAGCTGTGAATTAAGGCATCCAATTGAATGTATTTAACTGCGAATGCAATACTAGTAAAAAAAAAAGGCATGCATTACCTCTGGAAGCCTGCTGGCAGATGGTAGAGTGCAACTATCTTTGACGCTTGCTTGGGCTGTGAAATTAGCCTGCCTCTCCTCATCATCCTTTTGTTTCAGCTTTTCTTCCAAAATGTTCAATCTATCAGAGAGTTGAGACACCAATGTCTCCCACTTTTTCGTTTCCGAGTTATTTCTTGCACGACCTTCGGGTGGGAAGTAATCTTTTTGTGAGACGCCGAAACCCACACCCCTAACACGCCCAGGGTTCTCTGGCACACCTATGGCTTTGGCAAGAATATCCTGGCGACCAAAGTCTTCTATCTCTCCCTCTACCGCAGATCGTGATGACTTCCTCCTGACACATAGTTATTGGTGAAATGCAAATGTTAAAATTATTATATATTATCATATGAAAATAACAATTGATAATGTAATCGTTAGTCTACTAACACATTTATTCCACACGGTCTGCGTATTTTTGTTGTCAATTACACCCGCCTTGTTCTCGCGGGCTTTCCTCCACACAATATGGCGTTTAATTTTCTTAACTTCTGGCCCCGCCTCCTGTATCTGTATATTGAGATAATATAAATTAACCAAACAGTTTAAAAGTCATATTTACCACAAATGCAGTTAAATATATATATATATATACATACCAATTCATCCTCAATGTCAGCATACCCCTTACGTGATGCTTTGTAAGGGCATGCAGGATCTAACACCCTGCTTGCGATTTTCATTGCTTAATTTCTATTCAGACACATATAAGTAATATTAATACATGGTTAATGTCATATGTACGTATTGCTATAAAATTATAAGGACTAACGTGATATTAAACATACCAGAATTGAGCATCTCCCCGTGCGTATTGCTATAAAATCGTCCACTCATCCCTTGATATGTGTGGATATTGTGATGGAGGCTCCTCATTGATATTCCCGTTGGCATCTCTTAGAAATTGTTTGGTCAATCTAGTTCTGAATGCCCTATGTAGGTTACCGACTTCTGAAGTACAAATTTTTTCCTAGATTCATCAACATTAAAAGACATCGCAAAACAATATAAACAACGTGTCAAAGTAAGTATGTTTACATAGTTTATAATATAATTTATAAATTTTAACAATTACCTGTACATCAGCCCATATGCTCTCTTTGAAACCATCCAAAGCTTCATCCTTCCAATTAGAACAAATAATTGGGACCGTTTTTAGAACAACGGCCCCAATGTAACTCTTCAATATTTTACCATTAGCACGAATAGGTTGGTCCAAAGAATTCCATTCAACCTAATAAAAATAATAAAGTAATTAAATCTAGATATCAAACACCATTATGAAATCCTTAGATTAGTAAGTAAATTACATCAAATTTTTGTCCTTTACTCCTAGCGCGGATGACCGCCTTCATACTGTTGGCCCACGTCTCGCCGCTTTGGCATCACTAGAATTACTTGAAGATGCCATTTACCTACAAAAATATTAGATACAAGTAAAACATCAATGGACATTAATATAACATTAATTGATGCAAAATATAAAACAACTATGAATAACAAAATCAACACTAGCATTACGGAAGATGCTAACTATAATATAAAAGGATCGGAAAGTTCATTTAAACACAAACACTACATACATGTTTAAGTCAACCTTTTTCTTTTCTTCATTTGATTGAGATTTGTTTGTCCTTTATTAGTACGAAATGGTGGATTGACCAAAAGCCCCTCATCATGATCATCTCTCATATACATACCATCATCCCTAGTTGGATCAATCTCAAGTGATTGTAATGTCCCGACGAAAGGATCATCTTCAATATCAACATCTCGATGGTCTTGATCATCAACATTAGTAATTATTTTGTTAGTCAAAAGAACAATGGACCTTTTCATATCAGCTGGATCAGTGACATAGAACACTTGTTGAGCTTGAGATGCTAATATAAAAGGCTCATCTTTATACCCCACCCTATTAAGATCCACCCGCATGAACCCCGACTCATCAATCGAACACCGTTATTATTGTCAACCCACTTGCAACCAAACACACCAACCTTAAACTTTGTGTAATCCAACTCCCATATGCGTTCAATGACGCGAAGTATGACATATTTGCATATATCGGGTTTCTGTCTTTGGCACTTGAGATATGCATCGATCGAGCTACTAGAGTCACACCACCTTTGTTTTGCATTGTACTCCGACCATCTTGTTCTTTTGTATAGAATGTGTACCCATTAATTTGATAACCGTGGTAAGAGAACACATGCAAACTTGGACCTTTGGCTAACCATCTCAATCTATTTGAAACTCAAGTATCATTTTCAGTCAACTCGCATAAATGTGATCTCTTAGCCACGTTATAAAACAACGATTGTGTTCTCTAGTTAGCCAATTTTGATTCTTATTTGGATACAAACTCTTAAGCATGTCCTTGTGTTTTTCAACATATGGCTCAACCTCATCGGCATTGTGCAGAACATATAAGTGTGCTTGCTCCCATTCTGTCCTTGTTATAGTCACTATTTCATTTCCAGTAATTCCTTGCCCCATCATTCTCCATGTGTGACGAGACTTTGGCAGCCCTATAGATTCAGCATTGGATAGGTATTCGTTACAGAATTCAACGACTTCTTCGACAATATACCGTTCAACAATACAACCTTCTGGTCGTGATCGGTTTTTCACATACCCTTTTAATATCTTCATATAACGCTCAATCGGGTACATCCATCTCATATAAGCTGGCCCACACAGTTGTGTCTCTCTAACAAGGTGAATGGTTAGATGAACCATTATGTCAAAGAATGAAGGTGGAAAGTACATCTCAAGCTCGCATAAAGTCACAACAATTTCTCTTTGCAATGATGGCAACTTCCCGGGGTCAATCACTTTGCCGCAAATTGCCTTGAAGAAGAAACAGAGTTTAGTTAAGGCCCCCGCACTTTGTTAGGTAAAATAGACCGTATACCAATGGGTATCAACTGCTCCATGAGAACATGACAATCGTGGGACTTTAGACCTTTTAACTTGAGATCTTTCATCGATACGAGGTTCCTAATGTTTGAAGAGTACCCTTCCGGAACCTTAACTCCTTCAAGAAACTTACAACAAACCCTTTTTTCTTTTCTAGATAGAGTGTAAGCAGCCGGAGGAAGATATGTACTTTTACCCTTCTTCGTCGGTCCCAATTCTCTTCTTATTCCCATACTAACCAAGTCCAACCTTGCATTGATGCCATCTTTAGTCTTCCCTGGCACATTGAGTAACGTACCAATGACACTATAACAGATATTTTTTTCAACGTGCATCACATCGATGAAATCACTTACATATAATTATTTCCAATATGGAAACTCAAAGAAATTCGACCTTTTCTTCCTCCATCTTGGGACAATATCTCTCTCAAATGGTTTACCGAATTGGATATTCAAATACTTTACCTTTTCATAAAGTTGATCACCCGTCAAAGGTGAAGGCGCTCTACCTTATTCCGAGTTCCCTTTGAACGCCTTTCTCCACCACCGTAATGATGACTTGGATGCAAAAATCTACGATGCCCAAGAAAGACATTCTTCTTACAATGTTCTAACCGCATCCAATCCGTACCCTCTTCACATATAGGGCATGCACACCGACCCTTGATGCTATATCCTCGACAGATTACCGTAGGCCGGAAAATCATTAATTGTCCCAAACAACATAGCTCTCAAATTGAAACTTTCTTCCTTATACCCATCATACACCTCCACACCTGTCTCCCACAGTTGTTTCAAGTCTTCAATCAAAGGAGTCAAATAGACGTCTATATCATTTCCTGGTTGTTTGGGCCTGAAATTAACATAGATAACATCATAAATTTGCGCTTCATGCATAGCCATGGGGATAGGTTGTAAATCACCAAAATCACAGGCCATGTATTGTGAGAGCTACTTTGAACACCATGCGGGTTAAATCCGTCAAGAGCCAATGCAAGTCGTAGGTTTCTTGAATCTTGCCCAAAATCGGGATAATCATGATCAAATTTCTTCCATTACGGAGAATCTGCCGGGTGCCGCAGACTTGCCATCTTTGATCCTTTCATCCTCATGCCATGTCAAGTGCTTTGAATCTTCGTAACTACGGTACATGCGCCTAAATCTGGGTATTATGGGAAAATACCACACAACCTTCTCTCGGATCTGATTCTTTCTTCTTATATCGTGAGGCATTACATTTAGGACACATCCGTAACGATGCATATTCATTCGAAATAAAATGCAATCGTTAGGACAAGCATGTATCCTCTCGTAGCTCATGCCAATAGAGCGTAACATTTGTTTAGCCTCGTATGTCCGACTAGGAAGCACATTATCATCTCGGCAACATGTCTTTCAATAGTGTGAGTAAGTCCGTAAAGCTCTTATCAGTCCATCCGTTGCCCGATTTCAAGTTATACAACTTTAACATCGCCGACAATCTTGTGAATTTAGTACATCCATCATACAATGGTTGCTCGCATCACTTACCAACCTCCCAAACATTTGTGGACAATCCCGAAGATCCTCTTCAACAGCATTTGCAATGTCTTCAAAACGATCGCCCTCATAAGTATTTGTGTCGGTATCGTATGATGAATATTTCACACGATTCCTCATTTCACTAGACTCAGCTCTTGTCTCACCATGTTTTGTCCAACATGTATAACTTTGATCGATTCCATTACACACTAAATGTTCTTCCAAATCGGCTGCACTAACTCGCCTTGCATAACAACAATCTAAACAAGGACATATGATTGTATTAGGGTTTTTCGCATGCCGAACTGCAAAACTAATGAACTCTTTCACCCCATCCTCATACTCCTTCGTTAAACGATTGTGGACATCCATTTCCGATCCATGCTTTTCCGATCTACAAAAATATTTATTAAACATATTTACTTTGAGTTTAGAGTGGTTGAGGTCTACATGCAATGTATACTGATTAAAGGAATGAAAGGCTGCAAACAAAACACATTGTCGCCGAGTATTCTTTGAAGGAACCAAGTGTCGACTTGTTGATGAGTGTGATTCCACATCATCTTTGTCTATCATTTTGCATGCATTTTCATGTAGTTTAGGCATATTTTTATTAGATTTTAGGTTAATTTTCCTTTGGAACGGGTAAGGCGGTTTACGTGTGTTGTTTTGCAGATATCAAGGGTAAAATTCTCGAGATCAACCATGATGAAGTTTGGATAAAGAAAGGGCTTTAAAAGTGCAGAAAATGAGCCAAACAGAGTCCATCACGGCCTAGCCGTGATGCCCATCACGGCCATGATCGAGCAAAACAAAAAAAGAAGAAAGGGTGAAGTCGAGTTCATCACGCCTGGCCGTGATATCCGTCACGGCCGTGACCCAAAACCACCACAAGTCAGAGCACATCACGGCCCAGTCGTGAAATTCTTCACGGCCATAACAGAGGGCTCGCGACGCGAGCATAGGCTCGCCTCGCGAGAGACTGGAATTTCGCAGAGCAACCAGAAGCAGAGACCGTCACGGCCTGGCCGTGATATCCATCACGGCCGTGACCCAAAACCACCAAAATCTGAGCACAGAACATTAAATTAAATGATATATAAAAGGAAAGGATCAACAAATGAAGCAACAAAAACAAACATATGAACCCATTCTTCACATTCGAAAAACATTGAAACAAAACAAAACAGGATACCAAAGAAGATTAGGTTCAAAATGCATACAGTCAATCCGTCAATCCATATTCATATTTTCAAATAATGATTGACACACAAACAAGTCACATTCCATTCAACACCAATCAAACCGAAAATTAAAGAGCAAGTAAAATAAAACCTTGAACACAGACTGTGAACTTGGATAAAAACACACTCCCACAAATATTAAGAATGTCCGGAAATAAAATTTGTAAATGATAGAAAATCACCTGAACACAGACTGTGAACTTAAGATAATGATGCCTTGGATGTCTTTGGTTTCTAGATTCTACTATAATTTGTTTAGAATAGAAAAGACATTGTCTTCCTTTCCTGCACTAGAGTGCATACATAGCCACAATAGTTACGAGTTTGAATTTAATAGGTACCACCACACCATGTTGTCAGATCGTGCAAAGGAGCAAAGCCCATGTGTTAGAACTGAAACTCCCAGTGCTTGCTATTCACGTTGGGGTGATAGACAATGGACCGGACTATGGCAGGTTTTGCATGTCTACCCTATAAAATGGCCGAAATCTCATGGGGTTAAGTTAAGGCCTTGTATATGATTAAGTTAACACATTGGCGGTCACTAATATCAATTATTCATTTTATGCTTCTTACAGCAAATGTAAATTATCACTGCATATAAAAAGACCATTTATATGCTAATAAGGGAAGTGTAACTTGAAAAAGTTATACTAGCATCTTTAACATAGTCTTATCAAGCATAACAAATTGGAAGATATAGAACAAGTTATCAAAAAGGAGCTAAGAACTAAACCTGGCTCCCAATGTCAATGCAGTTCAATTGATGTCCTTTTGTTGTGTTCCAGAAGCGAATGCACCTATCGCCAGTTCCACCTCCCGATGCAAGGAGGCCACTCTGGTGAGGTGACCAAGCAATGGCCTTCACTACAGATGTGTGCTCTGTAAGTCTCAAAGTTGGTTGCTGAGAGTGCTGATTCCACACCAATAGCTGCTCATATAAAACATGTCATTGAAGATGCAAAATCATCAGTGAAAGTCACAAGACTTTATAAAATGAAGCCATCTTTGTTTCTTCTTTATTTTTTTATAAAGACACAAGGAAGACTAACAAGTAAAGAGGCATACCCGATTGTCATTTCCACCGGATGCTAGTTCCTCGTCATCGGTGGACCATTTCAGCCCACATACTTGTCACATTCGGGGATAAACAGGTTCAAACTTGAGAACAAACATCATAAGTTCTAAGTATATTTTTGAAAACCTTATACTAGCTAACATAGGCCAGCTAAGAATCAGTGCATTATTGGTGTTCACACATTATTTCTGGCCCCAAACCTTTAACTTTACTAATGTAACTTTTTTGCGCTACCTAACTAAATAAACTAGTAAGTTAGTAACTAACTAATGAACCAATCTAACAAACTAAAATTGTGGTAAAAAGAAGAAGAGCATGTTTTGCATTTGAGTGAGCACATTTAACTGAAAAATTGTCCAACAGAAACAATAACCAAAATTCACATTCAAAATTTGTGTTCAAATATCACGATCGATATTAGAAAGAGTGTTACCTGAACCCAACAAGAAAGCCAAGAGAAGTGTCCCGATTGACTTGATGACTCGGCGCAAGACAACACGAAGAGGAGCAAAGGAACAACGAGAGGAGGGAGAAGCGCAAAACGACATTGTGAAAGTGTGAACTATGAAACTAATAGATTTTATATGAAGGGAGCAGAAACTGCAAAACAACATTACATCTCAGTTATCTTCCACTCCACAGAACACTATGAAAGTGTGAAACTAAAACTACAATGGTATGATTTAAGTTCTTTCTCTTTCGGAGTAGCGAGCAAGCGAGCAATGGCGAAGGTGAGGGAAGAAAAAAGAGATGGCATGCGAGAGGAAGGAAACAGTAGAATGAAAATGAGGAAGAAACAGAGAGGGAAGGCCGAGCGCGCGTCTAATTTTTCTTGGGAAGACCTAAGATAGTGTTTCCTCAGAAACGCTATCTTAGGTGATACCTAAGATAGCGTTTCCTGAAGGAAACGCTATCTTATGTATCACCTAAGATAGCGTTTCCGTGTGGAACCACTATCTTTTCCTAAGTGACACTTTTAATAGCGGTTCCACACGGAAACGCTATCTTAGGTTATACCTAAGATAGCGTTTCCCTTAGGGAAACGCTATTAAAAGTCCCCCATCACTTTTAATAGCATTTCCACACGGAAATGCTATTAAAGGTGCGTTATTAAAAGTCTATTTTGTTGTAGTGTACACTTCTAAAGTGAGGTTAAAGTAGGTTGAAAACATTAAAAATAATATGATAGCTAAATATACATTTTTTTAAATGGTTAACTTGCATGAAAAAAAGGAGGAATAAATAAAGTAGATTTTCAAGAGAGAATAAAAAGTAATATAATAAATAAATATATTTTCTAAAAACTTTTAACTTGCACGACAGGAGAAATAAATCGAATAAAGTTTGAGAAGAAAATTAAAAATAATAGGTTAGATGAATATACTTTCTAAAATTGTTTAACTTACATGGGAAAAAGATGAGAAATATATCAAATAAATTTTCAAGAGAGAATAAAAATAATAATGTGATAGATTAATAAAATTTTTAAAAATGATTAATTTCAACAAGAAAAAGATGAGAAATAAATCAAATAGATTTTCAAGATGAGAAAATTTTTCATATGATAACGAAGACATTGGGAAGAGTTTAGCATTAGTGTTTAAATAAATTACATTGAGAAATGATTAATTAGCTTGAATTAAATGTTCAGAGAAGTATCATAACAAGGTAGTGGAAGAAGAAATGTTTAGTGATAATTAATAATTTTGATTTGAAAAAACAAATGCACTATATTATTAATGTTGAGATAAGTATAATACCAACTTATTGGGAAAAATGTCAAATGTTAAAAATAGTATGACAGATAAATTTATTTTATAAAAATGGACTTTAACGGGAAAATAGGATAAATAAATCAAATATATTTTAAAAATAAAAAAAGTAATATGGTAAATAAATAATTTTCTAAAAATAGTTAACTCGCACCGAGGAAAGATGAGAAATAAATCAAATAATTTTTCAAGAGAAAAGAAAAATAATATGACAAGAGAATATATTTTCTAATTATATTTAGATAAAATGGATAAAGATGATGAATAAATCAAATAGATTTTTAAGAGAGAATAAAAATAATAATATGATAGATAAATATATTTTTTTAAAGTGATTAACTTGTACGGGAAAAAAGGAGAAATAAATCAAATAGATTTTGAAGATAAAAGAAACTATTACTTTATGTTTAGAATTAATGTTTAAATAAATAACATTGAGAAATGATTAATAAGCTTGAAAAACAGTTGTAGCTTTGAAAATATATATTTGTTATTAAATATTCAGAGAAGTACGATATTAAGATAGTGGAAGAAAGAGACAACATCTTTTTTACCAATCAAAGTTTTTTTTTGTTTATATATATATCATGTTTTTGTATTATCATTAAATTTTATTTTCAAACAAACATCTTTTTTAAAAGAACGATATTCTTCCTTTATTTTTTTTCCACATGCAAATATTTTTTTATATCTATCTTTTTATTGCATAAATATTATGATATTTCATGTGCTTCATACGGATAACATGTTAGAGTGTATATTTACAAAACAACATGTACTAACTATTTAAATTTTGTTTAAAAAAAAAAGTTACACTTAAAAGTCATTATTTTTATTTTAATATAAATAATAGTTATTAAGTTAATATTTTCACTTTGTGACGGTTACGATGAAATAAATTTAAAACAATCTTTGGTATATATTTTTAAAAAAAAAAAAGTAAAATCATGAATTACATATTTTTTATGAAATCATAAAAAAATAATATATTTCCCCCTACATGGCACATGTTCATACATTGATAGTAATTAAATTTAAACGGTTGGAATGAGGATCATAAAAAAGGCGCACTACGGAAACATCGCTTAACTTCTTGATATACTTTACTTTAAATTTCAACTTCTTGATAAAAAGTTCTTTTTTTTTTTGTTAAGAATAAAAAGTTCATTTTATCTTTCTTTAACATTTTAACTTACATAATTCTAAGATGCCATATTGACTACCGATGTACAAGTAACAAACACTTTTGCTTAAAATTAGGCTGCTCTTATGAGATTCTTGATAAAATGAAGTAACAAACTCTTTTTATTTTTTCATTATGTTATTATTTCATTGAAAGGACACAAACAATTAATGATTGACTATGTAGCTGCAATTATTCTGTTTTTAACCTGAACAATTGATAGATTCCTATTTTCAAATCTTTGCAAATTTCTTAAATGCCAAACATTCCAGAAAACATGAATCACAGAAGAATTTATGATGTCCTGCATTTGAGAACTACATGGCCTTTTACAGCTTTCAAAAACACTACCTATATTAAAATGCAGAATTTCTCCAAGCCACAACCATAGAGAATTAGAAAAAACACAATGCAGGAACAAGTGAGTGGAACTCTCTTCAAACCTACCACATAAGCTGCACATAGAAACACTAGGAAAACCTAAATGCCTTATATTTTCATCAGTTGAGACTCTATTTTGGAAAAGTCTCCATACTAGAAATGATCTAGAAGGAGGAACATTTTGCAACAAAATATATTTACTCCAATTAACAGAATTTAAAACAGGGTTAAGAAACTGATAAGCTTCCTTAGATGTTAATTGGCCATTTGAGGAGGCAGTCCAGACTAACTTGTCTTCACTCGGATCAAGAGGCAAATCAACCCACATCATTCATGCACCATTCATACAAACCATTTTCATAATATTCTATATTATTTCATCTCTTGGGGGTAAAAAAACAAATCAATATGAATCCTAAATTTGTTATGAAAGAAAATGTAGTACACATTTTGAAAGTCCGAATTCGATGCAAATTAACTTGGATCTTACAATCTTTATTATTTATGCTAAAAACATGGTGTGACACAATTCATGCACCTTTCATACCAACAAAAAAAAAAACTTACACAATATTTAGCTTAACTCTTTCTCTTTTAAGCTTTTCCCTCCGTTTATCATAGAACAAAAATAATAATAAAAAAGAACATTATGTTAAAAAAGGGAAAGATTTATGATAACCAGTAGAAATTCAGTGAAATCCATATAGAGGTGAAGTGATCATTTCACTACAAGAAAATTGAAGACTACCAACGACATATTACTGATTCTTTTTAATTGTTGTTAAATAATGAATCTATTGTTTTTCTATTTAGGATCCATCAACGGTGGCTTCGAAAGCCATCACCATGACCATCCAGCAGCAGTATCGTTATCCATGGTTGTCATGGGGACAAGTGGATGACAATTGTACTGTCAAGATGGGCAGACCGAGGAGTGGCCAAGAACCGTGTGGACCCTGTGATGATGGTGCTCTATCGCTCTTCCATAGCTCAGAGCTTGGAGGGCTAATGTATTGTTGGGATGGGGCGGACCGAGAACATTTTGGGTTGCGTGAGCCATTTTGTAGAGATTGACTAAAACTACATAATGCCTGAGATGAAGTCAAAGGACCTAGCTGGAGTAACGACCGAGTAAGCATTGAGGAAAGAGGTTACTCGGAAGTTAAGAACGTGGGGGGAATCGAGATAATGAGATAGAGTAGTTGCCTTAGTTTGGGGGGGGCAAATAAATATATGTGTGTAAGGGGAGGAAGGGAAAAGATTAAGCTATTATTCTGTAACCGAGAACTCTGCTAGTTCAGAGAGAATTTCAATATATCTGAGTTCCTTTGAATTAAGAGCGTTGGTGAGAATTAGTGATATTGTTTTTGTGATTCTTGGATACGCATTGCCATAATTTGCAAGAACATTTGGCGCCCACCGTGGGGCTAACTTTCCAAGGCCACACTGTCACTATTTTAAAGCAAACAATGGTAGGTTCTAGGAGTGTAGATGGAAGGAGAACAGATAATGGTTCTCACAGAGAATCGGAAAGGCGGTTGGTAGGAACGAGGAACGACTCGTTGAAGCACGAGGTTAGCGACTTAAGACATCAGATGGAGCAACTGAGAAGAAGTCAGGGCGGGAGGCGAAGAAGTAGGGAGAGAAGTCAGGAGCGCATCAGGACGTCTGGTAGGGAGACAAGGGGTCGATCTAATCATGAGAGGCGGAGTAGTCGAGATAATGAATCCAGAACTGAAGTATCGAGTCATGAGAGGAGGAGACTTGGACGGTCGAACTCGAGGTTCGAGTCGTTCCAGATAAAGAAGTCGTCTTTAAGAAAGTGAAGTAGGAGACTCAAGTCAAGTCAGGCGTCGTCGTCGAGCTTACGAAGAGCGGGAGTCAAGTAGGGAGAGAGACCGAAGACAAGAAACAGAGTACCGAGAGCGTCCTGCCAAAGGTGGAGAGGATCATCCATTTATTGAGGATATCATGATGGAGCCCGTGCCACAACATTTCCGTTTTCCAAAGATGAGACATTATGATGGAAGCACAGACCCACAAGAACATCTCACGACTTTCAACGTGAAGGTTATGGCTTCCAAAATACCGTCGAGAGTCAAGTGTCGAGTGTTCCCTACAACCCTGGAGGGTGTGACTCTCATGTGGTTCTCTCAACTTCCACCAAGATCAGTTTATTCAAGAAGCGACCTCACGACTAAGTTTTTGGTACAATTTGCGACCGCAAAATGTATCAGAAGACTTCGGCATGCCTGGACAATTTCAGACGAGGAAGGAACGAGTCATTGAATGATTATATAGATAGGTTTACGATGGAGACTATGAAGGTCTGATATCTAAATCTGGTAGTTGTTCTTCATGCCATAAGGGTCGGGTTGAGGTCAGGCCCCTTTTTAGACCCCCTGTCCAAGATACTGGCAATTAATATAGATGATTTACGATGTAGGGCATCTAAGTACATTAGTATGGAGGAGGTCCAAGAGGCGAAGAGGGTCGAGAAGTTCGATAACCAAGATAAGAAGAGTAATCAGGAACCAGGAAGGAGGTTGGCATCGCCGTTTTTGGTGTTGCCAAGGTTTTTTGAACCGTTTTGGCCAAAGTACATCGTATACACCCCCCCCCCCCCCCTCAATATGACTAGAGCAGAGATTTTTGATGAAGTGTGTCATGCGGGTTTTGTGGAATACCCCCCACCGAGTAGCGTACCGGAATCAGTCGATAGGAGAAAGTATTGTCGCTTCCACAATACTTATGGACACACAACCGAGGATTGTGTGGAGTGGAAGGATCAAATCGAGGAGTTAGTCCAAATGGGGCAATTAGGAGACTATGTGCAATCACTACAAAAAAAAAACTCATTTAGCGACCGAAAATAGTGACCGAATTTGTTGGTGGCTGTTTGCGACCGAATTGGCGACCGATTATAGGATCTAAATCAAACACTGATTAGAGTAGATATTGCGACCGAAATAGCGACCGAAATAGAGCGTAGCAGATGTATCGGTCTCTATTTCGGTCGCAAAAGAAAGGAAAATAAAAGTAAAAAATTTATGAGTTTTTTGCGACCGAAATGGCGAGCGAGTTAAATGCAACGGTTAAAATTTATTTATATTTGCGACCGAAATTAAATTGGTCGCTAAACGGCGCATAAAAAATTAAATTAGAGCGTGTTAGCGACCGAATTTTAATTCGGTCGCTGAATTTATGAATTCAAATTTCAAATTAACCCATTTAGAGACCGATTTAGCGACCGAATAATTTGGTCGCTAAAACTAAAATCCATAAATAGCGAGCCCTTCCCCTTTCTTTCCCATTTCTCTCATTTCTTCTCTTTTCTTCTCTCTCTCTTGCACGCTCTGTTCCTCCCTGCCACCACGCGACATCTGTGCTCCGGTCACCGCCAGGCCACCTCAATCCGGTGAGTGATTCCACCTTCCCCCTCTCTCTCTCTCTCTCTGTCTGATGTCTCTCTGTCTCTGTCCATGTAGCGCACCTGAGTCGCCTCCCTTGAGCCACCACTGTCCCATGACTCCGGTGACACCACCACCACCAAGGGTAAGCTACCTTGTCTTCTCTCCTCTTCTCTCATTCTCTGTTTCTCTAACATAATGGATATTTGGTAGCAATGGTAAGGGAATTAATGTAGAAGGTGGTGTAGTCATGGAAGGGAATGGGAATATAAAGAAAATGTAGGATGGTGGAAGGGGTATGAGGTCATTTTAAGTAAAGAGGGGTGATACCTGGGTGTTTGTTGAGTATAAGATTTGGTAAAGTTGTTATTGCTCGCAGGTTATAAGAAATTATGAAGGGGCATGGTAATGCAAAACATGGCCATGATAGTTGAAATTTTAGTTTGCTTGGGACTTTTATTGGTGTAGAATCGGCCTAAGGTGGGGCAAAATATGTTCTGTGTGTTTGGCATGGATGTCTTGTATTTTTGGGTCCTACGAGCTTAATGTGATGGATGTCTTTAAGTGTTGTGGGGAAGCTGATAAACCAGTCCTAACTTCCTTTGATCCACTTGGTATTGTATAGTCATGAATCATGATTTTAAGCATTATGTAGTTCTAAACTCCACTTTCTAGGCCATTTCTCCAAGTTTATGCTTCATTCCATTTCTCACCATTTCTCCATTTATCTAAGTTGGTAACAAATTTGTTTAGCTATATTTTTCTGCACAAAACCAGTAGCTACTCGAAAACCATCAGAATAGCAAAATTTCACTTCACTCGATACCTAAACCAATGTGTAGGTACTTGCCCAGATGCCTTATTTATAGATTAGGGAAGTTTGAATCCCAATATAACACAAATTGAGATTAAAATCGGTTGCTTCAGATCCAAGTAATGCGTGTCATGGTCGTGATGGCCATCACGGCTAGGCCGTGACGGATTCTGCCTTGGAAATTCTTCACTGGTCGGTCTGTCACAGCCGTGATGGCCATCACGGCTAGGCCGTGACGGATTCTGCCTTGGAAATTCTTCACTGGTTGGTCTGTCACGGCCGTGATGGCTATCACAGCCTGACCTTGACAGCTTCTGACCTTTTCGTTCTTCTTTCTTTTTCAGCCCTGCTCGATCATGGCCGAGGAGCCTATCACGGCTAGGCCGTGATGGGCTCTGTTTGTCTCATTTTTCTTCACTTTTCAAGCCCAATCTTCATGCAAGCTCCATGATGGTCAATCTTGAGCATTTTGATCCATAATTCCTGCAAAACAACACCACAAAACCGTTTTGGTGTTTCACTGTTTTTGTGTCATCAACGAATGAGATCAACCAAACCATTTTTTCGTTTCACTGTTTTTTTTTAATAAGCAGTTGCAGTACCATGATAACTTCCCAACTCTGCATGGATCCAAAAGTAAATTATAACTCTTTTAAGTGAAAATGTCAATATGAAATTTGGTTTATAAAAATGTATATCAAATTATTATAAGGTTAAAGTAATATTATCAAATGTTGTCATTTCAGCTCTGACACGATTATTTTTATTTATGCATTATAGGTCCTTGTCTGATCTTCGTTGTCCGCGGCTCCTCCCTTATCCTTACTTGGTTTTGCTTTGTCGAATAGGTAAGTTCTCTCAATACTCTCTTTTAAGGTTTTTCTTTGTCTAATAGGTACTGATATGTGTGGTGCTTCTAATGTATTATGTGAATTATTGTGTTGTTTGGTAGTGGAGAGCTGAGCTCAATAGGATGTGATCTTGTCTGATTGTATGCTGATAATTTAATGTTTATGCATGTGTTTGTCAATATGTGTTGTTTGTTTGTAACGCCCTTTGTTACATTAGTAACCCAAAACAAATTGTATAAAAATCCTTTAATACATTTAATTAAAACATATATCTCATAAAGAAAAATTAGAAAAAAACATTAAAGTCTGAAAGTGCCTCATATTAAATAAAATAATAATAATGTATCAAAGTAATAAATAATAAATGCATATGTCCAAATAAAAACCCCAAGCCTCAAAACCGGGCGTCTACTAATAAACCCAACGATAAATAAAAAAAATAAAATAAATATGTCTAGCCACAAACGGCTCCTTATTCAAAATAAAATACTAACAAAGCTAGATAATAAATAAGTAAATTTGCTAAGTCTTCAATCCTCTTCAGCTTCAATGATTTCGTCCTCGTGCTCTGAAAACAACACTTTTATGAGATATAATCCCAGTGAATAAAAATCATTTAATAAAAAGGTTCGCAAATAGTGTTGTCCTCAGCCGGTGCGGTAATCCGGAAAAACATTCATGGTACCCGCTAATTTTTAAAATATTGAATATAATAAACCTCCAAAATAATAAATATATATATATATACATATATATAAAATTAATGTCAAGCATTTAAAACACAAACTCATAAACTCAGCAACGGTCACATCACACTGCATTTAATCACATTCACCATGCAAACTCTACACAATGCAACTCCACGAACATGACTCGGTGATTCCCAGAATCACTTAACTTGACTCTTTGGTTCCCAGAACCGGTGTGAATCCCAGATCCACTAAGGTCTATGAGCTCATATCCATGCAATGGCGTCCCACTGCCTTCCCCATCCCAGATGGAGGTATCTAATATTCCATCCCAGATGTGAATATTTTAATAATTTGATATCCCATCCCAGATGGTAATATCTCTCATCCTATTCCCGGAATAGAATGTACACCGTCATCCCTTCCCGGAAGGTGATGACCAACTTATGCATAATGCAATATGTCATCCCAGATGACTCTCAAGGTTTTCAAACTCTATGCGTCAATAACAATAATATTATGTCATACTCAGGCAACACCGTAAGATCATCTAACATGTCGGTCAACCACAACTCATATAAATCCAACATATTTCTTGACGAGAATTAAAATGTGATTTGATATATATTATAATTTAACAATAATAAATTAGCATCCAATTGAAAACAAGAAAGAAATTAAAACACCTTGCTATGAGAAATCATGCGTCAGAAACATGGGGATTTTGATCTTACAGGGGCATTTGGAAAATCACAAATTCACGTGGGAAGGAGTTGGCAATTTTGCCATCAATACTAAACGTTCATATTCGTGTACGAAAACAATAATTTAAGAGTAAAACTATTTTTTTTATAAAATCAAGAAAATAAATACATTGGAAAAACATTCGACAGACAATGTGAAATTATTTGAAAAGTCTCAAATCTGGAATCAACAACACTAAAATATTTTACTATTTCAGAATAGACAAATTTAGAATCTCCAAATTAATTGTATCATGAAAGTTTGAGAAAAAGTATTTTTACTCACATCTCGAAGACCTCCAATGTGTTCTGAAAATCACGTATGATAAATATTTGTGCTTCCCTAAAAATTCCTCTCTTGTTTGATGACATTCTTTGATCTGTGTTGTTACGGTTGTACTGACCAAAAATAATGGAACCGGCGGCAACGGAACCCCTGCAGCGCTTTTTCTTTTTCTTTCGTCCAACCCCTATTGTTTTATATATATATATATATATATATATATATATATATATATATATATATATATATATATATATATATATTCATTCAGCGCTTTGGGCCTCCCCTTTTTCTTTTCTTTTCCTTTTTTTTTTTAATTTTTTATTTAAACAGCTTAGAGTAATCAGGCAAGTATATATATTAATTCTTTTTCTTTTATATATATTTATTTTAATTTAATATTTCTTTGTATTCACTAATCAATTCTAATAAATTTTATACTAATAAATTCTCACCACTAAACCTCTTAATCATATTTTATTTTTATTATATCATTATTATTTATTTATTTTTATATCTTAATCCCATTTTTTTTTCAAGTTAATTACATTAGAATTTTAGGATGTTACATTTTCTCCCCTCCTTAAAGAATTTCGTCCCCGAAATTATCACATCCTACTCAAACAACACAAGGTTAAAAGTAATGCAACACTATGTCATGTACATGTACTAAAAAGATCTGGATGATGTTGTCTAACATCTTCCTCGAGTTCCCAAGTAGCTTCCTCTGGAGTTAACCCTTCCCAAATCACTTTCACCAATGGGATTATCTTGTTCCTCGGAGTTTTTGTGCTCTTGTCAATTATCTGAATAGGTCCGGGCTTAAAGATTAAATTATCCTTCAATTGTATTGACTCAGGGACTATCACGTGTGAAATATCTGGTACGTACTTCCGGAGTTGAGACACAAGGAAGACGTCATGGAGATTCGACAATTGTGGTGGAAGAGCCAATTGGTAAGCAACAGGCCCGACTCTTTTTAGGATTTGAAACGGACCCATGAAACGAGGGTTGAGCTTTTTGACTTTCATTGACCTCCCAACCCCAGTGTTAGGAGTGACTCTCAAGAATACATGTTCCTCTTCCTGAAATTCTAAAGGCTTCCTTCTCTTGTCGGCATAACTCTTTTGCCTACTCAGTGCAAAGGCGCATCCTTTCCCTAATGACTTTAATCCTCTCTGTGGTCTCCTGGACTAACTCTGGTCCTAGCAGGGTCTTCTCACCCACCTCACACCAACATAAAGGGGACCTACACTTCCTCCCATAAAGAGCTTCATACGGTGCCATGCCGATGCTAGCGTGATAACTGTTGTTATAAGCAAATTCTATAAGAGGCAAAAATTTATCCCAACCCCCACCTTCATCTAAAACACATGCTCTAAGCATGTCCTCAAGAGTCTGAATGGTCCTTTCCGACTGACCGTCCGTTTGGGGATGATAGGCCGTGCTAAGGTTCAGCTTAGTCCCAAAGGCTTTTTGAAAGGCTCTCCGAAATCTAGAGGTAAACCTCGGGTCTCTATCCGACACTATAGACGTGGGTATCCCATGAAGCTTGACTATTTCCTTGATATAGAGGTATGCCAACTTGTCTAAGCTACAGGTTGCCTTAATTGGCAAGAAGTGGGCAGACTTGGTCAACCTATCCACTATCACTCAAATGGCGTCTAAGCCCAAACGCGTCTTAGGTAACCCCATCACAAAGTCCATAGAAATTCTTTCCCACTTCCATTCTGGAATCTCCAAGGGATCGCAACAACCCCGAAAGCTTCTGATGTTCTATCTTAACCTTTTGGCACACTAAACACCTAGCTACGAAGCTAGCCACATCCTTTTTCATTCCTGGCCACCAACACATCCTCTTAAGGTCTTGGTACATCTTACTTATCCCATAACGTATGGTAAACTTTCCCTACTGGCTTCCCCTAATATCTCCTCTCTAAGGCTCCCCTCCTTAGGAACAATGATCCTATCCTTAAACTTCACTAGCTCATCAACAGACAACTCATAACCCTCTTGTCCCAACTGAGACAGCAACTCTTGGTCTAAAAGTTGTTCCCGCCTAACCTCATCTCTAAGGTCACTATTAATTTCCAACCTATCCAGCTTCAACTTAAGACAATTAAGGACACATCCAACACCTCCAGATTCATGTCCCCAAACTCTTCCATGAGGTTCAGCTCTTGCACCATTAAGCTCGACACGTGTAGGGACTTCCTACTCAAAGCATCTGCCACCACATTGGCTTTTCCCGGATGGTACTTCAACTCGAAGTCATAGTCATTAAGGAACTCCATCCACCTTCGTTGACTCATGTTCAACTCCTCTTGGTCGAATAGATATTTAAGGCTTTTATGGTCACTAAAACTTCAAACTTTGCCCCGTAAAGGTAATGCCTCCAAATCTTAAGGGCAAAAACCGCGGCTGCTAGCTCTTAGTCATAGGTAGGGTAATTCCCTTCATGTGGCCTAAGCTGCCTAGAGGCATACGCTAGCACCTTGCCCTCCTGCATTAAGACACATCCCAAGCCATTCTTAGATGCGTCGCAGTATACCACAAAACCCACTAAGGGATTCGGTATAGTTAAGACTGGTGATGACACCAATCTCTTCTGAAGCTCTTGGAACCCGTCCTGACACCCCTGGTCCCACACAAGAGGTTTCCCTTTCCTAGTCAACTGGGTCAAAGGTAAGGCTAATCTAGAGAACCCCTCTATGAACTTCCTAAAGTACCCACTTAAGCCTAAGAAACTTCTCACTTTGTTCATCGTCTTAGGTTGTTCCAATCCCAACACCGCATCAACTTTAGAGGAATCAACCGCTACACCATCCTTTGAGGTGGTGTGTCCTAAAAACTTTACCTCGTCTAGCCAAAACTCACACTTCTCCGGTTTGGCATAAAGACGCTCGCCCCTCAAGATCTGCAACACCAACCTTAAGTGTTCTCCATGTTCTTCTGGTGTCCTAGAGTATATTAAAATATCATCTATGAACACCACCACAAACCTGTCCAAAAAGGTCCTAAATACCCGATTCATGCGGTCCATGAAAACAGCTGGGGCATTGGTCACACCAAAGGGCATCACTACATACTCATAGTGCCCATACCTTGTCCTAAAGGCTGTCTTAGGAATGTCCTCATTCTTAACTCTAATTTGATGGTATCCCGACCTTAGATCTATTTTGGAAAACACCGACGCTCCCCTCAGCTGGTCTAAGAGGTCATCTATCCTAGGCAAAGGGTATTTATTCTTGATGGTCACTTTGTTCAACTGCCTATAGTCAACACATAGCCTCATGCTCCCATCCTTCTTTTTCACCAGGTGGACAGGTGCTCCCCATGGTGACACACTATGCCTAATAAACCCCTTCCCTAGCATCTCCTCTAACTGTTTCTTAAGCTCGCTCAACTCTAAAGGTGCCATTCTATAAGGCGCTACCGATACTAGTCCACTCCCTGGCACTAGATCTATGTTAAACTCAACTTCCCTATTCGGAGGCAAGCTAGAGACATCCTTAGGGAGAACATCCTGGAATTCACACACCACAGGTATAGCCGTCACATCACTGTCAGCCTCTATCTTAGCAGAGAATAAGAGTATATATCCTTGAGCTCCCTCAACTAAGCACTTATGACAAGCAACAATAGAACTGGTTAAGGTGAAAATCATTAGACATTGGATGTGAAGAGATAAGGATATTTTTGTCAGAATGCTTATGGCAATGAGTCTAGATGCCAATAAGTCAATACCAAGAATAACATACAATACATAGATAACAATAAGGTTGATGTCATAAGGAGTGTCTTGACGCACAAGGAAACCATTCAAGCAGTCAATGGAAGAACAAGAATATCCCTATAGGAGTAGAAACGTATGAATCAAAGGACAAATGAAAGATTGGTATCTCCAAATTTTCACACATTAAGGATGTATCAAGGAATGCGTTGCTCCTGAATCAAACAATATAATAGATTTTTCTTTTTAACGAGTGGGAGAAATTCAGTCTCCTTCGGACCTAAGCTGCCTCAGAATGAAGGCGAATTGTTCTTCTTGAATTCGAAAAGCCTCACGTGTTAAGGGTCCTAGGTTGCCACCACTTCATTAGTGACCGGCCTCCATTCCCTTTTAGTTGACGGCGAGTCTCCGTCTGCCCTTGCATAACCTTGGCCATACAATCCAAAGCTGCTGCAAGTGCAACATTCGTCCCTCGCCAATTAGTCGCCATAAATCTGCTCACTACCAATGAAATACTGGGTTGATCAGGTCCAATATCCCAAAGAATAGCATGCAGCATTTATAACTCTAACAAGCATCCTATGCGCCCAAGTTTTGTTTTATAAAAGCCCCAATGCCACAGTCCGATTTAGAAACGAACTGCTCTGATACCATAAATGTAACGCCCTTCGTTACATTAGTAACCCAAAACAAATTGTATAAAAATACTTTAATACATTTAATTAAAACATATATCTCATAAAGAAAAATTAGAAAAAAACATTAAAGTCTGAAAGTGCCTCATATTAAATAAAATAGTAATAATGTATCAAAGTAATAAATAATAAATCCATACGTCCAAATAAAAACCCCAAGCCTCAAAACCGGGCGTCTACTAATAAACCCAACGGTAAATAAAAAAAATAAAATAAATATGTCTAGCCACAAACGGCTCCTTATTCAAAATAAAATACTAACAAAGCTAGATAATAAATAAGTAAATTCGCTAAGTCTTCAATCCTCTTCAGCTTCAATGATTTCGTCCTCGTGCTCTGAAAACAACACTTTTATGAGATATAATCCCAGTGAATAAAAATCATTTAATAAAAAGGTTCGCAAATAGTGTTGTCCTCAGCTGGTGCGGTAATCCGTAAAAACATTCATGGTACCCGCTAATTTTTAAAATATTGAATATAATAAACCTCCAAAATAATAAATATATATATATATACATATATAAAAAATTAATGTCAAGCATTTAAAGCACAAACTCATAAACTCAGCAACGGTCACATCACACTGCATTTAATCACATTCACCATGCAAACTCTACACAATGCAACTCCACGAACATGACTCGGTGATTCCCAGAATCACTTAACTTGACTCTTTGGTTCCCAGAACCGGTGTGAATCCCAGATCCATTAAGGTCTATGAGCTCATATCCATGCAATGGCGTCCCACTGCCTTCCCCATCCCAGATGGAGGTATCTAATATTCCATCCCAGATGTGAATATTTTAATAATTTGATATCCCATCCCAGATGGTAATATCTCTCATCCTATTCCCGGAATAGAATGTACACCGTCATCCCTTCCCGGAAGGTGATGACCAACTTATGCATAATGCAATATGTCATCCCAGATGACTCTCAAGGTTTTCAAACTCTATGCGTCAATAACAATAATATTATGTCATACTCAGGCAACACCGTAAGATCATCTAACATGTCGGTCAACCACAACTCATATAAATCCAACATATTTCTTGACGAGAATTAAAATGTGATTTGATATATATTATAATTTAACAATAATAAATTAGCATCCAATTGAAAACAAGAAAGAAATTAAAACACCTTGCTATGAGAAATCATGCGTCAGGAACATGGGGATTTTGATCTTACAGGGGCATTTGGAAAATCACAAATTCACGTGGGAAGGAGTTGGCAATTTTGCCATCAATACTAAACGTTCATATTCGTGTACGAAAACAATAATTTAAGAGTAAAACTATTTTTTTATAAAATCAAGAAAATAAATACATTGGAAAAACATTCGACAGACAATGTGAAATTATTTGAAAACTCTCAAATCTGGAATCAACAACACTAAAATATTTTACTATTTCAGAATAGACAAATTTAGAATCTCCAAATTAATTGTACCATGAAAGTTTGAGAAAAAGTATTTTTACTCACCTCTCGAAGACCTCCAATGTGTTCTGAAAATCACGTATGATAAAGATTTGTGCTTCCCTAAAAATTCATCTCTTGTTTGATGACATTCTTTGATCTGTGTTGTTACGGTTGTACTGACCAAAAATAATGGAACCGGCGGCAACGGAACCCCTGCGGCGCTTTTTCTTTTTCTTTCGTCCAACCCCTATTGTTTTTTTATATATATATATATTCATTCAGCGCTTTGGGCCTCCCCTTTTTCTTTTCTTTTCCTTTTTTTTTTAAATTTTTTATTTAAACAGCTTAGAGTAATCAGGCAAGTATATATATTAATTCTTTTTTTATATATATTTATTTTAATTTAATATTTCTTTGTATTCACTAATCAATTCTAATAAATTTTATACTAATAAATTCTCACCACTAAACCTCTTAATCATATTTTATTTTTATTATATCATTATTATTTATTTATTTTTATATCTTAATCCCCTTTTTTTTTCAAGTTAATTACATTAGAATTTTAGGATGTTACATTGTTAGTGGAGAGCGGAGCTCAATAGAATGTGATCCTGTCCGAAAGGCGGGATGCTGGTTGTGTGCTGATAATTTAGAAATTATGCATGTGTTTGACAATTAACTGCTACTTGTTAGTGGAGAGCAGAGCTCAATGGGATGTTTGCTACAATATTTAATCTAAGTTTGTATTGATTTACGCTGCAATTTATATAAGCTCAACAATGTTACAATATTTATAGGTTAATGGTTTTATTTTCTGTTAGAGTTAATAATTAATTTACGAAAGCCTTAGTCTCCTATTTGAGATTAAATATTAATGAGCATGCGTAACTTATCAAGGTATGCATGCTCATTGTATTGAATCTTGAATTGTCCAAGTGGGACAGTTTGGGAAAAAACTTTTTTACACTCGTACAATAGTCATTTCCATGTTCAAATGCCTTATATATATACTTGTTGAAATCTCGGTCTGATGCATTTCCTTTTGTTCTCCTGGTGCATACTTGATCGCGGTGATTCTCACCGTGCTTGAGTCGTGTACTTGGAGACCGATGAGAAATGCTGCCAAAATTTTGTCAAGTATAAGGTATTTGAATATGGGAATTACTATTATTAGCCGAGTGTGGTAAAGGTTTCTTCTCGAATGGGATAGGTTCTTACCTTGTCATAAGAACGAGATTGATGGAGTTATTGGAATGCACCGTAATATATAAGTGTTATTGTAGGATTGGTCAGGCTATTTAATTGCCAGCAATGGATATTCCGGAGAATCGAAAATGGATGTATCGTAGGTTGGATCGGAATAAACGTCTTAGGGAAGAGTATAGAGTTGGAGTGGGTGAGTTTATAGAGTTTGTTTTAATCACCTCACCAGGTCAGTGTCCAAGGCGTTGCCAGAAGACAATCGGATGCCTACTAGTTTTTATCATGCTAAGAAGTCTGTGGAAAATTTGGGTCTAGGGTATTTGAAAATTGATTGTTGCCCGAATGGATGTATGTTGTACTATAAGGATGATTCAGCAGAAAGCATAACATGTTGTCGATTTTGTGGTGTGGATCGGTATAAGACAACCACTAGGATGGGCATTGAGAAGAAGAGGTCGCTAAAAAAGATGTGGTACTTTCCGCTCATGCCAAGACTTACAAGATTGTACTCTTCGATGGCCACTGCAGCTCACATGAGGTGGCATTTCTTAGACTTACATTTGTATCTTGCTATTATATATATATGATATGAGGCATTCCAGTTTATTGTGTTACTTGTTTAAACATAATAAAGTCCTTAGAATAGAAATTTCAGTTTAATAGAATATCAAGTATATGACTTGATCGTGAGACACTATTGAACAATGAAATCCTATTCTTAAATATCTGTAGTCAAGTATTTTATTAATAAGGACAATAATAATACATTGAGACTATTATGTGTGCAGACTGATGACCATATCTCACGGGTCATGGATATGAGATATCGAGTCGCCACATAGGTACACATTAGAGTAATGATGTACTGGATTGACCCACCATGAGAACACTACATGGAGCGTTGTGTGAGTGTCATAAGTAGTTCTCATAGTGACAATGGTGTATGCAATCCTTCGACCTGAAATCGCTACGATCCCTACATGAGGAGTCGTGTGCTTTAATATCGTCAAACGTCATCTGTAATAGGATGATTATAAAGACGGACATTGGGCATACCATGAGCCATGCAGAGGGATGTGAGTGACCTAGATGGAATTTGTCCCTCCTACATAACAGGAGTAATATCTGTGGGGCCCCTGATAGAGTGAGACTGTAAAATGCATGGTCGTCTTTGAAATGAGTCAATATGAGATATTGACCTCATTTGTTGTTAAGTCTACTCGGGTATCAGGGAACATGATATTGAACCATACAAGGGTGACACATTCCATGTCTTGTGTTCAATATAGATATATGGACAAAGGGATAATAATGCACATGAATATTTGTCATAGAAAGGTTTCGTCAAATCACTGACTTTCTCACTACTTAGGTAGCAGTGATGTATTGCTAGATACCGCTCACTGTTTGTAATATTAAATGGGATTTAATATTACTACTAACGTTTTGGGAACCTATAGGGTCACACACATAAGAGCGGATTAAAAGAAGCATTAAAAGGAGAGTTGAACTTTTCTATTGGGCCTAGCGCATAGTACATGGGGCTTAGGTCAAACGCTGCTCACCAACTCACTTAAGGAGGTGCTTCTATAAGTAGACCACTTAAGCTATTGTGCCTACATGGTTTTTTTTACCCTAGCCGCACATAGAGAGTGATAGTGAGCAGTAGTTCTCGGTTTTCGAAGCTAGCACTGTGAGACAGAGACGCTTCGGGTTCGTGACGTTGGACGTTCACGGAATCTGCTCGTGTGGATACCTTAGAGACATCGTTAAATGCGGTGTTCGTGATAGACGATTTTAATTCACTGTCATCGCTTCAAGAGGTAAATCTTCTAACCATGAATCATGACCATTCGCAAGGATCCTTCGATGGGAATTTTTCTGCTGCGTTATTTTTTTTTTATACGCAAATTCCCAACAGTGGTATCAGAGCCGCTTGCGAAACCATGATTCTGTTACGTGGTTTACCTGTTATGTATGATAACATGTTTATAATGTGAATCGTTTTTCTGAAAATTGTTTTTTGAAAATCATTTTCATCCGTTTTGCGAAACCTTGTTTCTGTAATTTTCGTATGTATATGCTATATGCGTCTATTGCATGTTTATGTATATATGCGATATGTACATTGGTTGTGGAATCCTTATTATGTTCTGCGATGGCGTCAGGTGTTGATGTTAAACATGATCGGTTTCAGTTCTCTGTTGGCGGCGTTAAGGGGTTTCAGACATGAAGAGTTCATGTTCTTGCGGCTAAGGTTCCAAGGGTTGAAACCCTATCCGCCGTTCCTTGCAAAGTGAAGTGTTCACGTGCCTTACGGTTTTAGGGTTGAGAGGTTGAAGCCCTAGCCGCCAAGGAAGCGAGGCACACTTCGGTGAGAAATTTTTCCTCCGGGGCGCTGCCCCGTACCCCGCAAGGGGTGGCCTCCCCTTGACTCCCGCCCGCTGACCGGGCAGCGGGACCCCCGTGCTACCTCTACGTAGTGTGTTATTTCGAAATTCAAATTTTTGAAATCTTTTGTATCACTTAATAATATTATTAATAATAATAAAAGAGGTATTATTATTGTTTGTTATTATTTGCGTTGTGATGCATGGTGGATGGTTAGGGCCTTAGTCTTTTGGTTTATTTTGAAATACGGCCTGCGTGCCGTGCCTTTATCTTATATTCCATATGTATATTCTTTTCTCATCTCACTCCCCTTATATGTAAAATGAGGTTTCTGTTTATGTAATGAAATGATGGAGACAAGAAGATGTTATCCTGTGGGAGATCATGCTTGGAGAAGCTTGGACGCTCCTAGGTTTCAGTTTAGATTCTCTCATTGGCTTGGGAGAATCAATGCGTTAGGGGCCATAACCATATCACATTTATTTGCCTAATATATGTATGAGATGCATGTATGTAAATAGTAAGTTAAAGAGTTTAACAAATGATGAGATCAAATTTTAATCAAAACCCTCAAAAGGAAATATAAAGTCACATTTAAAGGCCTTCCAATGCATGGCACTCGTCAAGACTATGATCGATTAAGTGTGGGTCCGCCAAAGCGGGGTACCTTTATCTATACTAGTAAGACGCGATGGGACAAATGTAATGTTCAACTGCTATCCATTGGGTCTGACTTAACTAAGCCAACTTCAATAGGATTGAAAGGCTTAGAGGCTTAAAAGTTGGGCTTTAGTCCATGTGATGGATTAGAATAAGAGTTATTCACCCAACTGTCCAAGAGTTGCATGAGATGCAATCGGAAAGTGTTTCCTACCTATATAACCGAATTTTGAGTGATCAGCCAAAGCTGACTTAAAGCTAGGTGAAATATGGATCTTGGCCCACTAGAAAATCTTCCAACGGGATTTTCCGAATCAATGATGAGGGTCATTGTTTTGAGTAAAATAGTGGGAGGCGTATTTAATTAAAGACCTTTTTAAATAACTTCATGGCATGATACTTATATTTTGCATATTTATTTCTGTAGATTACCATGGCATCAAACACATCAAGTAACCTGTCATTGCGATCCGTCCTTGAGAAGGATAAACTATCCGGAACAAATTTTCTGGACTGGTACAGAAACTTGAGGATTGTCCTCAAACATGAGAAAAGGTTGTATGTTCTTGAGGAGCCTATTCCTAAGCCACCGGCTTCAAATGCTCCTAGGACTGACAAGGATGCTTATAAGAAGCATCAGGATGATGCCTTAGACGTCGGCTGTCTTATGCTTGCTACCATGACCTCTAAGCTACAAAAGCAACATGAGACCATGGAAGCGTACGATATGATTGTGCACCTCAAGCTGCTCTACCAAGAGCAAGTAAGGCATGAGCGGTTCGAAGTTTCCAGAGCCCTTTTCCAGTGTAAATTGGCAGAAGGAAGCCCTGTGAGTCCTCATGTACTCCAGATGATCGGGTACATTGAGAATCTCGAGAGACTGGGATTTCCTTTAGGCCAAGAGTTGGCCACCGGCTTAGTTCTGCAATCGTTGCCTGAGAGCTATAGTCAGTTTGTCATGAACTATAATATGAATGATCATGACAAACCTTTGCCAGAATTGTTGAGCATGTTAAGAACTGCTGAACAAAATATTAACAAAGGAAAGGGGAAGGCCATTTTGATGGTCCAGGCTGGAAATAGCAAGAAGCAGCCCAAGAAGCCCAAGTACAAACAAAAGGGCAAGGGCAAGGCCATCAACAAGTTCAAGCCCAGTACTTCTGGCTTGAAGCCTGTGGGTGGTGTGGCTAAGGAAGGCAATTGCTTCCACTGTGGTCGGACCGAACATTGGAAGAGGAACTGCCCAAAATACCTGGAAGAAATCAAGAAGAAGAAGGGAACTGAGACTTCCACTTCAGGTGTGTTTGTTATAGAAGTCAATTTATCTACTTCTGCATCATGGGTATTAGATACTGGATATGGTTCTCACATTTGTACAAATGTGTAGGATCTAAACAGGTGTAGACCATTGGCAAAAGGCGAAGTCGACCTACGAGTTGGAAATGGAGCAAAGGTTGCTGCTTGTTTGTAGGGACTTATGTATTGACTTTGCCCACTGGGCTTACTATTCAGTTAGAGAACTGTTATTTTGTGCCTGCAATTAGCAGGAATATCATTTTCGTTTCTTGTTTGGACAAGATTGGTTTTTCTTTTATAATAAAGAACAAAAGTTGTTCTATTTATTTGGATGATATTTTCTATGCTAGTGCACACATGAGTAATGGGCTTTATGTCCTTGATCTCGAAATGCCCATCTATAACATAAATACTAAGAGGTTCAAACCAAATGAGTTGAACCCGTCTTATCTTTGGCATTGTCGTTTAGGCCATATAAATGAGAAGCGCATTTCGAAGCTCCACAAAGATGGACTCTTGGACTCATTTGATTATGAATCATATGAGATATGTGAGTCTTGTTTATTGGGAAAGTTGACTAAAGCTACATTCACCGGAAAAGGTGAAAGAGCTAACGATCTTTTGGGTCTTATACATAGCGATGTATGCGGACCCCTAAACACATTAGCTAGAGGTGGTTTTTAGTACTTCATCACATTTACTGATGATTTCAGTAGATATGGATTTGTGTATCTTATGAAACATAAATCAGAATCCTTTGAAAAGTTCGAGGAATTCAAAAATGAGGTACAAAACCAACTTGGTAAAAATATTAAAACTCTTCGATCAGATCGAGGTGGTGAATATTTGAGCCTAGAGTTTGATGATCATCTGAGAGAGTGTGGAATATTATCTCAACTCACTCCACCTGGAACACCACAATGGAATTGTGTTACTGAGAGGAGAAATCGAACCTTGTTGGACATGGTTCGGTCTATGATGAGTCATGCAAACCTTCCAAACTCTTTCTGGGGACATGCTCTATTAACAACAGCTTTTACACTTAACCGTGTTCCGTCCAAAACGGTAGAAAAGACACCATATGAGATATGGACTGGTAGACGACCCAGCATGTCTTTTATGAAGATTTGGGGTTGTGAAGCATATGTAAAACGTCAAGTTTCTAATAAGCTTGATCCCAAATATGATAAATGCTTCTTTGTGGGGTATCCCAAAGAAACCAAGGGATACTATTTCTATAATCCTTCCGAAGGCAAAGTGTTTGTCGCACGGACTGGTGTATTCCTAGAAAAGGAGTTTATCTCCATAAGAACCAGTGGGAGGAAGATAGAACTTGAAGAAATTCAAGAATCACAGAGTAGTGACCTACCATCGGTAGAACAGGAGCGACCTTCACAAAATGTTGTGGAGGAACAACCTGCTCCAGTAGCACAAGACCAACGTAGGTCTAACAGGATACGTCACCAGCCTGAGAGATATGGATTTCTCATGAATCCACAAGGTGATGTATTGCTCATGGATCAAGATGAGCCTGTGACTTACCAGGAGGCCATCACTGGCCCAGAATCTGAGAAGTGGCTTGAGGCCATGAAATCTGAGATGGATTCCATGTACACCAACCAGGTATGGACCTTGTCCCTCTGCTCTCCGTAACCACATTGAACGTTGGCCACCACTCGAGCTTCCCCCCCACCACCACGCGAGCGCCTATTTCTGGTGAGTCTTTAGGGCACATTTTTTTATTTTTGGTTTTGAGTGCATGCATGTTGCTCTGCTGGTTGAAACTGTAGTCTCAGTAGTTGAAACTTGAAACTGTGAGTTTGAGTTGTTTGGAATGTCTCTATTTTTGGTTTTGAGTGTATATTGAAACTGTAGTCTCAGTAGTTGTAACTTTAAACCATGAGCTTGAGTTGTTTGGAATGTCTCTATTTTTGGTTTTGAGTGCATGTTGCTCTGCTGGTTGATCTGTCACGGCCGTGATGCTCATCACGTCTAGGCCGTGATCAGTTCTGCCTATGAGGGTCTGGTTCAGTTGGCACGTTACGGTCGTGATGGACATCACGGCCAGGCCGTGACCAGTGCTTGGCAATCTTCAAAAACTATAGTTTTCAATCTCCCGTATTGTCCTTATATTGGATATGTAGATGTTTTGCATATCTGCAGGATCTATCTAGTTATTTTTATTTATACTTCTGTATTTATTTTGAGTTATAACCTATGTTAATACATATATATTGTTTCTGAACAGGCATACATATGGATCAGTCGGATAGCCCACATGCACGGGAGGACACTGTGGGGGTTTCGCAGGACCCGATCACGCCTACGCCTGATTCTAGTGTAAGTTTACATGTTATATACTATCTTTAGTCCTTCTTTTTAATGTAAGTTTATAATTTTACAACCCTCTATTTTATCATTTTTTTTGTCCATACAGACATCACAGGCTCATAGGAAATGGGGTAGAGGAGCCACCTCGTTGAAGAAACTAGAGAAGGACAGGCAAAGCGGACATAAGCTTGAGGTGTCCTTCGATGCTAATCTAAATGCCCAGGGACCCCGTGCTAAAGAATTTAATAAGTGGGTGTTTCTACAAGCGAAGCAGCACGTAAGCATCAACTACAACCACTGGAATAACGTTCCACATAACGTTAAGGATCAGATTTGGGAGGCTATCACGGTATTTTACCTTTACATTCGTTTGATTTACATTATTAGATAATTATCCGAGTTATAATCCATCCAGTTGTTATGTATTTAATGTGTAGGTAGCTTGGACTGTGCCAAATGACGAGGATCATCGTCGTAAATGTATGAAAATGGCATCAAAGCGTTGGAATGGGTTCAAGCATGATCTTACCAGGTACTATGTATCTGGGAAGAAGCGGCTTGATAAAATGTTCTCGGATTATCCCTGGATTGATCAGGATACTTGGGATATGTTTGCTAGGAGTCGACAGGATGGAGAATTTCAAGTTGGTTTGATTAAGTTAATTTTGTATGCTTATTATAGATCATTTAACTGTATTTAATTATGTGTTTTTGTTTGAATAGGCTAAGGCAAATAAGGGTCGGTAGAATCAGGCAAAGACATCCACCGCCACACCATGTCTCGGGGTGGGTACCAGACTCGGATCGAGCAGATGATGGCGGATAGGCTGAGGGCGAAGCAGGAAGAGCACTCTGCTAGGATTGAAAGAGGAGAGGTGCCTGAGGGCACACCATCAAGTCCTCCGTCGGACATCGACCGCGAGGATGTCTGGATAGCCGGCCGCATGACAAAGACGGGATCTTTTAAAGTTGATGCCACTCGCGAAGTGGCAGATAAGATTGTAAGTAAATAATTAACTTGATTTCAATTGATATTTGTGTAGATATTTGCAACACTTTTCACTTGCACGTTTTTTCATTTTTTTTTTCATTGTAGATGGATCTTAAAGCACAATCCTCCCAGGGCGCATTCGTCCCTTCTGGACGGTAGGACGTCTTGATGACTGCTCTAGGCAAGAAAGACCATCCTGGTCGGGTTCTCGGTGTTCCTGGGAACGTGACCATCAAAGAATATTATGGCAAGTCTGCTTCACGAAAGCGGGTGGTCAATGAAGCATCAATTTTGGCTGACATTACTCAGCACCTCATGTCCAACCCAGCTATTACAACACATCTGATGCAAGGCTTAATATCCAACCCAGAATTCAAGCAGGCGTTTTCCAGAGAGCTTTCCTCCGTCGGTACATCCCAGGACACCGCAGGGCATGCCAACCCTTCACATGTGAGCACAAAAGAGAGTTTTAGTAGGGCACATGTGGAGGACGATGAGTTGGCAGCTAGGGAACGGGAGTTGGAAGTCCAGCGCCATGAGCATGAGTTGGAAATTAAATGGCATGGGCTTGAGTTGGACTCCAAATGACGTGAGCTCGAAATGTTAACAAAGGTATTTATTCATTATTAATGTCCAAATTAGTCAAATAATTACTTGTGTTTTTTTTAATTATCAACAACTTATCTATTTTATTTTTCCTAAACTGAAGGCCAAGTCGACGTCGGTGTCGCTGTCACCTATCACTCGTTTGTTCTCACTTGGTGAGGATTATGCATTTGAGATTTTTGAATGTCCATTGGAGCACGATGGATGGGTGGCACGCCCAGATCAACGGATGATATTTACCTTCTGTGGTGACGATCTCGGAACGCGCTGCGAAATAACGTCTGGTTGAACATCAATGTTTTCAGTCTCTGGTGCACGTAAGTTAATTTTAATTTTATAACTTATTTATTTTTGGTATTTTTCCATTTAATAATTTATTTTAATTTTAATATATATATATATATATATATATATTATGTAATTAACATCCACACCTTTTCATATCTTAGGTATCTCCATCGTCTTCAGCTTGATAAGGGCGTTGCATCAGTTTACGGCTTCTTAGATCCGTCAGTCCTTCTGCCCCAATTCTTTCCTGGCGATGCATTGAGTAAATACATAGGGAACTTGTTGGGAGAAAATCGGAAAGAATTATATCTGGCTCCCTACTGTATGAATGACCATTGGCAGTTGTTGGTACTTCACCCGTCTAGGCATACTGTCATATTCTTCTGCTCTCTCCACCATGATCCGCCACCGAAGGTGTTGGAAGCTATAAATAAGTAAGTAACTAATATTAAATTTAATTTAAGTTTTAATATCAGTTGTTTTTAGTTTATTACACACATGATATATGAATTTGTTAATTGATCGACATGATTATTTGTTTATGATAGCGCGCTGAAGGCGAGTAGCATAAGTTGCGCCAACGGGAGAAGTAGGACTTCTAAGGCTAAAGCAAATCCTGTATGGAACATCCTCAAGGTTTGGTAGTTTATTTATCAAATAATTAATATTATAATTACTAATTTATATGTATATTCAACTGACGTTGAAATTAATTTTGTTGGTTGTCTCGATTTCAAATTGATGGGTGGTCGTGCGGCTATTATGTGATGCTTCATATGCTGAAAATAGTCTCCGCATCTATTACGGATGAATGGAATAAGGTAATATTTAAACAACTTGTTAAATTATATATTATAGTTTTGAAGATGACTTGCATTGATGTTATTGTTATTATTTGAACGTGTGTAGGCATTTAGCGACCAATCGCCTATTCAAGAAGATGAGTTAAGAGACTTGAGGATGCGCTTCGCTGAATTCTTCTTCAAGTATGCGGCTGAAAAAAGAATTGACAAGATACCTCCGCAATACTTAGATAAATAGTTTTTTTGTTAGACTTTAGAAACTAATTAATAACATGTATATATATATCCTTAGATTGGTAGTTTTGTTTTTTAGACATTGGAACTAAAATTTATTTAAATATATACATGGGTTTTGTTTTTAAGTCCCCCAATTGTTCCATTTTTCCTTTGCAATTCTGTAATGTGTTGATATTCTGTTTTACTGGGATATTTACTGAATGCAGGGATAGCTGAGGGGAGTGATATTTTAAAACTGAATTTAAAAAAAAAATCTATTAACGTCAGTTGTATCAAACAACTGACGTTAATAGTATTTTATAAAATATACAGTACACTATTAACGTCAGTTGTAATAAACAACTGACGTTAAAAGTAAACCTTTAATGTCAGTTCTTTATAACAACTGACGTTAGTTTTAACAAAATTAACGTCCGTTGTCTTAAAGAACTGACGTTAATAGTTTTATGTTTAACGTCAGTTGTTTAAAAAACTGACGTTAATTTTTAAAAAATTAACCTCAGTTGTGTTAAATAACTGACGTTAATAGTTTTATATTTAACATCAGTTCTCAACTGACATTAAAATATTAACTATTAACGTCAGCTGTATTTATGTCAGTCAGTATTCTGACGTAAAAAATCAATTTTAACTGACGTAAAAAGCACTTATTGCACTAGTGAGGGTTCCATTTGTGAAGCATACTTAGTAGAGGAGACTTCCACTTTTGCCTCTTATTTCTATCTGGACGAAGTTAACACGAGAAGGACAAGGATGCCTAGAAACGTTGATTCGGGTGAAGGAAGTTCAACTTGTCCTCCTATATCAATATTCAACTATCCGGGCAGATTTAGTGGCAAATCAAAAGGATATTTCATGGAGCAGCGTGACATTAATGCTGCTCATCTGTATATCCTTCAAAATTGTGAAGAGGTGGCGCCATATTTAGAGTAAGTTTCTACAATGTCTTTTATAAGTTCAATTGACATTTATGATTATTAATCGTCCTGCTGTTAATCTCCCATATGTAGGATGTACGACAATTTTATAAGGGATCTCCAACCTAACATTTCAAACGATTAGGTTGATCGAGAAATTACTTCTCACTTTGCTACGTGGTTCAGTAAATATGTAGGTTAAGCATCTTCATTAGTTGCAATACATTTTATCTCCTTAAATATATAGCATGTATAAGAATAATATAATATTTGATTTTTTAGGTACTGGATCCAGAAAACAATGTTCAAACTCCATTGTTGACAAATTTGGCATGGGGGCCTAAAAGATGGGTTACATCATGGAATACTTATATTGTAAATGGATATAAATTTAACAAAAAAACATGGAATGAAGGAATGCAGACGTGTAACTATGGTGTTTGTGTGCGAGCCACTGATGGCAATGTAGAGGATGGTTTCTATGGGGTTCTAACTGACATCCTTGAACTCGATTATACCGGTTTTCCCGTGATGAAGTTAGTTATCTTCAAGTGTGATTGGTTTGATCCTACTCTTGACGTAGGGACAAAAATCGACAACAAATATGGTATTGTTCAAGTTAGGCTGTCTCGAAGGTATAATAAGGCGTACGACCCATTCATTTTTTCACAAAAGGCAGATCAGGTTTATTACTCGCCATATCCCGAAGGACATCAAGGTTGGTTGGGTGTTATTAAGATAAAGGCTCGCAGTATAATTACTGATAATGTAATCAACCAGCCTGAAAAAGATGCTCCGTGCCAAGATGATGAGTTTTCAAGACCCCACGTACCATTACAAATTACACCGGACATTATTGTTAATTCTCTGGCGGACATTTCCGAAAATGGGGAAGAAGTTGAAAGAGAGTTAATGGATCAATCCGAGTTGGATGCATCTAGCGAAGGTACATTCCGATCAAGTGATACTGATGAGAGTGAGGGTGAATTTAGTGACGGAGATTCTACTTAGGTAATTTATTTATGTCATAATTCATTGTGTAAATGTCATTCTACTTAGGTAATTTATTTTTGTATTATTTACACTGTTGTGTAATCATCTTTTCATTTTTTTCACAAATGGCAGATTCCTCTAGAGGTAGGGGTCGTCGTGGAGGTCGTGCTGCGAGAGTCCCTTCGCGACCGACCGACAGCCTTCTGATCGAGACCACCCTACCAGCACCTCTGTGGACGGGACACCTCAGGGTGATGGAGTTGCACCCCCTACCCAGCCTCATGTGGTCGGGACACAGGCTGCACCCTCATCATCCACACCTACGACAGGACCATCATCATCATCGGGACAAGAGAGTCGTGGTCCATCTGACAGGAGGATTCTTCTTATCCCCAGGGGGGATAACAAGTAAGCTAATTTAATTTTTTAATATATATAAAGTATCGTTAATTTCTATTTACTTGTTTTTTTAATTTATTTATAACATTTATTAATGCCCTAATTTTGCTGCAGCCTTCTGCCCGCGAAGGGCCTTTCTGATTCAGGGCCTACATGGAAGGCCATCCCAGGGGGCCATAGGGATCAATTGTTTAAAGAGTTTAAGGTAACAATTTATTAAGTTATTTAAATTAAATTTACATTATATATATATATATATATATATATATATACACGAATTTCCTAACAACTGTAAGTTGCAGAAAGAGTATAGGTGGGACGTAGCTTTAGAGGCTCTCGTCAGGGACATTTTTGAGCATAAAGGCTCACTGGTCATGAAGAATCTGACGAACAAGCTGAGGCAGGGTAAAAATAAGGGGAAGTGGGTGGATCCTGAGATCAGGAGGCAGTTGGACCAGTACTGGGCTACTGAGAAGTTCCAGGAGATCCAGGCCACAGCTCGGCATAATCGAGCTTCTGATGGTGGCGCATGTGCTTGGACCGGTGGGTCTAAATCAGTCGTTGCCCACTACGACGAGCTGGTAATACATTAAACTTTTGACTTAATATACTATTTAATTAATTAGTTTTCATTTTTAATTATTATTATGAATTTAAGATTATATTTTTCTGTGCAGAAAGCACAGAAACAACGGGCCCCCACTGCTATGGAGTTGGTGGAGAGGACGAAGAAGTTGAAGTCGGGGACATGGGTCAACGAAAATGACTGTAAGTATTGTGTAAGCAAAATAACAATTTAGTGTTTACTTGTAATTTATTATAAATGATTTGTTAATATTGGATATAATTTTAACTAAATCTCTTCAACTATACTTTGTAGGTGGGCTTCAACGAGAAGAAGGACGATGCCATATCACTTGTCTCACAGTCACAAGATGAGGCTTTGACTGGTGATAGGCTCAGCTCTCCTATATCCGTCGACGATAATGCCATTTATTTGGAGGTCGTAGGGGGAGGAACAAGAAGGGGCACGTATATGGCCTCGGACACCTGGAAGGCGAGTTTATCGCTTCATCATCCGGCACGCCTGCTCCTTCCTACGCCGATACCGTCCCTCAGGAGCAGTTCAACCAAATGCAGGACACCATCACGCAGCTGAACGCGGAGCTTCGGGAGAAGAGCGAGAGAGAGCGGCAGATGGCGAACCAGATTGCACAGTTGACTCAGGCATAGCAGCAGCTGATGCAGACGACCATCGAGGAGGGCCAGACACTGCGGCTGGTGTTGGAGCAGATGAGGATCCACACTCCAGTTGCTCAGGGTGATGCTATGACGGTTGTGCCGCCTGCTGCCGCTCCTCCAGTTCTGCCGCCAGCTATTGATGCTGCTATTGCAGAGGACGATCATATAGCAGACGTCGATGGTACGGACGCTGAGGATGAATGGATTCCTCCACCTCCCCCTCATTATGGCTGATTTTTTTCCCCGTTTTTTTGACTTTAAACGATTCTTGTACGACACTTTGGATTATTTTTTATATATATATTTATTATTTCTTATGATTATATATTTCATTAGTAATTTGGTGTGTTTTATTAGTAATTTTGCTAATGTTTAAAGAAAAACAGAAAAAAAAATTATTTTAAAAATTAAATTTTAAAAAATTTTTAATAATAACCAGTTTAGCGACTGAATTAGAAACCAATAATTCGGTCGCTAAACTTTATTTAACATTAACAGATGTGGTATAGTGACCGAAAATCTATCGCTAATATAGGTTAACAGTAACCAAAATTGGCGACCGAACTAGCAACCGATAATCGGTCGCTAATAATGGTTACCGAAACAATGCGACCAACCTTATAGCGACCGTTTTTTATTATTTAGCGACCGAAATTACGGTCGCTAAATGGCGGCCGAATTAATATTTCGGTCGCTAAAAACTTAGCGACCAGGTATTCAGCCACCACCATTAATCGGTCGCTAATTCGGTCGCTAAATTAAATAGCGACCGATTTACAAAGTTTAGCGACGGAATATGCCGGTCGCTAAACAGTTGTTTTTTTGTAGTGAATGGGGAGGAGCAAGAAGACAAGTACCGTGGAAAGGTTATGGAGGAAGAGGATGAGGAAGAGGAAGAGGAGCGGGAGGAAGAGGAAACGTGTTTAAGAGAGGAGATCAGGATAGGCTGAGAAATGATCAGGTCAACGAAGACCCCCAGGTAGAAGATAATTCACAAGTGAGAGAGGTGATCAATATGATTTTAGGAGGATTCGATGGAGTAGGAACTACAAGCTCGACTAGGAAAAGACATCTTAGGGCAGCATGGATGGTATATTTAATCTCTCAAAAGCCGCCACAAAGCTGTCGAGCCATCACGATCACTGATGATGACTTTGTGGGGGCAGACCCAAACCAAGATGATCCCATGGTAATCTCGGTGGAGGTGGCCAACTTTGTGGTCAAAAAGACGTTGGTAGATCAGGGAAGCTCGTCTAACATATTGTACTACACTACTTTCAAGAAATTGGGAATACCCGAGAGCAAGATAAAGGAGTTTGGGAACACGTTGGTAGGAATTGCAGGAGAGCATGTGGAAACCAGGGGATGTGTGGAGTTGCTTACAAATCTTGGTAATGGAACAACTTCCAAGACAATCTCGGTAAAGTACATCATAGTATATGCACCTAGAGTTGCCTATAACATCATCCTGGGGAGACCGAGTTTGAATGACATGAGCGCTATAATGTCAACACCTCATTTAACTATGAAGTTCTATTCAAACTCGGGGGAGGTGGTGTCAGCACGGGCCGACCAGAAATTAGCCCGGCAATGCTACGTGGATAGTCTGAAAGTGAATTTAAAGGGGGAAGAGAAAGTGGTGGAGAAAAAAGATAGAAAGTTACAGGTGACCGCTGTGAGTAGTGTAGAATTAGATCCAAGAAAAGACATGAGGGACTTGCGCTTCGAAGTTGCGGATGATTTGAAGAAGTTCCAGATATATGAGATAGAAGAACAGAAGACACATATTGGCACACAACTAGAACAATGGGTGGAGGAAGCAATCATAAAGGTTGTCTTGGAGAACTCGGATTTGTTCGCATGGTTGACAACCGACATGCCTAGAGTAGATTCGAGTGTCGTATGTCACAGGCTCTCGCTTTGCACTGATGCAAAACTTGTATCACAAAAAATGAGGAAGATTGGAGTAGAAAGGAGAAAGGTAGTAGAGGAGGAAACTAAGCGGCTAGTGAATGCAGGGTTTATCCGAGAGATAAAATATACAATTTGGTTGGCAAATGTGGTACTGGTGAAGAAGTCAAATGGGAAATGCCGCATGTGTACTGACTACACGGATTTGAACAAAGTGTTAAGTCTCTAAAATGTCTGATGTGCATTTCCCTAAGTTTTGATGAGAACTAAACATTGGTTAATGATTTAATTAACCTTCATATTGGTTGCTAACCTGTCTATCGAGTGTGCAGATTAAATAAGAGAATCATTAGTCCAACAGTGTAGTGATAAAAACTCACGTCTAACACACAAGTGTTTAAAACAAACGTCCAGCACTATAGCGATTGAAGCGTGCGTCCAAAATACAAGAGATAGAAACTTGCGTCCACTAAAATAATGAAAGCCAGCGTCTACTAAAAGTATCAGAAGGCCACGTCTACTAAAAGTATCAGAAGGCCGCATCTACTAAAAGTATCAGAAGGCCGCATCTACTAAAAGTATCAGAAGGCCGCGTCTACTAAAAGTATCAGAAGAAGCGTCTACTGAAGGTATCATAAGCGCGTCTACTAAAGGTATCAAAAGCGCGTCTACTGAAGGTATCAGAAGCGCGTCTACTGAAGGTATCAGAAGCGCGTCTACTGAAGGTATCATAAGCGCGTCTACTAAAGTTATCAGAAGCACGTCTACTGAAGGTATCAGAAGCGTGTCTACTGAAGGTATCAGAAGCACGTCTACTGAAGGTATCACAAGTGCGTCTACTTAAGGAATCAGCAAGGCTCGTCCAATGACGTGGCATATGGAGCTCGTCCATTAAGGAAGCAGATGGAGCTCGTCCATTAAGGAATCAGATGGAGCTCGTCCATTAAGGAATCAGAATAGCTCGTCTATTAAGGTATCAGAATGGCTCGTCCAATAAAGTGGCATATAGAGCTCGTCCACTAGAGTAACAGAGACTCTTGATTAGCGTCTGGCTCATCTAGTTTTATGGCTAGTATGACCAGGGTTTTGTGCTAATTATATCTCATTTTCACCCGAATTAGACTTGATTGTCCTTAAGCAACATTTTGAGTCGTTTGAGTAGTTTTAGGTTAATTTAGCCAATTTTGAGTCAAATAAAGTACGAATGGCTATTTTATTGTTTTCAGGTTAAGTTAGTAGTTAAGGGAATAAAGAATCAGGGAAATTTCAAGTCTGGAGTTGTTCGCCTCGCGAGAGTCTTCTCGCCACGCGAACCTGAAAGCCAGCTGAACAGCAAAAATTTCATCCTCTCTGGTTCGCCCCGCGAACAACACCTCGCCTCGCGACCCTGATAGCTGACTGTTCCAGAGAAATGCAACCCGTTCTGTGTCGTCTCGCGGATCCATGTCTCGTCTCGCGAGACTAAAGACCAGAAGCCATGACTCTTCCATTCCTCGCCACGCGAGAAGTACTTCTCCCCGCGAGAAGACCAAACGTTGCAGACTGTTCATAATATTCACCTCGCGAGTGAGGGTTCGCATCACGAGTGGGCTCAGTTTCTGAATACTATAAAAGGCTGTTCTGGGCAGATTGGAAGAACTTTTGCTTCTCCATAGTTTTTACATATTTTCTGTGTGTTTCGTTTTTCCATGGAGAACTAATTTTCTATGATTAGTCTACTGTAATCGAATTTCACTACACTTGAGGTTTTGTAATTCCTATTTTATTTGCTTTTCCCTTTTCAATACCATATTATACATTTCTGTTTGTTTAATTCAGGAGTGTATAGTGTTGTGTTGATTCATTTCGGTGATGTTATGTTCCTATACTTAATCGCGTTTGTTTAATTCGCGTGTGTTCATTCATGTTCGTTTAGTTCATGAGGGCTTAACCCCGTTTGTTTAATTCGGGAATAGGAACATATATCCGTAGTAGCGATTTCGTTTGTTAATTGTTTCTACAACCGAAAGGGGATTAGAATCTGCTTAGGGCTTGGAATTACATGAACCGATGATAGTTGGGAATTCGAGAACAGTAGATTAATCGTCTTTAGCTATTTGATAATCTTTTAAACTGCTCTGTTTTATTGCTCTGTTATTACTTTGTTTTCTTAATTGCATTCAATCCAAACCCCCCAAAAAAAACTGATTTTTGTGGTAAATAACAAGTCAAGAGTCCTTGTGAGACGATATCCGAGTTGTCGCTCCTAAACTACAGTTTTATAAAACCGCTCGCTTTTTGGCGCGTGCGCGACAGCGCGACCAACTTTCGTCCACTAGAGTAACAGAGACTCTCGTCCACTAAAGTAACAGAGGCTCTCATCCACTAAAGTAACAGAGGCTCTCGTCCACCAGAGTAACAAAAGTCCTCGTCCACTAAAGGTGACAGAAGCGCTCGTCCACTAGTCTTTGGACTTGTTGAGTCCTTAATATGGAGCTCGTCTACTAGCCCGAATGAAAAATCTTAAATGGCTAGATAGACGTGATTATTTTCAAGATGGAAGCACTTATCTTATGAACGTGAATTCTCTAAGGATTATTAGAATCGTATTTCAAAAGCCAGAAAGAGACTTGAAGTCTTCTCTCCCACTCAGTTTCACGATTATCAAGAAAAGTCAGAAGATTACTCTCTCGAGCAACCTTGGATAATCAGAACCAAGGACCAGTTAAAAGAATGCTTCCAACATGCTTTATACCCTAGAACCTTTGGTCCTTACACAAAAAGGGAAGTGTACTCAGCAAAGTACAAAAAGCTCTCTGCTCAACATTGATATGGCTGTATCTCGATGCATAAAGCCATGATCTTCCTTGTTAGAGTAAAACCAATGTTCCTATTGCATTAATGGCTGCCCAGAACGAATCTATTGCATTAATGGGTTCTCAGAACGACTCTATTGCATTTAATGAAGTTCTGCTTGAAGCCAACATCTGAGGGACTGTCTCTAACGGATCCTAAATGCTTGAAGACCATAAATACAGAAGTCATTGACGATGAAGAAAGAGAGAATACACGCTGCATTAAAGAAGCCATTACTCTGCTCATTAATTCTTTCATTCTTTCATTTTGTATTTTTCAATCATTTGAAGTTATTACGCAGACTTTCCTAAGCTTCACATTTAAACTACTCTCTAAGTGTTAGTGAAAGATCTGCTTGTGAGAAGTTGTATTTATTACAAACCCAATCTCTCAAACAAACCTGAGTGAGCCTGAAGAGGCTAGGTGAGCAAACAATACTTGTCTTGAGCCTGAAGAGGCTAGGTGTGCAAATAATACTTGTCTTTGAGCCTGAAGAGGCTAAATGTGCAAATAATACGAGTCTGTAACCTTATGATCAGTTATAGTGGATAAATCTTGATGCTGCCAAGGACTGGACGTAGCTCTTTGCTTTGAAGAGTGAACCATGATAAATCACTGTGTCAATCTCTCTTTCATAAACTCTTTAATTGCTTTAGTTTTTCTTGCGTCTATCAGTGGTGTATTTGCAAAAGTTATCCGTCCATCCTGTATTCTTCCACTCGTCCAAATCTAGCTTTCTGTTTGCGAAAAGATTGCAACTTTGCTTAAATTATGATAAACACAATTCAACCCCCCTTCTCGTGTTTATAGTCGTCTATTTCACAAAGCCTGTCCTAAGGACTCGTATCCTTTACGAAGCATAGATCAGCTAGTAGATGGGGCTTTAGGATATCAAGTGCTCAGTCTCATTGATGCGTACTCTGGGTACAATCAAATCCTGATGTACGCGTCAGATGAAGAGAAGACCACTTTTATGTCGAATAGGGCTAATTATTGTTACAAAGTCATGCCATTCAGACTGAAAAACGTTGGAGCTACTTACCAGAGTCTAATGGATAAGGTATTTGAGAAGTAAATTGGGAAGAATATGGAGGTTTATGTGGATGACATTGTAGTGAAGTCTGAAGATCCTGCTAAACATGCCAAGGATTTGAGTGAAATTTTTAGACACAGGTAAGGAAGTACAACATGCGGCTTAATCCATAAAAGTGCAACTTCGAAATCAAGAGTGGGAAATTATTGGGGTTCATGCTTACAAACAGGGGTATTGAAGCCAATCCCGATAAGTGCCGAGCTATCATCAAGATGAAGAGCCCGTCTAATGTGAAAGAGGTGCAAAGGTTAGCATGGAGACTAGCTTCACTAGCTCGATTCTTACCGAAGTCGTCGAGAAAGCTCGGCCTCTATTCAAATTGCTTAAAAAGCCACAACAATTTGAGTGGAACGCCGAGTGTGAGTTAGCATTTCAAGAATTTAAATCCTTTTTGAGCTCTCCGCCTATTTTGAGCAAGCCGAGAAACGGGAAGGAATGGTTGTTATACTTGTCGATGACCGAGATGACAGTAAGTGTTGTATTGGTGCAGGTGATTGATAAACAACAACTCCCAGTATACTATATCACCAGAGTGTTACATGATGCGGAAACAAGGTATCAAGTCATTGAGAAGCTTGCTTTTGCATTGGTTACAACAGCAAGGCGTCTGAGACCATATTTCCAGAGTCATCAGATAGTTGTGAAGACGGATCATCCCATCAAGCAAGTATTACGAAAACCAAAATTAGCGGGAAGGATGATTGCTTGGTCCATTGAGCTGTCCGAGTTCGGGCTAGAGTACGAACCAAGAGGACCAATGAAAGCACGGTGCCTCTCGGATTTTGTGGCCGAGTTGTCATCAGAACCGAGTGATGAATCGAAATGGTGGACCTTATATATAGATGGAGCATCAAACATAAAAGGAAGTGGAGCGGGAGTAATCTTGGAGGCGCCAGGAGATTTGGTACTGGAACAGTCATTGAGGTTTGATTTCGAAGTATCAAATAATGAAGCAGAATATGACGCCATTATCGCAGGATTGAAGTTGGTCAAGGAGGTGGGGGTGAAGGCAGTCAGGTGCATGAGTGATTCAAATCTTGTAACTGGACAAGTCTGAGGAACATTTCAAAGAAAGGAACCGCATCTAATGAGGTATTTATGCAAAGTAAATTCTTTGGTTTCCATGTTTGAAAAGTTTGAGATTGAGCACATTTCAAGGGACAAGAACATTATGGCAGATTTATTGTCTAAGTTAGCTAGCACCAAGAGACCTGGAGGGCACAAAACAGTTATTCAAGAAACATTGCTAAAACCGAGCATTGAGGATGAGGAGCTGGTCGTGGTAATTGAGGAGACAGACCGAGAGTGGATTGCACCAATTTGGAAGTATTTGATCGAAGACATTTTGCCTGGAGATGCCCAAGAAGCCAGAAAGTTCCACAGACAAGCCAGTAGGTTCACAATTACAAAGGGGATATTATACAGGAGATCTTCCTCGGCCCATTTTTGAAATGTTTGACGAAGGAAAAGGGAGAATATGTCATGGCTGAGCTTCACGAGGGGATTTGTGGAATGCACAATGGTGGGAGAGTTTTATCTAGGAAGGTCAATCGAGCATGGTTCTACTGGCCAAAGTTAATGACCGACTGTATTGAGTGGGTCCATAATTGTGATGAATGTCAGAAGCACGCAGTGGTGCCGCATACGAAGCCCGAAGAGTTACATAACATACTTCCAACATGGCCGTTTGACATGTAGGGTATTGATATTATCGGCCCGTTTCCAATGGCCAGAGGGCAAGTAAAGTTCTTGCTGGTTGCTGTGGATACAAAAGTTTGTGTGGAAAAATATCATATGTAGGTATAGGATCCTGATAATCCACTGTCTTATCATGTTTTATCTATTATTTTAGAGCGGATTTCACCAATTAAATTTTGTTGAATGCTTGATTTAGCCTAAATTAGACTTTGTTTTCCTATTTTGGTTATTTTAGAGTCAATGTGTGTATTTAATTAATTTTAATTAGATTTTGATTAATTTTCTGATATTACTCTTATTTTTTATTTTTAGGAAAGTATCAAGAAGAAAAGAATGGAAATCAATTAAATTAAAGATTTCCAAGTAAATTGCAAGGGCCCACATGATAGATTTGAATCCAAATCAATTTGGATTTGAATTATTATGATTAAAAGATAATTCAATTGGCATTGAGATAAAAGATTGGATCCAAATCAAAATAGATTTGGATAATAATTGCCTATCACAACGATAAAGGATATGATAAGATTTGGTAATTAATTTGGAGATATTGATTTGGAAACGAAGATTAAAATGCTCAGGACCAGTTTGATGGAGTTTGCATGAAGACGGAGCTTGAAAAGCAAGAAAAATGAGCCAAACAGAGCCCATCACGACCTAGCCGTGACAACCATCACAGCCATGATCGAGCAAGACTGAAAAGAAATGAACGAAAAAATCAGAACCTGTCACGGCCAGGCCGTGATGGCCATCACGGCCGTGACAGGCCAACCAATGCCAATTTTTCCAAGACAGAATCTGTCACGGCATGGCCGTGACAGGCATCACAACCGTGACGCGCAATATCTGAAAATTTAATTACTGCTTTGATCTGATTTTGTAACAGCTTGGAATTCAAGTTACCCTACATTATAAATAGGACTCTAAGGCTCGAAAATAGGGATCCCAGGGGCTGCTACCTTAGGCAAAAATTATGATTTCTCTTCTTCTCAAATTTTTCTTTTCTCTTAGGATTTTTATGGTTTTGTTATTCAAGGTTGCCATGACCATGGCAATGCTTGAGTAGTCTTTTTTATTTCTAGGAATTGGGGCTATGCCCAAGACTTGTTTTATGTTATGAATTGATGTTTTCCCTTTGTTAATTCCAATTTTCTTTTGATTTAATTCCTATTGCATGAATTACTTGTGAATTTGGTGCGCACTTATTTGTATGTCATAGATACTCTAATGATGAACCTAGCGGTGAACTTAGGTATTGGATCTATAGGGAATTATATTAGGACTTAAATCACGAGAGTTAGAAGCGGTCCTTCGAGGGTACCATTGAATTGTTACGAATCTTAATGGGTTCAATTTAAATACAATTACCACGAGAGTAGGGGTTGGTTTAATTGGGCACGGTTCTTGTATCTAGAGAGGGAACATTAACTTATTTAGGATAAATTCACCTTCAAAGCAATTTTGACAATTAACAAGATGGGTAGTCAGTTTAGTAGCATGAGCAGTCTTGTTGGTAACCCAATTCCTGGAAATCTCTTTTAATTTGAAAATCCCAAAAATATTTGATTTGATTTTATTGTTTCTTTTATTTTCTTGGAATCTTTTCACACCTATTTCTCAGTCTAAATAATTGTTTAATTATTGAAGTGACACTTGGTTTCCTAATCCCTGAGTTCGATATTCGGTTTCTCATCGTTTTATTATTACTTGTTTCGATCTGGTATGCTTGTCGGAGCCCATCAAGTTTTTCGCGCCGTTGTCGGGGATTGGCAATACCAATATCATTAGTAACAAAGGAGGCAACTACTTTAGTCTTTTTAATTTTTATTTGAATATATATTTGAACTTTTCTTTTGAGTTTTGTTTGTGCAAGGTTGAAGAAACACATGGACTATCGTTACTATCCAACTTGGGAATATCAACTTGATTGGATCGTGTTTGATGGTATCACTGATAAGCACGTGAAGATATACTCCAAAGAGGAATGGAAATCCTATTTGTCATCTTTGCAACCACCACCATACCTCGAGCTGGATCCCAATTTGCTAGAGATTCTTTGGGATATAGATGCTTATCCTTTGAGCTTGATCATAAAGCGTAGCAAGGAGGAAGTTAGTTCCATGATTCAGAGGGCTGAAATGCGAGCAGAGAAAAATGGTAGTAAGATAGCGGCATCGCTAAGTGACAACTTCCAGAAGTTAGAAGAACAAGCTAGTGAATTTTCTAAATTGCTAGCAGAAAAGCAGCATGGAATTCAAATTGAAGAAAATCTATTTGCTAGCATGGACGTGAATGAAGATGAAGTGGTGGTGGAAGATGATTCAAGAGGAGAGGATCATGAAGAGGAGTGCAAGGAGGAAATATCTCCTATTGTTCCTTTGCAAGGGACAAAAGAGACCAATCATGTGGAAAATACTTCTCTCACCAGTCCTATTGAGGAGCCTAAAAATTCTGAGTTGGATAAGTATGTTGGTTTGCATGCATGTTTGGATATAACAAAGTTGGTACCTTCTATTTGTCTACAACATTACTTTGTGAAAATACAAACTTTGGAGTTCAAGTCATTGCCTGAGAATTGGGAGTTTTCATCAACAGTGGCAAAGGCTCTAAGGTCGCCTCAAGAAGTTATGGTCCTAGTGCTTCTTGGAGAAACTAATTACATAAAGGTCATTCTTGGAGTAGGTGATTTACCATTTGACCCAGGAGGAAGTGAACTCATCATATCACTTAAAGAACACTACTAGAAATCCATCATTTTCGAATAGAATTTTAGACGGATTTCGGAGAAAAATTGGACAAATTTCGGACGGATTTCAGACGGATAATTCATTTCGGACGGAATGGCACCCGTCTGAAAAAGCCTCGTGGGAAATTATAAAATCCGTCCCAAATTCTATCCGAAAATATTTAAGGACGGATTGCGGACGGAATATGGACAACGTGGAAATCCGGATTTTGGTTATTGTTCGGACGGATTTCGGACAGATTTATTTTTATTTTCGGACGGATTTGGGACGGATGTTGTGATTTTGTTGGTTATTGTTCGGACAGATTTATTTTTGTTTTCCAACGGATTTGGGACGGATTTCCCACGGAAGAATGAAAAGTCAGAATCTGTCACGGCCGTGACATGTCAACTGAGCCAGACCCCTTCTAGCCAGAATCTGTCACGGTCAGGCCGTGATACCCATCACGGCCGTGACAGACCATTTAGTGAAGCGTTCAAGGCAGAAGCTGTCACGGTTAGGCCGTGATGCCCATCACGGTCGTGACATGTCAACTGAGCCAGACCCCTTCTAGGCAGAATCTGTCACGGCCAGGCCGTGATACCCATCACGGCCGTGACAGACCATTTAGTGAAGCAACATTCAAGGCAGAAGCTGTCACGGCCGTGACAGATCACTTCACTTACATTACAGTTTCACTATCTATGCGAATTATATGGCACCGATCACTAACATTTGCAGTTTCACATTCAATCACAAAATCATGAATTTGACTATTGTTACAAAATAAAGCCTTGGTACCATACAACTTCTAAAAATCAAATACCAATTGCTGCATGCAATCCAAAAGTCATGACTTAAAAACTATCAGAAGATCAAGACACTGTGAACTGTGAAGGTCATGTAATAAACCAAACAAAATAAATAAATAAAGTTGCCAGAAGAACTATGTGACCCACTTGAGTACTGCCTTGTCATGTTCTCTCGATTTGAAAGTTCAGCAGCTGCTCTTGCATCCATGCTTGCAAGTTCTTTAGATTCTGCAGCAGCCTCTGCAGCAGAGGCAGCATCTTTGAATTCCATGTTCCTATTCTGCTTACCCATAGGAAAGGCACTCCTATTTTCAGAACTCGAATCTCTAAAATCCATTTCTTGTCTTCCAGTTCCTATAAGAAAGAATCCCAAATATTCAGGTAATAGAAAGAACAAAAGCCCCAAATTCATTTGCAATTACTGTCTTCAAAAATTTACCTGAAGGTCTAGTTTCTGGATTAGACACCCCTGATGCCATTGACTGATTGCCACCGGCCTTTCTAGAGGCACCACTTGCATTCTGCTCATATGAATATGTAGATACATCATCCATTGGTCTAAGTTGTGAGGAAGCACCTATGTTGGGAGGAGCCTTTTCATCATGAACAGATGGAACATGGCCTTGAGAAGATTCTGCATAAGTAGCCTTCTCAACAGTATTTGGCCCAACCTTAACATATAAATAAAAATAATGTCAAAATAATATAATACAGCAAACTTACATTTTATATTAAATAAGCTAAAGATAATAATCCAAAATGAACAAAGCCTAGTAGCCCACCAACAGGTCTTGTGAAGACTTTCCATCATTATCTCCAAACGACTTGGGTTCCCATTTGATATTATGCTCCTCAGCAATAGCAGACAGTATTTTTATCTTGGTGGGACCATCTGGTGCTTTGGCAGACAATTTCTCAACCAACTAAAATGACAACATTAAATTAGAATAAATCTGAAAAGAAATGAGCTTTAACATGATCCTATCCAACTTCAAGAAGCTAGAGAAACTTGCCAAGCGATTTACACCACAGTCAGGACGTAATTCAACAGCTGCTGAGACAAATATAGAGACAAGCATGTGCATCCATCATATTTACATAAATGACATACATAGAATACCAATTTAGACATGATGTCAACAATAAAACAGATACAATTATGCAAGTCGGTACCTAAAATCATTAGGAATGCAAGGTGCCACTAGCAAGCTACATGACTAGAGTTGCAGAACATGACAAACGATACTGCAAACAGTTACAAGTTCCTCGAATCCCCTCATAAAAACACCAAGCCATCAAACGCTGACACTTAATACAGTTGTGTTGTCAAAACAAGGTTCAGTGACTAAACCAAGAGATAGTATAATAAAACCATGTTCCTAACAAAGAAAGCAAGCAATTTGTACAAGTGGCCACACCAACAACATGAAGAAGGAAACTTTTTTATATCATTCATGTAAAGTCCCCACAACAAAAAACACACTTTCAAAAATTTGCATTCTTTTCACAGAATGGTAGCCACAACTGAAACTATCACAAACTAAATTACAATAATAACTAATAACTGCATCTCAGCTATATGATTGCAACACAAATAATTAGGGAATAACTAATTAATAGTCTCAATTGCACAAAACAAGGTTCAATTTCAAAATTAAACTCTGAATTCAAAAGCTAGGGTTTAGGGTTTTAAAATCAATTTGGGGTTTTTCTGAATCTGAGCAAAATAGATGAGATTTCACTTACCCCAGGAGAAGGGAAGAGGTACTGTGACGACGACCCAAGGTGGTGATGACGGCGGACGACCCGAGACAGCGGCAGAGCTCCATTTTCGCGCTGCTACAACAGTTCAGGAAGAAATCAAACGACCCTACGTGAGGCTCCCTACCAGGCGCGGTGGTCGGACGGCTCTCGAACAGCCTTGGACAGCACCGGAAGGCTAACCCATGGCGGACCTCCCATGGCGGAGCGCGGCTGGACGGCGACGGACGTCCAAGGGGTGGCGGCGTGCAGCTGAGAGGGGTGGCCGGACGTTGGCCTCCCTAGTGGCAGCGCGAACCAGACATGAAGGAAGAGGGAGGAGCTGAGTTTGGGGGGAGAAGAAGTGGGGAAGAATAATAAGGGAGAAAGAAGGAGAAGCAGAGAAAGAAAAGAGAAAGTGAGGGAAAGGCGTCGAGAGAGAGAGAAAAAAATGAGAAAGTTAGGTTTTTAAGTTAATTATTTAGTAATAGGTACAAAATGAGTGATAAATATTAAGCCTAAAATAATTATGTTTTTTATTTTTTTGGAATCTAAAAATAAAGATTGATAAATATATGATTTCGAAATTCAAATTAGAGTAAAGATTAATAGTTGAACTGATCAACTAAGAAAATACTCAATCCAAAATTTAATCTCCGATAAATGTCAAACCAGTTTATTTTCAATTCTAAAATTAAATAGAATGAAAATATGAAAATTATTTTCTCTTAATCTTATTATTTAAAATATTTTTCTGTACTGGTAATAATAGTGACAATAATGTAACTTATTGTCTAGTAAGCATGCATTCACTGAAATAAGTCAGTGCTAACGCACCCAATAAAATAATTTGAAGAGAGTAATTTAATTACTCAAACTAAACCACATAACAAAATTAACATAAAATCCAGATAAAATAATTAATCATATGTGTAAAAACTAGGGTGTTACAATTAGCAGAGAAACAACATCATCCCATTTTCATTTCATTTATATCCATTTCCTTTTGTTTTATTTTATTTTTTTGCAGCACCAATCTTCAAACTTCAATAACCCTCCTTTGTTTTTCTTATTCCTATCTCTCTCTCTAACTCATTCTCACTTTCTCTCTCTGCATAGAATAGCAATTAGCAAACAAAATGAAATAAGAAACTTGGAAACTCCACCCATCCACCCATCAAACAGGACATATGTTTTCCTAGATCTTGCATCAGTCCATGAGTAATTGCAACACTCATTACATGTAATTGAAAATAAACAAACAAGTAAAGGATCCTCGTCTTAATGCTCACGTTAGCTCCAAGAGTGTAATTATCTACTCCATCAAGCAAGCATAGCCGTGTCAAACGTCTCAGAGAGGGAATCAAACAACGTGCAACAATAAAAAAATCAAGAAATCAATTACGCATGACCAAACACACATTCTAATTTGATCTAAACACTTAATCTTATTACCAAACAAGGTTATTTTCAAAGAAAATCATGTTTGGAGCTTACGCTTCACAATACCCTTTGAGGAAACTTTGTTTTGATTAAAGGATCATGAAAGAGAACTTGGGAATCATCAATTAAGAGTCCTAATTGCACTAAATCATAATTAATTTCACAAAAACATAACCAACTTCAAATAAAATCAAATTGGGGTTTAGGGCTCCTAAATACAATTTGGGGAAAACTCATTTTAACTAAAGAATAATGAAATTGGTTTAGGGAAACACTAATTCACAGTCCCAATTTCATAAAACAAGGTTTATTCTTTAAGATTAAAATCTGAAATTAAAGGGGGGTTTACGGGTCTGAAAGGAGAAAGAAGAAGAAAGAGAAAGAAAGAAAGAAAGAAAGAGGAAAGGGGGGTTTACAGGTCTGATGGGTTTACAGGTTTAGGGAAACACTAATTCACAGTCTCAATTTCATAAAACATAAATCTTGTTTACTTTTAAATTTATTAAGATCAAATATTTTAATCATATTTATAAGATAAATTAATTAATCTTTTTTCAAGGAAAATATAAAAAATAACAAATTCCGTGTGAAATCCGTCCGACATTTTCGGACGGATTTCAGACGGATGTAAGAAATATAAACAAAACAACACAATCCGTGTGAAATCCGTCCGAAATTTTCGGACGGATTTCAGACGGATGTAAGATAAATCAAGGAAAATATAAAATTCGGACGGATTTCAGACGGATCAAGGAAAATATAAAAAATAACACAATCCGTCTGAAATCCGTCCGAAATTTTCGGACGGATTTCAGACGGATCAAGGAAAATATAAAAAATAACACAATCCGTCTGAAATCCGTCCGAAATTTCGGACGGGTTTCAGACGGATCAAGGAAAATATAAAAAATAACACAAGTCATGGGATCCGGGAGGAAGGTCTTACATCTTGGGCATCTCTTGGTCTTTTTACCACGGGCTGTGGGATCTGGGTGGAAGCGTCTTCAATGAGTTTTTCTAAACCCTTCACATTTTATTTTTTTTTGCTTTCTTTACATGAGTCATATGTGTGTGAGTCTTCTGTCGGTGAGCTTGAATGGATTTTATTAAATTTAGTATAAATGAATTTCATGATAGATATTGATTTTTGATGATTTCCCCTAATGATTTGAAAATTGAAAATTGATCCCCATGTGAAAAATTGAACATTGAACTTTGAGAAATTTTATTGTGATTGCATAATTTATGATGAGTTTGGGGTGAAGGGATGCACACATTAGGGATTGTATCTCGGTCAAACAATTTGCGAAAAATGTCCAGGTGAGGAATTTGAGTCTCCAACAATGTTTTTGAATTGTGTGAATCACTTTTAAATTACACTTTCCCGGATTTGTTTGAATCTCTTCATGGTTTGCATGTTTATATGTTTGCATCAAATGATTTAGGCAATTTTCTTTGAAATAGCTACTTGGCCTAAAAAGGACCATCCCCAATGCATGTTCCCTAGTTAGCCACATTGAGCCTAATAGCCTATTGTTTCTTGATAATCTTATGTTATAATCCAAAAATCCAAAAAAACCATGTCAACTCAATCTTAGGATTTAGGAGAGCATGGATGCTTAGCAAGACAAGGGTTGAATGAAACTAAGTTTAGGGTGGCTACAAGGGTTCGATATGTTATTTTGGGTTGAGAAAAAGAAAAAAATATATAGGTTGAAGCAAAGGGAAAAGGGAAAGACAAAAGGAAGAAAAATAAAAAAAAATGCCAAAAAAGGGCAAAATAAAAAGGTGTCAAAGGAAATAGGTTGTAGCAACCCAAAGCTTCAAAAAGAAAAATGGAAAAAGGAATTAGAGTGAAAATATTTGTGTAAAAAGTTCCATGCACTCTTAATTCCTAGGGATGTAAAGCCTAGCACCTTTGTATATCCTACCTTTAGCCAGGCTACATTACAACCTATGAAAGACCTTTTGATAATGCATGCATGTTTTCGTGGGAACTTTGTTTGAGATGAAAATCAAATTCATGGAAAGTGCTCTTGAAATGTGAAATTGAGTGAAAGTTGACAAATTGAGCGAATGAGTGAATTATTAAATGCCCTTGTGAGGAAGGAAAATGTTTGAAATTGGTGATCTCCCTTTTGTGTGTAACTTGAACCATTTGCTTAGATTAATAATTGCATGAATGATTAAATTCTCAATTGTTTAAAGTAAATGAATGTGGGGATTACATTGATGGAAAGGAGGAAACATTGAAGAAAAATTGAATTGATAAAATTGCATGAAATTTGTGCGAAATTAATTGAGTCCATTGAGCTTACCTAATTCTGAGTCTTTTTGAGTTTTAGTTCGCTTGAGAACAAGCAAAGTTTAAGTTTGGGGTATTTTGATAATCCACTTTCTTATCATGTTTTATCTATTATTTTAGAGCGGATTTCACCAATTAAAATTTGTTGAATGCTTGATTTAGCCCAAATTAGACTTTGTTTTCCTATTTTGGTTATTTTAGAGTCAATGTGTGTATTTAATTAATTTTAATTAGATTTTGATTAATTTTCTGATATTACTCTTATTTTTTATTTTTAGGAAAGTATCGAGAAGAAAAGAATAGAAATCAATTGAATTAAAGATTGCCAAGTAAATTGCAAGGGCCCATATGATGGATTTGAATCCAAATCAATTTGGATTTGAATTATTATGATTAAAAGATAATTCAATTGGCATTGAGATAAAAGATTGGATCCAAATCAAAATGGATTTGGATAATAATTTCCTATCACAACGATAGAGGATATGATAAGATTTGGCAATTAATTTGGACATATTGATTTGGAAACGAAGATTAAAATGCTCAGGACCAGTTATGATGGAGCTTGCATGAATACGGAGCTTGAAAAGCAAGAAAAATGAGCCAACCAGAGCCCATCACGGCCTAGCCGTGACAGCCATCACGGTCATGATCGAGCATGACTGAAAAGAAAAGAATGAAAAAGTCAGAACCTGTCACGGCCAGGCCGTGATGGCCATCACGGCCGTGACAGGCCAACCAATGCCAAGTTTTCCAAGACAGAATCTGTCACGGCCTGGCCGTGACAAGCATCACGGCCGTGACACACAATATCTGAAAATTTAATTACTGATTTGATCTGATTTTGTAACAGCTTGGAAATCAAGTTACCCTACATTATAAATAGGACTCTAAGGCTCGAAAATAGGGATCCCAGGGGCTGCTACCTTAGGCAAAAATTAGGATTTCTCTTTTTCTCAATTTCTTCTTTTCTCTTAGGATTTTTATGCTTTTGTTATTCAAGGTTGCCATGACCATGGCAATGCTTAAGTAGTCTTTTTTATTTGTAGGAATTGGGGCTATGCCCAAGACTTGTTTTATGTTATGAATTGATGTTTTCCCTTTGGTAATTCCAATTTGCTTTTGATTTAATTCCTATTGCATGAATTACCTGTGAATTTGGTGCGCACTTATTTGCATGTCATAGATACTCTAAGGATGAACCTAGTGGTGAACTTAGGTATTGGATCTATAGGGATTGAACTTAGGACTTAAATCACGAGAGTTAAAAGCGGTCCTTCGAGGGTACCATTGAATTGTCACGTATCTTAATGGGTTCAATTTAAATACAATTATCACGAGAGTAGGGGTTGGTTTAATTGGGCACGGTTCTTGTATCTCGAGAGGGAACATCAACTTATTTAGGATAAATTCACCTTCAAAGCAATTTTGATAATTAATAAGAGGGGTAGTCAGTTTAGTAGCATAAACAGTCTTGTTGGTAACCCAATTCCTGGAAATCTCTTTTAATTTGAAACTCCCAAAAATATTTGATTTGATTTTATTGTTTCTTTTATTTTCTTGAAATCTTTTCACACCTATTTCTCAGTCTAAATAATTGTTTAATTTGTGAAGTGACACTTGGTTTCCTAATCCTTGAGTTCGATATTCGGTTTCTCACTGTTTTATTATTACTTGCTTCGATCCGGTACGCTTGCCGGAGCCCATCAAGTTTTTGGCGCCGTTGTCGGGGATTGGCAATACCAATATCATTTTGTACTAATCTTGGAGTCAAACGAAGGTTTTCGTTAGTAGAGCGTCCTTAAACCAATGGGCAAGCAAAGGCAGGCAATAAGGTCATTCTCGGAGAGCTGAAAAAGATTTTAGGGAGAGCTAAAGGAATGTGGACCGAGGAATTGCCGAGTATACTGTGGGGGTATCATTGCACCCCTCAATCCACAACGAAGGAAACACCTTTTTGATTAGCCTATGGAGCGGATGCAATGATACCGGTGGAAGGGGGGAGCCATCTCTCATAAGGCAGCTTTATCACCCAGAGCTCAATGAAGAAGTTAGTAGAGAGGAACTGGATCTAATAGAAGAGGTCATAGAGGATGTCCGAGTTAGAGAGGAAGCTAAAGGAGGATCGTCGTGAGGCATAATGCTATGTTAAAGCCGAGAAAGTTTGAAGTAGGAGATTTAGTATTAAGACTTCAGGGCAATGATCGTAAAGAACCCTCTGAAGGGAAATTGGCAGAAAACTGGGCAGGCCTATTTCGTATAGTGTGCAATTTGGAGAATAGGTCTTACTGCTTAGAAGAGTTGTCTGGGAAGGTCATTTCGAGAACTTGGAATGCATCCCATTTGAAGTTTTATTTCAGTTAATTTCATGTACCGGGTAGTACTATTTTTCCTCCCCCGGTCTTTTTTCCTTGAAAAAAGGTTTTTGGATGGGAAAGTTTTAATGAGGCCACCAACTCTATGTTATCTTGCTTTAAATGAATGAAATTATCCTTATTATCATTTCCGTGGCTTTATTTATTCATAGTTCAGTATGATATTTTATGAATTTGTGACGTGTAATAAATCTCAGTTGAATGGTTGGAAGCCTTTAGGGTTGAAGTGCGGAGTAGGAATAAGAATGTTGGAGTGAGAAGTAGAAGGAAGTTGTGGATGGAAAAGGTGTTTTAGAGAGAAAGGAATAATGGAGACAATCGGAGAAACAAGAGGTATAATTTTCGACGTAAGAAGAGAAAAGGTGATGGAAGGAGAAAATGAGTGACAAATGACATCTCGGAGAGAGATGCTGGGATGAGAAGGCAAGAGGGGCTATAAGAGGAAGTAGAATAGGAATGTGGAGGTAATGGATAAGAAAGAAGATCTGGAATGTGAAGTAAGAAAATGAAGGCTGGAGTGAGGAATGGAAGGAAGCTTTGGATGGAAAGAAGGGTGTTGAAGAGAAAGGGAGAAAAGCGAAAATTGGAGAAATAAGAAGGGAAATTGTCAGAGTAATAAAAGGTTGAGGATGGAAAGGGAATGGTTGGAGGAAATTTGACACACTAGGGTTGGGGTTTTCTGAGTAAGGAAATGAGATGTTGAAGATGACAATGTATGAGGAAGGATACACCGGAGGGGAATGTCGGAAAGTAATGTCAGAAGTATGGTTGCAGACCACTACGGCCATGCTATAACACATCATGGAAGGTTTCAAGGTAGTTCTCGGGAGAAGGTGTTGAATAGAGAATGAAAGGAGGAAGATTGTAGAAAAAGAAGAAGTTTAAATGTTGGAGTAAGAACTGAAATGGTGTTGAAAGTAGGATGGAAGAGAGGTCAAGAATAGAAGTTAAGGGTGGAATGCAGTTCTCGAAGGAAGGTGTTGAAAAAGAATTAGGAAAGGAAGACTAGAAAAGAAAGAAATGGTGTAAGTGTTAGAGTAGGAAGTTTAGCAGTGGTAAAAGACGGGAGGAAATGTGATGAAAGAAGAAAAGGAGAAGTAAAGGCAGAGACTGTTTGAAAGTGTGAAGTTTGTGACTGTTTGTTACATTAATTAAGTCGGAAGTTGAAGCTCATCATTATATGTCTTAGAAGTTTGATTATCATATTGAATATCAAAGTACATATTCGAAGAAGTAAAAAACTAAGTAATGAAAGGGAAGAAGGGTGATTGTCATTCAAAGTTGTCAAAATTCGACAGACAAAGGCCGTACATACATAAGTTGAAAGGGGAGGGGTGGAAAGAGGATATTAAATACTTAGAAAATAAGTTACTACTTAGGAACATTTTCCTCAGCAGCAGTGGCATTAACAGTAGCATCCATAGTGGGATTGGAAGTTACATTGGCTTCAGTATCCTCGGGGGTGACTGTCGGAATGTCGAAGTCCCCTGCTTCAGGTTGAGGAGACACAAGTTCATCATTGATGATCTCCTTCCACACGTAGGCATCTGAGAGATCAACCTCAGGAGGATGCATACTTGTGCCAAGGCGGCGTTGAAACCATTCTCATATTGATCATCCACCTCCAATTTGCAAGCCTCAAGTTCCGATTCCAAAGCAGCCTTTCGAGACTTCAATTGTTCCTGCAGGGCAAGGATTGTGTTCTTGTGAGTCTCAAGCTCGGCAGCCATAGCAATGTTGTTCTTCTTAGCAGCTTTCATGGAGTCAATAGCCTTTTGTAAATCAAACTTCAAGTCAATGTGAGATTTCTTGAGTTACTGGTAGAGTTACGTAACGGTGTTTCTCTGCTTAGTGCTTTCTCGGAGTTCCTTCTTTATTTCTTCAATCTTGGCCAGTTCAGTGTTGGCCTGCTCCACCTGCCTCAGCACTAAAGTTCTTTCCTTCTCGACAATGTGGATGATCTCCGCAATGCACAGTGCGTAAGTTTGGGCGACTTCATAAGTTGAAGCAGTCCCGTACAGAAGTGAGGTGAGAGTCAATGAAAGCTCGGGGAATGGACGTTTCTTTCTCGGGTCTCAGAGGGAGGGTTTGAGTCTCTACAGCACCAGCTGTTTTCTCGAATGCCTCAATGACTTTTTGGTGTTTACTGGGGTAAGAAGTAGGAGGATTAGTGGTGATCTCGGATGTCGATGCAACAGCTGGAGGGGGAGATGGACTTGGAATCCTGGAAGCAGAGCTATCAACTTTCTTCTGTCTCTCTTTTCCATCTTTAGTCTTCTCATCTCAACGAATGAGAGTTTGGAACCCATGATAGCGGCAAAAGGGAAAGAAAACCATCAGTCACCATAAAATATTAACAGAAACATGTGAATAAGTATTATAAGGTAGGTATAAACACACGAGTTTCTCCTTACTATTCCAACTTTCTTCATGGTTTTTAGCAAAGGGAAGTTTGAGGAGAAACTGACAGTCCAGAGGGGCGAGTTTAGCCAGAAACTCAACCTCTTCCTTCTCGGAAATATTAAGCGAGGATTAAAAGTCAGCAACTCGGAAGGAGGAGCGAGTCCAGTACAAGGGATATCTCTGTTTCCCCTCTTCATTTAAGAAAAAGGTCAATTCCTCGGGAGCGGAACGAACTTTGAAAATTTCTAGTTTAAAGTGCTTATAGGAAGAGTTATATAAGGAGAAGAGGCGGTTATTGTGGCACCCATGAAGAGAAATCCAGCGCGCCTTCTTGTTCGGCTTGATGGAGTAGAAGTGGAAAAACTTGTTCGTAGATACTTCAATTTCAAGCTTGGAGCACAGTATCTCGAATGCTCGGATGAACGCCTAACTGTTGGGGTGGAGTTGAGAAGGGGCCAGATTCAGGGTGGATAAGATGTCACATTGAAAGGGTGAAAAGGGAAGCTCGATTTTATCTCTTTGAACAGGGTCTTATAGAGGAAGATGAAGGGGATGTCTTCTTTAGCAGCTTTAAAACAAACTCGGTCGAAAGAAGAGTAGGGGAAGCAGACAAACTTCGGTTCTAAATCTGGAGTTGATAGTTTGATCTCGTTACGAAGTGCTACCAGAGAAGAAGAGGTTTGGTAATTGGAGAAATGGCCAATAACATCGAGGTCTACCCATTCGTATCCCTGAACGGATGACACAAGGGGAGGAGGGAGGACTACACCTCGCCTCGCACAGTGACTTACAGAACCAGAAGACTGTTTATTACCAGATTCGTCAGCAGAAAGGGTGTTCTTAGAAGAGTTTGCGGAGAGAAAAGAAGCAAAGGAGTCATCAAGAATAAGGATTTCAGAATGGATGTAGGAATGGAGGGAGGGAGATCTTTGTTGGGGGGGGGGGGGGGGGAATGGAGGAAGCTTGAGCTTTTGAAAATGAAGTTGAAATACGAAGAAGGTAGAGATGCGTGGAGACAAAAGGGGAAATTTACAAAGCTTAAATAGGGGAGTGAGGAAAGATGAGTGGGCGTGAGAAAGGGAAAAGACAAGATGGAGGGAGAAAAGGCAACCATGATAGTGGGAGGCAGATGTCATAATGGCACAGTGAATGATAGGACAGGTTAGGAGTCTAGGTGGGAAGATGAAGTGATTGACGCACGTGAAAGGAGGGTGGCTCAAGAGATCACCTTGGGAAGTGGTGAGTAATGACTCGTTTTTAATATACGGAGAGGGGAAGTGAAAGGTCAGATGATGAATGTGATTACAACTCATATTTCTTTATCATATTGCATGCATTTTCATATAGTTTAGGTATTTTTAATTTTATTTTTGTTAGTTTTTACCTTGGAACCGATAAGGCGGTTTTGTGGTGTTGTTGTGCAGGAATTGAAGATTAAAATGTTCAAGATCAACCATGATGGAGCTTGCATGAAGATGGAGCTTGAAAAGCAAGAAAACTGAGCTAAACAAAGGCCATCACGGCCTAGCCGTGACAGTCACCACGGCCATGATCGAGCAAGGCTGAAAAGAAAAGAACAAAAAAGTCAGAACCTGTCACGGCCGTGACAGGCTATCAATGCCAAGTTTTCCAAGACAGAATTTGTCACGGCCTGGCCGTGACAGGCATCACGGCCGTGACACGCAATATCTGGAATTTTAAAACCTGATTTGATCTGATTTTGTAATTGCTTGGGATTCAAGTTAACCTACTCTATAAATAGGGCAATTAGGCTCGAAAATAGGGATCCCTGGGGGCTGCTACCTTAGGCAAAAACTAGGATTTCTCTTCTTCTCTAATTTCTTCTCTTCTCTTTGGTTTTCTTTTATGCTTTTGTTAATCAAGCTTGCTATGAACATGGCAATGCTTGAGTAGTCTTTTTATTTCTAGGAATTGGGGTTATGCCCAAGACTTGTTTTATGTTATGATTTGACGTTTTATTTCTTGTTAATTTGAATTTGCTTTCGATTTGATTCCTATTACATGAATTACTTGTGAATCTGGTGTGCACTTATTTGCATGTCATAGATACTCTAAGGAGGAACCTAGCAGTGGACTTAGGTATTGAATCTATAGGAATTAAACTTAGGACTTAAATCACGAGAGTTAGAAGGGGTCCTTCGAGGGTTCACTGAGTTGTCACAAAGCTTAAAGGGTTCGATTTAAATTCAATTATCACGAGAGTAGGGGTTGGTTTAATCGGGCACGGTTCTTGTATCCCGAGAGGGAACATTAACTTAATTAGGATAAATTCACCTTCAAAGCAAATTTCGATAATTAACAAGAGGGGTAGTCAATTTAGTAACATGAGCAGTCTTGTTGGTAACCCAATTCCTGGAAATCTCTTTTGATATTGAAAAATCTCAGATTTGATTTACTTTCCTATTTTGTTTGATTGCGTTTTAGATATTTGATTTGTTAGATAATATTTTAAAAACCAAATCTTTTCCAAATCTTTTTTTCTAGTCCAGTTTAATTGATTTAATAATTGATAGTTATTTAAGATCACAGTCCCTGTGGATTCGATCTTTTTATTACTTGACGACGAAGCCGTTCACTTGCGGATTCTCGAGCAAACATCTTCAAACGCTAGGGAAAAGGTTAGAGTAGCAGAAATGATAATTTACAATTTATTAGTAGAGGATTGAATATAAAGAGAAGATTAATGTTTGTTGGAATGAGTAATCTCAGTTACTGCTCCAGGAAAGATCTTCGCAATTGTGAACAATCAATTAAGAGGGATAAGCGAGTTAAAGCTCAATCAAGGATACTTGTAGGTGTACTCTTTTTCCTATCTCGTTCTTTTTTCCCGAGTTGGTTTTTGGACGGGAAGGTTTTAATGAGGCACCACGGGTAACCTTTGAAGAGAACTTGGATGAAGGTTGGAAGACCTAGATGATCTCTCTAATAATGAAGCTCTGTCAGTATTCCATAGCTCAGAGCTTGGAGGGCTAGTGTACTGTCTGGATGTGGCAGACCGAGGAGTGACCGAGAACCGTGTGGACCTTGTGATGATGAAGCTCTATCGCTCTTCCATAGCTCATAGCTTGGAGGGCTAATGTATTGTCAGGGTGGGGCGGGCCGAGAACATTTTGGGCTGCATGAGCCATTTTGTAGAGATCGATGGCCCAAAACTACATAAAGCAGAGATGAAGTCAAAGGACCTAGCTGGAGTAACAACCGAGTAAGCGTTGAGGAAAGAGGTTACTCGGAAGTTGAGAACATGGGGGGAACCGAGATAATGAGATAGAGTAGTTACCTTAGTTAGTGGGGGAGGGAACAATTAACTTTCAAATAGATATATGTGTAAGGGGAGGAAGGGAAAAGATTAAGCTATTATTATGTAACCGAGAACTCTGCTAGTTCAGAGTGAATTTCAATATATACGAGTTCCTTTGAATTAAGAGCGTTGGTGAGAATTAACAATACTGCTTTTGTGATTCTTGGATACGCATTGCCAGAATTTGCAAGAACAACAATGATGCGGATCAGGTTTTTAACCAATTCAGGGTAAGTAATTAACTTCAAATTTCCCTTGAAGATTTTATTTATATTTTCATCTATAATTATATATTAACTTTTTATATTATCTTGGAACAATAGCACGTGCAATGGCTTCCAGGGCATGAGTCTTAGATTTGGAGGAACCTTGACACACTGGATCGGCAAAGATGTCTAGGCTCGTCTAACCCAACATTGGAACACCACAATTCATCGCCTCAAGTGTGAACAAGAGAAGAGAAATCGGGCTTCCGAGAAGGGCGGGAGCCTGCACATTGATGGCTCGACCATTATCAGCACGCCATTAATATGTAACGTACTTTATTAAATTTAATAGTTTATTACCTTAACATTAAACTTAAATATTATACATTTTGTATTTGTTTTTAACTTAACGGTTTTATACCTTCATATTATTTGATTATCATTGGTGTTTTGTTTGAAGGCAGCGAAGCTTGGTCGGTCTGTACATTTGGATGAGGTCCTTCAACAGACACAAATACGAAATGATATCGACGAGTTTGTCGATCAAAGATCTAGGCGAACTATGGTGAATAACATGTATTTAATTTTTTTCATTTTGCTTAATTTTAAATTTTAAATTGTTTTAATGACATGGCATATTTTGTTTATAGATAAAAGGAGGAGTTCTCTGCCATGTATTCTCAAACAGCATCTGAGGTCGCCTTAGCCTACACCGGTACCTCGACATCCTCCCTTACTTTTTATCAGTTCAGTCAAATTAATTATCTTTTATTTTAAAAAAATTAAAAATTAAGTCGTCGATAAGTTGGTCGGATTATTGCCGACGAAATTCCATCGATAACTCTGGCACAAGATTACCTACAGACAAAGTCATTGGTATCTTCTGACAGACCTACAGACAGACTTTTCCATCAATAACTATATAAGTTAGCAACAACTGCACTTACGGCAAATCGGTCAGTAATTACCGACGGACTCAAAATCCACCAACAATCGTTACCGACGAGCATGTTACCAATAGATCCGGCTCCGTTGATAGGCCATTGGTAAATACCTATTACCAACATCTTTCGGATGTTACTGACGGCTTTTGCCATCGGTAAATCATGTTTTCTTATAGTGTTTCAATGGGTTCGAAGGACATACATCTCTTGGTAATATATTTTCGATCTACTTCGAGGAGTATCACACCGCCAACCTGAGACGAGGACTAATCTCCCACGGGAGTTTGTTCAGCACCTTGATGGGTGGCATCCCTCCCAGCTGAGGTTTTTTCCATACCCAGGACTCGAACCCGAGACCTTGGTTAAGGGGCGAGAGGCCTTTAATCACTCACGACAACTTCATGTGGTTCTTGGTAATATATTAAGAAGGGATATAATAAATATATTAATAATAGGAAAGGGTATATTGCAACTCTATCTTTAAAAAATTCTAATTAATACAAAAAGTAATTTTGTAACGAATAAGAACGCGCAATAAATCATGAATTCTTACATTAATTTGACTTGATTTAACTTAAATCCCACAATGTTTTTAATTTATGCTTAAAATAAATATGGTGTCATATCATTTCACCTTTTGTATAAATATCTTTACAAATATTTAGCATTACTCTTTTTCTTTTGAGCTTTTGCCTTGGTCTACTTTAAGAAAGAATAAAGAAAACAAAAAAAGAACGTAGATGGGAAAAAAAAAATATTGAAAGATTTAGCATTACTCTTTTTCCTACGAGATTCTTATAGAGGTCAAATGATCTTTTGAGTGGTTAAAGGGGTAAGCACATCTCATCAATGTATTAAGGAGACATATAAAAAGATTTTAATATTAGGAAAAAGTGTCATTCAACTCAAGAAATGATACAAAAACTATTTAATTAAAGTAAATAGCATACATCTATTCACAACATTATAAAGTGGTGAAACCATTTGTGGTTGCAAGTAGATTTTGAAAACTATGGCACAAACTTTGAAGTTTATTTATGGCTTGATCTTCTTCTTTTCTTTCTTTTTTATGGTCACATCTGGTAAGTCTTTACCTCGTCTTTTTCATTTTACTTTCCTTAATTTACAAATATGGTTTCATGCATTGGCTTTGAATAACATTTGTCCATATCTGCAACACATCACAGAAAGTTGTAATACCCACGATGACTGTGATGAATATTGTCATCCTAATGGTGGGCTTTGCTACGATCAAATTTGTGGATGTTGGAAGTATCAGTTGAGTTGAATAGTACTTTTAGATTTATTATGCACCTATGAAACTTATTTACACATCATAAAATTATCACTCCTATGATTTTCCCACAATGCAGATTATATTCATCTGATCTTTTAATTTTTATGACAGCCTCAGTAGAGTACCAGATTATAATATGCATGTATTTTGAGCTTCGTTCTCTTATCGAATATATGGAGAACAACAATATGGCTGAGTAAATTAGCTACATTAATTAGTTAATAAACACAATATGATTATTTTAAAGTTCCCAATATAATAATTTATTTTACTTTTGTATTTTGCTTTAATAATGGTGGATGAAAATAAAGGAAAAGAATACATTAGAAATTTAGAATGAATTGATAGTGTCATTGGAAGGAGATGGAGCTTAATAAATGGAAATAAGTTTAAGTTAATATGATTATATACTTAAATATGATAAATGAAGATGAGAGGATGAATGTTTCTATGTATGCTTGATACATATTTTTTTAATGGGCAAGTGCACCCAGTCGTTCAAGTAATATGGTGGTAAGATCGGATATCGTCCTCAGGGATCGGTTGCCAATTACCAATTCACAAAGTCAACAACTATCTAGACTAAACTATGGTATGAAGTAAGATCAAAATAGAAGATAAAATGAAGCAATAAAATATTTTTGGTCTTTTGGGAATTTTAACAAACACTTGGAGGGCAACAGAAATGTGGTCAAGATTGTCAGGGTTATACTACACTAATCCTCCCTTAATTGCAATGAAATGGTTACCAACACAATTCCTAATTCAATTATGACAATCAAGTCTTTTCTAAATACTCAAACCCTAATGTCTTAGGTGGAATGAGCCTAAAACCCCAAATCAAACCCTAATGTCTTAGGTGGATTAATCTGAGATTTTGCATTAAGAATCAAGACTTATAAGATTGCAAGCACCCCAAGACCTATGTCTAGGTTCATGAACTACTTGGCATTTGATTCATGAGCATGCCTTAACATCAATCTGTCAATTGTCTATCAAAGCAACAAATCATCCCAAGGGTGATCAAACCAAGGAAAGCATTAAGCATAGAATCAAATACTCATAAAGAAATAGAAACTTGCATTGAAACCAAATCAAATACAAACAAGTTTAGAAAAGCTACATCTAACCCCAACAACAAGGGGATTTAACTACTCATAATGAATGACAATACAAAAGCAAAGGAGAGAAGAGATGAAGAACACTCATAGAAGAATCCTCCAATCTTCTCACATTCCCAGAGCAAGGAAAACATCCCCTTTTAGGGTTGGAACCCTCTTCCAGTCGTCTGGCCTCCAAGTGCAGCCCCCTCCTCATTTCTGCCCTAAAACAACCTATAAATAGATGTTCTGGGTTTCACCCGCTCGCGGGGCGAGACCTGCTTCGCGAGGCGAAACCGAAAAGGGTGATCTCTGGCACAGTCAGGCCTTCAAGCTCGCGAGGCGAGATGGTGATTCGCGAGGCGAGACAGAAAGGGTGACTGTTGCTGTTCAGGCTGGTCTTCGGGCTCGCGAGGCGAAACTTCCAGAATTCCTTTTCCACTGCTTCCTTCATTTTCCATGACTCCAAGAGCTTCACTTTTAACCTGAAAATGTAAGATAGCATTAAATGCTTTATTTGACTCAAAATTAACTAAAATATCCTAAAAACTACTTAAGAGACTCAAAGTGTTGCTTGAGGACAATTTAAATCTAATTTGGGCGAAACGAGATATAATTAGCACAAAACCAAGGTTTTTCTAGTTATAAAACTAGATGAGCCAGAGGCTTATCAAAATACCCCAAACTTAAACTTTGCTTGTCCCCAAGCAAACCAAAACTCAAAAAGACTCAAACTTGGCAAGCTTAAAGGATTCAATCAATTTCGCACAGATTTCATGCAATTATATCAAAACAGTTTTCTTCAATGTCTCCCCTTTTTGCATCAGAGTAATCCCCACATTCATTTACTTTAAACAAAGAGAATCCTATCATTCATGCAATCAATAATCTAAGTTGAGGATCCAAGTTACACACAAAAGGGAGATCACCAATTTCAAACAATTGCCTTCCTCACAAGGGCATTTAGTATTTCACTCATTCGCTCAATTTGTCAAGGCTATCAACTTTCACTCAAATTCAATTTCAAGAGTACTTCCCATGAATTTGATTTTTATCTCAAACATGGTTCCCACGAAAACATGCATGCAACATCAAAAGGTTTTTTAAAGGTTGTAATGGGGCCAGGCTAAAGGTAGGGTATTCAAAGGTATTAGGCTTTACATCCCTAGGAATTAAGAGAGCATGAAACTTTTTACCTCGACTTCCACTCTTATTCCTTTTTTCCATTTTTTTTTTGATGCTTTGGGTGACTACAGCCCTTTTCCTTATAATACCCTTTTTTTGACATTTTTGTACTTTTCTTTTTGCCTTTGGCTCCAACCTCTATTTTTCTTTTTCTCAACCCAAAACAACATATCATATCCTTGTAGCCACCCCAAACTTAGTTTCCTTCAACCTTTGTCTTGCTAAGCATCCATGCTCTCCTAATCCTAAGATTGGGTTAACATGGTTTTTCCGGATTTTTGGCTTATCACTTAAGGTCATCAAGAAACAATAAGCTTATTAGGCTTAATGTGGCTAACTAGGGAACATGCATTAGGGATTTGTTCAATTTAGGCCAAGTAGTTATTTCAAAGAAAATTGCCTAAATCATTTGATGCAACCACATAAGCATGCAAACCATGAAGAGAGGGAAAGTGCAACTTAAAAGTGATTCACACAATTAAAAACAAAGTTGGAGGCTCAAATTCTTCACCTGGACATTTTTCGCAAATTGTTTGGCCAAGATTCAATCCCTAATGTGTGCATCCATTCACCCCCAAACTTATCATAAATCATGCAATCACAACAAAATATCTCAAAGTTTAATTTTTAATTTTTCACATGGGGATCAATTCTCAATTTTCAAAACCTAGGGGGAAATCATCAACAGTCAATAAATATCATGCAGTCAATCTATGCTAGATTTAATTAGAGTCCATCAAGCTCACCGACACAACAGTCAACACACATATGACTCAAAGTAAAGAAAAACAAAGCGAAGATAATTAAAAGGAAAAAGGTTTAGAAAAACTCATGAAGGCGGTTCCAACGGGATCCCACTGCCTGTGATACAGCGGCCAAGGAATGCTCAAAGTGTAATATGATCCTGCCGGATCCCATGGCCTGCAGCATAAATATGGAAGTGGGCGCTCGAAAATCATGCTGACTTCTTCAAATGGGAAGCACTTTTCAATTCCTCTCGGGTCAAAGATGACCCCTTTATCAACAAAATCTTCCTAATAAAAATGGGGTTCAACCTCTTGGACTGGCCATAGTGCCTTCATATTTAAAGATTCAAATTCCAGTCTCTCAGGCAGAGACTTGAACTCCATCCTTGGTTGCTTCACAGTGTGAGGTGGCCAACAAGTCGAGAGGATCACTGGTGCTGCTTTGGCTTCTACACAATCTTCACTCTCTGCATTACCAAATCCATCACCTTCCATATATGCAGAAATCTCAGCACAAACCACACAAGTATTTCTCCCATCACATTCAACACATGCATAGGAACTAATAGAGTCATCTAATTCCAACAATTCTTCATCATCCTCAAGCATGGTGAAATAGATGTCCTCCAAATGCCTTTTCCTCTCAATCTCTTTAGTCAAGGGTTCAATGGGAGATGGTGCAACTATGTCCTCACAAACAGGTTCTTCTATTCTTGACTCGGTTGCTCCCACCTCTTCATCTTCCTTTTCGTCCATTATGGCATCATCTTCATCATCATACATTATTGCATTACCTTCATCATCATCCAACAAGTTCCCAATTGGCATTTCGGATAGTTGGTTAGAGAGTTTCTCAATACGTACCCCGAGACTTCGAATGGTATCTTCTTGATTTTTTAAACTTTCCATTGTTGTTACCATGAAGTTCTCCAAAATATCCTCTAAGTGAGACCGACCATCCGGAATAGGTTGCCCAAAATTGACTGTGATTTCGGATTTGAAGTTCTCCCAAGCAACTTCCAATGGTGATGGCTCATCATACCATTGAGATGGTTGTGGTTGATATGAAGGTACGGACGATTCCCAATGTTCCTCTTGATCAATCCAAGCATTGTTTGGAGGATTCCCCCACCATGGAGTGGAAGTGTTGGGAAATTGATTTCCCCATTTAGAATAGCCTACCAATGGTGGAGGAGAGACCGTGGCCCTTGACAACGTATTGCTCACTTGATGGATGTCCATGGCCAATTGCAGCATATCTGCCCGCAGCTGAAACTTAGACATCTCAATTTCTGCATCAGATGGATGATAGCAATTGTAGTCCATGATCCTGTCAAATCAATTTCCACCTCACAGACAAATAAGGCCCAAGATTAAAGAAACACAAATTCAAATATATACAAAACTAACAAAAGAAAGACATCAAATATATACAGAAAAATAAAATAAAAGTGTCTGGATTAGTTGTCTCCCTTGTTACTACTGATATTGGCAAAGCCAATCCCCGGCAACGGCGCCAAAAACTTGATACATATTTTTTTAATGGGCAAGTGCAGCCAGTCGTTCAAGTAATATGGTGGTAAGACCGGATATCGTCCTCAGGGATCGGTTGCCAATTACCAATTCACAAAGTCAACAACTATCTAGACTAAACTATGGTATGAAGTAAGATCAAAATAGAAGATAAAATGAAGCAATAAAATATTTTTGGTCTTTTGGGAATTTTAACAAACACTTGGAGGGCAACAGAAATGTGGTCAAGATTGTCAGGGTTATACTACACTAATCCTCCCTTAATTGCAATGAAATGGTTACCAACACAATTCCTAATTCAATTATGACAATCAAGTCTTTTCTAAATACTCAAACCCTAATGTCTTAGGTGGAATGAGCCTAAAACCCCAAATCAAACCCTAATGTCTTAGGTGGATTAATCTGAGATTTTGCATTAAGAATCAAGACTTATAAGATTGCAAGCACCCCAAGACCTATGTCTAGGTTCATGAACTACTTGGCATTTGATTCATGAGCATGCCTTAACATCAATCTGTCAATTGTCTATCAAAGCAACAAATCATCCCAAGGGTGATCAAACCAAGGAAAGCATTAAGCATAGAATCAAATACTCATAAAGAAATAGAAACTTGCATTGAAACCAAATCAAATACAAACAAGTTTAGAAAAGCTACATCTAACCCCAACAACAAGGGGATTTAACTACTCATAATGAATGACAATACAAAAGCAAAGGAGAGAAGAGATGAAGAACACTCATAGAAGAATCCTCCAATCTTCTCCCATTCCCAGAGCAAGGAAAACATCCCCTTTTAGGGTTGGAACCCTCTTCCAGCCGTCTGGCCTCCAAGTGCAGCCCCCTTCCAGCCGTCTGGCCTCCAAGTGCAGCCCCCTCCTCATTTCTGCCCTAAAACAGCCTATAAATAGATGTTATGGGTTTCACCCGCTCGCGGGGCGAGACCTGCTTCGCGAGGCGAAACCGAAAAGGGTGATCTCTGGCACAGTCAAGCCTTCAGGCTCGCGAGGCGAGATGGTGATTCGCGAGGCGAAACAGAAAGGGTGACTGTTGCTGTTCAGGCTGGTCTTCGGGCTCGCGAGGCGAAACCCTGGATCGCGAGGCGAACCTTCCAGAATTCCTTTTCCACTGCTTCCTTCATTTTCCTTGACTCCAAGAGCTTCACTTTTAACCTGAAAATGTAAGATAGCATTAAATGCTTTATTTGACTCAAAATTAACTAAAATATCCTAAAAACTACTTAAGAGACTCAAAGTGTTGCTTGAGGACAATTTAAATCTAATTTGGGCGAAACGAGATATAATTAGCACAAAACCAAGGTTTTTCTAGTTATAAAACTAGATGAGCCAGGGGCTTATCAATGCTTACGTGTTGTGTAGGGTTATTTTATGATGCAAATAAACTATAATAGAGAGGTTGAGAGACAAAATATTAATTAAGACCGAATAGTAAATATAACACCAAATGAGTTCTCCAAAGATGGCAACTCAAATAATATGTTGTGGATACAAACTTGGAAGTATGATATCTTATATTCATATAATTTGTAGAATGTAATGCCATAATTCAATTAAGACTAATTTATTAGATAAATAAAATAAGAATTTTTGAAAATATTTTTCGAAAGGATCGACCTCTTTAAAAATTGAAACTTTGTATGTTGTCAAAATAACACCCGATAAACATTTAATAATTTTTAAAAATTTCTCAAATAAAAACTTTCTTACTGGTCTTACATCAAATGCCAAGAGAGAAAAAATCAAAGTTCCATTCATAAACTAAAAACTTAAAATAATTAAATACAATAGTTCTAAATGAATTCCATAAGTATGCTAATTAAATACATCCAGTGGGTTTTCGAAACTAAGCAAGCTTACAAATTTTCTCACGACTACCAGAAATAAAAAAATAACAATATTTTGATATTATTTTAAACAACTAACAACTCTAAACATACTCATCAACATATTACACATGACATTGAAGCTCTGGCATCTTCGTAATTCTCTTATGTCACCTTCATAGCACCTACCAGTCATTCCTCATCTCTTTTACGTTTTTCAGATGAAATTAATCGTTGCTAATAAGGAACGAAGAAGAAAAACAATACAAACAGAGGAAGTAACATTCTACACTAGGCTAGCAACATAGATATGAGCATGCAAGTAAACAAATAAACATTCAAGTGGACATACATATCAAGGGATAAATTTATAAATTACATATATAGTTTCAGAAAAAGGCTGAGAATCGAATGATTGCCTAGAACTAGGCCTAACTTTGCCTCAAGAAGACTATTGTTGTCAAACATTCCGTCGATATAGCATTCAGGAAATATGCATAAACAACTTGGTGCACAAGCCCTCGTGTGGAGTCCTCTAACAACCATTTCCTTGATGCTTTCACGACGAGAGTACTTAACTACATCTGAATAAAATTTAGTTCAGTGGAGGATCAAGATAGCCCTGCTTTCCAGGTCTCTGCCGGTGCAGTGCAGCTGTACACCGAACTATTGACAGGATCCACGTCTGACTATCCCCAAGGTCTCCGTGGCCCTCAAACAATCCCTTAATCTCCTAAAAGTATGTATCTATACTTTCGAAACAACAAAGACTATGATTAGATTGGAATGTTGTCCGAAGACAAAAAAGGCAATTACTAATACGTCCCAAAGCACCGATATCAATTTAAAAAGAGTCATTGTTAAGAATTGGGCTCAAATAGACCATAACCAAAATATTGTTCATTTCCACACAAGTTCATTCGAACACTTAAAATTTATTAAAGCATACTTAGTCTAAAAAAAATATAATATTTTATAAATTAATATTTGATACCCAAAATGAAGTACAAACCATAAATTTAAAACATCATAAGACTAAGATTTTGGAAGTCTTTAACTTTCCAATGTTTAGTCTATTCATCATTCTAAAATACCATATATCACATTAACTTCTAGGTCCAAGACTTAGCAAAATATGAATAAAGTTAAACCTTCAAATTGAATTCATAAATTCAATGAAGAAATAATTAATGCCAACTAAGAAGAATTCCAACATCTCCCGAATCTAAGTTCGGAAACAAATGTACGTCATAAAAGTCCCTAAAAGTTAACGATTGTACCAATGGGCTTATACTTAGAGCCTAATTATATTGAAATCGAATTGGCGCTCAACGTCAGCAAATTCAAGATAATTACTTGCTAAAATAATATAGCACAAAGAGATGTGAGCTACATTTAAATACACCATCAACAAACAATTAATATAAAACATTGATAGATAAAGCTATTCCAATACTTTGACTCGATCATCAGAATCTAACTAGCACAAAATATTTTCTTCCATCATGATCTATATCTCAATCAAGCTCTTGTGTATCCTTTCCCATTCATCATATCTTATACTTTCGATATCTTGTATCTTTGACGACTCTTATCAAATGTCTTAACCTCACTTTTGTCATCCTTCATGACTAGCATAAATCCTATACAATTATGTCATTCATATTCCTTTGAACCTATTATCATAATACATCGTCCTAACTCTGCATATAGTCCATCAAGAATCCTTCCTCTTATTTATAATGCACTAACATACATGTATCCACTATGCATAACATTATCTTTATAATTCCCCAAATTCATAATTTACTAAAACACATTCCAAAATGTCATATACCCTCCATTATTCAAATTTACATCTACTACTAGTTTCATCAACTTAATTTGTAAACTAATTTTCTTACAATACCAATCCAAATCATAATGTCCATTTATACAATTCCTAATTCTAGGGTTCCACTTTAATGTATCTTCAGATAACCTAACTCCACACCAAATCAAGATGCCATGCTTTAAGATCAAACCTTTAAAAAGCTGGTGAATTCTATGGTACCAATGCAATGTTTTGGTAAGGTATACATTGTTCATGTGGCCCAATCAACAATGGCCAACTTATTTAATGATGATAGCTCACATGGCAACCTTTTGTAACTTCTTATTTTAAACTATGGCCCCTCCTAATTTTTTTTCACTATTGCCCCTAGGGACCTCCTTTCAAACTAAAAACTAATTGTTTTCTCTTTAATTTTTCATGTCAATTATACCACAAAAAATGCCTCACCTATTACCATCTTCTTCTTCGTCCAAACACAAAACGTAAACCCAGAAGCTTCCACCATTCATCCCTTCAACTCATCCCTTCCATCATTCATTACAGAATTTAATATGTTTTAAGAATTCTCGCCCATCATTTGTTGTAGCTTGCTCTAGTTGGACCTCTCCAAAAGTTCCAGTGCGTGAAGGTGAAGCCTTGGGCTTATTGCATGATATGCATTGGATGCTTTCCTTAAAGGTTCAACCATCTATAGGCCAATCTATTTAATAGATCATTATTTGTATCATGAATCTAATCATATATTTGATATATAAATAAGGCATTAATTTATTATGTTATTAGTTTATAGCATAATAAAGTTCTTAGAATAGACAGTTCATCCAATGAGATATTAAGTACGTGACTTAATCGTGAGACCTCATTGAATAATAGAACGCTATTCTTAAATATCCATAATCAAGTATTATTGTTAATTAGGACGACAATTATACATAGAGACTATTGTGTTAGTAGACTAATGACCACATCTCACGGGTCATGGATATGTGATATCAAGTCGGCACACAAGTATAAATATCAGGAGTAATATTTATACCGGATGACCCACTATGAGAATACTTCATAATAGTTATGTATGTGTCATAAGTATTCTCATGATGACCATTATGAAGTAGTCATTCGACTTGAAGTCGCTACGATTCCTACATGAGGAGTTGTAGGCTTTAATGCTATCAAACGTCACGCGTAACGGGTGATCATAAAGGTAGTTACTGGGCCTGTAATAAATCGTGTTGAGGAATGTGAGTGATGTAGACAAGATTCGTCCCTCCTACATAATAGGGGTAATGTCTTTGCCCCTCGATAGAGTGAGACGTGAAATATGCGTGGCCACGCGGAAGTGTGCCAATATGTGATATTTGGCCCATTTGTAATTACACGTCTACTTGGGGATCGATGAATAAATAATTGAACATAACAAGGATGACACTCGTATGTCTTGTGTTCAATTAAGACATATGAATGAAGGGACATTTACTACACGGTAAATTTTGGTCGCGATAAGGCTAAAATCGGATCACCGATACTCTCGCTAATTGGGTAGTAATGATGTATTACTAGATGCCACTCACTATTTATAATATTTAATATTATAATTAATATTTGATACTATTATAATATTTAATATTATTGCCAACTTAGTGGGAGCCTATCGGGTCACACGCATAGAGCAAATGCGGAGCAGTTATATTAGTTAAATATGATTTAATTAATATAAGGACAATTGGGCTTGTAGTGTATAAAGCGCAATATGGTAAGCAGTTAGGTTAAAGGGAGCTGCCAACTTATAAATAGAAGTTCTCTCTCATCTAACCTAGTTCTGGCTAACTGTGTCTCTCCGTAGCCATCAGCTAGCATAAGACGCATAACTCCGATGCCCATCTGCTCGCGTGGACCGAGCAGAGGTGCTTCGCTATCAAAGTCAGGTTGTTGTTACCTTGAATCCATACGTACTTGGTTGCCTTTGTTAATGCCTTTGAATGGGTTTCAATTGAATGCATGTTGTCTCTCTCTGGGCGTTCATTATTTTTAAAAGTCAAAAATTCTTTTGTGAAAGCATGTTTTAATTTATATATGAGATATATAATTTAAAGGCATGTTCTTTTGATTTACGCTGGTTTTTACCATACGCGTTTTCGCTTCAAGAGAAGCCTTTTGAACACGTACGGACGAGCTGTGATCATGTCCAGGAAGTGTGATTGTGTGATTTCATATGTATATCAAGGTATTGAAGGTGTCTGTGCGCATGTGTTTGATTTCAATATTTTTTTAAAAAAATTGAAATCATATGTTAATGAATGAATCCAATTCTTCACGGATCAGTACCTATAAAAAATTGTGTGCTTGAATGAATTTTTGTACCTTCTTCCATATTTTCTTTCAATTTCAAATAAAAAATAATAAATGAATTTGAAAGTGGACTTTTATCATGCGCTTGGTTTCAAAAGATTGAAATCTTTTGATTTCAAAGTAGAAATCTTTTTATGACATTATCAATTAGGTACAGGACTTTGATTCTGGTGAATATTTTGATATTTTGATTTGAAAGCAGTCAATTATTTGAATTGGCACTTAATATCAATTAAAAATTTATTACGTGATTTTAAACGTATTTGGAAATCTAATCACGTGATATTATTTTGTCATTTGAATTTATGATGGTTTTCACTTTAAATTTATTTAATAAATATAATAGTAATAAAGGGTTATTATTATTTATTATTATTAAATATTTTAAATGTGCGGTATATGGTTATGACCATAGATTATGGTGCTATTTATTTTGGTTAAATATGACCTGCGTGTCATAGTTTATTTATTTAAATACGGCATGTGTGTCGTGTCTTTTAATTATTTATTTATTTTATAAATAATGTAATTGCTCGAGTTGAAGCGCAGGCAACATCATATAATGACGTCATGAGAGAAGCTTGAGAAGTTTGCTTGAGGGTTAAAGATTTATAATAATTATTTATTTAATTATTGCACATTAGAAGGTCATAACCATAGTACCATGTCTTGTATGTTTTTGTATGAGATGCATGAAATGTATGAGATGTATGTATGAGATGCATGAAGTGTGTTTTTATATGTGTATATGTCTTGTATGCTTTACATGTTGGTTGAATGTATGATAGCATGTATTTCATGTATGCCGAGAGATGCTTTGTATGTGATACAACGTCAGTGATATCATTTTTAATAAAAATCCCTCAAAATGAAATATTAAGTTTAAGAGTCTTCCAATGCATGACACTCATTAAGACTAATATCGAATGAGTGTAGGTCCGCCAAAACGGAGTGCATTAATTTTTCTATACTAATTAATAAGATGTGATGGGACAATTGTAATGTCCAAATGCTATCCATTGGGTCTAACTTAACTAAGCCAAATTCAATAGGATTGAAAGGCTTAGAAGCGTTGAGTTGGGCTTTAATTCATGAGATGAGTTAGAATAAGAGTTATTCACCCAGCTGATCCAAGAGTTACATGAGATGTAATTGGAAAGGAGTTACCTACCTAAATAACTAAGTTTTGGGAGATCAGCCAAAGTTGACTCAAAACAAGGTGAAATATGGATCTTGGTCTTACTAGAAAATCTTCCAACGGGATTTTTCGAGTCAATGATGAGGGTCATTGATTTGAGTAAAATGGTGGGAGCGTATTTAATAAAAGACCTTATTAAATATGTTTTTATCATGATATTTATATTTTGCATGTTTCTTTAATTAGAATTACCATGAAATAAAACACTATAATTAATTAATGCGATTGTCCTTAAGAAAGGCAAGATATCCAATTAAATTTCTGGATTGGTACAAGAATTTGAGGATTGTCCTCAAGTACGAGAAAGAGATGTATGTTCTTGAGCAAATCATTCCTGAGCAACCAGTTCTATGATCAAAAAGATGCTTACGAGAAGCATCAAGTCGATATCATGAGTGTAGCATTCCTCATGCTTGCAATCATGAAAGCGTATGATATGATCATGCACCTCATGATGATCTATTGAGAGCAGGCAATGCATAAGAACCACAAGTATTCCCGACCCTTTTTTAGTTACGAACCGCCAGAAGGAAATCCATACAGTTATCACATGCTTCATACTATTGAGTACATTGAGACCCGGTAAATTGGGTTTTCTTTATGCCAAATGTTGGCTAGTGAAATGATCTTGCAATTGTTGCCGGATAGTTATAGTCAATTTGTTATGAACAATTCTAACACACCTCTACTAGAGAGTGCAAAGGAAGTTGAAAACTACCGAGAAGAGTCTCTACAGTAGAAAAGGGTAGACTATTGTGACAGTCTTGAAAGGGAAAACCTTAAGTCTGCTAAACAAGGAGAAGAACAAGGGCAAGAACAAGTTCAAGCCCAGTACTTCTGTCTTGAAGCTAATAGGTGGGGCTGCAAAGGAAGGCAGTTGATTTCATTACGATTTGACTAGACATTTGAAAACTGCTAGAGATCCAAAAAAGTATATGAAAGGAAAGAAAGTATGACTTCCTATTCGAACATTGTGTTGTAGAAGTCAACCTACTTCAAAATCATGGGTATTTGATACCGCATGTAGATCTCACATTAATGTGAAGGATCAAAGGGAGTAGGACGTTGACTAAAGGCGAAGTCAACCTGTGAATAGGAAATGGAGCAAAAGTTGCTGCATTAACTATGGAAGTTTTGACTTTGCCTTCAGGGCTTGTTTTGGAACTAAATAAGTGTTATTATGTTCCAGCTATTGGTAGAAACATCAGTTACATGATATTTTCTATGTTAGCTAGTTTTTGGATAATGGACATTGTGTCCTTAATCCTCATATGCCCATCTATAATATAAATGCGAAAACCTTTGGCATTGTCGTTTAGGCCATATAGGTGAGAAACACATCTCCAAGCTCCATAAGGATGGACTCTTGGACTCATTCGATTATGAATCATTTGATGTATGCAAATCTTGCTTATTGGGGAAGCTAACTAAGGCCCCATTCACCGGGCAAGGTGAAAGGGTCAGTGATCTTTTGGGCTTGATACATAGCGATGTATATGTTGGGTCAAAACAACCATCACACAAGAGGGGGGTGAATTGGGTGATAATAGAAATTTAAAACTTTTACTAAACATCAAAACATAAATTAGAGTTTTCCAAATAAAGAGAGTGTAGATGGATAAAAGAAGATAATTTAAAAACCATCTAACAAAACTAATAACTTATTTTTTACCAGATTGGAAATAAGGAAGTTAAAGTATTTCACTTGTCTAATGGGGAATGACTTGTCTGATCATCTCAGATTAAACGTCAACTAGTTAGACAAAATCTAGAGGATAAAACATTTGAAAACGATTTAGAACATAAAGCTTAAAATCAGTTCGAACGCTTTGTTGAAATAAATAAAACAACAAAGATAAAGAGATAAGGGTGGAGAGAAAATAGACAACAAGATTTATCCTGGTTCACTCATAAAAACTATGAGCTACATCCAGTCCCCAGCAGCAGCTGAGTTTTCTCCACTATCACATCAGATAATTACAACGAGTAGTCTTTGCACACCTAGCCTCTCCAAGCTCATTGAGTACTAGCCTCTCCAAGCTCATTGAGTATTATTCTTAACCAGCCTCTCCAGGCTGTTGTAAGTATTATTTGCACACCTAGCCTCTCCAGGCTCAATGAGTATTATTCTTTATCAACCTCTCCAGGCTGTTGCAAGTATTATTTGCACCTAGCCTCTCCAGGCTCACTAGATTTTGATGAAGGTTACATAGAGAAAATCTCACAACACTCATAGAGTGACTTTACAATGAAGTACAGAGATGGGGTCTTCCTACACTCACAAGAGTGATTATATTTTTACGTACTTCAAAACTGAAAAAGAAATCTCTCACAACACTCACTTGAGTGAATATAGAATGTTTACATTGAGATGGATTTCTATTGAGATGAGATAGTGATGCTCTCATTTTTTTCATCATTTGTAGTAACAGTAGCAGCACCAGCAACTCTCTCTATTCTTCTTCAGCTTTGGTCTTCCATAAATAGGCTCACCCAAATATACCCATTGGAGTTTATAGCCGTTGCTCAACTTTGTTATATGCTGACCACACTTTAGATAAAGTGGTCTTGCTTTCACAACTTTTGTCCTTTTGCAGCAGTGAGACATTTTTTTTCTTCTCTTTTCTTCCAAAACACAGTTGTATATGCCTTTCTGATAAAGTTGTTCTGACCAGCTACGTACAGTACCTTTTTAACTTTTGTACTTTTGTGATAATATAATATTATACATCAATACAGCTTTTGTAGAAGAAAAATTCCAATACGTGGCAGCTGTCTTTCATATATTCAATTGTTGATACCTCCTACTTTCTCAAATATATATTTAACTAATTCAGCTTTGTCTTCTACTGAGAAGACACTTGATCAGCTTCATTAGACACTCTTTAGATGAGCTTGTGAGATGTTTGGCTAGTATTCATTAGATGCTTGCTCCTTTAGCTCCTAAACTCCGTCATCTTCGTATTGTGCAATTTCAACCTTTTAAACGATCGATTCAGGCTTCACTGTCTTCATGAAAGTTGTAGAAATGGATGTTATCTTTCTAATGGAACCAGTTTCATCCAATTTGGACATGTACAACTCAAGTTATGACCATCAAAAGCTTCAAAGGTCTTTCTGTCGGAATAGTATCATGTCACCATATTACGAATGCAATATGACACCGATATAGATCGAATTTGGTCTCTACATATTCATTAAAGTTGTATATATGTTTCTTAGCTTTCCAATGACATAAATATCGATTCATTTGGATACCTACAACTCCAGATATTGTCAGCATACGCTTGTATGTTCTGGCTGTCACGAACAGTGTCACATTTCCAACTTGAAGATGATATTTCACTTAGATGGAAATTGATTCTTGTCTCGACTTATTCATGAAAGTTGTCGATATTTATCTTATCTTTCCAACGAGACCAATATCTCTTGATTTGGATGGGTGTAGCTCAAGATTGATGGGACAGACACTTGATTGTTGGTGGTAGACGCTTTGTCCAGATGCTTGACTCCAATCTTCCATCTTTGCTCATACACATCTGTTCTTTATAAGCAGTAGTCTGATATATGCTTGAATACTCTTTAGACACTTCATAAGATGCTTCTAGATAGACACTTCGAGATAGATTCTTGAATTGAGACTCTTCGGGATAAGACGCTTCACTTGTCTTAATATCCTTCACTCGTCTTAAGACGCTTCTGGTCTTAAAACACTTCAGTAAACAGGTTCATAAACATGCGTAGGGAGATAGAACACCTTTCCTGTTATCACTAGATAGGTGACATTAGACGAGTGAAGCATGTTGACTACGAATCTAGGCAAGTATACCTAGTCATACAAGTAATACGGTGGTGAGACCGTTTATCGTTCCCACGAGGATCGGTTGCCAATTACCAATTCACAAGTTTGGCAACTATCTAGACTAAAATATGAATCAAGAGAAATCAAAACAGAAAAATAAAAGCAATAAAATGTTTTTTGTCTTTTTGGGAACTTTTAACAAACACTTGGAGTGCAGAAAGAGGTGTTGGGATTAAATTTCACCAAACCTTAGCCTCATGCAATACCAAGACTAGATACCTCCCATTCATGCTTCAAATATTAAAATCAACCCACGATATTACTCAAGCCCTGATTCCTCAGATGGCAAGAGCCTAAATCCACTAATAGACCCTAATTCCTTAGGTGGCCTAGATTAATGACTTTGCATTACGATTAAGGATTACGCGATTACTAATAAACCAAACTCCATTCCTAGATGCAAGGTTTACTAGGTGATTAATTCCAGATCAAGAATTGATAAGAACATCCCCATTGCAAATCAAATCTTAAAATCAGTTTATGGGTGATCAAACCACAAAAGGCATTAAGCGTAGGAATTAAACACTAATACGAAGGCATGAACACAGATTAATCAATCATGGCAAATACATAATATTCAGTTTGGTTACATCTAATCCCAACAGCAGGGATTTAGCTACTCATAGAGAAAGCCAAAACTAAAACAGTAGGGACAAAGGAAAGAAGAAGGGAAAGAAGAAACTCCATTGGAAGCTTTTCCCCAGCCATCGGCCTCCTTTGATTCTAGGGTTCCAGTCCTTCCTCAGCCGCAGCCTCCAAGGTCTTGATAAAAGTCCCTGTTTTTCTGTGTGTTTCTGGTCTCCACTAGGGTTCCCAGCCTCCAGATCTCACTTTTTTCTGTCTGCTGCGCTCTTTATTTATAGAGTGGCCGCGCGTCACGGCCGTGATGGCCGACACGGCCAGGCTGTGACGCGTTCTGGAATGGGTGCGCTTTCAATTTTGGAGCATCACGGCCGTGATGCTCATCACGGCTAGGCCGTGATCAGTTCTGCCTGGCCTGTCACGGCCGTGATAGGCATCACGGCTAGGCCGTGACAGCTTCTGACTTTTGCCTTCAATCTTCCCAGTTTTCTTGATCATGGCCGTGATGGTCATCACGGCCAGGCCGTGATAGGCTCTGCTTGGCTCATTTTCTTCACTTTTCAAGCTCTATTTCATCCAAGCTCCATCATGGCTGATTCTGAGCATTTTTCCTTAAATTCCTGCAAAACAACACCAAGAAACCGCCTTACCCGTTCCAAGGGAAAAACTAACAAAAATCAAAGTAAATATGCCTAACCTATATGAAAATGCATGCAAAAGTATGCATGAATTATGATGTAAAATCACACTATCAAAGTACTTTTCACTTGTCTGCACACATCACTGGACAGGTGATACACTTTTGACTTGTCTGCACATATCACTAGACAGGTGATATTAGACGAGTGAAGCACTTTTCACTTGTCTGCACACTTGAGCACACAATTAGCAATGTTCACACATTTGTAAATTATTTATGCAATATATTTAGGAACTTAACTTATTTCTTTGATTTGTCATCACTCAAAATCACATAAACAATTATTCACAACACATATAGCAGTATGTGGCTCCTAAACAAGTATGCTAGAGGTGGTTTTCATTACTTCATCACATTTACTGATGACTTCAGTAGACATGGATTTGTGTATAACACAAGTCATAAACTTTTAAAAAGTTCAAAGAGTTCAAAAATGAAGTAGAGAACCAACTTGGCAAAAGTATTAAGGTCATACGATCAGATCGTGGTGATGAATACTTAAGCCAGGAGTTTGATGACTATCCGAGAGAGTGTGGGATAGTGTCCCAACTCACTCCTCCTCGAACACCACAATGGAGTAGCGTGTCCGAAATGAGGAATCGCACCTTGTTAGACATGGTACGATCCATTATTAGTCATTTAGATCTGTCTGACTCTTTCTGGGATTTTGCTCTACTTACAGCTGCATTCACGCTTAATTGTGTTCCATTTAAGGCGATTGAAAAGAGTCCATATGAGATATGGATGGGCTGAAGGCCCAGTTTGTCATTTATGAGGATTTGGGGATGTCAGGTTTATGTGAAACGTCTCATGACGATAAAGTTGGGCCCAAATTTGATAAGTGTATATTTGTGGGATATCCTAAGGAAACCAAATGATATTTTTTCTACAACCCCTTCGAGGACAAAGTGTTTGTTGCTAGGACTGGAGTATTCCTTGAGAAGGAATACATCTCCAAAGGAAATAGTGAGAGAAAAGTAGAAGTTGGAGAAATACAAGTACCACAAAATGCTAAACCGCCTGTAATGGAACAAGAACCGAATCCACAAGATGTTTTGGTTGAACCACCGGTTCAAGTAACACAAGGCTTGCGTAGGTCTAACAGGCCATGTCACCAACCTGAGAGATATGGACTTCTCATGACGTAGGAAGGTGACGTGCTGCTCATGGATCAAGATAAGCCTGTAACCTACCAAGAGCACGTAATTGGCCCATAATCTAGAAGTGTCTTGAGGCCATAGGATCCGAGATGGAATCCATGTACAAAACCAGGTATGGACCTTGGTTGAGCCACCCGAAGGGGTAAAACCCATAGGGTGCAAATGGGTCTTCAAGAATAAGACTGACATGGATGGTAAAGTGGGTACCTTTAAGACACGACTGGTTGGGAAAGGCTTCAAGCAAATTCATGGTGTAGACCATGATGATACTTTCTCCCCAATAGTGATGCTTAAATCTATTCGGATTCTGCTTGCTATTGCTGCATACTATGACAATGAAATCTGGAAGATGGATGTCAAGACTGCATTCCTTAACGGGAATCTTCTCGAGGATGTGTAGATGATACAACCCGAGGGATGGTGGAAATATATGTAAGTTGCAGATACCCATATATAGATTAAAGTAAGCTTCAACAAAATGGAATCTTCGTTTTGATGAAGCTGTGAGACAGTTTGAATTCATTAAGAATGAAGATAAGCCTTGTGTTTAAAAGAAGGTTAGCGGGAGTGAGATTGTCTTTCTTGTATTGTATGTGGATGACATATTGCTTATCGGAAATGATAATGCTACAAAATGTGAAAACATGGTTAGGGAATTGTTTCTTGATGAAGGACTTGGGCGAGGATTCCTATGTGTTAGGAATCAAGATCTATAGAGATAGATCACTGAAGTTGTTGGGCTTTAGTCAGTGTACATTATGTACTACACCAGTTATCTTGTATGCTTTGAGCATGACAAGAAGGTACCGATTGATATCAGTGAAGATCAGTGAACTATAATCAAGAACATCCTTAAGTAACTGAGAAGAACTGAGGACATATTCTTGACAAATAAAGGTGAGGAAGAAGTCGTTGTAAGGTGTTACATCGACACATTTTCCAAACCAATAAAGGTTATTCCATATCGTAGTCTGGATTTGTGTTTTATCTTAATGGTGGCACTGTATGCTTGGAAAAAGTTCCAAGCACGAGACAGTTATAGATTTCATTACAGAGGCCAAGTATATAGTTGCCTTAAATGTAGATTTAAAGGTTGTTTGGATCAACAAGTTCATTTATGAACTAGGAATGATTCCTAACTTTGCGAACTCCATTGATCGCGTTGCGATAATGATGGAGTAATCACATAAGTTAAGGAAACATTATCTTACCAGCGATCCGAACATATACTTAGGTGATTCCATCTCATTTGATATGTGCTCGATAGAGGAGAGATGTGAAGATGTGTAGAATGACAACACTAAATAATCCGCTAATAGAATCTCTTGCTCAATGGCAGGATGACACTTATACTAGATCGATGGGTGTTAGATTGATGCCTAATTGGCTCTAGTGCTAGTGGGAGATTGTTGGTGTAAGCCCTAGAGGTCAATCTATTTTTAATAGATCATTATTTGTATCATGAATTTAATCATATATTTGATATATGAATAAGTCATTAATTTATTATGTTATTAGTTTATAGCATAATAAAGTCCTTAGAATAGGCAGTTCATTCAATGAGATATTAAGTACGTGACTTAATCGTGAGACCTCATTGAATAATAGAACGCTATTCTTAAATATCCGTAGTCGAGTATTATTGTTAATTAGGACGACAATTATACATAGAGACTATTGTGTGAGTAGACTAATGACCACATCTCACGGGTCATGGATATGTGATATCAAGTCGGCACACGAGTATAAATATCAGGAGTAATATTTATACCGGATGACCAACTATGAGAATACTTCATAATAGTTATGTATGTGTCATAAGTATTCTCGTGGCGACCATTGTCAAGTAGTCCTTCGACTTGAAGTCACTATGATTCCTACATGAGGAGTTGTAGGCTTTAATGCTATCAAACGTCACACGTAACAGGGTGATCATAAAGGTAGTTATTGGGCCTGTAAGAAATCATGTTGAGGAGTGTGAGTGATGTAGACATGATTCGTCCCTCCTACATAACATGGGTGATGTCTTGGGCCCCTCGATAGAGTGAGACGTGAAATATGCGTGGCCACGCGGAAGTGGGCCAATATGTGATATTTGGCCCATTTGTGATTACACGTCTACTTGAGGATCGATGAATAAATAATTGAACATAACAAGGATGACACTCATATGCCTTATGTTCAATTAAGACATATGGATGAAGGGACATTTACTACACGGTAAATTTTGGTCGCGGTAAGGCTAAAATCGGGTCACTGATACTCTCGCTAATTGGGTAGTAATGATGCATTGCTAGATGCCACTCATTATTTATAATATTTAATATTATTTCCAACTTAGTGGGAGCCTGTAGGGTCACACGCATAGAGCAAATACAGAGAAGTTATATTAGTTAAATATGATTTAATTAATATAAGGACAATCGTGCTTGTAGTGTACAAAATCCAATAATGTAAGCAGTTAGGTTAAAGGGAACTGTCAACTTATAAATAGAAGTGCTCTCCCCTCTAACCTAGTTCTCGCTAACTGTGTCTCCCCGTAGCCGTCAGCTAGCACAAGACGCATAGCTCTGACACCCATTTGCTCGCGTGGACTGAGTAGAGGTGCTTCTCCTTCGTGGCACTGGTGATCGAAAAGTAAAGCTCTTCAAGAGGTAAACACTATTTGCCATTTGTGATTCATGTTTGTAATGCGCGATCCATGGGGATGGTTCTCTTCCGCCTTGAGATTTGATTTTAGAAGATGATAATCTCATGAAAACCCAACATCAACATGTCATATTTGAACTTGACTCTCAACCTGTTGTTTCTAGCTTAAAGTCGCCAAAGGAGGATGTATCCAAATTTGGGTCTGTAGTCCAAGAGTGTACCAACATTTTATCTTTAAATTCAAACTTTGTTGTGAGTTTTGTTAGGAGATAAGCGAATGTAGCTGCTCACTCTATAGCTAGAGTGGCTACTTCATGGGCTAGTCCCCATTTCTTTGAGCATGTTCCAACGTGTATTTCGGACATCATTTTAAATGAAATGCCATGAGATTGCTATTGTCAAAAAAAAAAAAAAAGATGTTAAAGATTTATAAAGTTGTTACATATTATCATATTGTAATCTTATTTTATTGTAATGCTTAGAAAAACCTATTATATATTTTCTTGAGTATTAATTTGAAAATGAATTGAGATGACTATAGAGGATTATTTTGACTACCACGTTATGAGTATTTATTGAGAAAATGATGACTGACACTCTTAAGTGATAAGATCGCTAGCGTATGAACGGATAAGTTAAGGCTTGTGTGGATATTGATCTTTGGATTATTTGTTTATGAAATTGTTTCTATGATATTGGAATTTAATTTGGATATCTCTATGCTTGGACCTAGAATGAATTAACTATAGTATTGATGAATGTTAAATGTGAAATATATTGACTATGAGAATATTAAATATGCTCATGTGATGATGATTTATATATGTCGTTGAAACTTATGGATGATACTTGGTGGAATGGATTGCCAAAGGATGATTATGAATCATTGGGTAGCCCAACCAGTAAGCGGGAGGATCCAATATATAAATAACACTTCCGGGGAGAGGGACCTCGTCAGTCACTCGGGCGTTGAGGAGGGATGTTGATGTTGGCCGGAGGGTTCGGTATCTCCGAGGTACAAAACTAAAACCGTCGAGACGGGGACCTTAAGTGAATAACCACAAGTGGAACCAAAGAATCGATGTATATGATATGTATCCCCTTATGAGTGGGACATGAGTTATGAGAAAAGAAAGTAGTGCAAGTCATTCCATAAGTTAAGGGACAAGATGGCCATATTGTTACTTTATGAGATCATTTGCAAATGTAAAGACGTTTGTGATGTGTAGATGGAACATGATTATCTAATTGTTTGATCTAGTGCTTACCTTAGTGTGTGACTTTATTTCACCATTGACTTTATGTGATTGCATGCGTTTGGATGAAACTCCCTCACAAGTCAGTAGACTCACATCACGTTTAACATTTCAGCTGTAGGTATTTGCGAAGCCACCAAAAGCTTTGGATGTCATGTGGAAAGCTTGAGGGGTCGTTGTACCCTTAGTCTTTTTTTAATTATTTATTTAAGAAGGAATTTGTAAGTCTTTGAGTTGTTAGTCACTCTGATGTATTATTTTCCTTATGTAAGTAATGAATGTAACATTTTACTTTTGATGTTTTGTGATGAATTTGTGTATGCTTGTGATTCTGCAAAGGGGAAAGATGAGGCTTTCCCTTTCGACCAATCATGACTACGAAATTCGGGTAATGGCAGTTAGACAATCGAAAATATATTTTGATTTAAAAAAATATATACAATATTGACTACCAATAAATGATACATCATGCTCTCAAAGCAAAAACTTATTTTGTAGTGGTCATTACGAGAATAGAGTAGAATAACCTACATGATGAGAATCGTTAATTTTATTTATACCGTGCAATATTTATGATATTGGTTAGAGGTAGAGACAAATCGGGTTGGGGAGAAAATTGGGCTGAAACATATTAAAGTTAGTTGGGTTGGGTCGAGTTTTGGGGAAATTTTCGTAACCCGAAATGTACCAACCATATTATATTCGGGTTGGGTCAGGTCGGGTCCACTAATTAAAAAATTAAATTTAAACATAAAAAACCCAACAGTGTTGCCTAATCCTTTTCCCCATCTCTTATGGTATGTTTGGTTGGGAGAAGAAATTGAGAAGAGAGAAAGATGTGAGAAAGAGTAAGAGAAGAGAGAAAGAGATAAGAAAAAAAAGTTGATTTAGTATATTGTTTGGTATAAGAGAAAGTGAGAAGAAATAGATGAGAGAGAAATGCATTTTTCTTTATCTCTTTGTTTGGTTGAAGAGAAAGGGAGAAGAGAAAAATGTTATTATTTTTTATAGGACATAAATACACTTGTACTAAAAACCAATATATAATTATTGATTAATCTAATTAATTTAATTTAATAGTTTAATATAATTAAATTATTACTTTTAATTAATTAAAATATTAATCTGTTGTAATTCAATTAATTGATTAATTTAATTTAATTTGCTTAATTTAATATTTGTTTTAATTCAATTGATTAATAATTTTATTGAATTAACTACATTTTTATTTTAATTAATTAATTAAAGTTTTTAAGTAAAGTCATACGTCGAGATTATATATTAGAACAATTTTTTTATTCATAACTAAAACATCAAAGAAGTAATTTATGTTTTTAAAACAAATAATTTATGTTTTTAAATGAGCAAAGTCATGTGCCAGGGACAAGGATAATCAAATTTTGAAACCCAAAATTGTCATCTCCCACTTTCTCACTTTGTTTCTGTGCTATTTCTCCGCATGAGTGAAGAGAAATTAAAACTTCGTGGGACCCACCACATTTTTGTTTCTCTTCTCTCCTTCTCTCCTTACCAAACAGGAGAGATTCCTCATTTCTCTTCTCTTTCTCTCTTCTCTAACTCTCTCTCAGCTAATTCCCTTGCACCCAAACATAGCATTAGTTTCGCTGGTCACAGACACATTCGCTACTGCCCCTCTCAGCCTCTCTCTATCTTTGCCTCTTAAATCTTCTTCCTCCTCCTTGTGCAGTCATGCTTTTTGTCTGCCTCCAGCCTCTAAAATCTAAATCTTTCTTCTTCCTCTTCCTCGTGCTAGGGGTCGTGCATGTGCGACATGGAGGCTGGTTGGAGACGAAGGGCCACCAACGATTGGTTGGAGATGAAGCGTCACCGCCGACTGGTTGGAGATGAGGGCCTTCACCTTGCATCGTCTCTGCCTCCTCTTATATATTCCCTTCCCACTCACCAATCACATCTCCAGCTCTCTGCCTCTTATTCACAACGTTCTCTAGCTTAATCGGGCCGGGTTTGGATTGTCCGAGTTCCAACTTCTTCAACCCGATACCTAAACCAATCACCTCAGGTTGACTATCATAAAAACCTAGCAGACCTGACCACCCGAACCAACCCGGGTTTTCCGATTTGGCTCGATTCGGGTTCGTCGGGTTCACGGGTCGACCCTGACTCGTGCACACCCTTAATCTTGATATAGATAAATAAATTGAATGATTATTTCATTTATGTGTTTATAAATATGCTCAGAAATAGCCAACTATTAGCAAGAGAAAATAAATAAATAATAAATAAATGAGAAACAACAAATTTAAAAGATAAATAAATGAAAAACTAAAAATAAACTAAATAATAAAATCAAAATTATAATTATAATATATTCTAATATATATATTAATATATAATTTAAAGTATAAAGTTGAGGAGTATAATGAATCCTTGAAGACTTGAAGTTAATTTTAGTTATTTATTCTTGTTAATATTATGATTTTACCTCATTTTAATAATAAATCCCATATTGTTACAAAAGTAAAAAAAAAAAAATCCCATATTATTTGTGTGATATAATATGTCTTCTTATGTACTTTCATTCTTTATTAATTTAATAATAATAAACGAAAAATAGTAACACGTTTTTTTTTATGAAAATAAGTTTCCGTTACATCCCGATGGCTCATAAGGATTAGGACAAATCTCACGATTCAAAAAATACTTACAAATATATTTTTGGATTATCCATCATATGGATAAATGGATAATGAGATTAGAACTTACAACCTCGTGGATTATGAACCATATTCTTACCAACTGATCAACTTTCTTTCGCAGTAAGACACATTTAAATAATCCGTTTTCAATCTCACTTTTCAGAAGCAGAAGCTGTGTAACTAATGGATCCTCAAACTCCGGCCAGCGGCACCACCGTTCGAAGCGCCGCTGAACCCTCATAACCTCCACAACTACCACAACAACAGCCATCATCTTCTCTCTCTCCACCTTCATCATCAAACCCTTCAAAGGCTTAGACAGTTAGGCCTCACGACTCAGAGAACATTTATATATAGATGTATTTATGAAGTATTCACCAAAAATATCCTTATATCGATAGGCTTGTATTATGAATCATATCTTAACAACCTGACGAAATTTCTTTGGCAGTAACACACGTTTAAATCCGTTTTCAATCTCACTTCTCAAAAGCAGAAGCCGTGTAACTAATGGATCCTCAAACTCCGGCCAGTGGCACCACCGGTCGAAACGCCGCTGAACCCTCACAACCTCCACAACCACCACCACAACAACAGCCATCATCTTCTCTCCCTCCACCTTCATCATCAACCCCTCCAAACCCAAATCCAAACCCTAACCGTAACCCTAATCCCATTCAAACCCAAACCCAAACTTCAATTTCCAGACCCCTAACACCAACACCAACCCCTCCCCAACCTCGCCCTCCTACCTCATTCAACCGAACCCTTCCTCCGCCGCCGCAGCAGCAGTCTCATTTCCCGTCTTCTTTCCCGTCAACCACCTCATCGATTTCCAGCGCCGCCGCCGCGCCGAGGGGCAGCATGGCGATCGGTGTCCCCGCGCACCACCAGAGCCCATCCCCTCCGTTTTCTTCCTCATTCGGTCATCATTTCGGTGCCTTGAATCGAACCGGAGTCAATGTCACAGAATCATCTACCTCCAATTCCAACGCTTCTCAGGTTAACACTTTTCTCTTTTCGTTTCTCTCAAATTGTTTTTTAACGTTTTGATGATGGTTGAATTGAAAATTGAAGGTTTGTGAATGAATGTGTCACTGATTTAGGTAAAAGCATCACCAATGCAAGGGATGGGAATGTTAGGATCTACGGGTTCGAGTTCTCAATTGCGGCCAGGTGGGATACCCTCACATCAACAGAGACCGGTTCAATCATCTCTAAGACCGCCATTACCTTCACAAAATAATCAGTCTATTGGTTCACAAGTTAGTATTTGTATTTGGGTTTTCTTTGTTACTCTCTGTGTACTTTAGCTCTAAAAGTAAATGTTATGAGTATGCTTGTGTGCCTTTCGTTTCTGGATTTTTTACTAGTTTCTGCTTGGCCTTGTCAGAGGGTTAGTGTTAATGGATTTCACTTGTAGTGGGATATGTTTGAAATTATTAAATTAGTGTTTTGAATTATACTCTCATGCGTTCTGCTATAAAATCAAAATTTATCTTGTTGAAAAGAATGAATACTAATAGTATATCAATTCTTGTATGGAACCTTTGATGGAGGGGCATGGAGGGAAAGGAAAGGGAGGGTTAATTTTTAATCTTTAAATTGTGAGTTATAGAATGTTAATAATTAAAAATTGGATTAGTGATGATTAGAAGGTTTTGTGATAATCTATCAAATTATTCCGCTTATTTGAAAATATTGCAAACAAAGGACAATGTTTACTGAAAATGAAAGATTCTGATACGTGCCAAAACCACACAACCAGAAATAGAAGAATAATTGAATGAAAGGGAAGAACTGATGTATGTATTATTTGACTAAAAGAGAAAATTACAGTGGAATGAAGATTCCTACTGCCACAGAACTAGGCTCCTATAGAGAGTTATTGCTCTCCATCCATAACAAACTCCATAATTTCCAAAGATACCTCACTCACACCCACACAGGCTAATTATAACCGAATCAGTTTGTTACCCCCCATTCCTCTCTTTCTCTCTCTGCCAGCACAACCTATTTTCCTGATTCTCTCTTGTTTCTCCTAGTATAATCTTTCCACACTTTGGGCCCATGTGACTCTTGGCCTAGGAGATGCACATTTGAACCCATAAACTTATCTTGGGCTCTATCAGATTCCTCCCCCCTTTCCTTTATGTTCAAACTCCTTCATTGAAACATACTCAAGGAAATTTATCGCATTCGATATAGCAGTGTTTTGTTCTGCATGGGGAGGAGAATTCTCTCAAGTTCAGGGTTAGTGAAGAAGTAAACGAGTTAAATTTTATATATGTGTTGTATTGTTGCTATTTGTAAGTACGTAAATATAGGGAGCATTTGATATTTTCGATTGTTACATGTATTTAATAGGTTTTCAAGGTTTTCTCACTTTATATGTGATATGATGCCTTGATCGTGCTTTGTATGAAAGCAAACAGTTTTTTGGGGGAGGGGGGAAGTATGTGGTTTCCTAATTTTTTACAATTTTTTCAGAGCTTCCAAGGGCATGGACTTATGAGAACCTCGTCAGTGGGATCGCCTGCTGCTTCACCATCTCCAAGTGCGTCACAAAGTATGCAGTCACTTAACCAGCCATGGCTGTCATCTGGGCCACAAGGGAAGCCTCCTTTGCCATCCCCATCTTTTAGGCAGCAATTGAACCCACAATCCTTGCAGCAAAGATCGCATATTTCTCAGCAGCAGCAGGCCACGCCAGCAGCACCACAGCAGCAGCAACCTTTGCCATCTAATCAACCACAGGAGCATTTCGGGCAACAAGTTCCGTCGTCAAGGGCAGCTATACATGTACCTCACCAGCAGCAGGTTACGAGGATCCAGGGGTCAGGGAATCAGAAACCTTCATCTCTTGTGGCAGCACAATCTAGTGCAGTTCAAACAGGGATTCAAAGTAGATTATCAAATGCAGATACTGAGGAATCTTGTAATAGTATTCTTAGTAAAAGAAGTATCCATGAGCTAGTCAATCAGGTAAGACACCCTACTTCCTTGTGATCTATAGTAGTTCTCTTACCATCTTATTTACGTACACGTCTAGAATTCTCTAGATTTTGTAGTCCAAGTAGGAATGCTGAAGGCTCTCGTAGGAATTTCGTAATATTTTGCACAATGGCAGTAAGTTAATATAAAATATGTAGGGCTTGCATTAATAATTTTCCTTAGTTCCCATTCTAAGTGACCTTTTAAAATTCAAAAGGTTCTGTTCTGTAGTTTCTATGCTAAGCCCCATACATGGAATTTTCTGATACTCCCAAGTCCACATTAGACATGTAAGGGATTGGATGAAGGCTTATAAGCACTAAAAAGCTGATTACTGAGATAATTTGGGTTAGCTTTTAAGTCTTTTGGTTTGTCCTAGAAGTTGTATTTGGACCACTTGGGCTTGGAAGGGTATAAACGTATAACTGCTGCTTTAACTAGTAATTTTGGTTTTATGCAGATCCTATGGTATTCCTAGTAAAGGTTCTAAAAGTTTATTTTGTTATTAACTATGTTCTCTTTGTATAGTTTATTTTTTTTGGATAGGAGTTCTCTTTCTATTACTTATTTTCATTGTTTGACTCTTTCCACTTCGAAGGTCACGTTAGATCCCTTTTTTTCTTAGGTTATTTTGTGCTACTAGAGGTTACATGGTAATTTAATGTAATAATTATTATTGATTTTCTCGCACGGGTTTCTCAGTTTAGTCAAATATGTTGTCACATTTCTAAAATTTAGTGTAGAATGTAGATCATGTTAGTTTTTATCCACAATAATGTATTACATAGTGAATGTGATAATTTGATATGATTATTATGTTATAAACTTATACATGCTTTAGGGTAAATTGGGCTTCTGATTTTCATCTAGCAATTTGAACCTACTTGTAATAAAGAGTAGCGCTACTCTTACACACTTAACAAAATTACTCTCTTTATTATTGTTATTTTGCATTTTAAATCAATGCACAAATGTCAATAGTTACTTCTACTCTAATTATATTTAGTGTTGAGAAGAGTTTGAGAAAAGTGTACAACTGGAACTGAGTATCATTTTCCGGTGACAAATAACTTGGTGTAAATTTATGTGTTTATCTGTATGTTTGATGATCCTTTTGAACTGTGTGACCTAACCTATATAGGTGTGTGCTATGTATTGATTCTGCTTTGGTTAGTTTATTATAATGATAGATATTTACCCATTATGGAAAAGTTTTTTCCTTTTCTCCTTTAGTTTTTTATAGATATACACGTTCACGTTGTGGACAATGTACTAGGTGTATCAATCTGAAGTTACCAGAATTCTTTTATCAAATGTGAAAACAAGTTTATCCTATTCCTCATTTAAATGCTTTACTGTAACCTAAAAGACTTCGTTCTGCAAAAATATAGCTCTACTTTCATTTAGATATTATGGATGAGTATGGCATTTTTACATTTGATAATTTTACCATGAATCTGTGAGGTTGTCCTATATTTACATTTCTGCTTTATTGGCAGGTTGATCCTTCGGAGAAGTTGGATCCTGAAGTTGCAGACATTCTTGTGGACATCGCAGAAAACTTTCTTGAGTCTGTGAGTATTTTCGTTTAATTTTATTGTGTTCAATGGACTGCTTGGATTGCTCATATTTTTGTAACTTGATGAAATTTATTATATTTATCAATTATTTTGTTTTGAATTTTTTTATGTCGATTTTTCTCTAAAGGTGTTTCTTACTTTCTCATTTATTACTTGAACCTTGAGTTACTGTACTTGATGATTTCCAAGTATAGTTATTTTTTTACACCTCCCTGCAATATTATTTATGTGCTATGCCTTTTTTTACTAATGCTTTTTTTGTTTATCCTGTCTTAATTTGAATCTGTAGAGAAGCACGTATTGAGAGCTACTCTTCTACCATCATTCTGATTTTTGCAACATTCTTCTTCTGCTGCTTGTACATTGGTTTGGTTTATGTGATTTTAATTCTTTTGGTATATTTGATATCAGTAGTTGTTACTGCATACAGCAGTATATATAAATTTATAAGTGGTCATTAATTGGACGTCAATCTGTTTGTGTGTTTTATAACAGTTAGATAAAGTTTTGATGTATAAATCTCAATAACCGGGAATCATGGAATGATGGAATCAACCTTGTCTGAAAATTTGAATAAACTACAGTTTGTATTGGATTTTAAAGGCATATTTTTTTTTTGTTTTTTAAATAAAAAAGGCTTGTTTGTTATGAAGAGGATTTTTTATATTTAACGATTATAATTGCAAATTACTTTTTTTTGTGATGGTGGTTATTGATAATTTAAGCCCCAAAGTAATAGGTATAGACTTGTTTTATGATTTTTTTCTGAAATATTTTCTTTTGTGATGGGGGTTAATCTTTGTTTTTGATAAGCTGTGATGGGGGTTACTCTGTATAGAAATGAACTAAGCTCAATATTACTCTTGCTCTTTCTTCACATAATCCTCTCATGTCATTTTTTCTTGACACTCATTATATTATTTCAATAATGACCATTCTTTTCTTTATGCCTAAATAGATAACCAGATCTGGTTGCTCACTAGCCAAGCATCGGAAATCCACAACTTTGGAAGCAAAGGACATACTTTTACACCTCGGTTAGTTACCAGAAAAATTCTCCATTCTCAGATTTTAGTATCAGCACATTTCATGCTTAACTCTACATGTGCATCTTTATAGAGAAAAATTGGAGTATGACCCTTCCTGGATTTGGTGGTGATGAGATTAAAAGCTATAGAAGACAGGTAACAATCTTCAAACTGTTATATTTTTATGTTAAGTTTTTATTGATTAGTTTATATTCTTAACTTGTGCTTTTTGATGGTTTTGCAGCCCACAAGTGATATTCATAAGGAGCGTCTGGCAGCTGTAAGTTTTGGCCTCTCATCTTTTTCTTATACCGGTAGTTATATTGTATCCGTGAGGTGCTTGTGATACACATTTCTGCCAGGCTGCCAGCATGAAAATTGAAAACATGCCTGTTGATTTCGTGTGTTTTATTTTCTTAAGTACTGTTTGGTAAATATGTAGTTTTCTTATTCTTATTTTTATTATTATTGTGATGATGGTGATTATTATTTCATTTATTTGTTTATCTTGGTTTTATATTCTTGGCAGATAAAGAAATCAGTAGTAGCAACTGAGGCAGCGAATGCTAAGGGCTCTGCTGGCCAGGCATCTGGTAGTGCAAAGGGCAGTCAGGCGAAGACACCCTTGAATGTCGTTGGCTCTCCCAACTTTAAAAATTCATGAGATGTTTTCTACATGTATGCTTTATACTGCAATGGAGGAACCCCTTTAGTGAAGGTAATAGATTTTTAAAATCAAACAGGTATTCCTATTTGCAATTTTGCACTGCAAACGTAAATGGCATCCATATCCATTATTTGTCAGGCCACATGAATTGCAGATCTAGGAACCTTTAAAGGGGTTTCACTTAACAATAATGCGTTGCTTGAACTGATGCTTTTATCTATCTGATCATGATTCTTGAATGACAGTCACTGTGGCCTAAGTGTCACAGTGACTGTCACTTAGAGCTTTATCCAGTCCATCCATTTGCCACCCCTAAACAGCTTCGGTTAACTTCTGTCTAAGTGGAAGCCAAGCATGTTGAGTATGTTCCTGATGAAACATTTAAATCTGCATGTCATGCTCTCGAAATGTTGTAACTATAACACTAACAGTTACCATTTGCATATGCTAATTCTTCCGTTCAGATCCTCAAGTTGTAGTCTAATCCATTCCAACATAGAGGGTTGTTAGGACTTAGAAGGGCTGTATTCCTAGTTATTCAACTTCTCAGTATTTTTTAAAAATCTTTTTGTTCTTCTCATGTGCATACAAGTTGATTCTGCATTTCGTGTGGAACTTGATTTGCTAAATATTTTCCCTATCTCTATTGTTCTTAGGACTATCTGGGTTTTTTTCAGGCTATGTTTACGAGCATCGATGTAGCAGAACATGAACATTGAACTGAATTTTGAAGCATTGCAGAAAACCAGACAAGGGGATCAGGATTCTAACATGGTGCTGTCACTGGCTTCAGCTGTGTCGAAAAAAAGAAAGACGGAATAGGGTAGGCTGTTTCATATTGACTTTCTAATTTAGACCGAAACAGTGAACTCAAGTATACTCTCAGTCTCGCACAATATAATGCCGATTTAGGGAGAAAATTGTTTCATTACCTGCACTTTAGAAAGCTAAGAATGTATTAATTATTTTTTTTCTTTCTAATTTTACTCTTGGCTCTTGACATTTCCACAAAATGAAATGAGAGCATTAATGGAGTGACAGAATTTAGTCAAATATAGTTATATTTCCCTAAAAACAGTATTTTGATAGATTTCGCAAATTGTATAAAAATCTTGAATGAAAAATATTATAGGCTTATTGAATTTTTTTAGTCCCTACTAATAATATAGGTACTTTTGATTTTGGTCTCTTCTTTTTTTCCCTATTAGGAATTGGTGTTTTAAATTTCTAAAATTTTGGTACTAGTCCTTGTTAGGATGAATCATTAAGTGTTGATGTGGTTAATGGTTTGTCATGTGAGTACTCTCGTATGACATTATTATATTGTCACATTAGCACTGTAAAATAGGTAATTTTGGTTTTTCTTCCTATATTTTTCTTAGGACTTTGTCCCTACTAGTTCAAAACATTGAAATTGGTTCTTGTTGTTAGTTATTTCGTTGGATTATGAATATATATATATATATATATATATATATATATGTGTGTGTGTGTGTGTGTGTGTGTGTGTGTGTTTTATAAATAATTTATACTATTATTGGTATAAGTATTAAAATATTTCATTTTTATTATAATATTAAAATACTTCACGGAGTGGCTGGCTCCCTTCCGTATGGTACATGCACTAGTTTTGATCCTTGGTGGCTGCTATCAAAAAGCGAGATAAAAAATTGATTACGAGAATATTATATAGCATACAAAAATTAATGGTTTAATTATTTAGTTGGTTGTTGAACAATTTGGTAATTTTTAAATAGGTCTGTAAATTTAAAAAACTTTTAATTGGGTCCTTAAACTTATAATAATTTTTTAAATTGGGTACTTGAACTTATTAAAAAAAAACAATTGGGACCTTGAGGTAAGGTTTTGTGAAATGATAGTTAAGCTTGTTGATGTAAAATCTGTAATTTTTTTTTTCCTAAATTAGTATTTAAGGTTACAGGAAACCAAAATGAAGAGCTGTCAATTCGAGTCGATCCAGTCCATTTGGACCAGCCCATAGCGGGCCACTATATTTTTGGGCAGATCAGGCTGGGCTAACTTAAGTGTGGGCCACTAATTTACTATCCCAACCCAGCCCAATGAGGACTGCGGCCCAAACGGACTGGCCCACGGGTCATTACGTTTCAATAAAGAAAAATTATATTTTTTTAAAAATTAATAACATTATAAAATTCAGTAAGTTATAAATTTAAAATTATTTTTGTTAAAAAAAATATTTCCTATTATTTAATAATGAGAGATAAACTTAAAACACATATTATATATTAATATAAATATTAATGTGTTAAGTTACGTAATTAACGACGAGCAATAGAGCTTGCAACACAAATAAAAAAGTGTAAGCTGAGTGTTAAGTTACGCGTTTTCATCCAACATGCCTAGGAGGGAGATTTTATTATTTGTTTAGTATCAAGATAAAACTCCCCGAGAAATTTATGTTAGACGATACAGTATCTTTTATTCTTTTAGAGAGTAGGACAACATCTTTTTTAAAGCGTTAACTACTTAATTTTTTTTGACAAATTTAACTAGTAAAAATATATTATTCAAAACACATGGAGGTGGAATTACTATCTTATAAACAATATGTATTGTTTTTCAAAATGGTGAGAAATGTGCAATGTAAAAATGTAATGCTTCAATTCAATTTATATCTTTTTAATTTCAAAGTTCGGGTCAGCGGGCAAGCCCAGCCCATCACGGGGCAGCCTACATTAGGCCAATGAATTTTCGGGCCAAGCTGGGTTTGGCCAAAATAATTCCGGGCATGCATTTTATCAACCCAGCCCATACTCAATGTCGGGCTATTCGGGCTAGCCTATCGGGCCCGGCTCATTTTGACAGTTCTACCAAAATGCTGAACTATAATATCAAAATGTGACCTGCGGCTGCTTCTTCCCCATTTGAACTAACAACTCGTTTGTTCCCCAATTTTTGTTTCACGATTACATACCCCTCTCCCGAATAGTGAATGAGGGTGGAGTGTTATCCGGATAATGACATGACAAATGGTTGATGAGTGTCTAACTTGAATGGAATCAATAATATTTTATCCAATTTAACAGGTCTCTAACAAATTTTCTACTTTAAAGATCTAACTGAAAATTTTATGCACGTTCAGGGATCCAATTAGAAACTCTTTTAATTCAAGGACCTACTTGAAAATTCCCAAATAGTTTGAGGACTAACTAAATAATTAAATCAAAATTAAACATCAAATTAATATCAAAATAAAACGGTATTTTTATAACACTTCTACTTATCTTTTCTAGAAAAAGTTTGTTTCATACTTATCTTTACCTTTTGTGTTAAGCATTATTCATCTCACGGTTCTTTTCTCTCCATTATTACAGTTTTAGGATGTACAGAGGATATTTGGAGTCTACTCAATGTTGTCGCGTTATCATGTTTATACCCATAAAACTATAGAAATGGAGAGAATCTCATCCCTTGGCCCTACCCCAAAAAAAATTATTATAAATTTTACCAAATAAGTGACTGAAATCAGATCATACACTGACTGTTTAATTTAATAATAGCTGTTGTGTGGATAAAAAATTCCCTGTCAAAGTCATTGCTTCCTTGTTATAATTTCAAGTTTTCAAAGTGGCTTGTCAAATTCTCGTAATAACGAATTTAAATATTTAAAAATATTACACATGATAATGTGTGATTAGTTGATGGTATAAACTCTTTGCAAAAGATATTCATGTGTGTATATGTTATATTAGGCTCACTTCACATGAATTGTTTCAACTCCTTCAGGGTTATATAATCTCTTTGCATGATTTTTAGTTCCTCTGCGGCCCTAAATATTCGCCAAGCTACTAATTTGATGAAGATAATTGTCAATCGCTAAAAAATCAAACGAGTTCAACTGTTTAGTTTCAAACTAAATATTTCCTAAACGAATGTCCTTGTTAACACAATAGCTAAAATGAAATTTCGCTTTTAAAAAGCGTTTTTTAATTTTATTTGTTTTCAAAATGAAATTTTCATTTTGAATTTTCTACAGTTTTGAAAACAAATTTAGTTGGTACGTTGTACCTATTGTAGTTTCCACTTCCATTTTTCTTTTCCCTTACCTCAGTTTCAATTGGTATCTCCATACTGCACCTCCAATTGCTCGTTTGCCCTGACTCTTTATCCAACCTCTTAATTCCTGCCTTTCATATCTATTATGTCCATTCCTCCATAAGGTCTTTGTCTTTGACAATGCTAAAGGCAAGGTTTGCTTCCACCACATCACTGGGACTGGTCCTGAATTAGAGCTCCAATGAGTTAGATGCAGTGATAGAGACAGAGCTGAAGGAGAATAATAGGATTCTGTAGTTCCAAACCATTCTCCTCTGCAGCTTTGAACCTGCTACCTGTGAATCTTGTGTGCCACATGCACAAAATGGTGACTGAACTGAGTGTGTAAACTCAACACAAGACAGATTCTACAGCTAGTGAAGCCATTATAATCCCCACTCCATCGCCCGCCCTCTAGCGAGCAATTCCGATCGATCCCTATGAATACGGATATTTTTGTCATCCCTAAGAGGAGACAACACCAAATTGTGAAAGGTGTTTGATTCTTGAGGGAAGTACATCTGGCGTAATCCCTCCTAGATGTCACAAAAGGTCATGCAAGTGCAACTGCCATTAGTTCCCAGGGTCAAAAGAACAGAAGTGGGGATGCAGGATGGGGCAAGAAAGAAATGAAATAAAGAATAATGGAAATGGTGGAAACTGATTTTGCTTGTTTTCAAGATTTCTGGAAAATGTGGACTTCATTTCCTAAAAAATGAAAGTGGAAATAACTAAGGGTCTGTTTAGTTTATTTTCAGTTTCCTATTTTCATTTCCTGATTTCAAAGGTAATTATAACTAAAATAATTACAAAAGTGTCACATTGTTTTCATTTTATTTCTTGTTTCCAAAAATTTGTACAGGAAACAATGAAAACAAATAAAAGTTGTTTTCAGTACAAATCGTTGGAAACAAGAAACAAGATGAAAACAAGATGACACTTTTATAATTATTTTAGTTGTGATTGTCTTTAAAATTAGGAAATGAAAACAGGAGACTAGAAACAAATCAAATAGGCCCTAACATACATGTTCTCTCATTTTCTGTTTCATGTGAAAATGAAAACAGGAAACACAAACCAAATTAAGCCCGAAAAGCTTTATTTTGGTTCAGAACCGTAATGGTCTCCAAGCATAGATGAATTATAACTGTTACATAGATATCCACATCCTACCAATAATTTCCCATATCTAATTAAATAATTAACATTACACTGCCCAATATACATGGATTTAGCTCCCATCATCTGGCCAACACCAGAACCAGGAGGCCTTCTTCATTGTTCAAAGAAAGCAGCCAAGAACCAGGGGAGGGGGGAGAAAAAGGTGCGAGGGGAACCCCAAAAAATATTAGGAAAAGGAATACAAGAGAGTAAAAAATAATGCAATCTAAATAATGATGATAATGATGATATGAGGATGATGATGATGATGATGATGTTGATGATGATGAAGAATAACCACTGGAATTTTTGGTGATGGCACTCAAGCAGTTTGACACTACCAACAAATGCTACCAATGAACAAAAACCTCTGAAAAAGGAAGCACTGTCTCCTCTCAGCCTGCACAATGTGTTGTAGTCTCTTGAATCTCTGATCAAACCATATAGGTCACAGAGCCAAACCCTATAACACTGCCACATTTCTCTTGCATAATGTGAATATGCAAAAGGACTCTGAACCTGTGACTATGATAAAAGCATGGGTGCCATGTCTAACTCAATAGCAGGATAGCACTGGATAGATCTAATTTTTTATTTTACCAGTTTAAGACTCCTGTATCACTTGAAATGGTCTTGCCTTACAACTGTGATTAAATTAAAGGGTGATCCATCTTCCTCCTTCTGCTTCCAAGGTTCGCCATTGCCTTGGATATACCATGATACTTTTGGAGACAGTGGACTATATAAATCTGCATTTGGAGAATAATTAGGCAATGTTCTCCCTGTTTGTCAGAAGGGAGGGGGGAATATGCACTTTCGGAAATAGCATTAGTCTCTCAACTTAAAAATAACCAGTAAATAGCAAACAACATCCAATCTCACCGTCAACACATATCTAGTTATGCTAAGAAATCCTAGTCTGTCTCGAATGTTGACAATGTGTCCTCTGCCCAAACATTTTTTTGTTTTAACTTTCCTCTTCAATTATCCCTTTATTTTCTAACAAAATTTATTTGCTATAACCCGGGTGTATATCATTTATGCAAACTACAATTCAAAGCTCAGGTGTATCTGCAGGGTTAAAAAATGTATGTATTTAAGTTTAGAAAGTGAATCATAAAATGAAAAGAAGTCTTCAAATTGGAGAAATAATGGATATAGGTGAATATGAAAGAATCCAACTCTACAGCAGACTCTTTAACCAGAAACAAGAAGGCTCATTTCATTTTACTATCATCATTAATCTTACAGTGCCTATATTACAATAGTATATCCATGGAAGTATAAAACCCCAGTGATCCATCAAGTAAATTCGGACTTAAGCATCTTAAGCAGGAAAAAACCAAATATGGACTACTATTATTAGGACAGGAATTAAAAGTGCACTGATCAGACAAAATTCATCATGCCAAGTACTGAAAATCAAGTAACAATTTAAGTATTCGAGGAATATCCATTAAGCGGTACTGAAGAAAGAAAAGATTTATTCTAGCTTAATATAAACTAATAATCTACTTTCTTTGGCACAATGGCAAGTATTCAATAGAAGAGTGGCCAATACAAGCTTGATGTTAGGAGTTGAGAGTAATTTAGACAGATAGAGGGGATTAGTTAGTTAGTATAAGGGATATAAATAAGGGAAAATAAGAGCAAGGTTTACAAAACCGGACCGGCCATTGAACCGGTGAAGGCAGCGGTTCAAGGTTCAATGGTCCAACCGTGGTTGAACCGGTTATAATTAAATAATATTATTTTAATTTTTAATATAATATTTGTAACAATATTAAACAAAAAAACAACATAACAACTAAAATTATTAAGCACAATTTTTTTTATTTTGAAATTAAACTAAATAAATATAAAAATATATGTTAAAATCATCTTCATAGGGAAAACCAACCCAAAATCTATAACCAGCCCACATATGTTAGAAAACAAAAGAATTGGTTTTGGCTAGGATGATCCAAATCCTTTTATACTAATTTTTTTTTTTTAGAAAACCGGTTCAGGCCGGTTCACTACTGGTTATGACCGATTTTACCGGTTTTGAACCGGTTTTCCGGTTTTTTCACCGGTTCACCATAGGGCCGGTTTTGCCAGCTAACCGGACCGGCCAAGGTCCCGGTTCCCGATCGGGCCGGCTGGTCGGTCGATTTTCAAAACCTTGAATAAGAGTAGAGAGGGCATTCAGTCATTTGGTTAGTTGAAAAGAGCTTTTGCTCAGTTGTAAGGGGCAACCCTTGGAAGGAGAGTCTCTCTCCTTTTTGTAGTTCAGATTTGTAACAATTGACATTAGTTTTATAATAAATAAATATGTGTTAGCTCAAGACCTCCTATATACAAGACTTATACCAGAAAGAAGAAACAATCCAAAGTCACCGGGCCTACGACTAATAACTAGCTAACTGAAACAAACAATGTATTAGCAACCAACTACTATATAGTATAAATAGAGAAAAGGGAGGGAAGGTAGGGATTCGGTTAGTTGGTTAGGAAATTGGTTGGGAGAGACTAGGCTCTCAAACTCCTAGCTATTCTCTCTCTCTCTGTATCTTCTTGATTCTTTCTCTGATTTAGGGCACATTGCCCTCAGAGACTTCTGCAATATACACCACAGTGAGCCATAATTCATTGTATTCAGTAGCCAGTTCTATCAACTGGTATCAAAGTTCTCGTTTCTGGGAGTGGTACATGGTCCATACGCGAAGGATGGATGCAAGAATTGAGACACTTGAGCGCGGTTTAAATGATTTGAGGAGGAGCCGTGACAAGGATCGGTGAGAACGCCAAGAACTGAAACGAATCTTGGAAGAAGAAAAGGCTGAGAATCGGAGGCAGTTCGATAAGAATCAGAAGCAATTGGACACAATTGTAGCAATGCTTCAAAGAAACTCGAACAGCCACAGCAACAATAGCGGCGATAGCCATAGGAGTAAGGAAGGAGAGACGATGGCAGGGGACGAAGGTAATCGGGACGAAGACAAGTGGAGGAAACTCGAGATTCCGCTATTCTCAAGCGATGATGCGTATGGGTGGGTGAATAAGATCGAACATTATTTTGCGATGAAGCGAGTCTTTGATCGAGAGAAATTGCAAGCTTCCATGGTGGCGATGGAAGGTAAAGCCCTAAATTGGTACCAATGGTGGGAGTTCTGTGTGGTAGAACCCTCGTGGGAGGACTTTCGAACGGCCCTGCTCGAAAGATTCCAACCATCAATTACTCAGAATCCCTTTGAGTTGTTGATGAGTCTCAAACAGACCGGGACGGTAGCGGAGTATCGGGAGAGGTTCGAACTGTACTCGGGACCATTGAAAGGGGCTGATCCGGAGTATGTGAAGGGGATTTTCTTGAACGGACTCAACGATCTAGTTAAGGCCGAACTGAAACTGCACTCGTTGAAAACCCTTCCTGAAATGATGAAACTTGCCCAACAGGTTGATGAGGGGAACGAGTTGTTGAGTAAGGGGGTGATCGGAGGAAGTACAGGGGGAGGACCCAATCGGAGCTATGCCAATACCCAAACAGTGACATGGGAATCAGGAAATAGAAGTACTACACACAACTCAGTGGTTAATAGGAGCACGAACTCGGTCAACGACTCCAATAGTTTGAAAACCACGGGATCGATTAGGGGAAGGGAGTTCAAGATCTTAACGCAGGCTGAGAAGCAAGACAAAAGGGAGAAGGGGTTATGCTTTAGATGCGATGGGAAATTTAGCCCTGGGCATGTTTGTGCTAACAAACAATTACAACTTCTGGTGTTAGAAGAGGAAGATAAGGGAAGCGAGGAGGAAGAGGAAGCGACACCCCAAGAAATAGAACTCAAGAACTTGCGTATTGTCATTATACAAAGATTACGAGGAATCACGTCAAAAAAATCTATCAAGCCGTGGGGAGAACTAGCAGGAAGGAAGGTGGTGGTGCTCATTGATTGTGGGGCTTCCCACAACTTCATCTCCTTAGTATTAGTGGAAGAGGAGTCAATGCATGTGGCTGAAACCGTTCCTTATACGGTGGAGGCTCGGGGATGGTAGGAAGATTCGGTGTAAAGGAGTTTGTCCTAAACTAATCTTTCAAGATTCAAGGGTTAGAAGTGCAACAAGACTTCTATATCTTTGAACTAGGAGGGGTGGATATTGTTTTAGGGATGGAATGGTTGGCTGGTCTGGGAGAGATTAGGGCGAATTTTCAGGAGCTGACACTCAAGGTACCTACAACTAATGGTACCCAGGTGCTAAGAGGGGAACCAGTCCTGGCTAGGGCAGCAGCTTCATTCAAATCTGTGATGAAGGCTATTCAAGCAGAAGGGCAAGGATTTATCCTGGATTATCAAAGCATGCAAGCCATTTTGGGGGAGGAATCAGCAGAAACACAATGGTTAGTTGGGGTATTGAACAGTTTCGCAGAAGTTTTTAAGGAACCCCAGGAATTACCGCCACCCAGGAGACATGATCATGCAATTACTCTCAAGGAAGGAGCTGATATCCCCAACCTACGTCCCTACAGGTACCCTCATTACCAAAAAAATGAAATAGAAAGGCTTGTCAATGATATGCTGAAATCAGGAGTCATAAGGCCTAGTGTTAGTCCATATTCTAGCCCTATTATCTTGGTGAAAAGGAAGGATGGGAGTTGGCGTTTTTGTGTGGACTATAGGGCCCTAAACAAGATGACAGTGACTGACAAATTACCTATACCTATTATTGATGAATTGCTAGATGAGTTGGGAGGAGCAAAGGTCTTTTCTAAACTAGACCTACGATCCGGATATCACCAAATTAGAATGAAGGAGGGAGATATTGCCAAAACTGCATTTAGGACTCACGAAGGCCATTACTAGTTTGTTGTAATGCCATTCGGTCTCACAAATGCACCCTCTACATTTCGGTCCCTTATGAACGAAGTCCTTAGACCATATCTCAGGAAATTTGCTCTTGTATTCTTTGATGACATTTTAGTGTACAGCAAGAGCAGGGAAGATCATATTGAACCCTTGCAAGCTGTCCTATTATCATGTTGCAGAACCATTGTATGCCAATAAAAAAAAGTGTACGTTTGGCGGGAACAAATTGAATATCTAGGCCACATCATCTCGGGGGAAGGGCGTAGCTACTGCACTCCAAGGAAAATAGAAGTCATGAAGCAATGGCCTACTCCCAAAGATGTCAAGGCTTTGAGAGGGTTTCTAGGCCTCACAGGGTACTATAGAAGATTTGTGCAGAATTATGGTAAGATTGCCCGGTCCCTAACCATGTTACTAAGGAAAGATGGGTTCCTTTGGAGTCCAGAAGCTCAGACCGCATTCGATTCACTAAAGAATGCCATGGCAGAGCTCCCAATACTGACTGTTCCAAACTTTGACAAATTGTTTATAATTGAGACGGATGCGTCTAACAAAGGATTGGGAGCAGTCTTATTACAAGAAGGCAGACCTGTAGCATTCTTGAGCCAAACTTTATCTGATATAGCACAAAAAAAATCTGTATACGAGAGGGAATTGATGGCCATTGTCATGGCAGTGCAGAAGTGGAGACATTACTTGATGGGCAGGCATTTCATCATTCATTCAGACCAACAAAGTCCAAGTTTCTAATGTAAACAGAGGGTGTTAGGTCAGGAACAATTTAAGTGGACTTCTAAGCTAATAGGGTTTGATTTCGAAATAAAATAAAAATACAAACCCGGAAGTGATAATAAAGCAGCAGATGCTCTCTCCAGAAGAATGACTTATGCTGCCATATCAGTAGTTCAATTTTCAGAAATGGAAGAATGGGAGGAAGAAGCTCACAAGGACAGCAAGCTACAGAGTATTATTCACGACCTCATTAGAGACCCCAACTCTCACCCAGGATACTCATTTGTGGGTAAGAAGTTATTGTATAAAGGGAAGTTGGTGCTGCCCAAGACTTCCTCAAAGATCCCTACACTACTGAAGGAGTTTCATAGCTCTGCCATTGGGGGTCATTCAGGATTCTTCAGATCCTATAAAAGGATAGCTGCCCTGGTGTACTGGGAGGGAATGAGAAAGGATATTTCAGAAGTATGTAGCCACTTGTGAGAATTGTCAGCTCAATAAGTATCAAACCCTGTCTCCTGCGGGTCTTTTGCAACCTCTTCCTATCCCAACTCAGATTTGGGCAGATGTCTCAATGGATTTTATAGAAGGATTACCCAAGGCACAAGGGAAGGATGTCATATTAGTGGTGGTGGATCGCCTTACAAAATATACCCACTTTATCTCACTCAGCCACCCTTTCACAGCAAGGGATGTGGCAGAAATATTCATCCGAGAAGTGGTCAAATTGCACGGCTTCCCATCTGCCATAGTCTCGGACATGGATAAGGTATTCCTTAGCAATTTCTGGACTGAACTTTTCAGATTAGCAGGGACAAGATTAAAGTTCAGTTCTGCCTATCATCCACAATCGGATGGGCAAACAGAAAGTGTTAATAGGTGTTTAGAAACCTATTTGAGATGTTTGACAAGATCCAAACCCAAGCAGTGGCCAAAATGGCTCAGTTGGGCTGAGTTTTGGTTCAACACCAATTACAATAGCTCAACCAAGCTAACTCCATTTAGGGCCCTTTACGGTCGAGACCCACCTCACCTCCTTAAAGGAACCACTATACCCTCTGCTGTGGAAGAAGTTACTCTAATGACTCAAGAAAGAGATGTGATTCTGCATGATCTCAAGGGTAACCTCCTCAAGGCTCAAGGGCAAATGAAAGCCACGGCTGATAAATCCAGAAGGGATGTTGCATATGCGGTAGGAGATTGGGTCTACTTAAAATTGTAGCCATATCGGTTGCGATCTTTAGCCAAAAATATGAATGAGAAGTTGCAGCCTAGGTTCTATGGGCCTTACCAGATTTGTAAGCGAGTGGGGCAGGTTGCATATCAGCTAGAACTCCCCACAGGAAGTCGTATCCACCCTGTTTTCCACGTTTCACTGCTCAAGAAGGCCGTGGGACCATCAGTGGTACCACAACCTCTACCTCAAGCACTCAGTGAAGATCTTGAGCTGCTGGTTGAGCCGGAACAAGTGCTGAAGGTCAAGACGGAAGATGAAGGGCATGTAGAGGTGCTAATCCAGTGGAAGAACCTACCCGAGTTCAAAGCCACATAGGAGTCCTATGATGTGATTAATGGACAGTTTCCCCTTTTCCACCTTGAGGACAAGGTGAAACTTTTGGGGGGGGAGTATTGTTAGCTCAAGACCTCCTATATACAAGACTTATACCAGAAAGAAGAAACAACCCAAAGTCACTGGGCTTACGGCTAATAACTAGCTAACTGAAACAAACAATGTATTAGCAACCAACTACTATATAGTATAAATAGAGAAAAGGGAGGGAAGGTAGGGATTCGGTTAGTTGGTTAGGAAATTGGTTGGGAGAGACTAGGCTCACAAACTCCTAGCTATTCTCTCTCTCTCTCTCTCTGTATCTTCTTGATTCTTTCTCTGATTTAGGGCACATTGCCCTCAGAGACTTCTGCAATATACACCACAGTGAGCCATAATTCATTGAATTCAGTAGCTAGTTCTATCAATATGCTTAATAAAAATCAAAAGATCCTTATGGAAAACTGAAAAAACTATTCATAGAGTGCCCAGCACCACTTGCTCACATATAACTCAGACACAATAGAGCCCAAGTGCTCAGAGTGGAAAAGGGAAAATCTTGGACAACAGGCTTAGAATTAGAAATCAATTATCCTATTTCCCCATTTCCAATCATTCAGCACATAACGATATAGCTATTACTATTGAACAGTTAACTCCTCATAACTCACAAAATACATCTTTGCTCAGTGCTTGAACCATTCAAGGTTGTACTTCTGTATCTTAGTGGTTGCTGCTCAAATGGAAGAGTCAATTTCCACATTTTTCTGCTATCCAGCCTATAATTCCCCATTTTAATATATTAGTATTACTCTAATTAACAAATTAGTTTGCAAACATCTGGCTTGCCCTTTCACCATAGAGCAGTATCTCATGATTTTAAAGATTTTGACAGGAATAAAGAGGCTATAATATTATGCCAGTGTCTAGTTTATAATGCTCTATTGAATTTGGGTATACCGGAATATCAACCCCACCTAGTATGATAACGCTTGGTTGTTGTTGTTGTTTCTTTTCCCTTCATTACAGGATACGATTGAGTTTTTGGCCTCTCTTTGGTGTTCTGCTCATGGTAGTTTCAAAGGGATTTTCTATTACTGATATGCAAAGGTTTCTGTTCTCAAATGAGTCAGGAAACCAGCACAACTTCTCACAATCGTCAACATCTAGGCAATCCATATTCATGTTCAGGTTCAATAAATGGCTACCTAAAAATCTTCGTACACGACATACATAATTAAAATATTTTCATCATTCTTCCCGCACTATGTTTGCTCTTTTTACTCTAATACTTTATAGGGAAAAGAAAATTATTTTATGGCATGGCTACTGGTATATCAGAATGCAGCAAGTAGTCTAGAAGAAAATATGAGCAAATTTCTCATATTATCTAAAATTTGTATTAAGTTTTAGCCTGTGGTGCAAACATACTATTGTACAACTTAAGCTACCCAATACGGACAAAATGTGTGATTGCAGCTCAATACAGAGGCATAATAATTATGAGGACCTTACATAATCAAAGTGCTTCTCGCTAAAGTGGATGAGGCATTACCTGTACTGATTGGAGGATCTGGCTCTCTTGTACTGTGCAATACAGTTGTTCCAGATAAAACAGTGATGAAACCACACAGCTCTGATGCAATACTGCTTATACTTTGACCAGAATAGTCCTAAATTAGAAAAGTGGAGGCATGATTACAAAAGATGGTTGAGCACTTGATCCATAAGATGTCTCCTTAGGCAAATTTCTCATTTTGTTTCAATAAAAATACCAACCTTAAACATGATCGCGCTAGCTAATATTGTAAAAGATGTGAACAAGGCATAATAGATTGGAGAAACAACTGCTGTGTTAAAATTATCCAATGCCTGCAACCATGCAAGAGTTGGTCACCAAAGAAGCCCAGATTGAAGACCAACTAACAAGTAAATGATGACAACTGAAAGGCTGAAAGGCAAGGAAACAACACTCTTGTAAACCAAAATTCAGAAATGAGGACTTCCAGATTATCACTTTTGGAGGTCTAGGTGAAGCATTACATGAATGTTATTTGGACTAGAGGCTCACATATTGAACTTCTAAATTAGCTCAATGCATATGCAATTTACTTTAGATGAAAACTCCAATAGGCACATGGAACCAAAAGAAATGCAAGCATGACAACAGGTAGTGAAGAAAGAAAAAAGAAAGTGGAATGAAGCCTATCAAAGTACTCCTGCAAATTAAAATACTTCCTCATGCTAAATACAAGCAGATAACACATAATAGAAAGGCAACACATAAGAGCTATATAATTTTTTCTAAAGGGAGGATAAACTGAGGCTCTAACTTGTATTTTAAATGCCGAAACTAATGTTCACATAAAAAATTAAGTTATACTGACCATATTAAGGTAATTTAATTGAGTAATGATGCAGGAAACAGCAACCATTGCAAAAATCCATGTCTGAAAGTAGACAAACTGGTTTGCACCCTCTAATGTAAGCTTTATACCAATGCCAATCGCTTTTACACTCATGACCTAAAGAACAAGATATTTTAATCAGTAGTGTAAAACAAAAAAGTCACCCGACCTCGAGTATTGAATTTGTCAAATCAATGTTAGAGCATACAAGGCAGATTGGGTAGGAAGAGTTACTTACAGTCAAGGATCCAATTGCAGAGCATATTGCGATATAAACGAAAATACTAGTTTGGCCATAGCGGGGAGCACAATACAAAATCAAAAAGAGAGCTACAGCCATTACTGAAGCCGTGTACAATATGAATGCTGGATACGAAAAAAAAATTAGTAACATCAGGAAAAATTAAAAATCCAGTGATGACACAGCCAAAGTCCAATTTCATAGTGAATACACAACGAAACCTGAGCATTAGTAGCATATATATACCTGGTTGAACAGCCAATCGCCATATTTCTTGTACAGAACTAAGATTCATTTCTTCAGGTGCATGGAGCACAATGACAGTGGATCCCACAATGCATAGAAGACACCCAAGCATGCCCATTTTCTGCAGCTTCTCCTTCAACATGAAATGTGCTAAGACAGCACTAGCCATTTCGACAAAAAGCAGCAAATGTTATAACATAAATTGTAGACCGGGAAAAATTAAAACTTATAATTAATAGTAAATATCCAAATTCGTCCCTGCCATAAACTGTGCCCCCATTTTAGTCCTTGAGAAATGAAAATCTTAATTTGGACCCTAAACATCTCATATGCCGGTCAAATTAGTCACAAATCTTAGTAACAATACATATTAGCCCTGTATATGAGATTTAAAGGGAACAGGTTGGCGATTTTTTATTTCTCAATGACTAAATCAGAGGCGCATTTTTTCCGGACGAATTTGGTTATTTATTCTAAAATTAAAAATAAAAGGGGAACTAACTAAACAAATTGGAAATTTTACCTAACAATAATACTTAAAGCACCAAGGGGGGTAACAAGCACCGCAGGGGCATAAATATATGCTACAAAATTCGCTATTTCACCAACAATCACTGTAACAAGGAGAGTGAAAATGAGTAAAATAATTAAAAAAATGTTGAATGAAAGATAAAGATAGCGATAGTGGGGTACTGACTAGTAATCATTCCGACCCACCAAAGAGGCTGTAACAAATAACCATAGCCTCCAACACCTGCAATAGATTTGGATTAGGAGTTAGAAAGAAAACGATAATAACAGAGAGAAGAAAAAGAAAAGGAAGTGTAACTAACTGGCACGAGGGCCGTTACGGCTAGCACGTTGGAGACCCTTTTTCTTGATAATGAAACTAGAGCCGATGAAAGCGCTGGACACGACAGCTAAGATGAACCCAGTTAAGTTGCTCGAGTACATACTATGTTGTTGTTGGTCTCTCTGTGAGTGTGAACGTGGATCTTTTTATTACATTGGGCGACAAAACTATGGTGAGTGATTCATAACCCTAGATTAGAATTTACATAAACGAGGAAGAGAATGAAATTCAAACTCGTTCAGTCACACGCTGCCTTTTTGTTTGTTTTTTTTGGTGTGTCTATGAGTCGATGATTGGGATTGGTGGATGTTAGGCTTTTGGTCGCATGACTCATTAGATAGTCTGAATGACAGACTAGACTACAGTAAAAGTGTCTGGGTGACTGGGAGAAAGGTCTGCTTTTTCTTTAACAGTACAAATTTGAGGAATTAAAAAATTAAAATTAAAATATTACAAAATTATTATTTTTGAAATCTCTAATATATATATTTTTTTTTAAAATTATATTTGATTCTCTATCATGATCACGCGTCCGTTCAATCTATTTTGATTTTGGATTTGGGTTTGGGTTTGGGTTTGGGGTGGGGTGGGGTGGGGCATAAAAAGTATTCCCTCAAGTTCATATTATAAGTAAAAATAATTAATTTCATATTTATTAAGGAAGTTAGTTAATTTTATTTAAAAGAGTCATTGGGAATAGAAAATTGAGTTTGTTACTTAAATTACCCTTCTTCTTATTTGTTAAGTTTGTGTTGTTGGGAATAAAAGGAGTGATTGGAAAACAAAATTTACATTAAATGAAGGGTATTTTGAGAATAATTTCATTAAATAAGATAGAAGTACTTGAAATTTGCTTATATTTTGGAAAAAAAAAATTGAAAATTTTTACTTATATTGTGGATCGGTAGGGATGGCAATTCGAACCCTACCCGTCGGATACCCACAAAAAATACTTACGATGGGTAGGACAAAAACCCGCTTTATGGGTATGGGTATGGACACGGATAATTACCCGCAAATCTGAGAGGGTATGGGGCAGGTACAGGTACCTTAGTACCCACTCCGCCCCATACCCGCATATATATATATATATATATATGGAATTATGGGAATTGCCATTATTTTGGATCCAAGATATAAATTGAAGTTTTTGGAGTACTTCTTGAAATTAACAACATCAAGAAATTATGCTTCTCATTGTTTAAATGATACTAATGACATGCAACCAAAGTTTGAGTTGGACCAATACTTGGAAGAGAAGGTATTGCCTAGGAAAGCTATATTTGATATACTTGGATGATGGACAACAAATGAGATCAAGTTTCAAACACTATAAAAATTGCTAAGGATATTTTGGCCATCCCAATTTTTTTTGTTGCTTCTGAATCTGCTTTTAGCACAAGAGGTAGATTGTTGAGTTCTCATCTTTCTAGGCTTCATGGGAATACTTTGGAGGCACTTATGTGTACACAAAGTTGGATAACATGATAAGGAAGGTAATAAATGTTGCATTAACATATTTGTTTAATGAAATTTGTGTTTAGTCTAACCATTAGTTTTATTTTTTTGTTATAGTTTCTATTGGTATAACTGGACCAAAGCAATATTTAGACATGAAAGACAAACGTTTGCAGCCTTTTCAAGACTCTGATTCAAAAGATGAGGTAAGATAATCTAACAATCTTCTACTAATTATTGCTTTACAAGTTTATAATGTATAACTAATATAATGTATGTTTTTTATTTTACAGGTTTTGGAGAACATCGGCTCGAGAATTACAACTTGATGAATTTATTGTTTTGCATGTTTATTGTTATTTACTTGTTTTGGATATTTTACATGTTTTTATTTAGTATAATACGCTGGCTTCGTAATGTTTCATGAATACATTCGAAACATCGTTGGATGATTTTTAAATTTAGTTATGATCCTTTTGTTATTTATATTTTTTTTTCTTTGTTAAAGTGCGGGTAATGGGTGCAGGTGTGGGTACGGGTAAGGGTACTGTGGTTGCTACCCACGAGGGTACGGGTACGGGTAATTTTTTCAAACACGGGTATGGGGACGGGTACTATAGACTATAGTACCCTACCCAAACCCTACCCATTGCCATCTCTATGGACCGGAGGGAGTATTTAATAAAAAATACTCCCTCCGTTCTTTTTCTATGGTAATTTTAGCTATTTGTTTTTGTTCCAAAACAATGTATCTTTTCTAAACTCAAGATATATTTGACAAATTTTTTCTATATATACCCTTATCATAGAATTAAATTGAAATGCCTTGAAAATACACTAAACCTTCCCTACTTAAATTCAGCCATAAATGCTGCATGTTCCACAACAAAAGTTTCACATATCAATACACTTTATTTTCTCTAATTATAAATGTCTCTTTTTATTTAATGTTGTAAATACTTCTTTTCAAGATACATAAATGGCTAGTGGAATGTGGAGTAAATGTGGTTAGAATTTGTAAATAATTAATGATACTATAAATAAGGTTATTTTAGTACAAATATAAACAAATTAATGTCTTAATCTGTGCATAGAAATATTAAATTATCATAGAAAAATAACGAAGGGAGTAGATGTATTTAATATTTTAAAATTCTTAAAATATTTAATTAATAATTTTAATTAATTAGTGAAAAATAAAAACAGCTTTCTTATTTTTTTAACTACTTAAAAATATTAAATGTTGCTTGGTCTTTATTTTAGATTAACGGTTTTATAGAACTTAAAAGTGGAAACCCTTTTATCTTTATTTGATGTAACAACTTGAACCATACAAGTTGAGGACTCCTTCTCCTTCTACAAACTCTGATTCATATTGTTCATTGAGAAATCTCTAATCTCAACGATGGAACAAGATCCATTTTGAATCATGTTTAAGGGAATCCTTGATTTTGGGCTGAAGAAGCAATATTACTCGATCAATATTAAGTTGACTGCACTCTTTTTCTGTCCGTGAGGATCCCACCAATGCACATTCTACTTCTGATATGGCTGAACTAGATGGGAATCATTCTCAATGGGTCCATAAAAAAATGATCCCATTTTTTCTTTTGGTCCGGCTAGAGACCAAAGGTCTTGAGTGTCTGTACTGATAGAAAATGTGACACCCTAACTTAGGTCATCACATGGTTACCCGTTAACTCATTGTGGAAAATAAAACTTTAATTCACTGGTTGCTTTCAGAAAATAATATTTTCTTAAGTTGTTATTATCTTTCAAAAAGGTGATAAATTTTTTTCCTTTTCCTTTCTTTTTCGACCAACCCAACCACAACGTCAACATCATCAAATATGGATATATAAATATAACAGACTTCTATATTGCATCATAATGGTTTATACAACCCAACCTTAAAAAGTATAGGTCCTTCGAAACAAAACATAAGATAATTAAAATCCTAAGCTAGTCGTAACTAACAGACACTATGAAAGTAGTAAATAGCATCAACATACTCTGAACTAAATAGCCTTCTTCTTCTTGTAGATATCATATCCCTTGGGTGGTTCCCCTGAACTCCACAATATACAGCACATGAAGGCAAACCCAAAATAATAATGCAAGGGTGAGAAACCTATATATGGATTTAACTCAATAACTATGTGCGTGACTCAAAGGAAAGCATATAAACATATATATTTCCATACAACATCAATTCTTAAATAAACAAGTAGTCACCACTGGGTCTCATACCCGATCATCATCATTGAAAATCATGCATGTACAATTCAATAATCGTCGTCTAACTTTTTCCTAATCTCCGGAGACCCCAACATCGTGTAAATGAGTTGATCAAGCTCGATAGGCAGGTATATTAGGTACTTCGTGGCATGGAATACTTTATTCATCAAAGCACCGTGCATAACTTCGTAGCATGGAATACCTTATTCACCAAGGCACCGTACATAACTTCAAATCATGGAATACCTTATTCATTAAGGCATCATACATAGGACGTGGCATGAATACCCTATCATTAAGGCATCATACATAAAACGTGGGCACGTCTACCAGTGAATGCATGTAAAACATTTTATTCTCGTCGTTTTCTTCGTGTATAATCTTTCCTTTGCCAAAGCTCAAAAGCTTATGACCAACGTAGTTTTCAATGTCTTAAAATCTTTTATTAACAACACAGGACACGCAGTCCGAGTGCTTAGTCATGAAACCCTAGACCGATGCATCAGTCATAAGTTCGTGGTAATAGAAAACATCTTAAATGTTTAAACAGTATACACCACGTATACAGTAGACACCAAGTCTACAGGACCTCAAAGTCCAAAGGATCCCAAGTCCATAACACAACAACGAACCTTAGTACCCCGACGTCTCGGTTACTAAGTTCAACACCCTTTTAACACAGTTGAGTTAAACTTGATTTCAGAAAGTCATTTTCAAATGGGAAATTCTTTAATAAAATCGTTGGTTACCAAATCTTGGTTTTCATAAAAGAGAGTCACTTGAGTTTTAAACTTGCTTAAAATACGTAGTGCCGTTTTAAAACACTTGTCGTCGATACTTTTCCAAATTGTCGTCAATTATTTTTAATTTAAAGTCATTTAAGCCATAACTTAGCTTTTCCACTTAAATATTTTTCTAAAATAATAATTAAGTTATTTTCAAAAATTAATTCTATAAAATAACTTTTTATAATATTACGGAATTTCTTATATAAAAATTAGAAGTACAAAAATAATTTTACGGTTACGTCCTCATTGTGACCCATAAATTGCTTTTACAATAATAAATCATTAAAATAATAATATTTTTGAAAAATTCTTATTTTTCTCAAATAATTATTTACACAAAATATACTCCCATATCTCTCAGTTAAAAATTGAATATTCTCCGTATATCTTCTTAAAGCTTTTACCTCGTTTAATTAATTAAGTATTGACCACTGTCAGGCTTCTCAAACAACATCCAACAACATCATTATAATAATTAACCCAGGCAGATCATGCATCACAATACTATAATATATTACTGCAGATAATTAATTAACAACAAATAATCAATTAAAAGCATAAGATAAACACAGATAAAGTACCATAACTAACAACCCCAAATAAACATACAGACCACAAGCAGATAGCACATAGCCATCAGAAAAATCCCTCAGGAAATCCCCCTTACCTCTTGAAGAACTAAGTTTCCGATTTCCTTTCTCGAACGCATGTCAACTCCGGTGTCACGGCTTACGTACAATCAACACACTTTTTCCTTCAACAAAACACAATCATCCAAATTAAAACAAGCAAATAAAATCACTCACTCTTCTATGATAGGTCACAGTCTAGAGAGGTTTTGTGACTAAAAATTTATAAACTTGCTTAAGTCATTGGATTAATGATCCTAAGTACTTAAGACAATAGATTAGTGATTAAACAACAAAGTTTGAACCAAAAACTTCCAAACTCCTCAAGGTAGGATTTCGACCATGATACTTTATGGAGCTAGGGATTTTTGTTTGATAAAACAACCTGGATTCAATAAGGACATATATTAACAAGATGATAAACAAGATTACTTCCATGAAAAACAAAAAAATCCTCCTAGTTCTCTAAGACTCAAATTCGGCCCAAGGCATGAAAATAGAGTAAGAGATTTTAGTTTGATACAAGGACTTGGATTCAACATAGATACATGGTAAATAGATGAGATACAAGATTACTTTCAAGAAAAATGAACAAAACCATCCTACACCCACATGGCATAGGTTCGGCCTTGACAAGATACATGGTGAGGAAAATTCTGTTTCCAACAATCTCTTGGATTATGATTATAGGGATGATAATAGGAACATAGAAATTGGTTTCACATTTTTAGGATTTTTCAATGATTTTTTAGAGAATTTCAAACTTCTAGATCTAAGAATGTAAAAGTGGTGAACAAGACATGAAACTCATGAATTTAATGAAGAAGAAGACATAGATAATCATGGATTAAGAGTTTACCTCTTGAAGATCAAAGGAAAACAAGTGAAATGATGAATCCAAGCAAATATCAGAGATGGAAGCTTATGTTCTTATGACTTTGTGAAGCAAAAGTGAAATAGGAACAAAATGAAACATGAAATGGTGTTTTATAGGGAGTGGGCTGCGCACAAAGCAAGGGAGTAAAAGGAAAGGAGGTGGCTTCTTGAAGGATCAAATTGCAATTATTTTGAAGGACTAGTTTGCAAAATTCCAAAAGTATAAGGACCTAAATGCAATTTCCACATAGTTTGTCATCATGGTGCCATGTGCACCATTAATGCTTTCACATGGGTGACTCATGTATGACTCAATGATATTATTCGTTAGTGGCTCTCGGAAATCCCGTAATCTGCTTCGTTGCTTCCCCGATTCAATATGACACCCGGATAAAATATAATATTTCACTTTTTAGTGAAATATTTCAAAATGACCAAAATGGTAAGAAATCAAATAAAAACCTTAAGTTTTTCGTCCATGAGTCAAAATTAGGTTTTCTAAGCAATATAATTATACTGTCAGTGAAATTCACAAACTGGGTTCCGCCTGACTTTTCAACCTAAATTTTTATCGTAAGTCTCTACAGTAAAGCAAAGTGTAAATAAGGTTTTGGTTTAATTAAAAGAATTTTCTAAGTCTCTGATAAATATATAAACATATTTATATAAATTTCCGATATTAGAAAGCAGTGAAAAATCGGGGTGTTACAAAAAAACTCAGAAGACTCAAAAGATAAAGAAGTATCATTTACTTCTCCATGCTCGTTCCACATTTGAGATTCTCGTTCCTAAATCCTCGTCGAGTAGTTTCCAACGTTTGGTACTTGCTAATCTTTTGTGAGTGTAAGATCAACAAATTCGCTCACGATAAAGTTATAACCTAAGACCTATGACCATATTAATCCTAACTATTCATATTTCATTCATTCTATGAAAAAAATAGGGGCAAGTATTCATAGAATTCCAAGAACTCTTTTAAAGATTCTAATTTGGAAAAAGGACCGATATCTTGTAATTTTATTGTATCAATCATCATTTCAAGAATCAAATTATGTCATAATGATATCAATGCTACCAAGTATTGTTATAATACCTTGACATCAGCTCTTCATGACCACATGGGTTGTAGTATGTTTCGAGGGTGTTGGGTTGTTCACCTATTAAAGTGGTACTTGAGATGGGTTTAAACGTCGTGAGATAATTCTATTCATATTCTATGTAGGTGTTAGAGTGTTTAGAAGACCTTCCCCTAGTACAGAAGGATGGGGAAGGATGCCCCCTTAAAAAATTGAAAAAAAAAAGATCAGGTATCTTGAAATAGAAATAAATGATTATTCTAATGGAACCTTTTCTTCTACCAAAGATTGGTTGTTGGTACATTAGTCATTCCTTTTTTATTTATCATTTTCTTTATTATCTTTTATTACCAAATCAAATTACTGTGTGGCAAACGACAACATTTAAAGCAACGAATTGACTCCAAGAATTTATTTCTATGATGTATCACATATTTCTTTAGTATAACATAACTTATACATCGGTGTCAACCAATACTAATATCCATAGCATGTTCTTATTTATCTGTATTCATCAAAATTCACAGGAGCTATCTACAAGGGTCTTAGTTAGCTACTGACTTGTAAACAAAACATACTAGCTTGCACAACAATAGTTACCCACTAATTAATAGGAAGAGCAGTTGATGCAATCATATTCTACCTAAATTTTTTTGGTTTATCCAACATTCCCTACTTGACTAACTGTTGTTGAGCTTGCTCAAAAAAAAAAAAAAACTGTTGTTGAGCAGTTTTTAGATATCAAGAGAACCTCCCTATGAGATAAATAACTGAGTTTTCACCCATGAACTATTGGGGGTAATGGATTAGTTTGATCCAGAACTTGAGATAATGGATGTAATTCAAAAGATAAAAAACATAGGTGATTTTTGATGGAGTGAAAACACCAAATTCAAAAGAGTATGTATTTATTTTTGTCTAATTGCTCTACACATAGTTCTTCTAGTCATATTTTCTAAACGAACCAAAAACTCATATTGTCTAGTTCTTTTTTAAGGAATTGAATCTAATGGGTCCTTTTTAACTCAACAGTAAAGCACACACCATGGTAAGGTGTGAGTCATCTGTTCAAATATGATAAAGGGCTTTTTACTATTTTAGAACAAGAAATAGAGAGTTTATATAAAGAACAAAACTATATAATAAATCAAGAAGCTCTATCACCACATTTTGAAAATAAAAGTAGAAATTCCATGTTTAAAAAATCCCAAAGCATAAAAAATTAATGAATACTTATTATACAAGAAAAGGACAAGTTTGGTCCATTGAAAGAGATTTTAGCTTTTCTTTTTCTACCTCTTTCTTCTTCTTCATTTCTCTTTCTTCTCCCCCACTATCTTCTTGGTGGTTGTCACTGTTTGGGGTGTCTTTTCGGTGAGACGTGGGTGGCGTGTGGACCACCACCTCTGCTGCCACCATCGGTCCCCCATCTGTGACACCCTCTACCCCGCATGTATTTATAAAACATTTAAAAAAGATATAAAATTAAACATGCATTTATTTCATTCAATAAAAACCAAGGTAAAAGGCACCACATTGTAACAATGTCTCAATGCAGAAAAATAACATAAGTTCAAATTAAAACATAACAAAACATAGCATAAAAGAAACCCAACCCTGATGTCACATACAGAGCTAGTATAACCAATCTGGAAAACATCACGGATAACAAACTAAAACTAAAACTGAAATTTGAAAATCCTAACTAAGATTCGCGGCTCCTCAGAGTCACTCCTCGACTGGCTGCTTACCGTCCTCTGCATAAAAAGATACATACGAAAACAACAACAGAGAAATGGGGAGTAAGAACATATATATGAAACATAACGGCATGGAGATAGTAAGCAAGATGAACATGCATCATATAAACATAGCATATAATATCATACAACATACATTTATAACATATGATAATTCAACCAAATTATGCTATGCGGTGCAACGCTACTCCACCACTCCATTATGCATGTGGATCCAATCTATCTCAGGAAGGCAACTTCGGAGTTACATATCCACATTGGCCAATAAGCACCAACGCCGGTAGTTCACCAAACCACGGGTGAACCCCTTGGATAGTCGGGGCACCGTACTTTTGGATAAGCCACCACGGGTGTACATGATTCATCTGAATTGCCGCGGATGGCCAGATCTCCGTACTCTAGGACGACCTCCCCTATGTTGAGATTCCCCCACTATAAACTTCAATGCGAGAATGCATAAGCACAACAACAAACAATGGGCATCCACCACCTCCGCATGGACCAATAAGCACCAAAGTTTATCACCATCAACACCTTGACTCTAAAGAGTCAAGGCCCCCTTGGCCAATAAGCACCAAGGTTCATTTTTAACAACACCTCGACCAATAAGCATCGAGGCCACTTTGGCCAATAAGCACCAAAGCATAACTTGCAGTAACCCATCGGGCACCGGCTTAACCAACTTATTATTCATAATTATCTTGTTAAGTCTTTATTAACTTATCTATCTTTGTCTTTATTTGCTTGATATCTTACTTCATCATTGGGGACAATTAGGGTGAAACACCCCCTATTTCCATTAATTCACGTCTGTTCAGGTTGGGGGAGCACGGGCGTGCTTACCCCCAGCACGGACATGCTGTCACTTAAGTGAAGCACAGTCGTGCTTCTTATTATGCACAGCCGTACTGATGTAGCGCAGCCAATTCAAATTTGAACTGGGAGCACAGGCGTGCTCCCTGTTAAGCACGATCGTGCTTACTGGAGCGTGGTCGTACTGTCTGGGCAGATTGAGTTATGGCTCTTAGCCAAACTCTCTAAAACACTCATAATCAGTCATAGGGTCCTTAACTAAACCATTTGGCGTATAGCTCACCTCTCAATACTAAATTCATGTCTTATGAAATAGTTTGGGGAATTAAACCATTAATTTCAAGTATTATTAACATGTCCTAATTTAACCAACTAGAGCGTTAAGCTCCTCATGTGTTCGTCCATGGCATAAATCACTCATACAATCAAACAGCATTCAAAGCATCATATCATTAACCAAGCAGTTTACTCACGGTATACATATTGACAATTAAGAAATTAATCATGACATAAACTATTATCAACATTCATGAGCATACCAAATATTCCTAAGCATACATAAACTCATAGCAGACAATAAGTAAACAGTTAACAACTAATAATAGGGTCATGGGAACCCTTCATCTTACGCTACCCCCTTGCCTACATGTTCATACTATCCTTCTACGATCCCCATACCTGGTATGAAGTTCAAACCCTTGACAAGCGTAAGCAAACTACACTTGTTCCCTCGAGCGGCTCGATGAGTTTCCCAAGCCTTGGCCAACACAATTAAAGGTAACCAATTAATTCCAAACCACAAAAGGAAAAGGAATTAAAGAGAGGGATAAACCGTTATCTTTCTAATGGCACTAGTGCATGACTTTCTCTCCCAAACTAGACCAAGAACACCAAGAACTTCGTTGGGTTCAAAGGAAGGGAAAGGAAAGAGGTTTCTGTCACACTAGGATTGCCTAAAGTGCCAAAATAAGGTTTACACTCGTAACCCTCGCACACTGACTCATTTATATAGACTTAGACTTGATCACGACCATGCTCCCTATTGAGCATGGTCATGCTTAACTTAAGCACGGGGTAGTGCTTAAGTCAGCACGAGCTCGCAGAAAGAGCGTCATGAGCGCTCATTTCCGACACGACAGTGTTCCCCTTGAGCACGACCGTGCTCGTGGCTCACTTAGCCACCGAGCACGCCTATGAGCACATGTGTGTTGGTACACGAGCACGGCCGTGCTCATGCACCAGAATGAGATTTTAAGCCAATGAAATCCCACTTAGCCGCAAAACATTTCTAAGGCAAACAAAGCATACATACAACGCATATAAACATACTTAAGGGTTTTATACAAAAAACGGGGTGTTACACCATCCACCACCACTCTTCTACTGTTACCCATGTGTCACTAGAGATCCACCTCGATAGAAAGGTGGTTTTCAAGTGGTGACCTCCAGCTTACGGAACGACGATAGGGTGGTGCAGTGCCAGTGACCATAAATGGAAGAAGGGGGAGAGGATAAAAAAATAGAAAATACACGACTATCGTACAAATATATGGTATCCTGTAGACGATATCCAAACCTTGTTTTACAAATAACAGAGATATTTTTCTTTAGGGTGCAGTAGAGCTCCAACAAAGCTGTGCTTTAGATAAAGAACTTGGGTTGAAACTAGTTTGACTGGCCAAATATGAGAAATGAAGATTTGGAGAGAGCATAACCATTAAATGGAAAAACAAATTCAATGACAAAATATAACAATATTTTATCTATGTAGTTGATCCGTGTAATGGAAAAAAGACTTTGTTGTTACTGATGTGCTTAAAGGGAGGACATATGCTTCGGTGTTCTTACCGTTTGTGACCAGGGTTTCAAAATGCGGTCTGCAACCGCTAATGCGGCCGCAATATTGTGGTTGCGGGACTCACCGCAACGGCATCGGGCCGCAATTGCGGTGTGATTCAAAATCACCCGTTACGGCCGCAACGTAACGGCGTAACGGTCGCAACGTAACACCGTAACGGCCGCATCAACCGCAACGGAGTTCCAAAGTCCAAACACCCAAAAGCCAAAACAGTTCCGTTCATAGGTGCATGCAAAAAAACAAATTCTCAGACAAAATGATTTCAAAATGTATAGATTCTCCTGAGTCCTAACCTGCTTCTTTTCAGATCAAATTTTGGCTTTTGCTTTTGCCTTTATCTCCTTTATGCTTTATGCTTCTGCTTCACTAAGACTCTGTCTCATTCTGTCATTCATATAACCTCATTCGGTTCCTCAGTCTCACACTCTCACTTATTTGCCCTGGATCTGGATCTCTGCTCACTGTGCTTCGAATCCCAAATCATCCGATCTACTAGCCTCACCCCAAGGTAGGATCTTCCTTTCCTCCTTTGCTCTGCTGTCGTCCTCTGGGTGTGGGGTTGAGTGGGTGAGGGCTTAAGGCCGTGAGTCCGTGACTGAGGAGGGCCGTGAGGTGGAGGCCGTGGGTCGTGAGGCGGAGCCTGAGAGAGAGAGAGGGGAGGCTGAGCCTGAGAGAGAGGGGAGGGGCCCTGGGGGGCCGCGATTTGGGTTTTGGCTGGTGGGTAGCCGCGGCACCGGACGAGTGATGGAGGAGGAGGGAGGGTAACCGGTTGAGACTTGACTGGTCATCATGCTTCGGCACCAAGGGGAGCACGGCGGCGGCGGAGGTGACCCGGGCAGATGGTGATCAACTGATCATCATCAGGAGGCGGTACTTGTTGAGATGTTCACGACGTCGCCGACGACGAACCTGGTGGCTGGTCTGTCACGGCTGGGGAGGGGTGAGTGGTGACTCGGTGAGTCCGTGAGTGGTGAGTGGTGACTTCCAGCTAGGGTTGCAGGTTGCTCACTTGAGTGAGTGTGGATGTGGAGAAAAATGAAGAAAAAAAAGAAACAGAGGAGGGGAAGAAGAAGAGGTGATAGGTGAGATGTGAGAGTGAGACCGTGAGGGGCGAGAGAGGGACAGGGGAAGAAAGAACTGAAGAAGAAAAGGTGAGGCCGTGAGGGATGAGAGAGAGGGATGGGTAATTACTAATTAGGTTTAGGTCACTGCTGCACATCTTATCACTTTATCAGTCACTGTGTGTGTGCCGTGTGTGTGGGGGTTGGGGTGGGGTGACCGAATTGGGTGGGGGGAATTTTTTAGGGGGGAATTTTTTTTTAATCAAAAATTTTAGGTGGGAAATTAATTGAGATTTGGGAATAATATAGGGAAAAATTGAGAGGGAAATAAAATATATATTGATATATTAATCTAATTACTGGTTTAGTATATGTTTAACTAGTATTTATTGTTCAAATTATATGCTAATAATTGATTTGTTGTATTAAATAATTTACTGTAATTATTAATTAGATTATCTGTGTTTTGCTAATTACTAGTTTATATTAAAGTTTTTTTTTTGAAGGCTAGTTTAGATGGGAATTTTTTTTAATCAAAAATTTTAGGTGGGAAATTAATTGAGATTTGGGAATAATATAGGGAAAATTTGAGAGGAAAATAAAATATATATTGATATATTAATCTAATTATTGGTTTAGTATATGTTTAGCTAGTATTTATTGTTCAAATTATATGCTAATAATTGATTTGTTGTATTAAATAATTTACTGTAATTATTAATTAGATTATCTGTGTTTTGCTAATTACTAGTTTATATTAAAGTTTTCTTTTTGAAGGCTAGTTTAGATTGAAGTTGTAAGTTTGGTTGAATTATTGATTGATGTTTATTTATAAATATTGAATAGGTTGTATAAAATATACACAATGCCTCCAAGAGAAGAATTTCCTACACAAAGATTAGATGGTGCTCCGAGTGATGATATTGGATGGCATTTTGGAAACCCAGTAGCCGGAAGTTGTAACAATATCGAATGCAAACTTTGTCACAAGATAATAAAAGGTGGCATTACAAGAGTGAAGCAACATATAGCACATATGAAAGGACAAGTGTCTGGTTGTGCTAGAGTGAGCAAATTGGCTAGAGAAGGTATGATGAAGCTTCTTCTTGAAGGAAAAGCAAAGAAAAATGACTCCAAAAAAAGAAAAGAAGAATTTGAAGCACGCCTGAGAGGAGAATATGAAGATGAAGATGAAGATGTGGATGTGGATCACCTTATTGATGAACGAATGAGGTTTGCTACACAGGAAAGCCTTAGATCACATCGCGAATGGGAAGACAGGCAACAATTTAGACAACAAACAGGAGGGCGTGAAAATATATATGAACAAGGTGGGAGCTCTCATGCGAGTGTTGGTGGGGGTGAAAGGCCTGAAGATGTTACTCTGGAGTTGAGATCTACAAATATTGATCTTATGAGGAGCAAAAGCATGAAGCAACCGAAAATTAGTAAGGGTATCATGAAGACACTGAGGAGGAAGCTAGGAGAGGCAGTAAGCAAGTTTTTTATTTATGAACGCTTACCTATGAATTTATCTAACTCTCCTTGGTTGCATAATTTGATTATTCAAATTTCTTTGAGGTAGGTAAAGGGGTTAAATGTCCGACCCCTTATGAAATCTCAGATGTATATTTAAAGAATGAATATAGGGAAATGAAGAAGTGGTTGAACGTATTGATAGGTACATGGAAAGAAAAAGGGGTGACAATAATGTGTGATGGTTGGACGGACGGTATCAACCATACTCATATTATGAATTTTTTGGTGCATAGTAGTAAGGGGGCAATTTTCCTGAAATCTATTGATGCTTCTGATGTTGTTAGTAGAAACACAGATTACTACTTTCAATTATTAGATAAAGTTGTTGAAGAAGTGGGAGAAGAGTTTGTTGTTCAAGTGGTTACAGATAGTGAAGCAAAGACGAAAGCAAGCGGTGGTCGGACCGATGGAGAAGCGGCCTCATTTGTATTGGTCTCCGCTTGTGCGGCTCATTGTTTAGATCTTTGCTTGGAGGATGTAGGAAAAAATAAAAATGTACAGAAGTTATTAACTGATGCAAAGACTGTGACAAATTTTCTCTATAACCATATATGGACTGTCGATCTCATGAAAAAATATACTGGAGGTAGAGAAATTGTCCGTCCTGGTGTTACCCGATTTGCAACGCAGTTCCTACAACTTCAAGCAATTGTACAGCAAAAGCAAGGTCTGAGAAATATGTTCAACTCCGAAGAGTTTAGGTGATCTAAATTTGGTAAAGCGAAAAATGGACCGTCATATGAAGCAAGAACAATTGTTAATAACAGTGAATTCTGGAGTAAGTCCCAAGACATATTGAAGGTGTTTGAGCCTTTAGTAAAAGTTTTGAGACTTGTTGATGGTGACGAGAAACCAACCATGGGTTTCATATATGAATCCATTGATAGAGATAAACAAGCAATTAGACAAAAATTCTCGTTATCATTCCAGATATAATGATTTAATAGACAAGCGATGGAGCGACATGCATTTCGATCTTCATTCTGTCGGTATGTTGATATAATTTATAAATTTATTTTTATCATGTAATTTTATATTTATACTTTCATCCATAATAATATGTTATCCTTTTTTAGGTTATTTTCTTAATCCGCAATTTCAATATGGAGTTGAACATGGGGATGATGTCTATAAAGAAACGTTTGAAGGAACAAGTAGAGTCATCTTCAGAATAGAAAGAAACATCGATAATCAGATTAAAGCTATGAACCAGGTTAGTAATGAATATTTATATTTTTAAACTTATAATTCATTATTTATCAAATGAAGATATTTACGTATTGATATATTATGTTATATTTCACAGTTAGTACTTTTTAGAGATAAGGTTGAAACATTTGGTACTCCTCAAGCTCAAGCATCTTGGTCTAAGATGAATCCAGGTAAAATAATATATTTTTTTTATAAATCATTGAACTTTAACTTTATTTTTTAATATAATAACTAATAATTTGTTTACTTTTTGTTGCTCCTTTAAAAAGCTGAATGGTGGTCATTTTTTGGTGTATGTGCTCCTGAGCTTAAACATGTGGCTATAAAAGTTCTTAGCCAAACAACTTCAACCACAAATTGTGAGAGAAATTGGAGCACATTTAGTTATATCCACACGAAGACAAGGAATAGATTGAAGTATAAAAAGCTGCAAAAGCTTGTCTTCACGCACTACGATATGAAATTGAAAATGAGGCATCAAATGAGAAAAAGTCAAGATGAAATTGAAGCAAGTTTTAATCCTATCAATCTTGATTATATATTTCAAGAAGATGCATTATCTCCATGGATTGAAGAGAGAGAAGATCCACTATTAGATGGAGTACAAAATGCAGAATGGTTGCCTCTAGTGGATACAGATGATGAAGATGTGGAAGTTGTTGATGATAATGATGATTCTAATGAAGATGGTGGTGGTTTAAGTCCACCAAGTAATAATAGTGGTGATGGGGGTGGTAATGTAGAAGCTGAAGAAGGTGGCGGTGATGATAATGATGATGGTGATGATGATGGGCAATTTCAAAATGATCCCTCTCAAGATTCACCATATAATAGGCGTTATAGGAGCTTGACTGATATGGCTCCTTCTGGTAGTTCGTTACCCGAGAGTAGCAGAGGTGGGTCACATTCTAGGAGAGGAAAAAGAAAACAGAATGTTCCACTTGAAGATTCTTCCTCTTCTAGTATTGCACAAAGTTTTAGTGACTTTGGTATTGATGATTCTTCTCAGAATAGTCAACAATCTCATCCACCTTATTATCAATATCCTTATTTCAACATATATAACACATACGCAAGTGATCAAGCTCCCTCATACTACCAACCATCAATGAATTATCAAGATCCTTATCATCAACAATCAAGTGGTGGATTTTTTGATTATGTCTTTGGACAAGGAGCTACACAAGATGATAGCCAAAGTGAGAATAGAGGTTATGAACCACCACGTCATTCCACCATGTGGTAGCAAGTATCATGTAAGTTCAATTTTTATTATCTTTGATTCATATATTTGTTAATTATTATTATTATTATTATTTTAAATTTATTAATTTATTTACTTTTTATCTTTTTTTTTTGTAGTGAAGACGTATCTCTAAGTGGTGACAATGTGACGTTATTTTAGAATCACAATTGCAGCTGGGTGTATTCCTATATGTGACACTAATATCTTTTTATTTGTGATTCATATATATTTATGCACTATTAAGTTTATGACCTTCTTACTTCTTTGTAATTGTGTACTTATATGTGCTTAAAAGTTTTATTAATAATTTATTTTCACTAAATTAAGTTTAAATTATTCATAAACATAATACAATGTATTAAAAATGAATAGAAATTTGTGCAACATCATTAATAAAAGATATATAAATAATTACAAAAAAAATTGATTTATTTTCATTTTGTGAATTTTTCAAATCGTTTCACGTCGCAGCGGCCGCAATGACCGCAACCGCAGTGACCATAACCACGACCGCAACCACGACCGCAATTTAAAACCCTGTTTGTGACTATTACATCCCATTTCGATTTAGTTTTTCTCTCACTTTCTCATCATTTACTAATGCATTTAGTGTGTGTTTGGATGAACGTTTGACAAACGTGATTTTGGGTGGAATTGATTTTGCATAATTGATTTTAATAGAATTGAGTTTGAAGTGAAGTGATTTATGTTTGGATGTTTTTATTTTCAAAGTAAGTTTGATGTAAAACTTAGTTTAATTTGATATTAAAAATCACGTTCGGAGGCAGAAGCTACAAATTCTAGCTTCAAGTTAGAATTGATTCCAGAGGCAAAATCAATTCTAATCAAGAACACCCAAACATCTCAAAATTATTTTTTTTGTCTCTGAAATCACTTTTATCTGTCACAAAACTGAATCCAAACATACACTTCGTTAATTCAGTTTTTAGTAGGTAGAAAGTTGAACTACAAATAAGAAAATTCTTCCACTTTCATATATAAATGTTGCCACGTTATCGATTCTGGTGTTGTCACTTTGATTACATAAAGAGGGATTTTGGACTACATGTTGATGACACTGAGTTTTTCAGATCCATTAAGCAGGCAAGAGAATTGGTGTAAGGGAGTTTGAGGGAGCAATATGGCCGGATATTGGACTATGCTCATGAGCTACTGAGGAGCAACCCTGGGTCAATAGCAAATATTGATTGTATCCCCATGACCGAGGGCCCACCACAATTTCAAAGTTTATGCATCTGCTTGGAAGATGGTTGCAAAAGAGGGTCAAAGGCTGGACATATGCCCTTCATTGGACCGGTCGGTTGCTTCTTGAAGAGCTACTTTGGTGGGTAGTTACTTTCTGCAGTTGGCCTAGATGCAAATAACTAGATTTTTTGTTGTTGCATATGCCATAGTGGAGATGGAGAATAAGGATAATTGGAAGTGGTTCCTTACCCTTCTGCATGAAGACTTGGGGGACTATAAGCATGACGAGTAGAAGAATTTCATTAGTGGATGCAAAAGTTACGAACATTAGTTCTGTTTTTTTTTTGATAATATGTTTAATACTTCATACATGTACTTACAGGTTTTGTCAGTTGACAATTATTCATAAATGAATTAGATAAGTTAAATTTCATTCAAACTACAATTCATTTGGTTTTATGCTATGTTTAACTCATATCCCTACATGGTTAGGTATGTCATGTGCTCATGTTGTTGCAGGTATTACATACAACAATCAGAAGCCTAACGATTATTGTCATGGGTGGTTGACTTTAGGTTCCTACAGTGCAACATATGAGTATTTCATTCAATATACTCAAGGCCAGAAGTGTTGGGAGATAACTGACTATGACAAGCATGTTCGGCTGTTCCACCACCAGCTAAGAGGCGTCTAGGTAGACCTAAAAGGCAAAGAAGGAAGGATGGGACTGAGCAACCTATGAGTAACAACAAGGTGGGAAGGTCATATATACCTTGAGACTACATGTTCAAGGTATGGTATCCAAGGTCACAATAGTGGGGGTGTGGTTATCAAGGGGTACCACATAGACCAAAAACTGGACAACACTAGAGGCATCCGAAGTTCAAAATACTCAGACTAAGATTGACTTGTCACAATCTTAGCCAGTGCATGATGCAGCACCTGTAAATAACTTGGTTTTTTAAATTTAATTGATTAGAAGTTGTGTTTTGTAGGTATTATACTGATGTTGCACTCTTTTTTCTAGGATATGACAATAGCCAATGTTCAACCCAGCACATCTGCTTCTGGACCAATGCTTTGGGTTTTGCATTATATCTGTGTTTGCATTTACTTATTTTTCTTGAGATTTTGGTTTTGCATTTGGTGTGTGGTTTTGCAGGGACAAAGTACCATTGCTTTTGGAACTGACCATACACGTTTTGCTGCTACACCAACCGCGTTAGGCCACCACTATCCATATCAATCTCGATTGAAGACCTCTTTTTTTCATTATTCTTTTGGACAACCAATATTTTTTGGATGTAACTCCACATAATAGGTACACTTTTGTCTGTATTGTGCAAATTTACTAAAGACATGAACTTTTGTGAAGCTTTAGACATATTAGGCTAGTTGAAACTTTAGCTGTTATTGAAAAATTTATGAACAAGTTTTAGTTTTGACTTGGTTAGGCAATGTGCACAAGTGAGTGCTTTCTTATTAATGATTTCCTTGGATATTATTTTGGTCAAGAAAAAACACATATTTGGTTTACATTTTGCTCTCTTGTTATGATTTACACTTGCTATGATATTCAACACAAATTAAGAGTACATAAACCAAAATTGATTACACCATAGACATTACATTGCACCAATAACCAAAACACAAATTAAGAGTACATAAACCCCAACCCAGTGACTATGCCCTTTGCCTACCACTAAACACTATCGATAACAACACTTGCATGACAAATAATACAAATACTCAATATCTTAACATCAACCCCTAAACTCTCAAGCCTACAATTAACATCTGTCTTCCTCATTTTCTTCTCTTCCAAGTATATGAGCTAAGCTAGATTGACTCCGTTCATCAGCCCAGGCAAAGTACTAGAAGTTGCAACGTCATCCTGCAATTTGACATTCAAAATTGTCATAATAATCCCTAGGTGAAACAGATACTGAGAAACAAATTCCAAAATTCCCAAACCCCAGATTCCCAATATATTACTCAATGAGCACCTATAGAAGGCTCTGCTTGGGTTCTGGACATGGGCAACACTGCCCTTGTGAAATCCGTGCCTAGTATATTGATCTTTTTACCCGGGGTAAATCAAAATAATAAATGTATATAAAAATAAAAGAGATAAACATTAACTATAAGTCCAATGACTAATTAGTAAACTTGTGGGGAGAAATGAGAAATTATATGTTAAAGTGGGGACCTTTTTAGAGTAACGAAAGAATAGGAAATAAAATGAGAAGAGGAGTTGCTCCCTCATTATTTTTGTAATGTGAACCAGAAGAAGAAAAAGGATAAAGAGAGGGGAAGGGAGAAGGGGTGCTAGGGTTTGCAAGGGTGGTAAGTCTCCTCTTGCATTTTTTTCTTCTCCTTCCTCTTGTAAATTCTAAATCATCATGCTCCTATTTTTTCTAACCTAGAGTAGAAGGAGAAGGGATTTGAAGAGGAACTTGAAGAACCCACTTTAATTTCCCACTCTTTAATCTAGGCTTGGTTCAATTTGAGGTAAGGGTTCCAATCCAAAACTTATTAATTTCTAGGATATTCATATAATATTAATATTATGTTTGAATTGATCAGTAGCTGGGTATATATTCATTCACTGGCTGTATCTTTTTCTTCTTCTTGATTTCTGGAGTTTGAACTTAATGCTTCAAAAATGGTATTTTCAATATTTGATGATACTGAACATTTTTTTTCTTTCGTTTGCCATCAACGAAAATGGCACAGTGGCCATCGAAAAGCCAATGAATGGCAAATAACGAAATTTTTCGTGAAAATGCTTCTTGAAGGCGTCCCATGGAAGCATCTTTTTATATATGTATGTATTAGACAAACAAACCCCACCCCCTGTAGCGCACATATAATACATAATATATATATATATATATATATATATATATATATATATATACATATATAAAATGATATTTTATCTATATTACACAAACAAGCCCCACCCCTGGAGAGTATATCATATATATTTTATATATTATAATATATATATATATAATAATATATATATATATATATAAAATAATATTAAAATATATTATAATTTAAGTTTGGATATAAATTGAGATGAATTGCATACCTACTAGGTATAAATGTAAGGATGGAAGTCAATGATAAAGGTTGAGCATATTTATATTTACATAATGCATTTTATTGTTGTGAGATATTGATGTTTGGATTATAAAAATAATGATTATTGATGTTATGTTTTTTTGAAAGAAAGTATTGAGTCTCTTGAAGGGTGATATTGTTGTTATAGTTGTTACAATGTAATATGATCGATTTCCCATCCTAGTCAAGCGATTGAATTGAAATTGATGGTGTATGTATTTACGGAAATCTATGAGATACATTGTTGACGTGAGTTGAAATATTTTCGGAATTGTGTAAGTAATGTATGACAAAAGGATAAGACCCACTATAAGGACACATATCCTATTTGAATTATACAATTTTTGTTTCATATTCATATCCTATGTTGTCTTATGTTTTTTAGTCCATACCCTTGCTGAGTTTATGCAACTCACTCCCTTAGTGTCTTTCAGATGCAGGTGTAGAAGCTACTGGACCATCCCGAGCTGCCCCGACACTTAGAGTGGGGTTTCTAGTACCATGCCTTGACCAAGCTAAACATTTTAAATTTCATTTCAGGAAAACATGGCCTTGCCTTTAATTTTAAACTTGGTTTAATTATTATGTTGTTATGGAGTTGGTCTCTAAAAGTTGTCTTTTGAATATTGATGGAAAGATTTTTTTTTTTTAGAATATTATAAAGTGATCATGAGACTTCTTTATGGATTTTGGGAATAAATATTTGATAAGGAATGTGAGACTTTTAGGCTTTGGAGATGGGACTTTGTCCCTCCCTCTGGCGGTCATGGCTTCGATTTTGGGTTGTGACAACCCTTCTCCCACAATGACACATTGGAGGTTCTTGATTCCACTCGAGATGAAGCTAAATGGCTCCAGGTTCCACTTGTAGATTTCTTGTTCTCTGTCGCCTGCAAAAATGGTACACCACCTACCATCATCAGCCACCTTGCTCTTAAATTGCAGAACAGACGAAAAAGGTGGAAAATGAACCTTAGAGTTACGGTTCGCAAGGAATGTATGGGATACTAAAACTAGCGTTTTAATATTCATTTTGGTCTCTTTGAGTAGGCATACACGTGGATTGACATATGGTCTTTTAAACGACACTTAACATACTAAATCAGTGCTTCAAATGGTGTTAACTAGTTAAAGTGAGGTTGGGGACTAAACTGACTATCCAAAGACATTGAGATAGTCTTTTGTAATTTCCCTATATTTAGGGACTAATGTGACAACGTCCTATACTTCTAGGGATCATTACGACGATTTACTCGTATCTAATCCATGACATACACTCAGTGTGTGTTTGGGAAAAATGGATTGTTAGACTTTCAGCTGATTTTTTGTCTAAAAAGCTTTTTGTAAATAATCTGATATGTTTGGGTCTCTAGCTTTATTCTTTAAAAAGCTTTTCTTTTGAAAAAAAAACTGAATCTTAAAATCCTGATAGAAAGACTGGTTGATGGAAAAAAAATAGATGTTTTTCTCCCTCCCCTATCACTCTCACATGCAATACCCATTATCTCCATGTATTTCATCAAATGTTCCAGCTTACTACGTCCCTCCCCGCGGTCAATGTTTTTCTCTGCAAAAGGATATTGCAGCAGCACGTAACCTGCCGTAGCTACTTTAACATTTTAGAACATTTGCTATAATATAAAAATTGATGACAAATATAAAAAAAAAATTATAATAGAAAAAATTGATGACAAATATAAAAAAAATAAACATTTTAACAATTTTTAATGTTAAAAAACATCAAGTATTATTAATATAAACAAATAACTCCATATCCTTTTTCGTAATTCACTAATAGAAAAAATTGATGACAAATATAAAAAAAAATACACATTTTAACAATTTTTAATGTTAAAAAAATCAAATATTATTAATATAAACAAATAACTTCATATCCTTTTTCATAATTCATTATGTAAAACAATAAAATTGATTATTTTTACACTAATCAAACGAAATATATTATTTTAAAATTATTTTTCAACAAACATATCCAAATAAAAATAGATTTCGATTATAATCGATTATCATAATAATCCATTATTTGAAAACAGATTATCAGTATTTTTTTTTTCTACTTTCCCTGATACACTCTCAATTGAGAAATGTTAGAAAATTTGATTATTTAAATCAAAAACATATTTTTAGGGTGGAAAGCAGCAAACTTTTTAAACCTACCCTCTACGCTAAGGTTTGTAGGATGACCCATCCTGTATGCTAACCAATGGTTGGACCGAATGAAGAGTCGTCAACCCCGAACCCCAATCTAATACGGTTCACCCTTTGGCTTTATCTAATCCGTATAGTCTCGCGCCCCATCCTAGTAGTTCTTTATTTGTCATTATCAGTTAACTAAAAATTATAGCATCATATTTTTTATTATATTCCTTTTTAATATGTGAGATTTATTAAAATATATGATTCCACGTAAAATCCATCCAACATCCAATAATAAAAAGGATGTATTAAAATAAGTGTATTTAAGAGTATGATATTAATATTGCTATTCGGATTGTTAGTACATTTTTATTTTACTTTTATATATCTGGTTGGCGCCCAACGAATGAAGTGGAGTGCATACCCTTTCTTGATACAATTTTCATTTTCATGCCTTTTGTTTATTTGTTTTTGTCTCATTCTCACATGTGACAGACAACAAGCCTTGTATATTCTCTCAAACTTGATTCCAAATTTCCAACTCTTATTTTCTCCCCAACGTTTACCAATACCATTAGTATTATTGACCAAAACCACCATGTTACTGTAAATACCAAATCCAAAGGGACACAGACAAAACAATTAATAGAGTGTCAGTGTAAATGGCAGGGGGTTGGACTTCGAAGATTGAATTGTTAGTTTGGTTATCTCAAGTCATTGGGGGTCTTTGTTCCAAGTCTGCGGAGGATGAACATGTTGTTAAGGATAATAAGGAGTGCCCGGTGGGAGACAAGGATACTGATTTCACGATCGCACCTCAAAGAATGGATAGGAATACTGGAATCAGTGGCTGTGGTGGTGCTGATGAAGATTTCTATGATGGGATTCCACGCTTTACTGATTCCTTTCCCCATAAGCCTGTGAGGTCAAGGCAGGTTGCTGTTGCCAAGGTTGGTTTCACTTTTGCTACTATTTCTGCTCCTAATAAATTCACTCACCATTCACCAATCTCTATTAACCCACCGAAGTGTACCAAAATCTCAACCTGTTAAAAATGTGACAAATGTGATTTTGGATGAGTATTTGACAAATCTCACCAATCTGCTCCTAATAAATCCAATAGTCTTTGGATGAGTATTTGGCAAATGTGATTTTGGATGAAATTGGTTTTGTATAACTGATTTCAATATAATTGAGTTTGAAGTAAAGTGATTTATGTTTGGATGTTTTTCCTTTGAAAGGAAGTTTGATGTAAAACTTTGTATAATTTTTCAATCCAATAGCAGAAGCTACTCTAAGCTGCTTCTGGTAAAATCAATTCTGGATGCAAAATTACTTCCAGAAACATGTTCCCAAACACCTATTTTTTTTTACAAGAATCACGTTTGACATGTGGAGAAGCACTTCTGGTGCCTCCAAAAGTAAAACCAAACACACACTAAATGATTGGGTGGATAGATCCTTACTTACTCACTCGCTTTAGAGACAAGCTCACTTTAGAGGAGTCATGTCCATTAAACATGTCAATTCTGTTATGTCAACATTCACTCTACTCACATCCAACTAACACTTCTCACATCTGCCAGTGTAAACCTACTAAGATCGCTAAAATAGAATAGAACCCGAACAATTTCTTCGTTGTAAATATAAAGAGCTGGATATATTGTATATATCCAAAACAATCTGAAACTATTGCATGACAACATCTGAAACTATATTATTTTATTTCTTTTGGAGAAATATTATTTGTCAAGCTTAGCACTGTCAGTTCATATAGGCAAGGCAAATCAAAATCATAATCTGAAACATGTTTAAACTAGTGATGAATGACTAAAGATGAATATTCATGCAATTTGAGTGCATAATGTTATTAATTCTTGTAATAACTTATAATGTATGTATAATTTCAAGTGGGGTTTGTAATTGGAGATTTAGGGAATATTTTTTTTTTAGTAATTAAGAGTTTTAGAATTGTGTTGTTTGGTCTTGGATATCTTATTTCTACTTTTATTTATCATCCTAGCTTATGTCTACATGATTCCTAGGATAAAGTTGCTTGTCCTAGTAAGTATTATACAAGCAAGATTATTCATATAAGGGCTTTGGATGCCATTGGGCTTTGTTATATATATAAAACAAATCATGGGATTCTTCTTGATAGCTAAAGCTTTTAGGAGAATTGGTCCTGGACATGCTATCAAAGCTTCCATGACCAAGTGGTTAGGAGTCTGATCCTAGTCACTTACATTATTCGTAACGAAGATGAATCGTAGTGTAAAATGGGCCTGTGCATTGTCCATGCTTCAAGCTCGGAGGGCTCTTGCATGAGGGGACATGTATAAAACATTCACGGGCTTCTACCTAAAATAGACCGATGTTGGAGAAAAATGGAAATACCTACTATGATCTTTCTATTTCAGGTCTCAGAGGTGAGTTTACGCCTGGGCAGAGCTGGCACTATTGGACTTGTGAAGGCCGTGGAGGTTTTGGACACTCTTGGGAGCAGCGTGACAAATTTAAATGCTGGCAGCGGGTTTGTTTCTGGAGCTGCAATGAAGGGGAATGAAATTTCTATCTTAGCATTTGAAGTTGCAAATACAATTGTCAAAGGTTATAATCTTCTGCAATCTCTTTCCCGAAGAAGTATTAGGCATTTAAAAGAAGAGGTGCTTCTTTCAGAGGCTGTCCAAGATTTAGTATCAAACGATATGGATGAACTTCTAAGGATTGTTGCTGCAGACAAGAAGTAAGTAATCGATTAAGTAAAATTACTTAAGAGTGGCTTCTGTTCCATCAATAAGCTGACTTGTTATCATTGTGTTAGTTACCATGACTCTATACATAGAATTAAAATGTCAACTTTATATGATTTTGGATTATGTTTTCAGGCATGAGTTGAAAGTTTTTTCTGATGAGGTGATTCGTTTTGGAAACCGATCAAAGGATCCTCAGTGGCACAACTTAGAGCGTTACTTTGATAAGTAATATAAATTGTACTCTCTCAATTCGTCTAGCCTTTTTTCATTCCCTTCAAAGAAAAAAATATTTTGCCATTCATATATTTGTTCTGAGCTTTTTTTGTTGTAATTTTAGAATTAGCAGCGAAGTAAATGCTCAAAGACCGTCAAAGTATGAGACAGAATCAATAATGCAACAATTGATGAATTTGGTTCAATTTACAGCTGTGAGTGTATTCTTCATGTTACTGAAGAAAATAGTTGGTGTTGCATGAGGACTGATAGATACTGTTGAAGCTGAAAAAACAAGGAAATTTAATTGAAAAAGGAATTCTTGGTAAAAGTATTATCAATTTAGGAACAATTCACTGAAGTGGTTAATTAACTTCATAAATGGTTACTCATTAACCACGCTTTCATTATTGTTAACCAGTAGATGGAGTTTCCTTAATAGGAGCTATTTTTTCCAAGGATTCATTTTCTGTAATTTTCCCAAACATGTATTATCGGGATTTTGATTGAAATGTTTTTATCTACTTACATTATATTGTTGCATTACATATCAATTGCAAAGAGAGTTTTCTTTCTCTCCCCGCTTTATGTCCTTCTTGGTACCTTTGATATGTATCATGATGTATGCTCAAAGTTAAATTGGGACTTTCTGTATTCGACTCCTTTAGCTCTGTAGTAATCTATGGGGACATATAACTACGTATTTTTATTTCTATCATCCATTTAGAATAAAACTTGTAAACCTAACATTGGATATGCATCCAAGTTTCACAATGACACGAATCTTTTGAAATGAAACAATGTGATGATTATGTGTACTTTCTTCTTGGTTAGATGTAGTCATTATTCATTTCTGTAAAAAGAATAACTTGAAGGAATGTATTATTGTAAATACTTGTGGAAGTATTGTATACACTTATTTATAAATTAATAATTTTTTAAAATAAATAACCTGAGGTGTGATTTACTCCCATTTTGCTGTAAATTTATCTTCAAAGTTTCTATTATCTTTCCTTGGCTGCAACCAAGTGCTTTATTAAGTCTCTGTATAAAGCGAATTTATTGCTCCATGCATTTGCTTTTTATTCAATATAATTGTTTTTTTTAATGTGGGATTTAATTGAAATCCACTTTTGTTGCTATAGGAATTATACCATGAATTACATGCTTTGGATAGATTTGAACAAGATTATCAGCGTGAGAGTGAAGAGGAGGATAATTTGAGTGCAAATCAAAGAGGTAATTGTGGAGTATTACCCATGACATAATGTGCAACTCTGTTTGTGACCAGCAATGTTTTTTCCCTCACCTAAAATCCCAAGCTCTTAAGAGTTTTAATCAAAAGAGAGGATTAATTTGCTATTGATTTTTTTTTCTCTCCGTAGAATGATCATGTAATTGGTTCTGAAATGTCAAGAAAGATGTATGCTAGCATTAACTACTATTTCACTGAGGATTCTGAAATGGATATAAGAACTAGATTTCTATATTCTGCTTCAGCTGTATCCTATTTTGTTGTTCTGTTTTGATCGCCTTCTTGATCTGCCTTTGGGTCTCATTGAAAGTCATAGTATATACAGCCAGATCATAGTTACCAAAGCACCTACTTTTGGTTTTGACTGATTTTTGTTTCAGTTTTTGGAGCCAGAACTGCATATTCTTGTCGATAATGTATATGAAGGCCTAAATTATTGTTTACTATAGATTACATGCTTTTGAAGAAAAAGTCACTCCGACCTAGAAGTTTGACCTTGTGGCAGTATTTCTTCATGTAGTCTCTTACAAATATATATTTGACCTTCAGTATCTTTCTTCATCATATAGGTGATAGCCTAGCATTCTTGAGAGGGCGGAAATTAAAAGTCAAAAGAAGCAAATTAAACATTTAAAGAAAAAATCACTCTGGTCTAGAAGTTTGGAGGAGGTAACTTCAGATTGATGCTCTATATGATTTGTTTATCTCATCCCCCAGTATCTTCCTCCCTATTTGTTTTATCCTTTGCCAGACTGTCAATGTATCTGATCCACATATAATGCCAAAGATAGTATAGAGAATTTATTTATACAGTCCGGCTATTTGTACAACACAAATGAGACAACATTTGTACAACACACTCACATTTCAATACGCATATCCACCTCACCTCAAAATATACGATACTTCGATACTCTCCCACATTCACATGCATCTACAGTTGTCCCATATGTTGTCCATAGTTGTTCTCCAAAAAAACGTTTTCCTTATTTATATTTATAGAGGTTGTTTCATTTTGTGCATAACATAAATTTTGAATTGAGAATAGTATAATTCATAATCTAATGAATTGCAGGTTATCGAGCAGCTCGTAGACATTGTCCATTTTTTGCATTTGGAGATAAACAATGTGTTTGGCAGTGAAGGTATGTACGGATGTACCTGCTAATGGCCATTAGATCATACTTGCTTCACTTGATTTGTTATGCTATTCTAGTGTCACCTAATGTAATCAGTGTTCTTATCAATGTGATGACTTAGTTGACATGATTGACTTGATGACTTAGTTGACATTATTGATAGCCACTGCAAATGTTCATCAAATTACTGTTGAAATCAGTTGTAATGAAAGCTGTATTGTATTTTGGTTCATAATTGTAATGTCTCCATTGGTACCTGCAGATGGTCACAAACCATTAATTGGACACATGAGTAATCGCCAAAGATTGGGCCCTGCAGGCCTTGCTTTGCATTATGCAAATATAGTTCTCCAAATTGATACTCTTGTAAGTTAATCTTCTTTATTGTATTTACTTCATTCCTGGTCTGCTCTTTTTGTGCCTTACCTCGAACCAGGTGAATATACAATTAATTGAATTTCTAGAAATGCTTCTCTTATCGCCTTTAAGTAGTCAATTTCCTCAGTTACTTCCCTTCTATTACTTTCAGATGTCTTGTAATTGGATTAGGCTTGTAAGTTTAATAATTTGATTATTAAATTTTTAAGAGGAAACTGAACCATGAATCAGTTCTGCAGTAAAGCCAAGTATCTAACTTCTATGAATTTGGCTGCCATTGACATCACATGGTGCAATTTCTGTAGAAAATGGCAAGTGAATTCAAGTTTTTAACACTGATCTCTCCCTAGTCTCAAGACTAACTCACAAAATGCCCAACTCTTTCTCTCAACCCTCCCCCTATTTATAGGCAACATACCTTATTCTTATACAACTAAACAACAAACTAACTGAATATACAACTAACTCATTCCCTTCCCTCAAGTACTAATGTGTACGGTGTACCTATCAGTCTTCTTTGACTTTCAACTATTTCTTAGTTGTAGTTGAACTTCTGCATTTGTCAAAGCATCAAACAATATACCTTAAATTTTCTTTTGATGGATTGAGTTTGTTCTGCATCAAGTTCTCACAGTACATTTAGTCACTGCATACCAATATACCATAGCCTGATCCAGAATGTAATAAACCTAATTCCTATAAAATAGTTTTGGATAGAAATATATATGCATCAGGAAAAACCAACTACTTGATGCATTCACATAAAAATCCTCATTCACCAAGTTTGTTCCTATATGTTAATCTCTTGATATTCCTCAACATGAGTGCATGAACTGGACATTTCATTATAGGACTGGCAGGCCCACATTTTTCTCCATGACTTGGTTTGGTGCAGACAGTATGCTTTGTAACATCTTTTAATTAAAATACAACTAACATAATAGAGAGCTAGGCATTTGTTCATTTAGTTCAGGACTCTTGTGATTTGTTTACTGCTGATTCCCTGCTTACCCATCCGCTCTGCATCAAGTGTAGTATAGTTTTTCAAATTTCTGCTGGCTGCCAGGTGTTGTTAAACTCGTGCATTGAAAAGCATTGTATTGAGTCTGTGTTGATGCTGTTAGGTAGCCAGATCCAGTTCTATGCCTGCAAATTCAAGGGATACATTATATCAAAGCCTGACTCCTTGTATAAAATCAGCTCTGCGTTCAATATTACCATCCTTTCATGCTGGGGAAGAGGTATGAACTTATCTGCTGCTACTTTCGACTATTACCTTACTTCGTTGTTAAAAAATGAGAGAAAATAAGGGTTTGGAAAATATAAAATGGCGACAATATAGAAAGGCTTTAGGTTGAAGCACAATTTGGCTCTAGCCCACACCTGACAAGAGGAAAGAATATACAATTGTATAGTTGTCAATCGGTAACTCCTTAATTAACCTCCTAATTAGCATCAATCATCGCTTGTTATAATCAATCCTCAATTAATGCCCTCGATTTTATTAAGCTATACTTCCTTTACTCATAAGACTTTGCCACCATTCTTTCCTATGCTATTATCTCGCTGAAAACATCATATACATAACTAGAATGCTGAGGAAAATGCTTGACAAATTTTGAAAAATCAATTCTCTTCCTTCAGCTTTCCACGTCCAACTAAATGAGAAAATCTCCTAATTAAGATTTTTCTTTTTCTTATTTTTATGCACTTTCCTCATTGTTGCTGTCTGTTTCCTGAAGCTAACTGTAGCAGATATCAAACTTGAGATGGAAAAAACATTACATTGGCTGGTTCCTATTGCCACAAAAACAACCAAGTAAGTGTCTGGCCTTCTGTCAACTAGTTACAAACTACCCATTTGAGAAGATTTCTTTAGTCATTATTAATTCTTTTTCTTTTGTTTCTTCTAAAATTGAGACAGAGCACATCATGGTTTTGGTTGGGTAGGAGAGTGGGCAAACACAGGGTGAGTCGCAAGTCTCTGCTGCTTTTATTTTGAATTAGAAGCTTGTATGCTTTTCCACTTTTCATTTTCAGCTTTTTTTTAAATCCTTTCTGATTTTAAATACTTGCTTTGTTCTTGAAGCTCTGAGGTGAATAGTAAGACTTGGCAGACTGGCATAATGCGGATTGAGACATTCTACTATGCAGTTAAAGACAAAGTAGAAAATTATATTCTTGAACTTCTCTTATGGCTTCACTGCTTGGTCATCAAAAGTAAGGCTGGCGGTGATGCTGTCAATGTGAGGCCTGACATCAAGTCCCCAGTTGGTGCTACTTTGCAAAAGACAAACCAGCAGTCTACAAATGGCCTATGGTCATTGTTAACAATTGATGAGCAAAACATGCTCCAAGATGTAAGCAAGAAAAAACAAATCAGAGGGATAAGCAAAAGTTTGGACTTAGACAGTGTGAAGACTAGATTGAGGGAAAACAGCAGACTGACCAAGAGTAACAGTTATTCACCAACAAGTAAAAGCAAGGAAATATCTTTTAATAGGATTTATTCTAAGCTTCCTGTGATCGATTTTGGTATTGACAAGGATAGAGCATTGGACGTGATCGACAGACTAGATGTGGTTAGATAATTTGCAAGCTTTCTTGATTGCCTCTGAGATGAAAGCAAAGGAGAACTAAGTAATAACCAATGTGGACAGAGGGTGGGACTTGGTGTAAATATGCCATATTCATGTTTCAAGTGTTGAATGCCAAAATTTTGCAGCACTTTGGTTCCCTGGATTTCTAGAGTGTTTGGTTAATGTTTTATTTTAATTTTAGGTTGATATGTTTTTACTAATAATTATAAAAAATAATAGCTTCTTTTTCTTTCATGTATTCAAGATTTTGTGGAGGAAAATTTTTCAACTTTTTCTTCACAAAATATTGAAAAAGAGAAATAGAATGAAAATAAGGTATTTTAATAATTATTAATAAAAATATATCATATGAATAATACTGTGTTTCTTAGCTTTTAAGATGTATTTTTAAATGTGTATATACAAAGAAGATTTAATTGGTTTGTACTGTTAATGCAAGGATTTTTTATACTGTCGATTAATCAATTATAAAGTGGCATATCAATAAAAATGTTTGACTATTATTCTAATCATCTTTTTTTGACACAGAGAGGTTATTGCATTTCGTTAACAATCAAAGAGGCATCACAAGGAGGGGCATAATGATAAATTTGGGGATTAAATACTAATGATGCTACTCGAGCCAAGCTATGAGCGACACCATTTCTTTACCTCCTAATAAAACTTAACCTAAAGTTTGGGGAAAAAGAGAGCAACTCATTACAATCATGAATCAAGGAGCCTAACTCTGAGATGTCTACTCTGGAGTCTCAATATGGTCCATTACTATTTTGCAGTCCAACTCAAAGACAATATTATGTAGACCTAAGCTTCTCACCAGCAAATAACTTCAAGCAGACTAGTAGCCTCACCTTTCGGAACAGGGAGGCATTGATGGAGTCGTGAAGTTCTAGCCATAATGAAGTGAGCATGATGATCTTTGAGGCAAATACCAAACGTGGTGCAACCTTGCTCTTGAAAGAAGCCTGCATCAATATTGCATTTATAGAAGCCTATAAGGGTTGAGGACCATCCGCTCGGGAAGGGATTGCATTAGGTGCTTCAACCTGGGTGGTAATATGCTTTGCCTTCATCCAGTCCTGAAGAAATGAGTTGGTTCTATGAGTTAATTGTCTTGCTATTATTTCAGTACCTTCCAAGAATTTTTCATTTCTACAGCGCCATATGCTCGACTTGGTCATCGCAAATGTGGCTCTCCCAGGGATATCAAGAGAATTAAGAAACAGGAAGCACGAGTCTTTAAAAGATTCTGCATTAGGCATGAAGCCTACCATACAATTCCAGATATTCAAATCCTTCTAGCATTCCACACTTAACAGGCACATGAAGAAAATATGCCACATGTTTTCCATCTTTCTGTGACAAAGCACACAAAGACTTGAGTAAGGGGTACCTTTTCTTTGAAGTTGACCAAGTTGGGAGACAATCACGACAAGCTCTCCACAAAAATAGTTTAACACGAGGTGGAATGGTAAGATTCCAGATTGATAATCAATATCGATCAGCTTTGTCGTGGCAACATGGTAGGCATATCAAACACAATAGATCCCTATGCGAGAGAAGGCCTAGATTCTTCTATCACTACAAACTACAGGAAAGAATGGGATTGTTAAAATGGAGGATGTTGCGGCAGGAGGGAGGATCGAACAAAGAAGTGGCTCATTCCAAGCTTTAATATAAGGCAACATGATATTCTTCACCTTCTAGTTAAGAAGACTTGTTTGCATGGGGGGTGGATACTAAACATTGAGCCCATCACGCAACCAAGGTGAATCCCTAACATGAATTTGCTCCCTTTTGCCTATATTCCACCCTACACCTTCCTTCAAAAGGGCTCTAGAGGACTAGATGCTTCTCCATGCGTATGAGGGGTGATGACCAATTTTTGCTTCAAGGAAATCCTTTTTCAGGAAGTATCAGGTCTTAAAGATTCGGGTTACTAAATCTCGAGGTTCAAGAATAAACTTCCAGGCTTGCTTGCCTAACATAGCCAGGTTGAAAGCGTAGAGGTTTCGGAAAGGTAGACCTTTGTACCTTTTGGGGACTGTCAGCTTATCCCATGCAAGCCAAATTATACCATTGGTCTCACTTCTACGGGAACCCCACCAGAATGTGTTGAGCATTTTTGAATTTCATCACCAAGAGATGGAAGGATCAAGTACATACTCATACAATAAGCAGGAACAACTTCAACTGATTTAATTAACACCTCCCACCCAGCCATAGAGAGAGTATGACCCTGACAAGAACTCACCTTCTTCCAAACCTGATCTTTTATGAAATTGAAAGTTGATTCCTACTCCGACCATTCATTGATGGAAGACCCAGATACTTGCACATACCCAAAGTTTCTCTGACACCCAGGATAGCAGACAGTGCCACATGGGAGGGAGTTGGCACGTTACTACTAAAAAGGATCTATGATTTCTACATATTGATGGATTGCCCTGAAGCCAACTCGTAAGTATGATGAATGTCCTTGATGAGACTAAGCTCTTGATCGTTTGCACGCATGAAAAGGAAGCTATCGTTCACAAAAATAAATGGGAGACCATTGGAGCACCTCTGCAAATTTTTACGCCATGAAGTTGACCCATACTTTCTGCTTGGTTGATCAAAGAGGAGAGGCCCTCGACACAAAAAATATACAAGTAAGGGGAGAGAGGATCTCCCTGGCGCAAACCACGACCTGCTTCCATGGGGCCAACTGCCTCATTATTCATAAGGATGGAATAACGCACTTACTCAACACACATCATAATCCACTGGATCCATTAAGGCGCAAAACCCATCTTTACCATCACAACTCTAAGATACTCCCAACTAATCTTGTCACAGGCTTTGTTAATATCTAGTTTAATTGCAGCATTACCTTTTTTTCCCTTTATTTTGCATCTCATCTAGTGAACTATCTTGGAGGCTACCAGAACATTATCAATGATTAATTGAACCCCTGCAAAGGCTGATTGATCTTTAGAGATACACCTGGGAATGGTCCTGGCTAGACGGGTTGCAAGAGTTTTAGCAAGGACTTTGTAGACTACATTGCATAAAGATATGGGTCGAAGATCTTTCATGGAACTCGGATTCACTAGTGCAGGAAGCACTTTTTACAACGGTTAAAGTTGACTTGTAACATTGGTTTTGAAGGCGACGCTACTTTAGTCGATGTTACAAGTTTAACTTGTAACATAAGTTTTTCAACCGCTATTACAAGTTAACCTGTAACATCGGTTCTATGGAAAACCGCCTTTAAAAGTAGCGGATTGTCTGATCAAAGCATCTTACAAGTTAACTTGTAACAGTGGTTTTGTATAAAACTGTTGTTACAAGTTAACTTGTAACAGCAGTTGTTGGTAGAACCGCCGTTACGAGTTGACTTGTAACAACGGTTATTGATAGTGTGATTTTACATCATATTTTATGTACACTTTTGCATGCATTTTTCATATAGATTAGGCATTCTTTATTTGATTTTAGTTAGTTTTTCCCTTGGAACGGGTGAAGCGGTTTCTTGGTGTTATTTTGCAGGAACTTAAGGAAAACTGTACAGATTTGGCCATAATGAAGCTTGGATGAAATAGGGCTTGAAAAAAGAAGAAATTGAGCCAAGCAGAATTCTGAAGATTCTCCCCGTGAGAGACTACTCGCCTCGTGAGACTGAAGACTCACTGTGCCAGAAAATGCAACCATTTCTGTCTCGCCCCGCGAGCAACTCTCTCGCCCCGCGAGCCTGAGGAACAGAAGCCATCACGCCCAGGCCCTGATACTCATCACGAGCGTATTTGAGAAGAACCTTTGGTCTCGCCCCGCGAGCAACTCTCGTCTCGCGAGCAACTCTCGTCTCGCGAGAGATCCAATCTCTGAAGCCAATTTTTAATATTCGCCTCGCGAGAAGCCATTCGCCTCGCGAGCGCGCGCAGAACTGATTGGTATAAGTTGCTGTTTTAGGGCAGAAAGAAGGTTTTTTTGTTTGAGTTCTTGGAGGGAGGCACTTGGAGGCTGCGGCTGGGCTAGGGTTCCAACCCTGAAAGGGAGCTGAGTTAGGGGGTTGCTGTGACGACAGTGGGAAGCTTCAATGGAGTTCTCCCCTTCTTCCTTTCTCTACTACTTTTCTGGTTTGGCTTTCTCTGTAATTATGAGTAATTAAATCCTGTTTGTTGGGATTAGATGTAATCAAACTGAATATTATGTATTTGTCTTGACTGATTATTTTGTGTTCATGCCTTCGTATTAGTGATTAATTTTCTATGCTTAATGCTTGTTGTGGCTAGCACCCCCATGACTTGATTTGTGTTTTGATATGCAATTGGGAAATTCGTATTAGAACCGGAATTGAATTTAATCACCTAGTAACCCTTGCATCTAGGAATGGAGTTTGGTTTACTAGTAATCGCGTAATCCTTAATCCTAATGCCAATTCATTAATCTAGGCCACCTAAGGAATTAGGGTCTATTAGTGGATTTAAGCTCTTGCCATCTGAGGAATCGGGGTTTGAGTAATTTAGTGGATTGATTTTAATGTCTGAAGCATGAATGGGAGGTATCTAGTCCTGATAGTACATGAGTTAGAGGTTTGGTGAAGTTTAGTCCCAACATATCCTTTCTGCACTCCAAGTGTTTGTTAAAAGTCCCCCAAAAGACAAAGATTTTATTTCTTTTCTTTTGTTTGTTTTGATTTCTCTTCATAGTCTAGATAGTTGCTGAGTTTGCGAATTGGTAATTGACATCCAATCCCCGTGGATATGATAACCGGTCTCACCACCGTATTACTTGCACGACCGGGTATACTTGCCCAGATCCGTCAACAGTTATACCCAGAACCGCTGTTACAAGAGTTTTTTTATAAAAAAAAATTGGTTTGTTTTCAGTTGCTGTACCTGCAGTAATTCATAGATACACACATAGAAGCATCCAGATGCACCAGCTAAAATTTATAGATACACACACAGAAGCTAACCAATATCATCCAGAATTCGACCGGATCGAGATATGATATATATATATATATATATATATATATAGATTTTTATATATATATATATATCTTACAACAAGAAATCATATATACAACCAAAATCGATCAAGCTATATAAGTCATGATCTATTACATAAACAAACTAATACTATACGTTCTAAGTACCTAAAACATAAATCTATGCATCGGGCTCAAAGTCTATATCTCCGCTCCATCAAGCCTGTTCCTCCAAAGCCTGCACAAGTTCAAATAGATTCAACATTAATTAAATTAAGTCATCAACAAAAACAAAATAATAATTAATTAACATGGATACCTAAAAAAAAACATAAATTGCACTATGGTGCAAAATAAAAAAAAACATGCATAACTTACACTATGGTCAAGGTTAGATCAATATCCCTTCATTATGATCATCACGAGTGGCAAGTATATCGTCCACTACATTTTCCTCAATGAAAGTAGGCATCCGTGATGAGAAAGAAGGAGTCTCAGGTATATCAAGGGTTGAATCTTGATTTTCATCACTACCATTATGCATGCTTTTTCCTTTGAGAACCACTGACCACTTTTTGTTAGAAGGATCATTGATATAAAACACTTGTTTTAAGAAATTCTTCAATAAGAAGAAGAAAGGAATGGTGGCTACTTGGGAGGATCTGGAGTCAACATCTTCTGATGAAGAAACAGAGGAAGAAGCCAATCTATGTTTGATGGCCAACACTGACTCAGACTCAGACGATGATGTACATCCTGACTATGAAGAATTACTTGATGCCTATGAGGAGTTGCTGGAGGAATCCAACTGCTTATCTAAGGCCTTCATATCCCTCCAGAGAGAGTATGTAAAGCTCACCAGTGAGCATAAACAAAAATCTCAAGAGTGTGAGAAGCTGGCTAAAGAGAACAGTGAGCTGAAGACTGCAAAGTCTAATGAAGCTAAGAGCTCAAGTGAAACATCACCATCTGAAGAAGTTGAAAAACTTCAACAGAAAGTGGAAGAGCTCACTTCTGATCTTGCCAAATTTGTTAATGGTAGAGATAATCTGACTAAGCTACTTGGCAGTTAGAGGCACTCTCTTAACAAAGAAGGTATTGGAAATGTCCACCAGCCATATCATAAAGTATCAACTAAAGCTTCTACAGTATCTATTAAGTCAACTATAACCAAATCTACACCTGTCTGTAACTTCTGTGGAAAAACTGGACATGTTATGTCTAAGTGTATCCATAAGAAGAGAAGGAAGTCTTCACAGACTCTTATAACTAACAGAAAATGACCCATTAAAATATGGGTACCTAAACATCAAATAATTTTCATTGCAGATATCCTCAACAGGACAAAGAAAACACCACTGCTGGTACCTGGACAGTGGTTGCTCGCGTCACATGACAGGAGAGAGGTCTACGTTCCTAGACCTCCAACTTAAGAAAGGAGGACACGTTGCCTTTGGAGGGAATCAGAAAGGAAAAGTTATAGGAATTGGTACTATTGGTTGTAAACCTCCTCTTCTCTCTATATCTAATGTTCTTATGGTTAAAGGATTAAGACACAATTTGCTTAGTATAAGTCAATTATATGATAGTGGATTTGATATTTCCTTTACCAAGGACGTATGCATAGTTAAAGACTGTTGTAGCAAAACCTTATTTTCAGCTAAAAGGCAACAAAATCTTTATAAGATTGAGATGTCTGATCTCTCAGATCAAAGTGTAACCTGTCTGATGTCTAAAGAGGATGAGAGATGGTCATGGCATAAGAAACCAGGACATGCTAGTATGAAACTAATTTCTAAATTAAAAAGGAATAATCTTGTGAGAGGATTGCCTGATATTAGTTTTAAGAAAGATGTCTTGTGTGATGCATGTCAGAGAGGTAAACATATAAAATCAAGTTTCAAATCTAAAAACCAAGTATCAACCTCTAGACCTCTTCAGTTGTTACACATGGATCTGTTTGGACCAGTTAGTGTTGCCAGCTTGGCTGGAAGAAAATATGGATTTGTCATAGTTGATGACTATTCTAGATACATATGGGCACTCTTCTTAACCCACAAGGATGAGTCCTTTAAGGCTTTCTCAGTATTCTGTAAAAGAGTACAAAATGAGCAGGGTTTCTGTATTTCTACCCTTAGAAATGATCATGGGGGAGAATTTGAAAATGAACAGTTTAGACAGTTCTGTGAGGAGATTGGGATATTTGACAATTTCTCTGCACCTAGAACTCCACAGCAAAATGGAGTGGTTGCGAGAAAGAACAGATCTCTGCAAGAGATGGCTAGATCTATGATCAATGAAAATAATCTCCCTATATACTTATGGGCAGAAACTGTAAATACTGCTTGCTATTTACAAAACAGAATTCTTATTAGGCCTTTTCTAAAGAAGACTCCTTATGAATTGTGGAAAGGAAAAAGCCCCAACATATCTTATTTTCATGCTTTTGGATGTGAATGTTTTATGCTGCCAGAGATAATCTTGGGAAGTTTGATTCTAAGGTAGATAAAGGTATTTTCGTAGGATATTCTGAAATGTCTAAGGCTTTTAGAATTTACAATTCAAGAACCTATATTATCGAAGAATCTGTTCATGTTAAATTCAATGATGGATTAAAGACTGATAAAGAACTATCAGATCTAGAAGATGATCTTGCAGGTCTTGATATAAACAAGCCAGAAAGTCAACAAACCGATCTGACCAAGACAGAACCTGTGCTTGAGGCTGACAGACAAGTGGAGCAGACAAGTCAGCAGATAAGTCAAGATCTTCATGATGATCTCAAAAAGGATTGGAAGTTCAACACTCATCATCCTAAGGATCTTATTACTGGAAATCCCTCTGAAGGAGTAAGAACCAGATCCACACTAAGAGAATCAAGCAATATGGCTTTTATATCAGAATTAGAGCCAAAACGCATTGAAGAAGCTCTTGAGGATGAAAGTTGGATTCTTGCTATGCAAGAAGAACTTAACCAGTTCACCAAAAATGATGTCTGGACTCTTGTCTCTAATCCTAAAAACAAATTTGTTATTGGAACAAGATGGGTCTTCAGAAACAAATTGGAAGAAGATGGTAAAGTTGTCAGAAATAAGGCAAGGTTAGTAGCTCAAGGCTATAACCAACAAGAAGGTATTGATTATATTGAAACCTTTGCACCTGTAGCTAGAATAGAAGCCATACACATTTTAATGTCATATGCTGCACAACACCAAATCACCCTGTTTCAAATGGATGTAAAAAGTGCTTTTCTAAATGGTATAATTGAAGAAGTGTATATTAAACAACCCCCTGGTTTTGAGGATACTGATAAACCAGATCACTTTTTCAAACTTAAAAAGGCATTATATGGTTTGAAACAAGCACCTAGAGCATGGTATGATAGGCTTAGTTCTTTTCTCATGTACAATGGTTTTACTAGAGGACAAGTAGACACTACTCTGTTCAAGAAATGCTCTAAAGAGAACTTTATCTTAGTTCAAGTATATGTTGATGATATTATTTTTGGAGCAACTACTGAAAAGCTGTGCAAGGAATTTTCAGATCTAATGCAAGCTGAATTTGAGATGAGTATGATGGGAGAATTGAAGTGTTTTCTTGGATTACAAATCAAGCAGACAAGTGATGGAATTTACATCCATCAAAAAAACTATACCAAGGAGATACTCAAGAAATATAAAATGGAAAATGCAAAGCTCATGAAAACCCCTATTCAACCCAATGCAAAACTAAGCAAAGATGATGAAGGTAAAAAGGTAGACCAAACTGTCTACAGAGGTACGATTGGCTCTCTACTGTACTAAACTTCAAGCAGACCTGACATTCAATTTAGTGTCTGTATGTGTGCTAGATTCCAATCTGATCCTAGAGAATCTCATCTTAAGGCTGTTAAAAGAATATTTAGATATTTACTTGGAACTACTAATCTTGGTTTGCTGTATTAAGATCAAACGAATACAGGTTAGTGGGATATTGTGATGCTGATTTTGATAGAGACAGAATAGAAAGAAAAAGCACCAGTGGAGGATGTTACTTCATTGGGTCAAGCTTAGTCTTATGGTCAAGCAAGAGGCAGACAACTATTGCACTGTCTACTGCTGAAGCAGATTACACCTCAACTGCCAGTTGCTGCTCTCAACTCTTATGGGTAAAACATTAACTTGAGGATTACTCTATTTATGAGCATAACATATCTGTTTGGTGTGATAATTCCAGTGCTATTTGCTTAACTAAAAATCCAATTCATCATTTTAAGGCTAAGCTTATTGAAATCAAACATCATTTTATTAGGGATTATGTTCAGAAAGGCATCTTTGATATTCAGTTTGTTAAAAATGAAAATCAATGGGCTGACATTTTCACTAAACCCTTCGCATAAGAAAGGTTCTTATTTATTAGAGATAATCTAAACATGCATTACATTGTTGAATGACATGTGTGAGTGTTAACCTGTCTGTGCTTTATCACCTGTCTATGCTTACTTGTTTGACTCTACTGAGTCACTATACTAGAACTCAACGGTTTTGTTGAAATGGTTATTAATTAATTAATACCCCTTATCTGAAGCTAATCATGTGCACGATAGTTTACACATCTTGAAACCATGTTTTCATTATGTCTTAAGTGGGCATTGCGGTTCCCAATACAAATCGTGCCTTTTTGAATTAAAAATGTCGTTTTTCTCTCTCCTACCTTTATGACTATAAAAGACAATAGATCAGAAAGGTTGGACCTTTACGTTTCAATATTCCAAAATCTCTGTCTTCTCATCTTTCAAACCCTCTTCTCTCTTGAAACCCTATAATCGTTTTCTCTCAAAAATGGCATCATCCAAGCGTCTCTCTACAAAAGAAATCGCTGAGAAATAAAATCTCAAGGTTACTGAGATCGAGAAGATCATTCCGAGAAAGACTGTTGATCTTCAACAGATGAAAAAGCTAGGTATGGATGTCATTGAAGAGTTGGAGTACTCCAAATGGACTCATTTCTTCCACATCTAGGAGCCTTTTCACCCTAAGCTCATTCAAACGTTCTGGAGAAATGTTGTGGTTGTCACCAACAGACTCAACGAAATCAAGATCTTTAAGGCTGAAATGGGGGATAAAACCCTTCTCTTCTCCATTAGCTCTCTTGAGCTTGTCACAAAATATCCAAGAATCAGAGCTGGCTTTACACCCAACTGGGAAGATGAAGTGGGATTTGACAATGTCAACATTTCCATCTATGGTGTTTCCAAGCTTGTGAACCCTAAACCTGTCAACATGGTGGTCAAGTGCAGATTCCAGCATAAATTGCTGTTGGAGTGCGTGATGCCAAGGAAAGGCTCACGATACAATGTGACCAAGATGGACATATTTACTCTGTACCACTTGATTCACAAAATCAAGGTTGACATCAATGACCTTATCTACATGTACCTTGAGACTCTGATCAAGAGAACCAACATGCAGTCCTATCCTTATGGGATGTTGCTGACAAGAGTCTTCAGGAACAAGCTGTTTGTTCCTAGTGATGTTCACTTTGTGGACATGTCACTGCCCACAGACAGGAAGATACTGTCTATGATGGACATCCAGGGAATCCCTATTGGTGATGAGGATGAAGACAGATAAAAGAACTAATAGAAGAAGAAGAAGAAACCTGCTGTTGAGCAGAAGGAGGAAGAACCAGTGGTTTCCACTGATGAATCTGAAGTCCCTATTTCTGAAAGACTGTTCAAATCGTCTGGAAAGGTGGCCAGACAAGACCAAATTCCAGAGCTACAACCTTCAGTGTCTGAAGATTCTGCTGAAATAGTTGAGCCCGTGAGGTTCAAAGAAGAGACCCTCTCCCAAGAGGAAGACTAGTGAAGCTGAGGAATCAATGGCTGTTCCAGCTCATCCCAGCAAGAAGAGGAAGCTGGTGAAGACCATTGCCAAGGTCATACAAGTTGAGTCCGAGCCTAGCAAAGAGGAAGCATCTGCTCAGAGGGAGCAGACAGAGCAAGTCTTGGAAGAACCAAATAAGACTTTCATTTTGGGAATTATTCCCAAAAAGAGAAGATCTAGTTACCCAGTACCTACAAAGATTGAAGTGCCTGCAGAAGCTAACACTACAGAAGACCTGTCTGGAGGAGCTCAGATAGTTGTACCTGAGGATGACCAAGTTTCTCCTTCTCACAAGAAGTTGAAGATATCTGAAGAGCAGACATCTCTTTCTTTCCCTTCCCCTTACATCAAGGTATCATCACCCCATCTGTCTCCTTTCCATCTGCCCTTTTTATTCAACCTCTCTCTGTTGCATCTCCTCTTCCTTCACCCGTTCACTCCCTTAAAACTAAAAATTCTTCTTTCACTATTGTACCTAATGAATGTCAGCACACAGTTGTTCACAGGGACTCTGCTCCCAAAGAACAAACTGGCATATCATCGAGACTCTTTGTGTCTGATCTGCAATCTCTTTTATTTGCAAGTATCTCACATGTCTCTATCATTCCTTCTCCCCCACCTCGTATTCTTAACCCCTGTAGAGAACTTTTCTTCTACCCACCTATTGTTGTCTTCATTAGAACATTAGCTGGAACTCACTATCCTGCTTCTGTTGTGATACTACCTCGTAGGTCTAGGTATTTCTTTATGTTAGTTACTGGATCAAATTCTTTCTTTTGTCATTTTGATTCCTTATTACCTATCCCTCCATCTGTATTAGCTCAAACACCTCTTCCCCCACCTATCCAAATAATCATCACCAGACTGTCTCTGTCCGAGAGACTTTCCTGTGTGTTTCCTTCACCTGATATTGACTTTGTCAGAATCAGTCTTATCTTCAAATTTATCTTTCTTCCTTTCTATGCCCTTCAAACTCTCCATGAACTTTTCTTCCATTCTATCACCTCTCTCCTATCCCTACCTAAGGCACCCCCAGTTTTAGCTTTACCCTGGCACTCTCCTCTGTTCGTCTCTTCCTCAAGCCTGTCTACAGAAGCCTCCACTTCTCAGACAGTGGCCTTACAAGACTTTCATCTGCTTCAAAGGCAAGTAGAAGACTTAAGAAGACAGCTGGATGAAGAAAGGCAAGCTAGACTGCTTTTAGAGCAAAGGGTTGCTGCCTTATATTTGTTACTTAGTCAATCTAGGTAGCTCTTTTTTTTTCCTACTGTAAACTGCCATGTACTTATCAAAGCTCATGTTGAATAAAATATATTTCTTCCTTACTTTCCTTATTTCTTTCCTTTTTTTATTATGATCACTCCTTTTTTGCTGTGACAAAAGGGGGAGAATGTATATAATTTTATAAATATATGAGCAAAGTATGTTCTTCTGATATGAGTAAAGTTTGTTGATCAAAGTATGCTCTGACATAAAACTTAAGTAAGATTGCTCTGATAATTTCCATTTAAATTTATATGTGCCAAGTTAACCGGATTATATGATTAATCTTAATGTCTGATCAAGCATCTGCATAACTTGTTCGCTTAAGAAAATTTCAACCTGTCTGATATATGCTATTTTCATTTGTTGATATTTTTTGAGGTTCATTAAATCATCTCAATGCTTGTCATCATAAAAAAGGGGGAGATTGTTAAATCTCTAAAATGTCTGATGTGCATTTCCCTAAGTTTTGATGAGAACTAGACACTGGTTAATGATTTAATTAACCTTCATATTGGTTGCTAACCTGTCAATCTAATGTGCAAATTAATACAGTAAGAATCATCTGTTTGCTCATAAAAGTGACTACCTGTCTGGATAAGCGAAAGTCAACCTGTCTGCTGACTAGGATTATTGACTTTTGTGAGGTTACTCGTTGAAGAATCAATGACCTAACAAGCTTTTGTGAGCTGTCCTATCAAAAAGGGAATCTCAGTCTCGCGGCTATCAAGAAAAGTCAGAAGTTACTCTCTCAAGCAACCTCGGATATCAGAACCAAAGACCAGTTAAAGAATGCTTCCAACGTGCTTTATTCCCTAGTACCTCTGGTCCTTACACGAAAAGGGAATTGTACCCAACAAAGTACAAATAGCTCTCTGCACAACTCTGATATGGCTGTCTCACTATGCATAAAGCCATGATCCTTCAAAGTTAGAGTTCAACCAACGTTCCTATTGCATTAATGGCTACCCAGAACGACTTTATTGCATTTAATGAAATTCTGCTTAAAGCCAACATCTGAGGGAATGTCTCTAACAGATCTTAAATGCTTGAAGACTATAAATACAGAAGTCATTGAAGATGAAGATAGAGAATAATCATAACATTAAAAGGCCATTTCTCTGTGCATTAATTTCTTCAATCTTTCATTCTGTATTCTTCAATCATTTGATGTTATTACACAGACTTTCCTAAGCTTTACATTAAAACCACTCTGAGTGTTAGTGAAAGATCTGTCTGTCTGAAGTTGTATTTATTACAAACCACTTATCTCAAAACTTGTCTTGGAGCCTGAAGAGGCTAGGTGTGCAAACAATACTTGGAGTCTGTAATCTGATCAGTTATAGTGGATAAATCTTGGTGCTACCAAGGGCTGGTCGTAGCTCTTTTCTTTGAAGAGTGAACCGGGATAAATAACTGTGTCAATCTCTCTTTCCTCACAAACTCTTTAGTTTTCTTATCCGTTTATCAAGTGGTGTGTTTGTCTTAGTGTCTGTTAAAATTTCATCGGACAGGTCACCTGTCTGTCCTGTATCATTCCACTCGTCTGAACCAAGCTTCTGTGTGCGAAAAAGATATCAACTTTGTTTAAATTATGATAAACACAATTCAACCCCCTTCTCGTGTTGATAGTTGTCTATTTCAATTCAGTGAAGCTTTTATCACTCCACCCATTTCTCACCTTCATACTGAACAATTTCAATACCACCGACAAGCGTGTATAAGTAGGACCCCAGATACAAAGGCTTCTCCACATCACTGCACAAAGTATCATACGCATGTGCTTGCTGAGAAGACTCATGTCCAATTTCACGGACCATGTCCTCTATTCAATCGTCCTCCATATCTATGTCAACTTCATCACTTTGGGATACACTTGGCTGATTTAATAAGACATCACCATGCCATATTCATCTTGTTTAATTCTTGCAAATCCCTTCACAAATAAGATGAGTACGTATTTCCTTAACTTCACATTTCCTCATATTCACACATTTGACACAAGGACAACAAAACTTTCCATTACTATCAGGAGGATTTCTTTGAGAAAATTCTAGAAACTCTTTCAACTACGATTGACACGCTGTCGCACGCGCGTCGAAAAGAACGAGTGGTTTGTAAAAACTGTAGTGAGGGTGCGACAACTCAAGTATCGTCTCACAAGGACTCTTGGATTGTTATTCGCAGAAAATCAGTTTTTTTTTTTTTTTGGGGGGGGGGGGGGTTGGTTGGTTGGTTTGAATTTCAATTAAGAAAACAGAGTAGAAAACATAGCGAGAAGTGATAATCAATGATCAAAACGATAAACCTACTGTTCTCGGTTTCCCACTATCATCGATTCATATAATTCCCATGCCCTAAGCGGATTCTAATCCCCTTTCGATTGTAGCAACAATTAACAAGAGAAATTGGCACTACACGATATATGTTCCCAATTCCCGAATTAAGCAAACGGGTTGAAGCACTCGTGAATTAAGAAAACACGACTGAACACACGCGAATTAAGTAAACACGATTAGATATGGAAACATAAAATCATTGAAACAAATCAATACCTATTCTATATAATCCTGAATTAAGCAAACAGAATGTACATAATAGTATTGAAAGGAAGAAGCAATTTAATCCGGGAATTACAGAATCTCAAGTGTCGGCGGAACCCGATTACAACAGATTAACCCAAGGGAATTAGTTCTCCATCAAGGGTATAGCAAAAACTAGAAATATTATGTAAAACTGTGAAAATTGGATCCGTTCCTATGTCTGCTACGTTTCTATTTAAAAAGAGGCCGCGCGTCACGGCCGTGATGGCCGTCACGGCCAGGCCATGACCGCTTCTGTCAAGGACGCGCATTCAAATTCTGGTCCGTCACGGCCGTGATGCCTATCACGGCTAGGCCGTGATGCCTATCACGGCCAGGCCGTGATCGCTTCTGACTTTGGGTGCTGATCTGTCACGACCGTGACATCCATCACGGCTGGGCCGTGATCAACTCTGACTTTCTGGGTCTTCTCATCATGCCCGTGATGTGTGTCACGCCTGGGCCGTGATGCTTTGACTTTCATGATCTCCTCATCACGCCCGTGATGTGTGTCACGGCTGGGCCGTGATCCTTTCTGTCTTCCATGGGTATCTCATCACGGCCGTGACCAGTGTCACGGCCTGGGCGTGATGGCCTCTGCTTCAGGTGTTCTTCCCTTCTTGCTTTTCTTATCAACCTGAAAACATGAAATAGCAGTAAGTGCTTTATTTGACTCAAAATCGACTAAAATACCCTAAAATTACTTAAGAGACTCAAAATGTTGCATGAGGACAATCAAGTCTAATTTGGGATAAAACGAGATATAATTAGCACAAAACCATGGTTATACTAGTCATAAAACTAGTCGAGCTAGATGCTGATCAAAATACCCCAAACTTAAACTTTGCTTGTCCCCAAGCAAACTAAAACTCAAAAAGACTTAAACTTGGCAAGCTTAAAGGACTCAATCAATTTCGCACAGATTTCATGCAATTCTAGCAAAACAATTTCCTTTCGATGTTTTCCCCCTCTGCAACAATGTAACCCCCACATTCATTTACTTTAAACAATTGAGAATTCCATCATTCATGCAATCGGTAATCTAAGTTGGGGATCCAAGTTACACACAAAAAGGAGATCACCAAATTCAAACAATCGCCTTCCTCACAAGGGCATTTAGTGTTTCACTCATTCGCTCAACTTGTCTAGGCTATCAACATTTCACTCAATTTAATTTTTAAGAGCACTTCCTATGAATTTGATTTTCATCTCAATCAAGGTTCCCACGAAAACATGCATGCAACATCAAAAGGTCTTTTGAGGTTGTAATGGGGCTTGGCTAAAGGTACGATATTCAAAGGTACTAGGCTTAAGTCCCTAGGAACTAAGAGAGCATGAGCATTTTGACATATTGAATTCCCACTCAAGTTCCTTTTTCCATTTTTTTTCTTTTTGCTTTGGGTGACTACAACCTTTTTCCTTTTAATACCCTTTTTGACATTTTTGCACTTTTCTTTTTTTTTCTTTTTTTTTTGCCTTTGGCTCCAACCTTTATTTTTTTTTTCTTTTTCTCAATCCCAAACAACACATCATATCCTTGTAGCCACCCCAAACTTAGTTTCTTGCAACGATTCTCTTGCTAAGCTTCCATGCTCTCCTAATCCTAAGATCGGGTTTACATGGTCTTTCCAGATTTTTGGCTTATAACATGAGGTTATCAAGAAACAACAGGCTCATTAGGCTCAACGGGGCTAACTAGGGAGCATGCATTAAGGACTAGTTCAATTTAGGCCAAGCATCTAATTCAAAGAAAATTGCCTAAATCATTTGATGCAAACACATAAACATGCAAACCATGAAGAGATTCAAGCAAATTCGGGAAATTGCAGCTCAAAAGTGATTCACACAGTTAAAAACAAGTTGGAGGCTCAAATCCTCACCCGGACAATTTTGCAAATTGTTTGACGAAATTCTATCCCTAGTGTGTGCATCCCTATCACCCCAAACTTATCATAAATCATGCAATCACAACAAAATATCTCAAAGTTCAATTTTCAATTTTTCACATGGGGATCAATTTTCAATTTCAAACTTAGGGGGAAATCATCAAAGATCAACATATATCATGCAATCTATCTATGCAAATTCAACAAAATCCATTTAAGCTCGCCGACACAAGACTGACACACATACTCTTGATCTTCTCAAATTATTCAAGAGCTAAACAAAACAAAACAAAACAATTGGTTCCCTCCCCCACACTTAAGACATGCATTGTCCTCAATGAAAGAACATAGATATAAAATAAGAGTGAGGGAAAGGAGAGGGTTTAGAAAAAACTCATGGAGGCGGTTCCACCGGGATCCCACTGTCTGTGATACCGCGGCCAAGGAGTGCTCAAAATGCAATATGATCCTCTCGGATCCCATGGTATGCAGCATAAGCATGAGAGTGAGCGCTTGACAATCATGGTGACTTCGCCGAGTGCGGCGGACTTCTCACTCCCTCTTGGGTCAAAGATGACCTCCTTGTCAACCTTGTCAACAAAGTCGTCCCAATAAAAGCGGGGTTCAACCTCATGGTCTTGCCATAATGCCTTCATAGTTAAAGACTCAAATTCCAATTTCTCAGGCAGAGGCTTGAACTCCATCGCTGGTTGTTCCACAGTGGGAGGTGGCAAACAGGTAGAGAGGGTTACTGGTGCTGCTTCCAAATCATAAGTTTCATCAACGATTTCAGAGAGCAGCTCTATTTGAAAAACAGAGTGCTCTTCCAAGGGATGCTTCATAGCATCGAAAATGTTGAATTTTGCCACAATGTCACCAAACTCCATGGACATGGTTCTGTCGTGAACATCAATCTTTGTCTTCAGTGTCTTCATGAACGGTCTGCCCAGAATGATTGGTGATATGCTTGAATTTGTTTCCCCTGCCATGTCCAGGATGTAAAAGTCAGCAGGGAAAATCAAATCATTAACCTGTACCAACACATCTTCTACCACTCCAATGGGGCGAGCATTGGTCCTGTTTGCCAACTGAATAGTAAGACCTGTATGTTGCAAAGGACCAAGATCAAGGTTGTTGAAGACAGAAGTGGGCATGACATTAATAGAGGCTCCCAAATCCAACACGCAATTGTCGAATTTACTGTCCCAATGGTGCATGGAATAGCAAAAGTTCCCGGATCCTTGCATTTCTATGGCATTGCTTGACTGAGGGCTGAAACTGTAACCTTCTCAGGCGCAGGTTTAGGTTGAATAAGGGCTGAAACATTTCGCCCCAAGTTGACTCTCTCTTTTCCCTTCAACCTCCGCTTGTGTGTGCACAAATCTTTCAGAAACTTTGCGTACTTCGGAACCTGCTTAATCACATCACGGAGTGGAATGTTTACCGCCACTTTCCTGAACACATCCAGGATCTCTCTCTCCTTGTCTTACTCAACAATATTTTTATTCTTCAGCACTCTTTGTGGGAAGGGGATCGGTGGCACATACTCTTTTTCAGCTTCAACAATAACATAAGGTTCAGGAGCTACTTCAACATTTTCCTTACCTTTTTCAGGGACTGCCTCTACAACTTTCCCGAATCTCAAAGAAATTGCACTCACATTAGGATATGGAGCATTAGGATTCACCACTGTTTGTGCAGGTAGTTGGTTCGATCCTTGAGCTTGCTGCATGGCATTTATCGAAGTGGCAAGCTGTCCAATCTGTATCTGCAAGGTATGAATACTAGCATCCGTTCGCTGCTGAAACTGGAGATTTTGGTTGGCCATTTACTTGATAAGGTCCTCTAGTGAAGGTCCAGAAGGTGCAGAGGTGGTCACTTGGGGAGAATTCTTTAGTGGTGCCAGCGGTAATATCGATTGTTGCTGTTGTGCAGATGAGTTCCCATACCGAAGGTTTGGATGATTCCTCCAGTTGGGATGATACTTATTTGTGGAAAGGTCAGGAATGATGTACCGGTTCTGATTGTTGCCTTGACTGTAAAGATTGGTTGCATAAGCTTGAGGCAAATCAGTGACTGACTCATCTCTTAGAATGGGGCATGCATCGGTCAGGTGTTCAGGAGAGGTGCAAATGCCACACAACCTTGCTGGCTGAACCTTATCCATTGCTAACTGCTTCACCAAAGAAGTGAGCTCATCAATTCTGGTTTCAAGGGCCTTGTTGGAAGAAGAACCATGGATCTCGTTCACACACCTTGCTTCGACAGAATTGCTTCTAGTTGCGAACTGCTGGGAGTTAAGTGACATGTTTTCAATCAATTGCTTGGCAGCAGCTGGGGTCTTATCAACAAGTGCTCCCCCACTAGCAGCATCTAAAATATTTCTGTCCATCGGAAGCAACCCCTCATAAAAGTACTGAATAAGGAGCTGCTCGGAAATCTGGTGCTGAGGGCAACTGGACACAAACTTCTTGAATCTCTCCCAGTACTCAGCCAACGATTCATTGCCCTGTCTAATACAACATATCTCCTTCCTTATTGATGCAGCACTGGAGGCAGGGAAGTACCTTTCTAGGAAGACTTTCTTCACATCATTCCAGGTTGTAACAAAATTTGGCTCAAGGTAGTATAACCAATCCTTCGCAGCACCTTGAAGTGAGAACGGGAAGGCTCTCAGCTTGATATGATATTCAGTTACTCCTTCCGGTCTCAAAGGTGTAGAGCAGACAACCTGGAACTCCTTCAGATGCTTGTGTGGATCCTCACCTGCAAGACCACTAAACCTTGGCAACAAGTGTATCAAACCAGATTTTAATTCAAAGGGAGCAACAACATTAGTATATTTAATACACAAACCATTATAATTAACATCAGGGGTAGCGAGCTGCCTTAATGTTCTTTGGTCAGCCATGTTATCAAAAACAGGTTCAGAGTCAGAATTACCACTTGTGCTAGCTTGAATTGCTCTACGGCGTGTGTGCAAAGTTCTTTCAATTTCAGGATCAAAATCACACAAGTCAGAACAAGTAGACCTAGTAGCCAGACTAATCGAGCAGAAAAACAAAAAAAAGAAAAATGCAAAAATAACAAACAAGAGTCCCCGGCAACAGCGCCAATTTTGACACGCTATCGCACGCACGTCAAAAAGAACGAGTGGTTTGTAAAAACTGTAGTGAGGGTGTGACAACTCGAGTATCGTCTCACAAGGTCTCTTGGATTGTTATTCGCAGAAAAGTCAGTTTTGGGGGGGGGGGGGGGTGGGTGGGGTTTGAATTTCAATTAAGAAAACAGAGTAGAAAACAGAGCGAGAAGTGATAATCAATGATCAAAACGATAAACCTACTGTTCTCGATTTCCCACTATCATCGATTCATATAATTCCCATGCCCTAAGCGGATTCTAATCCCTTTTTGATTGTAGCAACAATTAACAAGCGAAATTGGCACTACACGATATATGTTCCCAATTCCCGAATTAAGCAAACGGGTTGAAGCACTCGTGAATTAAGGAAACACGATTGAACACACGCGAATTAAGCAAACGCGATTAGATATGGAAACATAAAATCATCGAAAAAAATCAATACCTATTCTATATAATCCTGAATTAAGCAAACAAAACGTACAGAATAATATTGAAAGGAAGAAGCAATTTAATCCGGGAATTACAGAATCTCAAGTGTCGGCGGAACCCGATTACAGCAGATTAACCCAAGGGAATTAGTTCTCCATCAAGGGTATAACAAAAACTAGAAATATTATGTAAAACTGTGAAAATTGGATCCGTTCCTGTGTCTGCTGCGTTTCTATTTAAAAAGTGGCCGCGCGTCACGACCGTGATGACCGTCACGGCTAGGCCGTGACCGCTTCTGTCAAGGGCGCGCATTCAAATTCTGGTCTATCACGGCCGTGATCGCTTATGACTTTGGGTGCTGATCTGTCACGGCCGTGACATCCATCACGGCTGGGCCGTGATCAACTCTGACTTTCTGGGTCTTCTCATCACGCCCGTGATGTGTGTCACGCCTGGGCCGTGATGCTTTCTGACTTTCATGATCTCCTCATCACGCCCGTGATGTGTGTCACGGCTGGGCCGTGATCCTTTCTGTCTTCCATGGGTATCTCATCACGGCCGTGACCAGTGTCAAGGCCTGGGCGTGATGGCCTCTGCTTCAGGTGTTCTTCCCTTCTTGCTTTTCTTATCAACCTGAAAACATGAAATAGCAGTAAGTGCTTTATTTGACTCAAAATCGACTAAAATACCCTAAAATTACTTAAGAGACTCAAAATGTTGCTTGTGGACAATCAAGTCTAATTTGGGCGAAAACGAGATATAATTAGCACAAAACCACGGTCATACTAGTCATAAAACTAGTCGAGCCAGAGGCTGATCAACGATCCATAGCTATGTTCTGTAAATATACACACAACTACGATTATGTTAAGGGGCTAAAATAAAATGGACTCTAATGATATTTCCTTGCATCAATGATCAATACATTTCATAGGGAAGCATCTAAACCCTAATAAACTATATTATCACCACCTTTGCAAATAAACAACCATGAGCATGAGCATGAGAAAAACAACAGCCATAACAATAGTTTACAATTCATTTTATCAAGTAATCCAAAATCACAAGAGAGAAACAGAAACACACAGAACTACCCATAAAAAAACAATGAAACCACTAAAACCCTAGTCTTTAAGAGGATGAAACCAAAAACAAATAGAGTGAAACATAAAATAAAAGAGGGGAATGAAAAAGGATGAAACAGAAACGTAAAATAAAAGAGAGGAATGAAAAAGGAAAATAAAAGAGGGAAAGGGAGTGAGAGCTTGCAAATGGTGAAGAAGCATCAATGGTGGCCCTTCACGGCGTGAGTGAGGGAGGACGAAGTGGCATGATTGAAGGAGGATGAAGGAACAATGGTGGCATGGGTCAGTGTTAGGGGGCGGGAGGACGAAGTTGAAAGAGTGACTTGAGTGTCAGGGCCCGGGAGTGAACATTGGTGATAAAATATAAAGCCATATAACGTCGGTTTGATGGAAAACCACTGTTACATGTCACTTGTAACAGAGGTTGTAAAACAACCGCTGTTACAAGGTTTTCCCCTTGTAAGATTACACAACCACTGTTATAAGTGACTTTTAACAACGGTTTTCATAAAACTGCTGTTACAAGTATTTTAAATGAACCAGATACTTACGATACTGCCACCGCTTCTTTTGTAACATCGATTTTAAACTAACCGATGTTACTCTCAGTCGTTGCAGACATATTTTCCACTAGTGATTGTCATACTCAGGAACAAAGGGCAACATTTATGCTATTAATAGGATCTGGGAGAGTTCCTTATTCGAGCCAATGATGACAAGAATTAGACACGTCACCTCCACATAAATCCCAAAAATGGCGATAGAAAGCCCCATTAAGGCCATCTTGTCCAGGTGTCTTATCAGGGTGAATGTGATAAAGGGCTCTTTTAGATTCCTCATCAATAAAGGGAGATGGGAGAGAAGCATTGTCCTCCAAGGATAGCTTAGTGGGGATCGAATCAACAACCCGAAGACTTCACTATGTTGTTCCTTGGAGAGGTTTTGGAAATAATCAAAAGTAAGCTTACACAAACCTTCTTAAGAATTAATCAGAATGCCCAAATCGTTGTTAAGTTTACCAATTGAATTTGTCTTTTTCCTCCACGTTATCATGATGCAAAATGAAAGAAAATCCATCCAAAGGAAATGGCAGCCTTTACCTTCTTGACCAAAGAATCATGCAACATTAAGGCTAAGTTTGGATTGGTGGATAGTAATGGAATGGAACGGAATGGAATAGAGCGGAGTGGAATGGAATGGAATAAAAATTCTGTGGATATCATCATTTAAAAAGTGGATAGAATGGAATAGTTATAACTTTTTATTCCTATATTACCCTTAAATTAAAAAAATTGATAACCCAACCCAAAGAAATACAAACAAAAGACAAAAGACCAAAAATCTGCTACGACAAGGCTTGCCACTTCAACTCAAACTAAAAAAAAAATCCAACAGCCAGACTCCCAAAACAGTAACTAACAAAACATTATAAAGCTGTATGTGATAGACACATAGGCAAAAGAATAAAATAATCTCATCCCCTCGCACAGAGATGAAACCCACCCCCAAGCATAAAGCCACAATCAAACAAAATGAGACCTACACTTGTTCCACTATCCAACCAAGATGCTAAAAAAATTTACAAAAACTTTAAACCCGACCGAGAGCCACAAAGACAAGGTATCCACACTGCTTGCCACTGCTACACTAAAGTCTCACTGCACCAGAGATAACGAAACTTGATGATAGCAACAGATTTAAGGATCTTTGGGCAAATTAGTAATTTTATAAGTTTATAACATATCATATCTTGGTTCTATCCTATTCCTCCCAAATTAGAGGGGAAAGAAAACATGTGTAAGTAATGGAATAGGATGGAACGGGTTCCATTGAGTTCCATTCAATTCCATCATCTTTTATATAATCCAAACAATTGAACACTATATCATTCCATTTCATTCCCCTCCATTCCATGCCCTTCCATCAATCCAAACATACCCTAAGTAAAATAAGGAAAAAAATGGCATTGTAAAAATCAAGTAAAACACATTATTTCTTCAAATGAAGTGTTAACTTTTTATTAAAGTATGAGACTTATCTTGTAGTAAAATATCATATGTGTAATAAAAGATTTGACAGTGGGAATCGATGTAGTCGAGAGAGCTCCCCCAAACCTTGTTATACTCTCTAATTTAAAGATCAAGTGATATATTTTCACACCAAACTCTTCATGATTTTCTCTCACTTATCTCTTTTAATCGAACTTTAATTTTTTATATAAATAATTAATTGGAACTAGTGAATGAAATAGACAGCTATAAACACGAGATGGGGAGTTGAATTGTGTTTATCAGAAATTAAAACAAAGTTGAAAACTTTTCGCACACAGAAGCTAAGTTTAGACAAGTATGAAAAACACTGCACAGACAGGTGACCTGTCTGGTGTGATTTAAACAGAAAAACACACAAACACACAACTTGAAAACAAGTTTGATATTCACACTTTAACCCCTTTAGTTAGATAACAGATAATATAATCAAAGTAACTAAAGAGTTTAAGGGAAGAGAGATAAACACAACAATTTATCCTGGTTCGTCCTTTAACAACTAGGGCTACGTCCCGTCCTTGGCAGCACCAAGTTTTCTCCACTATAACTGATCAGGTTATAGACTCCAAGTATTCTTTGAACACCTAGCCTCTCCAGGATCCAAGACAAGTATTCTTTGCTCACCTAACTTCTTCAGACTCACTCAAGTTGTTTTGAGAAAAGATTGTAATAAATACAATTTGTAAGTCTTTCACTAACACTCAGAAGAGTGAATTAAATGTGAAGTATAGAAAGACTGCGTAATAACTTCAAATGATTGAAGAATACAGATTGAAAGAATGAATGATTAATTACGCAAAGCAATGGCTCTTTAATGCTGTGAGTTCTCTATCTTCATCTTCAATGACATCTGTATATATAGCCTTCAACCATTTAAGATCCGTTAGAGACATTCCTTCAAAGTTTGGCTTTAAGCATAACTTCATTAAATGTAATAGAGTCGTTCTGGGTAGCCATTAATGCAATAGGAACGTTGGTTGTACTCTAACACGGAAGATCAGGACTATATGCTTTGTACAGCAGCCAAATTAGAGTTGTGCAGGTTGCTTATGTACTTTGCAGAGCACATTTCCCTTTTCGTGTAATAACCATTAGAACTAGGGAATAAAGCATGTTGGAAGCATTCTTTAACTGGACTTCGTTTTTGAGTTCCTAGGTTGCTTGTGAGTATGACTCTGACTTTCTTGTTAAGCATGAGAGAAAAAGCTTCAGAGACTTCTGCATGAGGGGACAGCTCTCAAAAGTTATTTGTACTTATGTTCCTCGTCGAAGGACCTCGAGACAAGTGTGAGAGCTTCGCATAGACAAGTTGAATCTTCAACGCAGGACAGTCAACAACCTAGGTAGTAGACATGTTGACTTTTACTCTACAGACATGTGGTTTTCTATGTGGGCAGACAGGTGAGAATGATTTCTTACTATTGTGATATGCACACTAGATAGACATGTTAGCAACCAATATGAAGTTAATTAAATCATTAACAAATGTTTAGTTTTCATCAAAACTTAGGGCAAATGCACGTATTCAACTTTTTGTTGATATTAAAAACCTGTCCAAGATAACAATGGGGTGTTAGTGTAGTGGAAGTAACTAGCCCCCATAAGGATGAGAACCTGAGGAACCGGGGTTCAAATCCTTGTGGAGTCACCCCTGTATAGTAGTGCAAGATCCAACAATATTTGAACAAATTTGAGCATCAACAACTTTATTAGCATGTTTGCCCCCTTTATTTGGCTCCATACGCTTGACATATTTAAAAGCCCTTTTCTAGCTCTAGCCTTCTAGGGTTCTAAAAGCATCATAAACAACATAAACATGTATCAAAAGCTGCATCTATTGATCAAATCCTGATTTTCTATCATCATCTCCAAATAATTTTTTGTTGAGCATACTTATTCTTGATCCTAAACCATTTTAGTTCTTCAATTTGTAACATCCACAGAAGTAGGAGTGTTTATTTTCTTAATTGTAAAAAAAGAGTATTTTTTAAGATCTAGCAGGTGCGTAGGTATATCAAGAGACTTGAAGGAGTGTTCTATTATGTAAGGGTTTTAACCACCTGGGCAAATTCTAAGGTGAGAGACCCATACAAGTCTCTCACCATGAGAGACCATTGATTTACTTTTATCCTTATGATCATATCATAGACCATACACATTAGATTATTCCTCACCAACTCCCTTCACTGTCCCTCCACACCTCCTTCTCCTTCATCACCACTACACCACCGTGAGCAGAGCACCCCTCCCATTCCCGCCACCCCACCCCCACCATGCACCATCCAATTATCTCATATGAGTTATAAGATAGAATATAATTCCACACTTGATGTTCAAATTCCTAAGGAGTTCATTTCTATCTACGAAAAACCACTTCAATTTCACACTGAACCGAGCCGAGTCGAAGCGTTTGAAGGACGATTTGTTTTGTTCCATGGCATATTGACTCCTAATCGAACCTGAATTCAATTGAAAATCTCACAGTTTAGTGATTTCAATATCACTAAAAACTGAACCACAGTGAATCAAGTCGATTCAAGTTGAGTCGAACCATTCGGAAGTTGATTTGTTTCGATTCGTCCATGGCAGATTCCGACAACAACTCCGGCGGAGGTCAAAACGCCACCGGATCGAACGCCGATTGGTCCATGTTGAATGTTGTGGGGAAGGTTGTGGGGAAGGTTGTGGGGACTGGATCTTTGGCATTCAATGTTTGGTGCAAGGAGATATGGTGTTGGAGGGTGTCCATGTGGGTTTGGATCCGATTTCGGAGTACATGTTGTTACAAAGTGGGTTGCTCTCTCCATACCACTGCACCGTCCCCGAGCTTCGATCTTCTCCGGTCTTCTCCGCCATCGCGCGCTGATCAGCTACGTGCCACTGTTGCCTCTCTGCTCTTTCGCGCGAGACCAGATTTGGTTGGGCTTGGCATGGCTCGCGGCTGGTTCTGCAAAACCAGGGTCAGATCTGGGCACGACGGTGGTGGAGAACAGTGCCGACGACGAGAAGTTGATGGGCAAGGTTGAAGACAGCGGAACAGGGAACGAAATGTAAAAAATAAAAATTTGGTGTGAACAGTACATGATAAAATTTGATGACACTGTTTAATCCGACGGTGATAAGAGATGATGCGCGGTGAGAGACATGCATCCCTCTCTCAAGCTAGACCGAGCCTAAGTACCTGATCAAAACTTGAAGTTGTAATGGAAGTTTGGGACATTTAGTGAAACTTGCAATCTTTCTTCCCTTATCTCTTTATTTAGTTGTTTACTATTGCACATTATCTCGTTGTTTATCATTACCTTTTTTGTATACTACTTTTCTAGTGTAAGGAATTGTATTCAACCAATAGCTACTTCAATTAAGAATTAATCATTCTTAAAATGATTTGTTAAAAAGTTTTTGAAACTCAATTCTTCCTCCATAAGTTTATAGCCAATTCTTAATGAGGATCATATTAGAATTGAGGCTTAATCATCCTAGCATTTGTCTTGATTATTGTAGATTTTTACAATACTTCTATGGTGAGCACTCACTCGTTAAACTTATTAAATAATTTTTTCGGAGCACATTATACTATATTTTCAACCAATATAAAGGTTCAAACTACGGCAAAAGGTTAGATGCTGTGAGATGGGAATTGTATCCTTGGCGCTGGCTACGGTGAGATGTAACACCCTGTTTTTCGTAAGTGCTTTTCTTTAAAGCTTGTTTGGTTGTTTAAGTTGGTTTTGTTAAGTTAAGTTGTTGGCTAAGGGCTGGGTCGGATTTTAGATTAAAAAGTCCCTTTCTGGTAGATGAGCACGCCGGTGCTCATTAGCCAACACACCCATGCTTAAAGTTAGAAGCGTGTTTCTGATTTTAAGTTGAGCACGCCCGTGCTCAATGTGCGGACCACATCTCGCCGACTCTAAGTCCAGCACGAGCATACTTAGTGGGGAGGACGCCCGTGCTCAGTGGTGGTAGTCTATAAATAGGCACAGTAACCGAGGGTTTCTGTTTGAACCTTTCTCTTAAACCCTAGCAGCCACCCTACACGAATTTCTTCCCTTTTCTCTCTAAAACCATTACTTGTTGGTGTTTGGAGGTTTTTTTTTGGGAAGCTTGGTTAGTGTTGGTTCATCCTAGTGAGGTAAGTGTTATCCCTTTATAAGTTTCCTCTTCTTAGTTTGAATTGGAAACTAATCGTGGTGTGTTCTGTTAATCCAAGGCTCGTCACCGGAGCGAGTCGCTTAAGGTTTCGGGACCAGTTCGTTGTTGGCTTTTCGGTTAGGGCTACCTTCAATCCAGGTATGGGGAGAAGGATAGTATAATCTCTACCCCTAATTGATATAGTAATTAAGGATTAATTACTTAAGGTTGTTAACTAACTATGAATTGTTAGTGGAAGGTGCGTTTTGATGCTAATGGATTAGTCCAAGGACCCTAGGTTCTGATTTGATAGTGTTTAGAGAGTTTTTACCCAAGAACTAGGCTCTGTTTCCTGCCCAGAACGGTACTGTTGTGTATTGAGCACGGTTGTGCTGAACAGGGAGCACGCCCGTGCTGCCGGTTTGAGTTCTGGAAAATGGCCGCACAATTAGCACGACCGTGCAGCAGAGGAGCACGACGTGCTGCATGAGCACGACCGTGCCTAATAGAGAGCATGCTCGTGCTCCACTTAAGTGGAAGCACGACCGTGCTGGGGACAAGCACGCCTATGCTTCCACTCCTGATCAGAAACCGAATTAAATGAAATTAAGGGGTTCTGACCCCAATTATCCCTAGTAGTGATGTAACAATGTAATAACCGAATAATGGAACTTAGATAACTTAGTTAATGATTAACTAAGAGGATTATAAAGATGAGTTGGTTAAGTTGGTGCCTAACAGGTTACCGCACGTTGTTGGGCTTTGGTGATGTTTGGCCAAAGTGGCCTCGATGCTTTATGGCCGAGGTGTTGTTATGTTGGACCTTGGTGCTTTTCGGCCAAGGGGGAATTGACCCCACGGTTTGGGTCTAAGGTGTTGATGTTGATGTTGGTGATAAGTCTTGGGTGCTTTTAGGCCTAAGCAAAGGAGGTGTGACACACTTCTACCCCGCATGTTAAAAGCACTTTAAGATAAGCAATTAATAAAATTTAATCATGAAAGTACTAGATAAAAAAAAGCGTCTGTCCTTGGGTAGAAAAGTCCCACATGAACTAGTTCACAACGCGGTAATAAAACATGTCTAAACAAAATAATTTAAACACAAAAAATATCGACCTAACCCCAATGTCACAACGCAGAGCTGGTATAACTGTTCAGGAAAAATATCCTCAGAATACAACTGAAACAAACTAACTAAACACAAGAATAAGCCCTAACTATGAGTGGCGGTTCCTTAGAGTCACTCATCTCCGGGCTGCTTGTCATCCTCTGCAAATGGCCGATCAGGCCCAACAAACAACAAGAAAAATGGGGAGTAAGAATCATGTAAACATATACGGCATGGAGATAGGAAGCAGGGTAAAACATACAGCATAGCATCATCATAACATACATCAACATATATATATATATATATATATATATATATATATATATATATATATATATCAGCATCCAATCAACATCATATCAACCAAGAATGCTATGCAGTGCAATGCAACACTACTCCACTACTTCAACATGCATGTGGATCCAACTAACTCAGGATGAACGACTTCAGAGTTACATATCCGTATTGGCCATAAAAGCACCAACACCGACAGTTCACCAAACCTTGGGTGAACCCCATGGATAGCCAACGCATCAAACTACAGATGCCTCAACATGGGGGGCCGCGGTTACCAAACCATCGAGTGACCTACAGTGGATGGCCAGATCATCGTACTCTTGGGCGATCTCCCATATGTCAAACCTCCCCCTCAACATCAACTCCAATGCTCTATGCAAATGGCACAACAACAAACAATCTCAACCAACTCCTTCCCTGGGCTGTAAAGCTCCCATGACTTCAACATCAACATCAACGTAACCTTAGACCCAAACCGTGGGGTCAAGGCTCCCTTGGACAATAAGCATCAGGGTTCAACTCATCAACACCTCGACCAATATGCATCGAGGTCAATTTGGACAATAAGCACCAAAGCTATCAATGTGCCATAATCCAATGAATACCGACTTAACCATCTCATCATCTTTAATTATCTTTGATAATCATTAACCAAGTTGTCTAATCTTTATCTTTGACTAGCTATATCAACTTATCATCATTGGGGAAGGTTGGGTTTAGGAACCCCTTTAAGTCCTTTAATTCCATCTCTGACTATTAGGGGAGCATGGGCGTGCTGATCCCCTGCACGGCCGTGTTGGTCACATAAGTGAAGCACGAGCGTGCTTCCTATTTGGCACGGACGTGGTTAGCTGCACGGTCGTGCTCCTCTGCTGCACTGTCGTGCTTAATGCGCGGCCATATTCCAGAATTCAAAATGGGAGCACGGGCGTGCTCCCTGCTCAGCACGGTCGTGCATAATGCAGGACAATACTGTTCTGGGCAGAGTTTTAACTTAGGTTTTAACCAATTAATTCAATGATTAAGTCCATTAATCCTAATCCGTTTTAGCAACATAATTTCCCAGATTTAACGTCATCAACTCAATCATAACATCATCATCCAACCAACAGTTATGGCAACAATCATTCAACCAACATATCATCATCATATTCATATCAACAATAACCATCATACTATTATATTCATGTCAAGATAACAACATAACATCGAAAATACATAGGAATATATGACCATGAATACGAAGCATACAACATAAACAGGACATTTCATCATATAAACAACATACATCACATAGGCATGTAAAACTAACAACAACCGGGGTTATGGGAACCCCTTACCTTACATTACCCCCATAACCTATATAAACACTACCCTTCTCCCCATACCTAGATTGAAGGTCGCTCCAACGTAAGCTCCTAAGCAAACTGGTCGCGGTTCCCCAAGTTACTTAGTTAATCCTCCAAGTCTTGACCAACAGAAACACAACAGATTAGTTTCCCAACCAAAAACGAAAAGTGAAACCAAAAGGGAAGAGGAACTATTACCTATAGACTGCCACAAACCAACTACCTTCCCAAACTGCTTCCAAAACTCCACTATAGCAAGGGATGAAGAGGAAATAGGTAAGAAGGCACTCTAGGTAGTAACAGCGGCTGCTGCAACTAGCAAAATAGGGTTTCACGTTAACCCTCGGGTTCTGTGCCAAACATTTATAGACTGCACCTGAGCACGGTCGTGCTCAACTTAGCGTCACCGAGACGCGGTCAACACATTGAGCACGGGCGTGCTCACAGTTGGGCACGGGCGTGCTCAACTTAAAAATTGAAATACACTTCAGCCTTTATGCACGAGCGTGCTGCCTAATGAGCACGGGCGTGCTCATGTACCAGAAAGGGACTTTTAAGCCAAAATCCCACTAATTCCTCAACCAACAATTCTAACTTGACAAAGCCAGCTTAAGCAACCAAATAAGCTTTATAAAAGCACTTACGAAAAAGCAGGGTGTTACAATTCCACCCCCCTTATAAAAATTTCATCCTCGAAATTTCTACGTACCTCAAGCGAAAATATGCGGGTACGCCTCCATCATCTTGCTCTCGAGCTCCCAGGTAGCACTTTCCTCAGTTGCCCCACTCTAAACTACTTTGACCAAAGGAATCTCTTTACCTCTTAGCTGCTTCACCCTCCTATCCTCGATTCGAAGTGGTAACACCTCAAACGTCAAGTTCTCTTTCAACTGTATTGCATCAGGGACTATCACGTGACTAGGGTCATGGATATACTTTCCGAGTTGAGACACATGAAAACACTATGAAGGTTGGACAAGAACGGTGGTAAGGCTATTTGATAGGCGACTTCGCCGACTCTCTTTAGGATTTGGTAAGGACCAATGAACCTCGGAGTAAGTTTCCTTGCCTTCATCACTCTACCAACCCCAATCGTTGGAGTAACTCTCAAGAATACATGAACGCCTTCCTGGTATTTGAGCGCCTTCCTCCTTTTGTCATGATAGCTCTTTTGCCTACACTGTGCAGTTTTCATCTTTTCCTGAACCATCCTGATCTTTTCTGTTGTTTCCTGGACTATCTCTGGCCTAAGCACCACATTATCACTAGGTTCATTCCAACACAAGAGTGTCCTACATCTCCTCCCATAAAGAGCCTCATAAGGTGTCATCCCAATGCCGGAATGGAAGATGTTGTTGTAGGTGAACTCTATCAGGGGCAAAAACTTGTCCCAACTACCAGACTGCTCTAGCACATAAGCCCTCAACAAGTCCTCTAAGGACTTGATGGTCCTCTCAGACTGCCCATCAGTCTATGGGCGGTAAACTGATTTAAGCCTAAGTTTCGTCCCTAAAGCATGCTGTAAACTCTCCCAGAACCTAGAGGTAAACCTCAGGTCTCTATCTGACACTCTGCTAGAGGGTACACCATGAAGCCTAACTATCCCTTTGATGTATATCTTGGCTAACTTCTCTAAAGGATACTCCATATTCATCGGGATGAAATGGGCAGACTTAGTCAATCTATCCACAACAACCCATATAGCATCAAAACCAGCTGGAGTCTAAACACAAAATCCATGGAAATACTATCCCATTTCCATTCTGGGACACTTAAAGGTTGCAACTTACCTGAAGGCTTTTGGTGTTCTATCTTGGCCTTCTGACAAACTAGGTACACATACACAAACTCAGTCACATCCTTTTTCATCCTAGGCCACCAAAACATTCTCTTAAGGTCCTAATACATCTTGGTGGTACCTGGGTGCACACTCAACCCACTCCTATGTCCTTCCTCAAGAATCAACTTCCTAAGCTTAGGAGCATCCGGTATGCACACTCTATCTTTAAACCTCAAGACTCCGTCACTTCCATCCTTGAAACTAAGGTCTCTACCTTGAGCAAGCAACTCTCGCTGGTCTAAGAGAAACTTATCTAACTTTTGACCCTCTCTAATATGGTCCATCAAGCTGTTGGTAACCTTCAAGGTACCAAGCCTAATACTCTTAGGGCAAGCTAGACTAAGGTCTCGAAACTCCTCTATCAGATCCATCTCCCTAACCATCAAAGCTGAGATATGCAGGGTCTTCCTACTTAAGGCATCGGCCACCACATTGGCCTTCCCTGGGTGATAGGTCAGCTTGAAGTCATAATCCATTAAAAACTCCATCCACCTACGCTACCTCATATTCAACTCCTTCTGATCAAAGAGATACCTCAAACTACTGTGATCACTAAAAACTTCAAACCTCGCTCCATAAAGGTAATGCCTCCAGATCTTTAAGGAAAATACCACAGCTCCTAGCTCTAGGGGTAGGGTAGTTCTTCTCATGGGTTTTCAACTTCCTAGAAGCATAGGCAACTATCTTACCATTCTGCATCAACACACCACCTAAGCATCGCAAAGAAACTACGAAACGGATCACTAGGATCTGGCAAAACTAACACTGGTGCTGATGTCAACCTATCCTTAAGGGTTTGGAAACTCTCTTCGCACTTAGAGTCCCACACAAATAATTGTCCCTTCTTGGTGAGATGGGTTAAGGGTAAAGCTATCTTAGAGAAACCTTCTATGAACCGCCTATAGTACTCGGATAACCCCAAGAAACTCCTAATTTTGGTCATTGACTTCGGCACTTCCCACTAGAGCACCATCTCTACCTTAGCTGGGTCCAATGCTATGCCACCCTTAGAGATGACATGTCCTAAGAAACTCACTTCCTCTAACCAGAACTCACACTTCGACAACTTAGCATACAATTGCTTTTCCTTAAAGGTCTTCAAGATGACCCTCAAGTGTCCCTCCTTGCTCTTGGAGTACACTAAGATGTCATCTATGAACACCACCACAAACTTATCCAAGTAAGGGTGAAAGGTCTTGTTCATGTAATCCATGAACACCGCGGGAGCATTGGTCACACCAAAGGGCATAACCAAGTACTTATAGTGACCATATCGCGTACTGAACGCTTTATTCCGGATGTCCTCAGACTTAACTCGAACCTGATGGTATCCTAACCTCAAATCTATCTTAGAAAAGATGCAAGCGCCCATTAGCTGGTCCATGAGATCATCAATCCAAGGGAGGGGATACCGATTATTTATGGTCACCTTGTTGAGATGCCGATAGTTGAAACACAACCTTATACTACCATCCTTCTTTTTTACCAACAACACAGGTGCTCCCCACGGAGACACACTAGGCCTAATGAATTGCTTCTTCATCAGGTCCTCCAACCGTTCCTTCAACTTAGCTAGCTCTAGAGGAGACATTCTATAGGGTGCTATGGAGATTGGCCCGGTGCCAGGCACTAAGTCTATGGTGAACTCAACATCTCTCTCTGGGGGTAAGTCATAAACATCCCCCGGGAACACTTCATGAAATTCCCGCACAACAGGCAAGCTGGCGACATTAGGAGGGCTGTTCTCTACTTCCAGGGAAGCTATCATCATGTACACTTGGGCTTCATCTTTCATCGAAGCTTGAACATGGCTGGCAGAGAGAAGGTTCGGATTCTTAGACTCCGTTGGAGTTCCAAAAATCAGGGTTTTATCAAAACAGTTCAAAAGGACGTGGTTGGAAGATAACCAGTCCATGCCAAGAATAATATCAAGGTCTTTCAGGGGTAAACATACAAGATCAACAACAAAAGTTTTACCATGAATAACAATATGACAGTTCTTGCATGCATAAGAAGTGGAGACAGATTTATTTGTGGGTGTAGACACAAGCAAATCAAACTCAAGAAGGGTAACAGGCAACTTAAGACTCTTGACCCTATCATGTGATATAAACAAGTGAGTAGCACCCGAATCATACAATACAGTCAATTGAGTTCCATCAATAAAACATGTACCTTAAATCAAGTCATCGGACTCGGAGGCTTCGGCTCCACTAAGAGTAAAGACTCTCCCAGTAGTCTTCAGTCTGTTGTCCTGAGACTTCTGATTCTTTCTAGCGCTGGGAGGCTCTGCCTTGGCTCCCTCACAGTTACGGCTGATGTGACCCGACTTACCACACCTGAAGCAAATCATAGTTGATTCCTTGTACTGAGTAGAATAGTGATACGGTGCGCCGCACTTGCCACACCTCATGGGTCTAGAAGCATTAGAGAACCTGCCCCTAAACCTATCCTGCTGAAACTGTGGCTTCTTGCCACTCTGCTATAAGTTCTTGCCGGTCGGAGCATTACACTGTTTCCCTCTATTTCTCTGATCAGTCCTCTTATCGCTCTAACTATCCGATCCTCTGGAACTGGCAACCTTGAACTGACTAGCATCCTCATAAATCATGCACTTGTTGACCAGAACTGGGAAGACTCTGATCTCTTGGTAGCTGATCGCCTGCTTGTTCTCGGGGTTAAGTCCAGCCTCGAACTTAACGCACTTGGAATGCTCATATGCAGTATGCTGGTATGGAGTGTAATACCTCGCCAGCTGCTCAAACTTGGCAGCATAGTCACCCACTGACATAGATCCCTGCTTCAAGACCAAGAACTCCATCTCTTTCTTGTCTTTGATATCCGCTGGGAAGTACTTCTCCAGAAACCTCTGTCTGAACTCAACCCATGTAGCCGCTGTGCCCTCAGCCTGTAATTTTCCCACCAATGCTCAGCCTCCTCAGTCAGCATGAAGGTAGCAAAGATGAGCTTCTGCTGATCGTTACAATCCTCTGGATCATAAGCTCCCTTGAAGGAGGGAGGGTTGCTCCTCTGAAATTTGTCCAAACCTTGCAACTCAGCTCGCCCACCATTGTTGTTGTTGTTATTGAACTGACTGATATAATTGGAAAGGAGTGCCAATGCATCCGCAATTTCCTGATCATTGAGTCCTCTACCGCCATGAGTTCCTGTATACGTCCAACGCAACTCTTAGATACGAAACTTTAGCGGGTAAAAGCTACAGAAACTAACTTAAAGCATCATTGCCTATAACAAGTATAGACAATTCAAAGAAGAGCATACAACAAACTCACAACAGACTCAAACCACGTCCGGACAGGGGCGAACTGCTATGATACCACCAAATGTGACACCTTTCTACCCCGCATGTTATAAGCACTTTAAGATAAGCAATTAATAAAATTTAATCATGAAAGTACTGGATAAAATAAAGCGTCCATCCATGGGTAGAAAAGTCTCACATGAACCAGTTCACAACGCGGAAATAAAACATGTCTAAACAAAATAATTTAAACACAACAAATAACAACCCAACCCTGATGTCAGAACACAGAGCTGGTATAACCGTTCCGGAAAATATATCCTCGGAATACAACTGAAACAAACTAACTAAACACAAGAATAAGCCCTGACTATGAATGGCGGCTCCTCAGAGTCACTCCTCTCCAGGCTGCTCGTCATCCTCTGCAAATGGCCGATCAGGCCCAACAAACAACAAGAAAAACGGGGAGTAAGAATCATGTAAACATATACGGCATGGAGATAGGAAGCAAGGTAAAACATACAGCATAGCATCATCATAACATACATCAACATAGATATACATATACATCAACATCCAATCAACATCATATCAACCAAGAATGCTATGCAGTGTGATGAGCCTCTGTTTGACTGGTTTTATAACTAATAAAGACCACGACTTTGTGCTTATTTTATATCATTTTCACCCAAATTAGACTTGATTGTCTCTAAGTAGTATTTTGAGTCTTTAAAGTGTTTTTAAGTTAATTTAGTTGATTTAGAGTTAAATAAAATACTTATTATATTTTCCTATTTTCAGGTTAATAAAAAGGAATAATTCTGGAGTTTCTCGCCCCGTGAGAAGACTGCTCGCCACGCGAACCAGAAGGTGACTGTTCCTGAAATTGCAAAACTTTCTGTCTCGCCCCGCGAAGGAGGACTCGCCTCGCGAGTACCTGGAAGTCAGAGAGCATCACGGTTTACCCGTGTTGAAGGCCTCGGGCGTTACAGTTGGGAATTTGAAGAGTTCGCCTCGCGAATTATATGCTCGCCTCGCGAGAAGACCAAAAGTTGCAGACCTTTCGCATAATTCGCCTCGCGAGCAGTGCTTCGCCTCGCGAGGACTTGGATTCCAGAAACGTGTATATAAGCAGTCTTAGGCAGAACTGAAGAAAAGGGAGAATTAGCCAGTTTTGGCTAGTTTCTGAGCTTGTTAATCTGTTGTTTTTCTTAGTTTATTGTTTTACTGTTGTTATGGAGAACTAGTCTCCTAGATTAATCTACTGTAATTGGTTTTTATCCATACTTGAGGTTCTTATATTTTCCTGTTTTGTATGCTTTTCCCTCTTCAATGCCATGCCTTGTAATTCTGTTTGTTTAATCCAGGAGTATAATGCATTGTATTGATTTATTTTTGGTGATATCATGTTCCTATAATCAATCGCGTTTGTTTAATTCGCGTGTGTTCATTCATGTTCGTTTAGTTCATGAGGGCTTAACCCCGTTTGTTTAATTCGGGAATAGGAACACGTATCCGTAGTATCAATTTCATTTGTTAATTGTTGCTACAACCGGAGAGGATTAGAATCGCTTAGGGCTAGGAATTTGCATGAACCAATGATAGTTGGGAAACCAAAAGCGAAGAGGTTAATCGCTTTAGTTTATTGTTAACTGCTTTACTGACTCTGTTTTCTTTCTTTGTTCTGTTTTGTTTTCTTTATTTTAGTTTCAATCCAAAACCCCCCATTTCTAACTTTTTCTGTTAATAATAACAACACCTAAAGAGTCATTGAGAGACGATCCGAGTTGTCGCTCTATACTACATTATTTTCATAATCGCTCGTTCTTTTGGCGCGTGGCGACAACGCGGCCAAAAATTGGCGCCGTTGCCGGGGACTCTGGTTTGTTGTTATTAGCAGAAAATATAAAAATAAAAAAAAATTTTTTTTTGCTGAATTTGTCTGGTTATGGATCTTACTGATAAGCTCACTTATTTGAAGCAATTGTTTCAGCAGACACAGTTTTGTGGCATGTGCGGCTCTCCTGAGCACCTGTATGAGGCATGCCCCATTCTGACAAATGCTACTTATTGGCCTCGAGCTTATACATTCCATCCTGACAATCAAGGCAAAAAGCTTGAGGATAATGAAGAACCTATGGAATCAAATGCATGTGTTGAGAATGATGGGGTGGATGAACCGTGTGCGGAAAGTCCGGACAATCGAGACCTTTACTAACTCAGTTTCTTTTACTACATGTACTAAGCTGTCTCGACACTAACCCGTGTCTTGTTTGTGGCCAGTTTCTTGACTCTATTTTGCAGGATGATAGTGAGAGTGATACCGATTGTTCAGCCGAAGTTCCAAATACACTATCCATTGAGCAGCTACCTCCCACTGTGGAACAACCGGTGATGGAGTTCAAGCCTCTGGAATTTGCACCATGGCCAGTCCAAGAGGTTGAGCCCCACTTTTATTGGGAGGATTTTATTGAGAAAGAGGTCATCTGTGACCCCAGAGGAAGTGAAAAGTCCGCCGCACTGGGCGAGGTTACTATGATTGTCAAGCACCCACTTCCGTATAAAGGCTGCAAATTAGGGAAGCATGGAATGAACTACCACCCTTTGGCTACCATGTGGGACTTATGTTACAAGCAATGGGATCCCGGTGGAACCGCCCCTCAATGAGTTTTTCTTTACCTTGCTCTTTTAATTTTTTTTTTCTTTGCTTTATCTCTGTTTTGTTTCCAATAAAGCTCCTGAATAATTTGAGAAGCTCAGGAGTTGTGTTAAGTCTAGTATTGGCAAGTTTATTGGATTTGATTAATTTTTGCATAGATGATTGCATGATATGTATTGACTGTTTTCCCCCTAGGACTTGAAAATTTTTTGAAAAATGATCCCCATGTGATTAAAAACTGAACTTTGAGATTTTGTTATGATGGCATGATTTATGATAAGTTTGGGGTGATAGGAAGCACACACTAGGGATAGAATCTCTGTTAAACAATTTGCAAAAAAATGTCCAGGTGAGGTTTTGAGCCTCCAACATGTTTTTGACTGTGAGAATCACTTTTGATTGTACTTTCCTGAATTTGCTTGAATCTCTTTTTGATTTGCATGATTATGTGTTTGCTTCATATGATTTAGGCATTTTCTTTGTAAATAACTACTTAGCCTAAAATAACCATTCCTAATGCATGTTCCTTAGTTAGCCCTATTGAGCCTATTAGCCTGTTAATTCTTGATAACCTAATGTTATAAGCCCAAAAATCTGGAAAACCATGTTAACCCGATCTTAGGATTAGGAGAGCATGTAATCTTAGAATGGGTGCAAGAAACCAAAGTTTGGGGTGGCTACCCGGTGCAATGTGTTGTTTGGGATTGGGAAAAAAAAGTGTAAAAAAAAAAGAAAAAAAAAGAGAAGAAAAAAAAAATATATATATAGAAAAACAATAAAAATAAAAAGTGTTGAAATAAAAAGGCTGTAGTCACCCAGAAGCATAAAGAAAAAAATTAAGAAAGGAACTTGAGTGAATTTCAAAGTGTAAATAATGTTCATGCTCTCTTAGTTCCTAGGGTCCTCAGCCTAGTTCCTTTGTATATCCTACCCTTAGCCAGGCCCCATTACAACCCATAAAAGACCTTCTGATGTTGCTTGCATATTTTCTGTGGGAATCATTTTGAGATGAAAATCAAATTTATGGGAAGTGCTCTTAAAAGTGAAATTGAGTGAAATGTTGATAGCCTGACACAACTGAGCGATTGAGTGAACATAAATTTCCCTTGTGAGGAAGGCAGTTGTTTGAATTTGGTGATCTCCCTTTTGTGTGTAACTTGGATCCCCTGCTTAGATTTCTGATTGTTTGAATGATTAATTTCTCAATTGTTTAGAATAAATGAATGTGGGGATTGTTTTGTTTGAAAGGGGGGAACATTGAAAGAAAAATTCTGTTGAAAAAAATTGCTTGAAATTTGTGTGAAAATTGATTGAATTCTTAAGCTTGCCAGGTCTTGAGTCTTTTTAAGTTTTTAAGTCTTAGTTTGCTTGGGGACAAGCAAAGTTTAAGTTTGGGGTATTTTGATGAGCCTCTGTTTGACTGGTTTTATAACTAATAAAGACCACGACTTTGTGCTTATTTTATATCATTTTCACCCAAATTAGACTTGATTGTCTCTAAGTAGTATTTTGAGTCTTTAAAGTGTTTTTAAGTTAATTTAGTTGATTTAGAGTTAAATAAAATACTTATTATATTTTCCTATTTTCAGGTTAATAAAAAGGAATAATTCTGGAGTTTCTCGCCCCGCGAGAAGACTGCTCGCCACGCGAACCAGAAGGTGACTGTTCCTGAAATTGCAAAACTTTCTGTCTCGCCCCGCGAAGGAGGACTCGCCTCGCGAGTACCTGGAAGTCAGAGAGCATCACGGTTTACCCGTGTTGAAGGCCACGGGCGTTACAGTTGGGAATTTGAAGAGTTCGCCTCGCGAATTATATGCTCGCCTCGCGAGAAGACCAAAAGTTGCAGACCTTTCGCATAATTCGCCTCGCGAGCAGTGCTTCGCCTCGCGAGGACTTGGATTCCAGAAACGTGTATATAAGCAGTCTTAGGCAGAACTGAAGAAAAGGGAGAATTAGCCAGTTTTGGCTAGTTTCTGAGCTTGTTAATCTGTTGTTTTTCTTAGTTTATTGTTTTACTGTTGTTATGGAGAACTAGTCTCCTAGATTAATCTACTGTAATTGGTTTTTATCCATACTTGAGGTTCTTATATTTTCCTGTTTTGTATGCTTTTCCCTCTTCAATGCCATGCCTTGTAATTCTGTTTGTTTAATCCAGGAGTATAATGCATTGTATTGATTTATTTCTGGTGATATCATGTTCCTATAATCAATCGCGTTTGTTTAATTCGCGTGTGTTCATTCATGTTCGTTTAGTTCATGAGGGCTTAACCCCGTTTGTTTAATTCGGGAATAGGAACACGTATCCGTAGTATCAATTTCGTTTGTTAATTGTTGCTACAACCGGGAGGGGATTAGAATCGCTTAGGGCTAGGAATTTGCATGAACCAATGATAGTTGGGAAACCAAAAGCGATGGGTTAATCGCTTTAGTTTATTGTTAACTGCTTTTACTGACTCTGTTTTCTTTCTTTGTTCTGTTTTGTTTTCTTTATTTTAGTTTCAATCCAAAACCCCCATTTCTAACTTTTTTCATTAATAATAACAACACCTAAAGAGTCCTTGAGAGACGATCCGAGTTGTCGCTCTATACTACATTATTTTCATAATCGCTCGTTCTTTTGGCGCGTGGCGGCAAGTCGCGGCCACCGATGCAATGCAATGCAACACTACTCCACTACTTCAACTTGCATGTGGATCCAACTAACTCAGGATGAACGACTTCGGAGTTACATATCCGTATTGGCCATAAAAGCACCAACACCGGTAATTCACCAAACCTTGGGTGAACCCCATGGATAGCCAACGCATTAAACCGCAGATGCCTCATCACGGGGGGTCGCGGTCACCAAACCATCGGGTGACCTATAGTAGATGGCTAGATCACCTTACTCTCGGGGGATCTCCCCTATGTCGAACCTCCCCCTCAACATCAACTCCAATGCTCAATGCAAATGTCACAATAACAAATAATCTCAACCACCTCCTTGCCTGGGCCATAAAGCTCCCAGGACTTCAACATCAACATCAACATAACCTTAGACCCAAACCGTGGGGTCAAGGCTCCCTTGGCCAATAAGCACCACGGTTCAACTCATCAACACCTCGACCAATAAGCATCGAGGTCACTTTGGCCAATAAGCACCAAAGCTATCAACGTGCGATAATCCAACGAATACCGACTTAACCATCTCATCACCTTTAATTATCTTTGATAATCATTAACCAAGTTGTCTCATCTTTATCTTTGAATAGCTATATCAACTTATCATCATTGGGGAAGGTTGGGGTTAGGAACCCCTTTAAGTCCTTTAATTCCATCTCTGATATTTAGGGGAGCACGGGCGTGCTGATCCCCTGTACAGCCGTGGTGGTCACATAAGTGAAGCACGGACATGCTTCCTATTAGGCAAGGCCATGCTCAGTTGCATGGTCGTCCTCCACTACTGCACCGCCGTGCTTAATGCGCGGCCATTTTCCAGAATTCAAACTGGGAGCACGGGCGTGCTCCTTATTCAGAACGACCGTGCTCAATGCACAACAAAACTGTTATGGGCAGAGTTTTAACTTAGGTTTTAACCAATTAATTCAACGATTAAGTCCATTAATCCTAATCCGTTTTAGCAACATAATTTCCCAGATTTAACATCATCAACTCAATCATAACATCATCATCCAACCAACAATTATGGCAACAATCATTCGACCAACATATCATCATCATATTCATAACAACAATAACCATCATACTATTATATTCATGTCAAGATAACAACATAACATCGAAAATACATAGGAATATATGACCATGAATACGAAGCATACAACATAAACAGGACATTTCATCATATAAACAACATACATCACATAGGCATGTAAAATTAACAACAACCGAGGTTATGTGAACCCCCTACCTTACACTACCCCATAGCTTATGTAAACACTACCCTTCTCCCCATACTTGGATTGAAGGTCGCTCCAACGTAAGCTCCTAAGCAAACTGGTCGCGGTTCCCCAAGCGGCTTAGTTAAACCTCCAAGTCTTGACTAATAGAAACACAACTGATTAGTTTCCCAACCAAAAATGAAAAGGGAAACCAAAAGGGAAGAGGAACTATTACCTATAGACTGCCACAGACCAACTAGCTTCCCAAACTGCTTCCAAAACTCCACTATAGCAAGGGATAAAGAGGAAATAGGGAAGAAGGCACTCTAGGCCGCAACAGTGACTACTGCAACTAGCAAAATAGGGTTTCACGTTAACCCTCAAGTTCTGTGTCAAACATTTATAGGTTGTACCTGAGCACAGTCGTGCTCACCCTTGAGCACGGTCGAGCTCAACTTAGCGTCATCGAGACGCGGTCATCACATTGAGCACGAGCGTGCTCACTGTTGGGCACAGGCGTGCTTAACTTAAAAACTGAAATAGGCTTCAGCCTTTAAGGACAGGCGTGCTCATGTATCAGAAAGGGACTTTTAAGCCAAAAATCCCACTAAGCCCTCAACCAACAATTCTAACTTAACAAAACCAGCTTAAGCAACCAAACAAACTTTATAAAAGCACTTACGGAAATGCAGGATATTACAGGAGGTGGTTGCCTTATGTGTTGTTGTGCCATTTGCATAGAGCATTGGAGTTAATGTTGAGGGGGATGTTCAACATAGGGGAGGTCATCCTGGTTATGATGATCTGGCCCAAGTCTCGGGTGGTTCACCCATGGTTTGGTGAACCGTGCGCCCCCGAGGTGGCATATCTAGTTATGATATGCCGGCTATCCAAGGGGTTCCTCCATGGTTCATAGAACTGTCGGTGTTGGTGCTTTATGGCCAATACGGATATGTAACTCCGAAGTTGACTTCCCGAGTTAGTTGGATCCACATGCATTGATGGAGTAGCGGAGTAGGGTTGCATTGCACCACATAGCATATGTTGAATGATTAACATGCTAATATGATATTATCTGATGATGTATATATGGTATGTTGTTATACTGCTATGCCATGATGTATGATCATCTTGCTTCCTATTCCCATTCTGTTGTGATTATATGTTTTCTTACTCCCCTCTTCTGTTTGTCTTGTTTGGCCTGATTGGCATTTTACAGAGGACGGTGAGCAGCCTGTTGAGGAGTGACTCCGAGGAGCCACGACTTCGTTGGATGTTTAGCTTTATCAGTTTTAGTTGTTTAGTTTAGTGGTTTGTATTCCGTTGATTTATTCCAGAACCTTTTTATACCAGCTCTGAATGTGACATCAGGGTTGGGTGATATGTTATTGCATTATGTTATGTTTTTATTTTCCCCAAAACTTATATGTTTTATTCCGCGTTTGATGAACTTGTTCATGTGGACCTTTCTACCCATGGACCTTTCATTTGTTAATTAAATGTTTATGCATGATTATATATCTTTATCTTTGTATGTTTAAATGCCTTATATAACATGCGGGGTAGAGGGTGTCACATGAGAGACCTGTTTAGGTCTCTCACTGTGAGAGACTATGCATGATTTAAAATAATCATTGGATGAGGAAGGTCCACCAGATAGTAATATGGGTAGTCTCACACCTGATTATTTTTATTTTCTTTCCATCATGGATCCTTCTTTCTCACCCCGCCTCAACACGGACCAGATCTTTTTGCCGCCGTAACCAACATCGGTGTTGACCAACGGCGGCGAGATCTTTGAACTATGGGGGTGGGTCTTGCCCTCAGTTCCCCATCCACCTCCCGTCCCACTCCCCCCACCCCTCCGCCCTCTCCATCTTAACCACTACCTCTTCGCGACGCCGCTCTTTCCTCCATCACCCCCACCCTACCGCCTCGTCGTTTCTGCTTTTCGGGGTCCTCGGAGCTCTACAAGGTAGCTAGCACAAAAATCGTTAAAGAAAAGCCCGAGAACCGTTCCTACTCTTGCCCAGGTTCGATTTCAGTTTCCGGATCGGGTTTTCCGGGGTGCAGTGGGGCATCCATGTCGCAGTTCAAAGGTTGAAGACAGTGGTGTGTCGCGGTTCAATTTTTCAATTCCATTGTTCTTAGTTTTGCTTTTAGAGCCCAGATTTGGTGGATTCTGGGCTTCATATGGGTTTCGATCTGAATTTGCTGAAGGTTCAGATCTGAGTTTCCTGAAGGTGACCGGCGAGGGCACCAGAGTTAGAGACGAAGGTGGCGAAGATGGATGTGGGTTCAGATCTGAGTTTCTTTGAAGGTGACCGGGGAGGTTGCCGAAGTCAGAGACGAAGGTGGCGAAGATGGATGTGGGTTCCAATATGAAGTATTGCAACCATTTTTTACACTTGTTATTTTTTGATTTAGTTTATTTTCAGATGTTACTATTCTATGTTGTTCATATTCATGTAATTCTGGGATTAATAGATTTTTATCTTCTTGTTATAGATTGTTCATGTTCATCTTCTGAATGATGATTTTCTGGATTGTGTTCATTGTTCATGTTCATCTTCATTGTTCGTTTTCTTGTTGATTATGGGGTGAGAACTAGAAAAATACAGTAGAGGAGTGTGTGACAGGGGATCAATGTGGAGTAGGCGGCGGCAATGACGGCAGCGGTTTGGCGGAGAAAGGTATGGCAGGTGGATTGAGAGTGAGAGATGGGAAGATGATGAAATGAAGAAATGATATGGTGTGGCAGGTGTACCATAATATCTTGTACCAATATTTGATCAATGGTTAAAACAAGTCTCTCATGATGAGAGACCTAAACAGGTCTCTCATAGTAGCCGCCTTGTATCCTTAGGAGAACTAAAGTACAAACTCCTTCCAGTCAAAAAAAAAAAAAAAAAGTACAAACTCCTTGGACAAGAAAATCATTCAATGCTTGTGGATGACCAAAAATTGCAAATTTTTACAACTAAGACATTTAAACCATATGAATTCTCACAAAAAAAATTACCGAATATGTATAGAGAACTGGGAATTAAACGAAGCATGACATGAATCATAAGTATTAAATAGAATTACAACCATAACCAATGAAAACAAAAAAAAAGACAAGTACAAATAGTAACGACAATATTGATGAATATGAGTACTAGGACGATGTTGTCTCCTTTTAATTCTGAATCAAGAGAAAATAGAGCACCAAACATTATAAGTCATTGATTTAATATATTTTTTTATTAAAAAAACAACGGTAGAGATGAATCACGGGTAACATGAGCAACATGTTAACAAGATATCTCTTTCTTCTCAATCGTTCTCCCTCTCCGTTGTTTCTGTATCTTAGGTTTCGTCAACTCAAACACAATGGAATGCAAATCAGAAAACCAAAACTTTTACTCAGTGAATCATAATTTGGTAACATTTTTTGTCATGAACTTGAGACCTTACATGGCACCATCAACATCAGATTTGCTTCTATCTTCCTTACACGGATTAGCACCAGCTAAACCAGTCACCACATCGACTATTATGGATACACACAGAGCCGTTGCGGTGAGAGTCAAAGGTCGAGAACGAGGAAGAACATGGAGGTGGGGGTTCTGGAATGTGTGGTGGAGGCGGAGGTTCTGTACTGTGCGACGACACTTGCAAATTCAAAGGCCAACAACAATTCTCTTGATAATCATAAACTAAAATTCTACTATCACTCAGAGGAAACAATTAACATAAAGGGTTTAGGGATTCTAATGGATTGATTGCTGAAGGTAGTATTTGGTTGGAGGGATTTGGAGGGGAGGGGAGAGGAGCAAAATCCCTCCTTAAGTGAGTTTTAACTCCCCTCCAATATTGGGGGGATTTGGAGGGGGGAGGGATTTTAAAGTATTTTATATGCATGGACTAAAATATCCTCATTTGTCTATTTTTAAATAAATAATATAAGGGTTAAAAAGTAAAGTTGTTTTAAAAGCCCTCCCCTCCCCTCCTGAACCAAACATGAAACTGTTATTTCCCCTCCCCTCCCCTCCCCTCCGTTGAACCAAACACACCCGAAAGAAGAAGAATGGTGAATCTGGGTGAAGATCTAAAGCAAAGAGAAGGGTGTCAAGATCATCACATTTTGCCTTCGCCTTCGCCTCCGCCATCAGTGTTATCCTCCTCCTCCTCCGCCATTTCCGCCATCACAACTCCGAGATCTGAAATGCTAACCCACCACTGTTCTCTTTTTCCACCACCTCGTCCGTCGCTTGGTTCCCGCCGCTCGCTGCCCATGACAAAGAACAAGGTTAAGAAAATGAAAGGCCTCACCATCGCTTGCAAAGTAGTGAAAAATGGAGGATGACCGACTGAGGCAGTGAGGTTGAGAGAGAGAGAGGGGGAGGGAAGGAGATTGAAGGTGGAGGATTCAAACTTCAGATCTAAATTTTTTTTTGATAATCTAATTTTCTATAATCAAGAAATTTTCCAACCGACAATATACTCCCTCCGGTCCATAATATATTAAAAAATTTCCCAATTTTTGGTCCAAAATATAAACAAATTTCAACTACTTTCATCCTATTTAATGAAATTATTCTCAAAATACACTTCATTTAATATAAATTTTGTTTTCCAATGACTCATTTTATTCTCAACAACACAAGCCTAATAAATAAGAGGAAGGGTAATTTAGGTAACAAATTCAATTTTTTATTCCCAATGACTCTTTTAAATAAAATTAACTAACTTCCTTAATAAGTGTGAAATTAATTATTTTTGTTTATAATATGGATAGGAGGGAGTAGTCATTTTTGAAAGACTAAATTGATTGAACAAAAAAAAAAGGAATAAATAAGGGGTCTGTGAAGAGGGAATGGGTAAAGTTACATACCAATGGAGGAAGAATTTTTTTCAAGGCCTCGTATTCATCCTGCATTTTTTGGTGAACACCTTCTTGCATTTCTTCATTATTGTGAGAAATGGATCCGAGCTAGCATTCCCTGTTTTATCGATCCTTGCCAATACGCTTTCCCATTCGGCTTCACTTCTTTCACGAAGAAAATAACCCAAAACTTTTAAATCTGCAAAGGGCTATTGCTCATTCCAACAGCTCTTCATATCCTTCCATAGGACGCCTTGGTCGAAATGCACACCAGCAGAAAATCTTAAGGAGTCCCAGAAGTTCAACTCACTTACCTCATATATAATCAACTTGGCTACATATTTGATAATCTCTACTTGTCACAATGACTCCACTTCCAGGTCCCAAATAATAGTAATCATTGATTATATCTTTTAATTGTTTTGAGGTAGCCACATCATCCAACACAATCAAAACCTTTTTGCGTCTAAGCCTAGTTTAAAGAAAAGAGGATTCTGCCGTGGGTGCATCAATACGAACATTTTCTTCTAAGAGCTCGGAGAAAAGCTGATTGCGTAAAAAATCTATCCCATACCTTTCTGATTTTTCAAATATATTTGCGAGAAACCAATGACCTTCAAATTGAGAAGACAATTTGTCATATAATACATAAGCAAGGGTTGTCTTACCTATGCCACCCTTTCCTAGTATTTCAATCATTAAAATATCGCTTGTCCCGATATGCAATAATGATTCTACCTGTGCACAACTTTTTCCAATTCCAACAATTAAATTGGGTTCACTTTTTGGGTATAGATGATTCAATTCTTCAAAAATATGTCTGATGATGTCCTTAATCAATTTAGATTCAGTCCTATAAATTGGACAAAAAAGAAGGGAAGGAACATATCAGAAGTCAAACAAATTGAAAAGTAAAATAATAAACATACTGATGATTAATAAGAATTTGTGAAAGTGTTGCATATTAAGGTTCAGTCTCTTTTAGATGTTGATAAAATTAATTTTCAAAGAATTGGTTTTTAAAAAATTGATTTTGAGAAAATTGAGATTTAAAAAATTAATTTGTATTTGATAGTAATATTTTAAAAGTGAGTTTAGAATAATTGATTTTGTTTCATTGATAAATAAAATCAATTTGGATGTACAAATATAAACAACTTTGTAGGTCCTACATCTAGAATCAATATTTGTCAACGAAAAAGTTATAAATTATTACCTCTCTTATAATCAATCCTAATTTCTACCGAACCCAAAATCAATTTTGTTGAATACAATGTTTAAAACAAACACATTCAATCTCCAAAATCATTTTCACCACAGATAAAATAATTTTGGATTTCCCAACATCTAAACTAATAAGCACTAAGAAAGAAATACAAATTAAAGTTGGTGATCGAAAAATATCCGGTCATTGATGTCTCTGTAGTCTTATACCTTAAAAAAGTGAGTGAGAGATAGAAATAAACATATACGGTATTACATACGGTGTATAAAATTTGTGTTCAAATTACATAACTCTTATAAAAAATTGAAAAAATAGTGCAAGTTTTTTTTTTGATATAAAAAATAGTTCAAGTTATAAAGTTAAAAGTTGTGAGTTATATTATTCTATCAAAAAAGAAAAGAAAAGAAAAAACAGTTGAGAGTTAATATAGTTTTAAGTCTTGAAAATTGCTAATTAGCACTTAAATTCCTTAAATGTGTTATAGCTAAAGGTCACACTAGCTCTAGTATAAATAGAGGATCATCCATTCATCCTCTCTTGTATCAAGTGATGTATGGCTGCTATCGGTGGCTTTATACTGTTAGGACTCGTTTGGTGGTCAGGATAAGAGAGACAAGATAGGATAAGCTATTATATCATGTCTAAAACTACTGTTTGATGAACCAGCAGGATAGGATAAATCAATCCTGTCACTTATCTTATGCTGTTCATCTAGTTAAAATTCTATCCCGAGGGGAGGACTGGGTTAGAACTCAAGAGGATAGGATAGGGAGATTTAAGTATAATAAAATATAAAAATATTTTATATATAAATAATAAAGTATAATAAAATATAATACGGTTACAAAAAAAATGTATAACAAAATATTAAATATTTAAAATAATAAAATATTAATAATTAATTTTAAAATCTATTTTTATTTTGTGAGAATGCTAATTTTGTTATTTTATATTATTTTAAAAAACTGAAAAATATAAAAATTATTCTAATAATTTAACTATATGTAAAGTAAAAACTAAAAATGAATATTCTAAAATTAGAAAAAAATAATAATTTAAGTTAAACAATATTTTTAAAATTATATGTAATTTTATCACAAGGATAATTTTGTCTTTTTATATAATTTAAAAAAATGAAAATTATAAAAAAATTAAAGTTTAATAAACTATGAAAACATTTATAATAAAAGTGAAAAATTTAAAATTCATATTAAAATTATAATGCTATCCAATTGATTATCCGGTGGACACCAAACGTCGGATACCATAACAACTTATGTTGCTCATATCCTATCATACTCTTATCCTGCTCTCTTATCCTATCCTCCGCTATCCTATCCTAACCACCAAACAAGCCCTTAAATAAAAACCCTCTTCTTCTAACATTCTAAAAGTTATAGAGAAATTGTACTGGCCGAAGAGTGAAACCCAGCCGCCGAGCTCGAATACCCAGCCCAGTACGGAAGTTAAAGATAATAAGTTAAAGATCACTTAAAATAAGGATAAGATATTAATATTAAATCCTGATATTATCTGAAATAACCTTATCTGGTTAAAAGAGATAATATCCCTTAAATTAAGGAATCATATCTCAAAAGAGATTTAAGAGATAAATCAGATCTCTTAAAGATATTTAAGAGATAAAATAGATCTCTAAAAAAGAAGGGAATCCTATTATAAAAGGAGGAGTACCCATGATAAGGGACTCACTTTTTCACTGAACTCCGGTGACTCTCTTTTAAGCGTATTAGAGAAACTAGCGTCGACCAAGAGACTATCAGAGAGTCCTTGCTCCCTAGTATTCATCCGATACAAAATTAAGAGATCGAGATCACCACGGCCAAGGGTTGAATTAAGAACTACATCTGGCTTTGATTCCCATTGGGATACGTAGGACCGGAATATTACATTCTGTCAAGCCATAGCTGAAAACAACCCTAATTATTCATCCCTGGTTTGACGTTCACGACGAGGTTCCGGTAAACCGGATCTCGGCAGGAACATTTGGCGCCCACCGTGGGGCCGAGGTGAAACTTTCCCCGGTTCCACAAGAAAAGCTCGATGGTGACCACACGGAATGGTCTGCGAGGAGGGGCGAGCAGCATGAATCATGAGGACCACGAGGCTTCGAACGCCCAGAATCGCGGCAATCATCTTTCCTCCCCCCTCCATGAAGACAACCCTCGGTTGGAAGAAGTTATTGAACAGCTTAAGCAGTTGCGGAAAGAAAACGAGGAGATACGTGCGCAGAATCAGAAGCTCCTAATAGCGCGAAAAAGAGAGAGGTCCCTGACACCTTCCGATGAAGAGCAATCCTCACCCTAGGCTGGCCAGAAGGACCCTCCGATGCACTCTCCTCGGGGAACTAACCGAGCATCCAAAACTAAACCTCCCCTGGGGGATTCAGAAGTCAAATCTCACGCAGAAAGGACTAGCCAGAAAGGAAGGACATCGGACCGGCGTCCGAGGTTTCCCTTCACTGATGACATTAATGAGGTAATCGTGCCAACCCATTTTAAGCCCCTTAACATCGACAAATTCAATGGCACCACTGACCCAACCGAGCATGTGGAGTCCTTTATTTCCTCTATTTACTTGGTGACTGATTCGGAGGCCGTCATGTGCAAAGTTTTTCCAACTACCTTGCAAGGTCCAGCTCTGACCTGGCTAACAAATCTACCACCTCGGTCGATTGATTCATTTGATGTGCTCATAACCAAGTTCACTGCACAATTTGCGGCAAGCCGAAGGAACAGAAGGCACTCAGTCTCACTGGTAAATTTCAAACGGGAAAGGAATGAATCACTCAGAGATTACATGGCCCGCTTCAATGCTAAGCAGATCCTGATTCCCAACATGAGCTCGGAACTCTGCCTCCACACTGTTATGGCCGGTCTTAAGCCAGGACCATTCTTCGAGTACCTATCTCGGAAGCAACCAAGAGATTTTGAAGAGCTGCAGGAAAAGGCTACAGGTTTCATGAACTAGGAAGAGATGCTGGAATTTAAAAGGAGAGAAAGAGGTTTCGAGGACAAGAGCTCAGCCTCGAACAAAGACAGAAACATGGGGTATGACTCACAAAGGACCCAAAAAACCAATGAAAGAGAATTCCCGCAGAGGCATCCCAGGTATCCATCTTATACTCCGTTGAACCGATCTCGGGTAGCCATCCTTCAGGAGGTGTGCAGCGCCGAGTTGCTTACCTTACCTGGACCATCCAAAACACTGGACAATGCTGACAAAAGAAAAGAATGCATGTGGCATCAAAACTATGGACACTCCACTGAAGAGTGCAGAACACTCCAGAGAAAGATTGAGGAGTTAGTACAAGCAGGTCGTCTTGATCGTTTCATCCGCCGAGATGACAACGGAGGTAGACGACCCGGTCGAAGACAACGGAGACACGGTCATGATAACCGAGACCGAGATACAAACTTGCGAAGAAACCATCAGGGCGAAGATCTACTGAATAACCAAAGGACCCCTATCGAAGAATTAGAGGGAGGAATCCGGGGGGTCATCAATACAATCTCGGGGGGTTTGCAGGCGGAGGAACAACGAGCTTGGCTCGGAGGCGTCATGTGAAAGACCTCTGAACAGTTAACACGATGTCTGGAAGGCCTCCAAGAGCAAGACCCCCCATAACATTCACAGATGATGATTTCCAAGGGGTAGATCCAAATCAAGATGACCCAATGGTGATAACGGTCGAGCTGACCAACTTCTCGGTCAGACGAACACTTATTGACCAGGGGAGCTCGGTCGATATCCTTTACCTGGAAACCTTCAAGAAGCTCGGAATCCCAGAAAAGCTGATAAAAGAGCAGGAGGACAAGCTGGTAGGGTTTGCCGGGGAACAAGTCAAGACCCGAGGTTATATAGACCTCTTAACAACGTTCGGAGAAGGCAAACTCTCCAAGTCCGTATCAGTCAGGTACGTTATTGTAGATGCCAGCACGTCGTACAATATCCTTATCGGAAGACCGACGTTGAATGAGCTCGGGGCAATTGTCTCTACCCCACACCTGACAATGAAATTCCTAGCCGACTCTGGGGAGATAATTGCAGTCCGGGCTGACCAAAAGCTAGCCAGCCAGTGCTATGTGGACAGCCTGAAGGTTACCCGTCACCAGGACGGCCCAAAGAATACCGAGGATGGTAAAGCAGAGGTGGTAAGCTCGGTCATCTCAGTAACTTCAGCCAGTTTGGTCAGCATGTCTGAGCTGGACCCAAGGACGGAGATGTACGAGTCCAAGGCCGAACCAACAGAGTCTTTAGAAAGGTTCCAGTTGGGATCCCATCCTGAACAGTGCACCCACGTCGGTAGTCAACTGGACCCCTCACTCAAAGAGAGGCTTCACACGGTCCTAAGAAAGAATGCTGACCTGTTTGCCTGGAAGACATCGGATATGCCGGGCATAAACCCCAACTTTATGTGCCATAAACTGGCTATATGTCCCGAAGCTAAACCTGTAACTCAGAGAAAAAGGAAACTTGGCGAAGAAAGGCATCGAGCAATGGCCGAGGAGACTTCTAAACTGCTCAAAGAAAATTTCATCCAAGAGGTGAAATACACCACTTGGCTAGCCAACGTGGTATTAGTCAGAAAGGCCAATGGTAAATGGCGGATGTGCACCAACTATACCGACCTCAACAAGGCATGCCCAAAGGATTCCTATCCCTTGCCCAACATCGACAGACTGGTGGATGGGGCCTCAGGTTACAAGGTTTTGTCCTTTTTGGACCCATATTCAGGTTACAACCAGATCAGGATGTATCCACCCGACGAGGAAAAAACAGCATTTATGACTGATGGGGCAAATTACTGCTACCGAGTAATGCCCTAGGCCTTCAGCCTAAAAAATGCCGGGGCAACATATCCAAGGCTTATGGACAAGGTTTTCGCCAGTCAAATCGGAAAAAACTTGGAAGTATATGTTGATGACATGGTAGTAAAATCCGAAGATCCGAGCCAGCACCCTGTCGACCTCGAAGAAATCTTCGTCCAGCTCATAAAGTACAACATGAGGCTAAATCCAGAGAAGTGCTCTTTTGGTGTACAAGGAGGAAAATTCTTGGGATATATGCTAACACACCGAGGAATCGAAGCTAATCCAGATAAATGCAAAGACGTCATGGAAATGCGAAGTCCTCGGAATGTGAAGGAAATTCAGAGGCTAGCCGGCCGATTAGCCTCCCTATCCAGCTTTCTCCCGAAGTCTGCAGAGAAGGCAAGACCTTTTTTCCAGCTCTTGAAAAAGCCAAAGGATTTCATTTGGACTGAAGAATGTGAGAAGGCCTTCGAAGATTTGAAACTATTCTTAGAATCTCCCCCAATCCTCACTCGACCTTAGCTCGACAAAGATCTGTACCTGTACCTCTCCGTCAATGATTATGCAATCAGTGCAGTGATCATCCAGGAAGAGGAGGAGCAACATATGCCGGTGTACTATGTCAGTAGGATCCTGAAAGACGCGGAAACACGATACCAAGTAATTGAAAAACCGGCTCTCGCTTTAGTTATGGCAGCTCGGAGGTTATGGCCTTATTTCCAATCTCACCAGTTTATCGTCAAGACTGATCATCCGATAAAGCAAGTACTCAGGAAACCTGATCTAGCCGGACGAATGATAGCTTGGTCAGTGGAATTGTCAGAGTTCGGTCTACGGTATGAACCGAGGGGGCCAATGAAAGCCCAATGCCTCTCTGATTTTATTGCCAAGCTCTCTTCCAAATCGAGGTCAGAATCCTTCATCTGGATCCTATATGTTGATGGATCATCTAACTTGAAAGGAAGCGGGGCTGGAATAATTCTTGAGGGACCTGATAATCTAATCCTCGAGCAATCTTTGAAGTTTGGGTTCACTGCTTCGAACAACCAAGCAGAATATGAAGCCCTTATTGATGGGCTATTGTTAGCTAAAGAAGTTGGGGTCCGGAAGCTAAAGTGCAGAAGTGACTCACAGCTCGTAACAGGACAAGTCTCGGGCAATTATCAGACAAAAGACCCCCAACTAACCAGATATCTCTGCAAGGTTAATAGCCTCATTTCTGAATTTGAGCATTTATCCATTGAGCACATACCTCGGGAAGAAAATTCCAAAGAAGATCTGCTGTCCAAATTGGCTAGCACCAAGAGGGCTAGCCAACTAAGAACTTTCATTCAAGAAAACCTCCACGAGCCGAGCATAAAAAGTGCCGAAGTGGCAATGACCGAGCACTATGACCGGGTCTGGATGACTCCAATCTGGGAGTATCTAACCTTGGATAAACTACCTGATGACCAAAAGGAGGCCAGGAGAATCCGTCTGAAATCTTGTCACTACACCATCCTAGACGGTGAGCTGTACAAGAGAGGATTCTCCAGGACGTTACTGAAGTGCCTCACAAAGGAGCAGTCCGAGTATGTAATGGATGAGATGCACCGAGGAATCTGCGGAATGCATTCAGGTGGCCGATCTCTAGCAGCTCGGGTCCTACGAGCAGGGTTTTACTGGCCAACCATGGGACTCAATTGTTCTACCTGGACCAATAGGTGTGACCCCTGTCATAAATTCGCCAACATAGCTCGTGCTCCAGGCGAAGAGCTCCACTCCATGTTCTCACCATGGCCTTTTACTATGTGGGGGATGGACATAGTCGGTCCTTTCCCAGTGGCCAAGGGTCAAGTCAAGTTCCTCCTGGTAGGAGTAGACTACTTCACCAAGTGGATTGAAGCAGAGCCATTGGCTACGATAACTGCCAAAAAGGTCCAGAATTTTGTATGGAAAAACATCATATGCAGGCATGGCCTTCCTTATACAGTTGTTACTCGGTTGAGCACCCACAAACAAATGGCCAAGCAGAGGCAGCCAATAAAGTTATTCTAAACGAGCTCAAAAGAAGGCTGGGACAGTCAAAAGGGGCTTGGGTTGAGCAATTACCAAGCATTCTGTGGGCTTACCATTGCTCACCACAATCCTCGACGGGAGAAACACCGTTCAAACTAACCTATGGAACCGATGCGATGATACCAGTTGAGCTCAGTGAGCTCTCTTTTCAAAGGCAGCATCACAATCAAAGTAAAAATGAAGAAGAGCTCCGAGTTGAGCTTGACATGGTCGACGAAGTCCGAGATACAGCAAAAATCAGGGACGAGCTGTGCAAGCAAAAAGCAACTCAGAAGTACAACTCAAGGCTGCGCCTAAGGGAATTTGTGCAGGGTGACTTAGTGCTGAGACTGCAAAGCGACGCGAGAAAAGACTCCAGAGAGGGTAAGGTCGCGGCAAACTGGTTAGGCCCATTTAGGATAGCAGAAAATCTAGGAAATGGTGCCTACAGGCTAGAAGAATTGTCAGGAAAGTCGGTTCCAAGAACATGGAACACTTCCCACCTTAAGTTTTATTTTAGCTAAGGTTAAAAGTGATGCACTCTTTTTCCTATCTCGGTCTTTTTCCCATGAGGTTTTGGCCGAGAAGGTTTTAACGAGGCACACTAGGAAAAATAAATAAATAAAATTTTCTTCAGTTGAGCTATTATGCAAAAAATACGGCGTTAAAATTGCTAAATCCTAAAGAGGCTGACCGAGCCAAAATCGACCGATCAGGGTCGAAGTGCCGAGCCTATAAAGGTGCTTAAATCCTAAAGAGGTCGTCCCGAGCCTATAAAGGTGCTTAAATTCTAAAGAGGCCGTCCCGAGCCTATAAAGGTGCTTAAATTCTAATAAAGGTGCTTAAATCCTAAAGAGGCCGTCCTGAGCCTATAAAGGTGCTTAAATCCTAAAGAGGCTGTCCCGAGCCTATAAAGGTGCATAAATCCAAAAGAGGTTGACCGAGCCAAAATCGACAGATCAAGGTCGAAGTGCCGAGCCTATAAAGGTGCATAAATCCTAAAGAGGCTGGCTGCGCCAAAATCGTCCGATCAGGGTCGAAGTGTCGAGCCTATAAAGGTGTATAAAACATAAAGAGGCTGACCATATTAAAATTGACCAATCAGGGTCAACATGCCGAGCCTATAAAAACATCAGAAAATTTTCCAAGTGCAAATAGATTCACATGTAAAATAAGAAATTTCATTAAAATAAAGGGGCAAGGCCCCAAATACATAAAGGTTCAAAAAGAGGACTGCACAAAAACAATGTGTTTCCTAAACTACTTATACAATTTCAGGGATCAAGGTCTTCCTCGGCATTGGGAGGGATGATGTCAATCTGACCAGGTTGGCCCACTTCACCTTCGGGTCCCTCCTCGTCCTCTTCTCCGTGAGTTGCAGCCTCCTCGTCCTCATCCTCCAGCTCGGCCAATGGAACTAGGATTCCATCTCGGTTGAAATACTTGTCCACATCGGCACAGGAGAAATCAACAGTCGGGTTGAAATGCTGAAGTTGCTTTACGGCTCAGGAGAAACCGTTAACGTGCTCCCTCATGATGGAGACCTCGGCTTCAGCTAGATCAGCACGAAGCCTCAGGTTCTCCTCCTTCTCGGCTTGCAGCCCTTTCAAAACGTTCTGAAGGTTGAGTCGGTCGGCTCTTTCCGTTTCTAGCTCGTCTCTCACCTTCAAGGCTCGGGCCGCATCCGCCCTCATCACCTCCATCTTCTTCACGTTATCAATTAGATGCTGGCTCCAGAAGCGGGTGATTGAGGCAATGCAGAGAGCATAAGCAGCGGCCGCCTCCATACTTTCCTCAGGGCCCTGCTCGAACAACAGCCGTGCATCGGACGGTTTCAGCACTTGGCCATCAATCAGGCCTGCAGGGTCGAACTCATTTCCCCAGAGCGAGCTGATCCCTGGATTACAGTTACCATTATACCATTTGGTGTCCGAGGAGAGATCGGTCACCATGGGAGCATTGCTCGGTCGGCTAGCAGAAGGAGGAATCTCTCCAATCATCAGCAAGGGAGGAGAGCTTCCGATCGGCACCTCGGGCTCCAGATCTACCCGGGTCCTCTTCGGAGGACGAATATTCAAGTCAGAAGCTTCAGCAAACTTCTTCTTCTTCCCCTTAACATTTGAAGCGACAGCTGATCCACCAGCAACCGACTTCTTCATCAGAGCCTTGTAATTAAATTTTCCCATTATCACTGAAAAAAGAGGAAAATCAGTCAGATACAAGTACGTGGCTGGGCAAGGAAAACACCCATTAGAAAACTACTTACAATCAAAATTGGCTTGCGGAGTTGATGACTTGGGGAGCAATAAAAGTCTACCACGGGGCAATGGCCGAGGATAGAGTTTTAACAGCTCAACGTCGGTCCTCTCTTGGGATGTCATACAGCCGACGTCATAGCTGTGGAACTTAGTGGGGTGGGGTTGCCAGTAGAGGGGAAATCTGGAGACTCCATCCGAGTCATAGAATAAAGACTCGTTCCCTGCAGTAGGTCGGACTTTGAAAAAGTCCGACTTGAAGAATTTATATGAACTCTTATAGAGCCCAATAATACCCCCCGACTCGGCCCCACTAAGGGAAATCCAACCAACCCGGTCCCCGAACTTGATAAAAATAAAGGAAGATAGGAGCAGTGGCCACCACTCCTATCTGTTCACAAAGGATTTGGAACGCCTTTAAAAACGCCCAACTGTTTGGATGAAGCAGGTTGGGGCAACATTCATGATTTTCAAGTACATCACACTCGAATCGGGTAAAAGGAAGAGTAACTCCAATATGTTCAAATAAAGTCTTATATACATATGTGAAGGAAGACTGCCCTGGAGCAGGATGAAGAAAAACGTCTTCATCCCCATAACACGGCAGACATTCTACAATGCCCCCAAAGGCAGAAACTTTGTTTTTTAGGGAAGAGAGGGACTCGAAATTCCTAAAATTGGAATGAAAAGCCCCCACGTCTGGCCTCACCCAGAAATACCCAGGAATAGTGATATCTGGGTATGGGACCCTAGGATTTCTAGTGGTACGCCTGCGACGTTTAGGAGTGGGTACTGCTTCAGGAGTGACTGAGCTATTCCCGTCAGTGGAGGAAGAGGCACCAACGGCACCACCTCCACCATGAGAGGAGGATGGGGAAGAATGAGGGATGGATTTCAGGCTCTACGACCTGAACCCTAGAAGAGACATCCTGGGATACCTCAAATGAAGACTCCATGGATGAGCAATCAAGAAAGTAAACCTCAGGGAGCTTGAAAGAGATGAATAGGGCGTACCTGGAGCAGAGAGGAAGTATGGATGCTCGGGCTAAAAAAAGGGACACACGATAAAGAGGTCTAGCGTTCACGGAAGCACAAAGACCTATCCCAAGGTCTCGTCCCAATTTATGGAAAACAAGGGCAACATCTCCTTGTCGCATTAATGAGGGTTGTTGGACGAGAGCAGGGAAACGTCCCCTCGCGTCTCTGACCGAATTCACCAACCAATGGGAAATCCACACGTGGTAGCGATGTCAGAGTATAAACCGCCATCACGGGAAACTAGGAGCACGCCACAATCCATAACTCTCGGGAACAATGCCACGAAGGCCACGCGTCACACAGGGTGACGTTTCTTTTCCATCTCAAGGCCCGAGAAAGTATGGCGTCAGCACAGAACAAGTAATCACCTCCACCTCGGTTGGCCTCGGCTCCCACGTAAAAGCTTCCACGCCGTTGGCTCAAAGCTTGGGGGGCTTGTGTATGAGCCGAGGTACAGAGCCCGACACCCTGAAAGCATAAAGATCGACCACCCGAGCTGCTCACCGAGTTGGAGGAGGTATATGCATAGAGTAAGAAGCTCGGCCAATCACCTCGCAGGGAATAAAGACAGAAAGATGAAACCGAGTTTCTGAGCTCGGCTAACATCATGAAAGCTTTTACGCCAAATCATCTCAAAGCTTGGGGGGGCTTGTGTATTGGCTGAAGAGTGAAACCCGGCCGTCGAGCTCGAATACCCGGCCCAGTCCGGAAGTTAAAGATAATAAGTTAAAGATCACTTAAAAGAAGGATAAGATATTAATATTAAATCCTGATATTATCTAAAATAACCTTATCTGGTTAAAAGAGATAATATCCCTTAAATTAAGGAATCATATCTCAAAAGAGATTTAAGAGATAAATCAGATCTCTTAAAGATATTTAAGAGATAAAACAGATCTCTAAATGAGAAGGGAATCCTATTATAAAAAGAGGAGTACCCATGATAAGGGACTCAATTTTTCACTGAACTCCGGTTACTCTCTCTTAAGCGTATTAGAGAAACTAGCGTCAACCAAGAGACTATCAGAGAGTCCTTGCTTCCTAGTATTCATCCGATACAAAATTAAGAGATCGAGATCACCGCGACCAAGGGTTGAATTAAGAACTACGTCTGGCTTTGATTCCCATTGGGATACGTAGGACCGGAATATTACATTCTATCAAGCCATAGCCGAAAACAACCCCAATTATTCATCCCTGGTTTGAGGTTCACGACGAGGTTCCGGTAAACCGGATCTCGGCAGGAACAGAAATGATAATTGTACACACTTTTGGTACATCATGTATAGACACCATATGGTGGTGAGTTGTTTTGAAGTGTTAAATACATATGATAAGAGAAAAAAATAATAATAAACAAGTGTAAATACACACACACACACACACATATATATGATGTTGGACACCAAAAGTATGTACAACTATTATTACTCAAGGTTATAGGATATATGACACATAGAATACAACATACAAAATTAATATAAGATTAATTAACATAAAAATACAATTTATATATTAACACAAACATCATCCATCTATATTAACACAAACACCATTCATCATTCATCTGTGTCTATATTAACACGAAAACATCATTTATCCAAATGTTAAGGGTCTCTTTGCTTTGTTTTCAGTTCCGTGTTTTCATTTCCTGTTTTCAAAAATAATTATAAAAATATCACATTATTTTTATTCTGTTTTCTGTTTCCAAATATTTGTACATGAAATAGTAAAAAAAAAAAAATAGTTGTTTTCAATATTTCCCGACACATTAATTAATTAAAATAAAAATGTTGCACACCAACACCGTGTTTCTGGTGGAAGAAAGCAGCGTCAGTCAAGCAAGATTATTTTATTTTGCCATTGCTGACTTTCAACTTCAACTTATCTTCTCTCCCTTCTAAATTAGCCTCAGTTCCTCTCTATCAATGGCAACAGACACAAGGCCCAAATATCTCTCGGAGTCTCTCAATGGTAATGGACCTGAGGCCTAAAGAGAAAGGGCCTCTAGCCCTTTGGTTACAAAATTGTTCTCAAGTATTTCCATTTCACAAGTCATTAGGAGAGGATGTTGTACTTGAATTAACACAGCATAGCTGCAGTTCAAATGCAATAGATTATGAGGTCTCGGAATCAAGAAAGTTAGCCTTGGAAAATGTTATGATTGGAGTATGCGGAAAGAATGATAATCATATAGCTTATCTATTGCAGAGAGTTATAAGGAGAGGTATGAGGGACAACTTGTTTGGTGTGATTGTGAAGGTAAGCATAGGGAAGAACCCATACTTGAGAAGAATTCAAGATGAAATTGCTCATGAAAATAAAAAGCAAGAAAGTTACAATGTTCATTGAACCTGGATGCAAACGACCGAAGCATATACACTAGTGAAAAATATACATTAGACGGTAAAGGTTTACGTCAGTTAACCAAAAGATAGACGTTAAAAAGGGGGCGGTGGCAGTTTTGTAAATATCAGACTTCATTAATTCAATTTTAACGTCAGTTGTTTTAATGACTGACGTTAAAAGTGAAGTGACTCACTTTTAACATCATTTCAATAAAAAACTGATGTTAACAGTGAACATTTTAACGTCAGTTCGATAAAGAACCGACGTTAAAAGTAAGTCACTTCACTTTTAACCTCAATCCTTACATCAACAGACGTTAAAGGTTATTTTAATAATTTTTTTTATCTAGTATACGATCCCTTCCGCATTGCCTTCCTCAAAGTTTCAGTTTCACATGAATTGCTTTGATGTTTTGTGTTTCTGTTTTGAAAACTAAAATATATGTGCGAAGTATAAGTTGAATCAATAACCCAAACCGGATCTCATTCATGAAGTGTAATACTGATCGATCTGAGAAGATTGAAAGGGTTTAAAATCCTATAAAAAGTTACATTGAAAGGGTTTAAAATCCTAAACATTAAAGCTACATCCCATCAGAGAGTTTTATGAAATATGCCAAAGGGAAAACTATACTCTAAAGACCTCGTAAAACCTGGGGGGCATGAGAGAGCTCAAGAGAGAGGCAAAAACAGGTGCACTAGATCTGTTTCAAGAAAAGGCAGTGGTTCCAGAGACTTCCAAGACGGTCACTTGCTGCCAAAGCTGAGGTTTTGGAACTGTGACCCCCGAGCACCTGATTAGGCCTCCAGCAGCTGATTCTCCGGAAGGTGATAAGGTGAGCAACTCACATAATGTAGTTTACTCAAACTTATCACCCATGTAATGTAATTTACTCAAACTCAGAAGTTGTTTGACCATTAAGACAAAGACCTTTGAGTCTAGGAATAGGAAGAAAGAGTGATGAAGTTAATCTCCACGGCAGAGCCATATTGTGAAGCAGAAAATTAAAAGGATGGAAGGAAGCTATTTATAGGAGCAGTGGATGAAGTTACTAAGCTAGCTATTCTGATTTTCTTGAAAACTTATCTATAAACTTAATGCTCATTAAGAGGATTGAGTTACAAGGTGCATGGGTAAGTAGCACAGTAGTCAAAGGATTAAATGTTTTTGCAGATATCTATACACTTTTAACGTTAGTTGTTTAAAAAAACTGACGTTAAAAGTGTTTTTAAAATAAAAAATATTTATTGTTAACGTCAGTTTTTTAAAAAACAGACGTTAAAAGTTTGATTTTTACTTCAGTTAAATAAATAGCTGACGTAAATAATCCTATATATTATAAACGTGCAGAATGAATATTGGAAATAATGTAATTAATATACGGGAACTTGGCAGTCATAAATTAAGTTGATGTTAAAAATGAGGTGGTGGCAGTTTGTAAATATTAAATCACTATTTGCGTCAGTTCTATAAATAATTGACGTAAATAATTATAAAACTCATTTCATTGGTTGTCATGTCCCTGTTGTCCCTCTTAACGCAGACCACTCCAAGTACTACAGTTTATTTCTAAACCTTTTTTTTTATTCAAGTTTATTTTTAATTTTTATTAATTAGCTTGAATTAGTAAACAAATTCTTGTGCAAATTAAAATAAATAAACACTTAACATAAAACAAGTTATATGTATAATCAAATCGTATGTCATTGAAGCGATTCATAAGTTAAAATTACATGATTAAAAGATAAAAAATTTCTGCAACATAGCCCTAAAATATAAAAAAGTTTCTGCATCAACATCATTTTCTTCTCAGTCCTGTCATTAGAAACTCCAATGGATGCATCACCTCCCTCACTTGAATTCCATGATGCAAAGTAAATCCTCAGTCACTAGCAGTGAAAGCAAAGTGAAACGGATCTTTGCATCTTTCTTCTTCCGTGGAATTCCTTGATGCATCATCTTGAATCCACAATCACTTGCTTCCAAAGCAAAGTGAAAGGGATGACGGGGATGAAATAAAGTGAGAGAATCACATTACGTGATTCACCCAACCTTAATATCCATGTAATGCGATTTACTCAATCTCAGAAGTTGTTTGACCATTAAGACAAAGACCTTTGAGTCTAGGAATAGGAAGAAAGAGTGATGAAGTTAATCTCCAAGGCAGAGCAATATTGTGAAGCAGAAAATTAATTAAAAGGATGGAAGGAATCTATTTATAGGAGCAGTGGATGAAGTTACAAAGCTATTCTGATTTTCTTGAAAACTTATCTATAAACTTAATGCTCATTAAGAGGATTAGGTACAAAGGTGAATGGGTAAGTAGCACAGTAGTCAAAGGAATGAATGTTTTTGCAGAAACTAATAAACTTTTAACGTCCGTTGTGTAATACAACTGACGTAAGAAGTTGTGAGTGTTTTTAACGTCAGTTTCTTAATACAACTGACGTTAAATATATGACCTTTAACGTCAGTTTTTACTAACAACTGACGTAATAAGTGTGAGAGTTTTTAACGTCAGTTTCTTAAGACAACTGACGTTAAATATATGATCTTTAACGTCAGGTTTTACTAAAAACTGACGTAAAATGTTGTTTTATTTTAATTATAACGTTTACCCCCGCGCGCCATCTCCACTTCTCTGTACGTACGTCTCTTTTCTCTTTTCATCACGCTCAACCCTCACTCTCGCTCTCACTCTGCCCTAATCGCGAGCTCATCTCCACCGCAACCACCGCGACGACTTCTTCGCCACCACCGTGAGGTACACTCTTAACCCCTAACTCTGTCTTTCCCGTTCATTCTTTGCAATAACTTGACATCTCTCTTTCCCCTTCACGCGCACTAACTCTCCTTGTCCCTCTGCTCTCAGTAACCACATCGAACGTTGGCCACCACTCGAGCTTCCCCCCCACCACCACGCGAGCGCCTATTTCTGGCGAGTCTTTAATAAGGGCACATTTTTTTATTTTTGGTTTTGAGTGCATGCATGTTGCTCTGCTGGTTGAAACTGTAGTCTCAGTAGTTGAAACTTGAAACTGTGAGTTTGAGTTGTTTGGAATGTCTCTATTTTTGGTTTTGAGTGTATGTTGAAACTGTAGTCTCAGTAGTTGTAACTTTAAACCGTGAGTTTGAGTTGTTTGGAATGTCTCTATTTTTGGTTTTGAGTGCATGTTGCTCTGCTGGTTGATCTGTCACGGCCGTGATGCTCATCACGGCTAGGCCGTGATCAGTTCTGCCTATGAGGGTCTGGTTCAGTTGGCACGTTACGGTCGTGATGGACATCACGGCTAGGCCGTGACCAGTGCTTGGCAATCTTCAAAAACTATAGTTTTCAATCTCCCGTATTATCCTTATATTGGATATATAGATGTTTTGTATATCTACAGGACCTATCTAGTTATTTTTATTTATACTTCTGTATTTATTTTGAGTTATAACCTATGTTAATACATATATATTGTTTTTGAACAGGCATACATATGGATCAGTCGGATAGCCCACATGCACGAGAGGACACTGTGGGGGTTTCGCAGGACCCGATCACGCCTACGCCTAATTCTAGTGTAAGTTTACATGTTATATACTATCTTTAGTCCTTCTTTTTAATGTAAGTTTATAATGTTACAACCCTCTATTTTCTCATTTTTTTGTCCATACAGACATCACAGGCTCATAGGAAACGGGGTAGAGGAGCCACCTCGTTGAAGAACCTAGAGAAGGACAGGCAGAGCGGACAGAAGCTTGAGGTGTCCTTCGATGCTAATCTAAATGCCCAGGGACCCCGTGATAAAGAATTTAATAAGTGGGTGTTTCTACAAGCGAAGCAGCACGTAAGCATCAACTACAACCACTGGAATGACGTTCCACAGAACGTTAAGGATCAGATTTGGGAGACTATCACGGTATTTTACCTTTACATTCGTTTGATTTACATTATTAGATAATTATCCGCGTTATAATCCATCCAGTTGTTATATATGTATCTAATGTGTAGGTAGCTTGGACTGTGCCAAATGATGAGGATTATCGTCATAAATGTATGAAAATGGCATCAAAGCGTTGGAATGGGTTCAAGCATGATCTTACCAGGTACTATGTATCTGGGAAGAAGCGGCTTGATAAAATGTTCTCGGATTGTCCCTGGATTGATCAGGATACTTGGGATATGTTTGCCAGGAGTCGACAGAATGGAGAATTTCAGGTTGGTTGATTAAGTTAATTTTGTATGCTTATTATAGATCATTTAACTGTATTTAATTATGTGTTTTTGTTTGAATAGGCTAAGGCAAATAAGGGTCGGCAGAATCAGGCGAAGAACGTCCACCGCCACACCATGTCTCAGGGTGGGTACCTGACTCGGATCGAGCAGATGATGGCGGACAGGCTGAGGGCGAAGCAGGAAGAGCACTCTGCTAGGATTGAAAGAGGAGAGGTGCCTGAGGGCACACCATCAAGTCCTCCGTCGGACATCGACCGCGAGGATGTCTGGTTAGCCGGCCGCATGACAAAGACGGGATCTTTTAAAGTTGATGCCACTCGCGAAGTGCCAGATAAGATTGTAAGTAAATAATTAACTTGATTTCAATTGATATTTGTATAGATATTTGCAACACTTTTCACTTGCACGTTTTTTCATTTTTTTTCATTGTAGATGGATCTTAAAGCAAAATCCTCCCAGGGCGCATTCGTCCCTTCTAGACGGCAGGACGTCTTGATGACCGCTCTAGGCAAGAAAGACCATCCTGGTCGGGTTCTCGGTGTTCCTGGGAACGTGACCATCAAACAATATTATGGCAAGTCTGCTTCACGAAAGCGGGTGGTCAATGAAGCATCAATTTTGGCTGACATTACTCAGCACCTCATGTCCAACCTAGATATTACAACACATCTGATGCAAGGCTTAATATCCATCCCATAATTCAAGCAGGCGCTTGCCAGAGAGCTTTCCTCCGTCGGTACATCCCAGGACACCGCAGGGCTTGCCAACCCTTCACATGTGAGCACAAAAGAGAGTTTTAGTAGGGCACATGTGGAGGATGATGAGTTGGCAGCTAGGGAGCGGGAGTTGGAAGTCCAGCGCCATGAGCATGAGTTGGAAATGAAAAGGCGTGAGCTTGAGTTGGACTCCAAACGACGTGAGCTCGAAATGTTAGGAAAGGTATTTATTCATTATTAATGTCCAAGTTAGTCAAATAATTACTTGTGTTTTTTTTAATTATCAAAAACTTATCTATTTTATTTTTCCTAAACTGAAGGCCAAGTCGACGCCGGTGTCGTTGTCACCTATCACTCGTTTGTTCTCACTTGGTGAGCATTATGCGTTTGAGATTTTTGAATGTCCATTGGAGCACGATGGATGGGTGGCACGCCCAGATCAACGGAGGATATTTACCTTCTGTGGTGATGATCTCGGGAACGCCTGCAGAAATAGCGTGCCGGATGAACAAAGCAATGTTTTGAGTCTACGGTGCACGTAAGTTAATTTTAATTTTATAACTTATTTATTTTTGGTATTTTTCCATTTAATAATTTATTTTAATTTCAATATATATATTATGTAATTAACATCCACACCTTTTCATATCTTAGGTATCTCCATCGTCTTCAGCTTGATAAGGGCGTTGCATCAGTTTACGGTTTGTTAGATCCGTCAATCCTTCTGCCCGATTTCTTTACTGGCGATGCATTGAGTAAATACTTAGGGAACTTGTTGGGAGACAATCCGAAAGAAATATATCTGGCTCCCTACTGTATGAAAAACCATTGGCAGTTGTTCGTACTTCACCCGTCTAAGCATAGAGTCATATTCTTCTGCTCTCAACACCAAGATCCGCCACCGAAGGTGGTGGATGCTTTAAATAAGTAAGTAACTAATCTTAAATTTAATTTAAGTTTTAATATCAGTTGTTTTTAGTTTATTACAAACATGATATATGAATTTGTTAATTGATCGACATGATTATTTGTTTATGATAGCGCGCTGAAGGCGAGTAGCATAAGTTGCGCCAACGGGAGAAGTAGGACTTCTAAGGCTAAAGCAAATCCTGTATGGAACATCATAAAGGTTTGGTAGTTTATTTATCAAATAATTAATATTATAATTACTAATTTATATGTATATTCAACTGACGTTGAAATTAATTTTGTTGGTAGTCTCGATTTCAAATTGACGGGTGGTCGTGCGGCTATTATGTAATGCTTCATATGCTGAACATAGTCTCCGCATCTTTTACAAATGGATGGAATAAGGTAATATTTAAACAACTTGTTAAATTATATATTATAGTTTTGAAGATGACTTGCATTGATGTTATTGTTATTATTTGAACGTGTCTAGGCATTTATCGACCAATCGCCTATTCAAGAAGATGAGTTAAGAGACTTGAGGATGCGCTTCGCCGAATTCTTCTTCAAGTATGCGGCTGAAAAAGGAATTGACAAGATACCTCCGCAATACTTAGATAAATAGTTTTTTTGTTAGACTTTAGAAACTAATTAATAACATGTATATATATATCCTTAGATTGATAGTTTTGTTTTTTAGACATTGGAACTAAAATTTATTTATATATATACATGGGTTTTGGTTTTAAGTCCCCCATTGTTCCATTTTTCCTTTGCAATTCTGTAATGTGTGTGATATTCTGTGTTACTGGGATATTTACTGAATGCAGGGATAGCTGAGGGGAGTGATATTTTAAAACTGAATTAAAAAAAAAACCTATTAACGTCAGTTGTATCAAACAACTGACGTTAATAGTATTTTATAAAATATAAAGTACACTATTAACGTCAGTTGTTTATTAAAACTGACGTTAAAATTAAACCTTTAACGTCGGTTCTTTATAACCACTGACGTTATTTTTAACAAAATTAACGTCAGTTGTCTTAAAGAATTGACGTTAATAGTTTTATGTTTAACGTCAGTTGTTTAAAAAACCGACGTTAATTTTTACAAAATTAACGTCGGTTTTGTTAAGGAACTAACGTTAATAGTTTTATATTTAACGTCAGTTCTCAACTGACGTTAAAATATTAACTATTAACGTCAGCTGTATTTACGTCAGTCAGTATTCTGACGTAAAAAATCAATTTTAACTGACGTAAAAAGCACTTATTGCACTTATTGCATTGGAACATTATGGTTCTCGGTAAAAGATTTGGTATATCATATATGTACACAACATTTGTTTAACGTTTTTTTGTTATTAAGGAAAAGAATAAAACAAAAAGTAATAAAGCATAGAACATCACCATCGTTAACCATGCATCATTTCCTTATGCAAAAGAACAGTATAATAGTCTCACTATAACTATATTTTTAGTTCATTTTAGGATTAAAAACAAAAACGAAATAAAATATACATTCTAATTTGTATATATCCAAGATACATATAGTTCCAATGAGACTCAAATTAATGAAGGAAGCCAAGTTTGTGTTAGGCTAAAAGTTAGATTTGATCTGATGTTCAACTATAACAAATCTATGTTTGGAATTATTTTTATAAGTAAATTTTAGTTGTTAGCTTATTATTATAAATCAAGAACATAAAAACAGGTACTATATCAAATGTAGGTCCAACAGAATCTGATAAGCCAAACCAGTAAGGAGGGAGGGATGTACCCTGATTGTGGTGGTGATGGTGGTGATGATGGTGGCGGCTCAGTGGTGGAGCAGTGGTTGCCACTAAATCTGCCCTGAAATGAACAAAAAACGATGACTGAAAGAGGGAGATAGAGAAGAGAACAAATGGGGAAAGAGGGAGAGAGTGGGATTTCATTTACCTTAGTCATGCAATGGTGGCGGCGAAGCAGCGAATGGTGGCCGTAGGAGATAGAGGGAGGGAGGAAGGGCGAGTGGGGGCCGTAGCAGGGAGGGAGAGAGGATACAGTTGCAGTGGTGGTAGTGGCGGCACGAACAGTGGCCGTAGCAGGGAGGAAGGGTAGTGGACTGGCCGTAGTAGGGAGCAACGGTGGTGGCCGTAGTAGGGTGGTTTTACGGAGTGAGAGAGGGAGAAATCACGTAAGTGAGGAAGAAAGGGGGAGAGTTAACTGATTTAGGGATTTTATTTTTAGCGACCGAAATATTCGGTCGCTGAATTTAAAATTTGAATTCAGTCGCAACTTCGGTCGCTGGCAGGTTTGTTTTGAATTCCATATTCACTTACATTAGCGACTGATACGGATTCGGTCGCTAAAAGGCACCTTCATAAATTTTTTATACATGCCCTTTAGCGACCGATATGTTCGGTCGCCAAATAATCAAATTTTCCCGTTGGCTTACCGTCGATCGCCAATTTGGTAGCAAAATAGTCAACAAATTTTGACTTTTACAATTATTTATATAGCGACCGAACGCGTTGCTACCACGCTTTTCGGTCACTATTTCGATCGCTAAATATATTATAAACAATGTTCTCAAAGATCCTATAATCCGTCGCTAATAGCGACTACTATATTCGATCGTTATTTTTGGTCGCTATTAGAACTTTTCTTTGTAGTGCCATGAAAAAAATTATTTTGTATAAATTATGTCTAAAGTTCCATTGTTGTTTTCTCCTCAAGAGTATTATGCTTTTAAGTGAAGTAAATATTTATTTATTATGTTTTGGTTATCCAACAGATATTTGGTTATTTCTATAACCCTGCAACAAAATAAAGCAAAGATATTAGAGAACTGTTGTTGAAGACCAATATTATACCGAAAACTTAAGCTGATAGGTGAAGGCCTTGAAATGATTTTATATTTCTCACACTCCTCTCATGCATGAACCCTGGGCATAAGCCATGGATAATGCACATTCCCTTGTACCTTATGCTGAAATTCAAGTTAATAATGAAAAATAGGAGTGATAGAACTGGACCGTGAATTGAGAAAGAATATGTAGAAATATAGTGATTTATTCAGAAATAGTTCTATATCAGCATGATAACAAAACAGTGATACAAAGATAGAACCTGTAGGATAATTTAGAGATCCTGGTCCTCTCCCACTCTCCAAAATTCTCCTCAAAATCCACCTCATTCCTCAAGACTTATATGTTTGATTTTGAGGTTGGAGCTTCGACCTCCATCAGTCACCTTTTTCAGTTTTTCTCCTCCCTAGCCTAGGTGCTTGCACTTTCTATATAACCAGAAAAATTGAAAAATTTGCAATTTTACATTAAATTTAGTGTGTTTGGATTGGGTATTTCAAAATTTAAAGGAATTTGAAATACAAGGCAATTCAATTACTTCAATAGAATTACTTTCATTTTGAAAATAGTTTGTTTGGATATAGTAATTCAAATACTTTATATTTTAAATTCTTTGTTTGGATAAAGCATTTCAATTACCTTCAATTACATTTTTTTTAATATTCATTTAAAAAATTGAGATTTCAACTATACGGGAGCCAAAACCCCAGCATTGGGTATCCGGGGGCCCGTGCCCTCCGCATCGGGTGTCCCAGGGCCAACGCCCCCAGCATCGGGTGTCCATGGGCCGACGCCTTGCATCGGGTGTTCGAGGGCCGTAGCCTCCCCCCACCACCAGGTGTCTAGGGGCTGGCGCCCACCCACTGGTGTCCCGTGCGGGGGCCGGGCCCCGGTGGTCAGGGGGATCGGGCTTGGTCTGCGGGTCCGGGGCTGGGTCCAGGTGGTTCAGGGGCCGGTTTCCGTGGCACCTGAGTAAGGAGAGTGAATTTCAAAATACCACCTCTTTAGATCAAATTCCTCAAATTTACCTTAAACAAAATAACCCCGTAAAATCCATTGATTTCTAAAATCCATGATATTTACCTTTCTACTGTCCTGGCCTCTACCATGCTTCTTCAGGACACTGTTTGTTTTGATTTGCATGACCTGTTTGGAGTTTGTATCTGTTTGGAGTTAGAGTCTTGTTGATTTTAAATATCATTTAAGTAATATTTGTTTTGTTTTTTTTTGTTTCTTTTTCACTTAATAGGAAATACTTGGAAGAGCCTTGTGTTTGGGTGGAATCAAACAATACTACACTCAACATACTAAGTACTAACATCACATGCTGAGATTGGACTTGGATTCTTGCTGATCATCTCATTATTCTCGTCAGTTTTTCAGGCTCTCTCTCTAATTTTTCATCTTATGGTCCTTTGCTGCATGTTGCATGTCCCTTTGCTGTTGAACCACGCGTACAGGTGGCAGCGCAACATAATACAGACATTCATGTACTGGCAGGTTTGTTTCATTTCTATGATTCTATCTGAATTTCTATATATGCTGGCATTTATTTTTGAGTAATCTTAGGTATTAAATTCCCGAGATCATGCATCGGTATGCACCCACGAATTAGATGGATTTAGCACCATATGTTCTGGAGTTTTGACTTGTGCTATACTGTAAAAAAATGGCTTTGATTGAAAACATAATTTTGCATCTTGTATTATACCTCTCCAATTTTCACTATAAAGTATTTCCTTGAACCCATTTTTTTGCAATAAAACCCAAATGAATAAAAAACAACATTGTTACGGATCTAATGTTATTTCTTTTCATGTATCAAGCCCCTGTTACTGCTGCTTACCATCACTTAAATATCTTCTGTTGAATCAGAAAATGGAAAGTGATTTCATATGAACGAAAACGACTAAGCAGTCATTTTGGCTTTTATAATCTTCAAATGGAAAGTGGTTTCATATGAACGATCAAGTGGCATCTTCGTCATGATACAGTGAACTGAAGTAGTTTTATGGGTTTAATAAGGGGATACAAATCTAACAGTGTATGACAATTTCATTTTGAAGTGGTACTAGTTTTTACACGTTTTTTAAATTATTTATTTTAATGATGGTGGATGCGTTTGAGGTTTTTCTAACCTTGTCCGGGCAAGTATTTCACAAACACAAAAATAAAAACTTTGTTAAAGAAATACAAATTTAACCTCAAGTGAGCTGCAATGAAAATAACATAGTAATAATTTGATGAAGAATATACTACTTTATGCACTTTATCACAGAGTAGCAAATAAGTCAGAGCAGGAGCATACATGCTTTTTTGATCTTGATTAGTGCAAACTACTACTTTTGTACAAGTGTCAGACGTGCCATAGTTAAAGTCCTTTTTCTGTTAAGTACAAAATGGATAACAGAGAGGAATGAACAATTACAATGTTTTTGACTTCTTATAAAGTGTATTCCTCGTACACTTAGTCTTTTTCCAAGTCAGAGGTGTCTCAGCATACTTGACTTCTAGTTTGAAAGCAGACACTTGATTTTACGTGACCGAATTTGCTTCGAGTAGATGCTTGATCTTTAATTTATTGTCTTCACAACTTTCAAACAGATGCTTGATGTTGGCTATTTGTCTTTATAGCTTTTGACATACGCTAGCTTGGATATTCATTTAGACGCTTTAATTCGACAGACGCATGGTATCTTAGAGTGCGGTCTTAAAAGCTGACTTTCTGCACATTTAATAAGCACATTAGTAGACTTCAGACAACTCATTTAAATCATTATTATAAATGTATAGATACCTCAAAACTAAAGGGTAATAAAGCTTAGTTCTGAGACTTGGAGACTCAAAATACAAATCCTCCTCTCTCGCTCTCTATTTGTTAGATCTTTGCATCTTAATTTGTGAGTTTGATTTTCCAAACCGCTAACAAATTTGACATAATCTTCGCAGGGTGAGGCAAAAGAAAATAAAGAAGAAATTGAGGGGCACTGCACCACGAACATGTGTCAAGTTGTTGTGTGAAGGGATAAACCTCTAAAAAGCTCAAACAATTCATTTGTCATTGTTGGAGATGTGAGATATGGGAAGTGCGAAAAGAATCAAACAATTAATATCCGTGGGTATACTTTGGATGGGTATAGGGAATTCATGATCATTGGCAGAAGGAACCAGTGATGCTATGAGATGTGTTGTTTGTGGTTGCGAAAAAACTAAAATGAGAGAGATGAGGTGGAGATTGAAATAATGGCTGAGTGCATTTTCCCCTCATGCCAATGGAGATTGAGTAGTGAATTCTATGGGTAACTATAGTGATTTACTGCTCACGCATGAGCTACGAGATTTGTTATATATTTTAGTCAAACAACTATTTATGAATAGGAATAAATTTGCAACACAAAAAAAAAAAAAAAACACAACATGAAGCTGTTTCGCAAGTCGTTTTACGAATTCCTACTCATACAAATTTGCATTTCTCATTCATTAATTTTTTAGTGTGGCAAATTTATTCCTATTCATAAATAGTTGTTTGACTAAAATATATACCAAATCTCGTAGCTCATGCGTGAGCAGTAAATCACTATAGTTACCTATAGAATTCACTACTCAAGCTCCATTGGCAAGAGGCGCAAATGCATTTAGCCATTATTTCAGCCTCCGCTTCTTCTCTCTCATGGTAGTTTTGTGTCAACCCCAAGCAACACATCTCATAGCAGCACACTAGTTCCTTCTGCCCAATTGACCATTAAGTCCCTGTACCCATCCAAAGCATAGCCCCCCTGAAATTTTCTTGATTCCTTTCACTACAAGAATAAGGTGAATTAGCGACGGAAATTTTGCGACGGTCTCAAAACCGTCGCTAATTTTATGTTTTGCGACGGCTGAAGCCGTCGCAAATGGTAGAGGAAATTACTGACGGAAGTTCCGTCGCAAATCTGTCAGTAACGTTCCCGCCATTTTACGCGAAATGTTGGCGCCAATTTGCGACGGGCATGGCCGTCGCTAATGTGCGACGGATGGTAATTTTGCGCGCGGTCATTCCGCGATTTGCGACGGAATCGTAATTTGCGACGGCCTAGCCGTCGCTAATATTAAAAGGCCGTCGCTAATTTCCAATATGTAACTCGAACAGTTTTCTTCCTCCCTCAGTTGTTCTCTTCGACGCAAGGTTTCTTCAAGGAGCTCTGCAGCAGCCATAGTTCCAAAAACGGCGAGTTTTCACTTCTTATTTCTACTTTGTTCATTTTTCTTTCAAAATATTACATTACCTTCCATCATTTCTTCTTTCTAATTTGTTCACCTTCTCTTTAAGATTTTGAAGGCGTAAAAAACTAATGATTGTTACTTCTGATACAAAGTACAATTCAAAAGCTCCGGAACAGGTATGAAATATTATACATACAACAATATATATATATATCTGTGTGTAAAGATGTTGAGAGAAAGAGCTTATAGCAACTAACCATAATTATTGGGCAACACTGATTTTTCTGTTCTGTTTGCACTTAGGCCATGGTGGAAGTGATGGGCTGCATGGATATGTCCATTGTCTTGATGATGCTGTTTCTGATATGGTATGGATCTACGAGAATTTGTAGTACATTGTATAAATAAATGGTGTCATGATTTATGATTTTACATATACATAGTTGGTTAGCAGTTAGATAGAGAATGCACTAAGTTTGAAGTAGTTATAATTTTAGATTTTAGTTCTGATTGAATTGTCTTTGATCTGGTTCATAATAAACAGAAAGCATTTCTTGAGAAGATTGTAACTGAAAATCCTGGGCTTCCGGATATTTAAGTAAAATTGGTTTTTCCGTCAGTAATCTCAAACCCAAAAACTCCTATGTGTTAGCTTTCACTAAAATTGATTTTCAGCCCACGCATTTGCTCACCATGATTTTTATCCAAACAAAAATTTAAAAAGCAAAATTGATTATACACCCTGGTAACTGGATTTTGAGATGTAAGAATCTCAAACAGACAGAGACACATAAAAGGCAGGGCGTATGCACCAGCTTTTTTGCTTGTTTGCTTCTATGGTTTCTTTGCTTCCTTATTCATTCCATTTTCTTTCCAACTTCAACTTGAGAGCTTTTGGATCTTTATTAATTTGGTAGCATTTGGTAGAAGGTTAGTATTGATGTTTCCCTTTTTTTTTTTTTGATAAATATTGATGTTTTATTGTGACTACAAAACATGCTTGCTACATATAATGTTTATTTTTAGATAGTTTATAAATATAGAGTGATAAGTTGCTGCATAATAAATACATTGATTTTTTTATGATTAGGCATTAGTTGGAGCTTCATCTTGGAGCAGCCACGATTTTGGAGGCAACGAAAATATCTTTTTCATACTTTCTTCTTGAAACTTGCAAGTCCTAGCCACCACACGAGAGGTAAGAAAATGCTTATATATCTTCCTCATACTTTATTCTGTGTTTCCTTTCTTGTTTGATTTGCATGCATATGACATATGACTTGCAAGAAGTTGCTTCTTCCTTTTAATTAAATAATGAATACATTGCATGCTTGTTTTGCATGTTAAAATGCTGCGAGAGAATGATGCTTAAATAAAATGATATTTGCATGTTTGGTTATTCCTTATATAGGGATACAGTTTATAGTTTATAATTTATTAATCAAATGTCTCATGCCTTGACAAGTATAATATAAGTATTTCACTGAATTTCAAATCTGCTAGTACTAAACATAATTAGTGTTTGAAATGTTTTCTACATGCCTTCAGTTAGTTTAGCTAACTATATATGATTATTTCTACAATGGTTTTTTTAGTGGTATATTAAAAATTATGAAACAACATTTATAAAATCGTTTTCAAATCCTACGAGAACGATTTTTATGTGTAGTTCAAAATTGATAAATATGCAATGGTTATATAATTATGCTAAAAAGATAAGAGAAAATTACATTCAAATAACTATTGTCTATTTTTTTTCAACAACAATTTTTGACCGTTGTATATTGTAAATGTAATTTTTTTTACATTGAGCCAACTATTGGAATTTCATTATAGTTATCTTTTTTTTGGCGCAAATGCAGAGGATGGAATTTGTTCCTTTGAATCGTACTTGGATGTATGATAGGGTTTATCCGCGTAGAGGGGGGTTAAAACAATCTTTCTTAGATGGTGTTGAAGAATTTATTACCAAGGCAAGTCAGCAGGATACTTATAACAATGGGGGGTTGATTAGATGTCCTTGTATGAAGTGTGACTGTACCCGAATTAAGAATGTAGACGATGTGAGGGTCGACCTGTATAAAGTTGGGTTTAGGCCTAATTACTGGATTTGGACAAATCATGGAGAAGAAATGCCGCAATTTGATTTTGGCATTGACCAGAATTGCACAGGTGGTTCAAGTAGTGGTGCAGAAGTTGGATATGGAGATCATATTGTTTCCATGGAGGAGATGGTGTGTGACGCTCTTATGATGTACGAGTCCAATAATACAGAAGAGCCTCCTAATGCAGATGCACAAAAATTTTATAATCTCCTAACAGAGGCAAATAAGCCTTTGTGGGAAGGGTCCCCCGACTCGACGTTATCGATGTGTGTTCAACTGTTATCTGCCAAGTCCAATTGGAGCATACCCGAGTTAGGCTTGGATTTCATTGCCAAAATGGTTTTGGCCGGGACGCCTTTCAAAGGAGGATTACCCAAGAATTATTATGATGCGAAGAGGTTAATGTCCAAGTTAGGATTGGAGTCCAAGAGGATTGACTGTTGCCAGAATGGGTGCATGCTCTTTTACGATAATGAATTCGACAAAAATGATGGCGCATTGGTTGAGTGCAGGTTTTGATCGGGCCTGGAAGCATTGGAGTGAGCTTGAGGATCAGGATCGGGATCGATTCTTTGCGGCTTTTAAGGTATTTTGTACTTTTGAATTTACTTCCATTTTTTAGTTACTTTTAATGTTTCTTTAGTTTATTATTATCCTAAAAAATATTATATTCTCCTTATTTACAGGAGAAGGCTGCTTGGAGAGTAGAGCATTCCGCTGATGTAGAGATAATTTTTCATCAAAAAGCGAGCAAACGCCTCTCCGAGTTGTTGACTAGATATCGGAAAAAGGGACAGCGTCCAAAATGGTGTTTCCCACCCATTTGGGAGGAGCTATGTGCTTACTGGGCTACACCTGAATTTAAGAAAAAATCCGCCCGGGCAAAGCTCAACGGGGCCTCGGAAAAGGGTGGGAGCCTGCACACTTTGGCGGCGACATCGTGAATCGGGAGCATGCTCGACGCCTTGTAAGTTCCAACATCATATTTTGTTAATTCATTAGATGTCTGGCTATTAAGGTAGTGTAACTTCAAATATGAACAAGTTTTTTTTTGGTGCAGGCTAGGGAGCTTGGCCGTAGCGTCAAGCCGGTTGAGCTTCATGCCCGAACTCATACTAGGAAGGGTACCCGTGAGTATGTAGATGAGCGTTCTAGACGCACTCGGGTGATTTACATGTCTCTTTGTTGGAAATTATTTTTATTTTATATTTAATAATTATGGTCATTTTGTATGATTATGTGTATCAATTTTAATGACAGGAGGACTATCGTGATAAGTTATCTCAGGTTCGGTCTCAGGCAGCCTCATCTTCCCCTTCTTCCACCACACTTGACCCAGAGGTGGAAGCCCAATTGGAGTTGCAGGCATGGGTCGATGTTGCTGTCGGTAAGAACAAGGGTCGCATATATGGTATGGGAGACCTAGCCGGTAACTATCGACGCGGGTGCTCCAAATATCTTCACTCAGCAGAGTCGAGCATCGTCCCAAGACTAGGCCTCGCCCGATCTCATGAGTCTGCAGAGATGGTAAAGATGCGACAGAGCGGCGGCTCAGGATGAGATCAATCGACATTGCTTACTCAACAAACACAGATGATGGAGCAGATAGAGATGATGGCAGCTACGAGAGAGAGCTCATGTTGCGTTTAGGAACCAGCACCCCTCACCACACGATGCAGCGGAGACCAACACCTTCCACGGCACCCCTCGCCCACGACCCCAGCCACCACCGTCCCCAAACGAGGGTCATCAAGATACCAAAGTGACGAGGATGATCAATCCTTTCTGATTTGTTATCATTGGGGCTATAGAGAGGGTTATTAGTTTTTTTGATATTATATTTTATTTTGTATGATACACTCTGTCAAAACAATTTGCTTTTATTTATGAATTTTATTTATTGTTTAAAATTATTATTCATTTATCATAATATAGTCTAAATTCTAATTAATATACAAAATAACTAATGTTTATATTAATTTTGAATTTTATATTAAATATTAAATAATTATTTAAAAATACTTTATATTTTAAATAATTAATTAATAAAAAATTACTTTATTAAATTATTTAGTTTTATAAAAATGTGTAGCAATTTGCGACGGCTATTCCGTCGCTAATTTACGTTGATTTGCGACTTGTAGGCCGTCGCTAATTTGTATAATTTGCGACGGCTATGCCGTCGCTAATTTCTCAAAATTTGCGACGGCTAAGCCGTCGCAAATCAACATAATTTAGCGACGGAATAAGCCGTCGCTAATTAGCGACGGTCATTTAAAAAACCGTCAGAAACCTTTTGCGACGACCTAACTTGTGACGGATTTATGGCCGTCGCAAATCCGTCAGAAACATGTGTTTTGCGACGGATTTAAGCTTTTTGCGACGGCCTTTGGCCCTCGCTAAATTCATTTTTTCTTGTAGTGTTTTGCATTTCCCATATCTACATCCCTAATAGTGACCAATGAGTTGTTTGAGATTTTTGGTAGTTTGTCCATTCACACAAAAATTTGACACCTTTTCATGATGCAGCACCCCTCAAAGTCTTCTTCATTTTCTTCTGCTTCACCCTGCAAAGATTATGTCAATTTTGTTAGTGATTTGGAGAATCAAAATCATTAACTGAGATACATTGAAATGAAAACTAGAGAACGAGAGAGAAGAATATGTAGAAGTAGAAAGAAACAAAGGGTAAAGCTTACTGTGTAATGTATGTGCCGAGTGCTAACCTCAAACTGTATATTTATAACTTGTAAATCTGATCTGGGTCAAATTTAACTTTCAGTAACTGAAGTCAAAACAAATCAGAATCATATTATTCATTCTTCTCATTATCTGCATATTAATTCTCATTATTGATTGTTGCTGACTAGTTGTTGAATTTTGAGGACTTTGAAATGATATAATTAATTTTATTAATAAATAATGATGACGATAATAATGAAAACAATAATAACAAAATCCATAATTCATTTATATATTTAATGATAGGTCAGAGACATTTTGACCAGTATTGATAATCTTTTGTAGTGTGTTCTCACTAAAAAAAGTGGGGAAAAACAACAATCCAAACATCAGACAATGATTTTTCTGATCTTGATTCTCTTGCTTCCACACTCATCATCTTGGATCTGGCTCCTCTAAAGTGAGAAAATCTCTAAAGTGATAAAGTAAAGATGAATCCACCCTTGATTTGATAAATACAAAGAGATCTTAACCCACTAAAAATAATCCAATGGTAGACACATCGTTACATTCCACTCTCTCTCGCTCTCTTCCGGTTTTCTTTCCCCTTGAAATGCCAATTAGCCACTAATTTCATTAACTTTTATTTTGTTACCTTTTTCTCAACAACAACAATAACAACAATAACAATAATAATAATAATAATAATAATAATAATAATAATAATAATAATAATAATATATTATTATTATTATTATTATTATTATTATTATTATTATTATTATTATTATTATTATTATTATTATTATTATTATTCACATTTTGATAATGTTCAAGAGTTGAAAAAAGTTTTTGTAAACCGTGAACTTAGCACCATACAAATAGTTTCTCCATATTTTCAATGCAAACACTATTACAGCCAACTCGAGATCATGGGTTAGGTAGTTCCTCTCATGTACTCTTAACTGCCTAGAAGTATAAGCTACTACTTTCCTTTCTTGCATGAGCACACAACCCAGGCCTTGATGTGATGCATCTCAATACACATCAAATGGTGCTAACAGATCTAGCAAGACTAAGGTTAAGGTTGTGTGGGATGCTGTTACAGGAGATGCCACATGGGTGAGAGAAGCAGACATGCAACAACGGTATCCGCAACTGTTTGTTTCAGGTAACTTAATTTAAATTTCGATGACAGAATATATTTTAAGCGGGGTAGTAATGTAACACCTCATTTTCTCGATTAATGAAACGGATAAGAATTAAGCGTGCATGATAGCTTAATATTGTTTGTTACGTGTTAATGAGTCGGTGTATAAAGTTTGAAGTCAATTGGACTTAAAACGGATTGAAAGTGCACCGGAACGCCCGAAATCAAACAACTGTCACAAGTCAGAACGTTGCATGGTGGGCGCTCAAGTGTTCTGGGGTCTCAGACACGTGCTACCATGTGTCAACTACATGGACACGTGGCTGAGCAGCATGCAGCGCTCACGGCAGTCCTCAAGTGCTGGGGTGGTGGGCGCTCGAGTGCTTAGCGCTGGTTCACCCACCCCCACTTTCTTCTTCTCCACTCATGCATGCTTTATCTCATTTGTGTTTTTCAACCAGTTTCATCCCTAGAGAGAAGGCAGAGAGTTCTATAGAGAAAAAGTTCAGTTTCTGGGAGTTTCATCCGTTCGTTTTCGATTCCGACTTCAGATCTTTATTCAGGGCAATGAGTACGTCATATACCTGCCTTCGATTCGTCGAATCATTAAGGTAATGCTCGAATCCCTAACTCACCGACACGTCGAAATTGTCATTTTCCTTCTTTTGTAAATCTTGCTTTGATTCTGGCTTTGTATGTGAAACTGTTGCAAGATTAGGGTTTATGATGTAACATCCTTGTTTTGGAACCTTGTTTATGTATTTAAGAGGCATGTTTGTGTGTCTAATATTTAAGTATATGGAACCTTGTCTGAAAATTATGCGATCGATCGGTTTTGAATCGGAACGACACCAGAAATTAGGGTTTCTGCATGTCACAACACACTCGAACAGGGAACGAGGGAGACGACGCGTGGCAGCGAAGACTTCAACGCGAAGGAGTTGACCAAGCCCCACACTCAAGCATGAAGCAGTGGGCTCTTGAGCACCCGAGCGCTTGAGCATTGGGTACTCCCACCCTCGAGTGTTGGCAGGCTGACAAGAAAAATTTAAAAAAGGCCAGAGGGTGAAAGGTCAGACTTTCACCCAGTGACCCCTATGTGAAACAGAAATACAAAGAGAGGGAAATAGAGTTAGAGAGAGATAGAAATATCCTGGAGCTTGGTGCGATCAATCCGTTTGTCCTAACGCAATTCTGAATACATCACTGTGTTCATGGCGATGTCTATTTCCTAACCCTATCTTTCTTTTCTTGCTTAGGCTATGGTAAGCCTTTGTCCTTTTTATGCTGACATGTCATCGGTTACGATATTGAGTTTTTATCTTTACTCGGTTATCGGCTTCAAGTTCCGTTTTCAGATTAGGGTTACATGTGACGTGTGCTTCATATTGATGTATTCAGGTGAATTTTTGAAGTCCCGGAGGACCTAGAACTGAGCATGGAAACAAGCGTGTGAATAAGGGAGTGTCTGTTTCGTTGTTCCGGTGCTAGCTACGTGAATCTCAGGTGGGAGATAGAAGCCACCTATCGTCGGAATTGGCTAAGTAGTATATTTTACGATAATGGCGTAGGGTGACCTAAACCCTACTAGTGATCGAGTAATTGACAATGTCACAATCACATTGGCGACTACCCCGTGGTACCAATGATGATATGAGGATTGCAGATTTATCGCTAATAGGTTATTTTATGATATTCGAGGTTGTCTGATTTTATGCATTTGTGCTGTTTGTGTTAACATGCTTGGTATGCTTATCAGTGATACATGAGTATTTTATTATTATCTTATTATTGATAATATGCTCTGTGATAACATGCGATATTTGCCGTTATGTGCTTAGTTGGCTTGTAGGCATTGATATATGATGTTTTGGAGAGATGTATGTTGGGGAGCGCACGATGTGAGACTTAGTTGTGCCTAACCTAATTAAATAATATTTTATTCATGATGAGTTTATGTGGTGTGACTTGAGACATGACATGAGTTGGTGATGAAAGGCTAAGGCACTAGGTTATGACCCGATACAAGTCAGTGAGACTCATATAGATGCATGGTTTTGTTCACAGCCGTGTGAGTGGAACACTTCGAGGTCAGAGTATCCGATTACGGATATCGGATGTCACGGTTCAATTCTCTAATGGGAATGGGGAAAACTACCGTGATACTCTTGTAGTCCTTGCCGCGCCATCTTGTATCCTAACGGGAATGGAGATACTTTTATATTGTGCAGCTATTCCCGAACGGGAATGGGGGAATATCGTCATTCCTTGAATAAGCGCCTTAACAGGAATGGGGGTGTGCACCGGCGTTTATGGATGAGCCGCTTGGACGGCCCGACTAAGATCCCTAATCGACGCGAGGGATGTGTGACATGATTATATGGTGGCCACATCAGCATATAGGATCAGTTGGATGAGCGCGAAGGGTAGTAGATGATAATATGTCTCGAGGATGATTGTTTCCTATATGTGTTTATCCCGTGATGCATGTTTGTGTGCTATTATTGTATATATGCTATGCATCCTTTTCCGCTTATGATGATAGCTAGTCTTTTATCTCTCTACCCTTTTCTATGTATGTTTGTCCTTGGTTCGCGAAGCGCACCCGATTTCTGAGGATGCCACACCTGGACCATCCATGAATGATGAGACCTGCAGCGTTCCCCCATCGATGGGAACTCTTGAGCTAGAGTATCATGATGACGGAGGGTGGCTAGTGGACCCAGCTACCCGTTTCACTTGTCTATACGGGTCTTGTTTCAACTTATGTGAGATTCATAGAGGACCTCACCCGGCTTGTCAGGACGTTCCATCTGGGACAGACCCTCCCTCATCCAGTATTTTGTTATCCTACGTCTATGCCAGAGTCATATCCTTGGGCAGCTACTAACTCAGAGGTGGTGGTTTTAGCATTATTAATCCCCCGAGATCACGTTCGTCACAGTTCTTACTACCGACGACGATTCCAGCATCCTCGTCAAGGGAGTATATCTGGCAGCAGCGAGGTACCAACATCAGGACCATCATCGAGATCGCAACAACAGGTGTACGAACATATGCGCGGGGAGAGTCAAGGTAGCTCTAGTCGTCCACGCTAGGGTTAGTGGTGGCCAGTGCTTATAGTGTACATAGGCTGTGTGCGGTGAGCCCATTTTTATGTACTTTTGAGCGGAGCTGGGTTTGTGTGGAGAGACGGTGAGGTTATCTTTTCTTTGGATCTTTTTATGTATTTACTTTCCTATGATAGTTTGTACTATCGGGACCCTACTAATGGGGTGCCCTATACAGTGTCTTTGTACCCTTATATTTATGTGTATATATATATATGTGTGTGTGTGTGTGTGTGTGCGCGTGCGCACGCGCGCGGTGTGATGTTTATGTTTCTATTCTTTCATATTTAAAGTTTTTATATCCTCGTTGTTTATGTGTATACGATTAAAATTTATATTCGCGATTAAGTTTTAGTTAATTAGGTTTTTCTTTAATGGGACATCGGGGTATCTCATATGACGTTGTCGGGACTCTGTCCATGTGTCAGGGCAAATTTCAGAGCATCAAGGAGCTCCATAGAGCACGTGTCAGCAGCTGTGTTGGTGTAGGGGCACGAATTTCGAGGCTCGAGGCATTGTGATACTACTGTCTAAGGTGGGGAGAAAGTTTCTGACACACCGGGGAGGCAAGCATAGTATTGTATATTAAGCAGTATGCATAGGGTGATCCAGACCCTACTAGTTGTCGAATAGCCTGCGGTGATTGAATCCCTAGTGAAATTAATTTGAAAACTGTATATGAGATTTAGTTCGGCATGCTTATCGATGTTAGGCTAATTTTATCGCATTATGTAAATATGCTGAGGTCGACTGTTTTACTACTTTATATGGTTTATGGTTGTGATGCTGCTTGATGTGTGCTGTCTATTATATGCCTGATATGTTACTGATGTTGACATTGATGATTGTATATAATATGATGTTGAGGATAATGGTCTTATGATATATGCGTTGATTCTGATAAGGTTGACTGTCTGTTGCACTGCTAGAACCCTTGTTAACACCTGAGGTTACACTGTTGTGAAAGTATTGTGAGAGTTATGTGAAAGCGGTATATGGGTACCGAGATGATGTTCGGATGCCTAGTGTATGGTAATGCGTGTGACTGAGTGTTGGTATCGGTGTCAACTCATGTTTGTGTTGCATTGCATAATGCCAGAGTGGCAATCAGTGTGATTGGGAGTCATGTGATGTTGGTGTACCCGGGTGCGGGTACGGAATGCAAGAGAGACGGTTTAGGGAACCTTGGGTATGTAGTCGGGTTCAGATTGACCCAAATGGTTTGCACCCATTATGTCATGGTCTCCGTTGGTACTCAACTATCTCAATGTTTGGGTCCGGAGTGTTCCAATCTATGGTGGACCTTCTGAGGAGACCAAGATACCCTTATTGGAGTTGATCTCATAGGGGGAAGCACCCTTATTGGTCACGACGAGCGGAACTATTACCAGGGTAAACCAACTGACATTCTCTGGGTGACAGATAGGCCCGTGAGGGAAAGAGAATGTTGGGGGGATCAATATCCCTAGTATGAGAGATCGACTGACATGCATAAGAGTGTGACTTCTTAGAGGATTGATCCTAGTTGGATAATCGAGATTGATTGTGACATTATGATTCGAGAGATATTTGTTGTATGTGTTGATTGCTGTTTTATAATATGCTTTACTGTGTTTTCCCCATCCCTGGTATTATGGTAGTGCCGAGATTCTTATCACCCTTCTTTTATTCTTATTTTTTGTGTATGTATCGGTTTGTCAGATGAGTAGCATCCATACACCGATGGCGATTGGACCAAAGTATTTTTCGATGCATTACCTGCAGATGATCCCGTTGAGGGTCCATACCCCGGGGGATATTGAGACCATATACCATGAGGACCGTGGGTGGCAGGTCGACTACTCACAGTTCTTCATGTGTTACGTTTGCCCGGTCAGCATCTATGTTCGCCTAGGAGGAGGACCTTTCTTTATGTTGCTCAGCTCTTACGGGATATCTCAACGACTTCCTTTCACAGAGATATAGTACCCATCGCATCAGCATGAGTTCCCAGTCGACGGATGGAACATGAGAGGACAGTCTGTGGTTTGCGATGGAGTTGACAGAGTTTACAGAGGCAGGAGGAGGAGTACACAGACGCTGCATCATTATCATCGCTGTAGGGTCATGTTGAGTAGCGACGAGTCAATGTGGGAGCCTAGGATCAGGATCAGGGATGCCAGAGACTATCATCGGGCTTTTGTTGAGGGTGAGGGTAGTCCCAGACGCCCATATCGTCTATGATATGGTTCAATGATAGCGTCTGCTAGGGGAGTGCCTCTGTGAGCATATCCTTATTTTGATTTTTGATGTATTTATGAGAGGCGGGTGGGTAGATGCTGTCTGTTTTAGGTTTTATCTCTTATATGACCAGTGTGTATGTTACCTTTACTATTTACCCAATCTGTATAATTACTAGGTTTACGACCCTTCTATTGGGGTCGATGACACTTGATTGTCATTGTGTACATACTCTGTATATGTGTCGTTTATGTTTTATTCCGCTGTGTATGTTTAAAATGTTTTAAGTTTTCATTTTATCACTTCCGCAAGCTTATATTATTTTCGAATGTATATCCACGTTAACGCTAATAAACGACTTAAGGAGTAGTTAAATAGGATGGTTCTCTAATGAGACATTGGGGTGTCTCATTATGGTTGTATCAGAGCAGTTCGGTTCTAAACCAGACTGTGGGACTAGGTCTGAATAAGAGTGAGAAATATGGGGTTAGGATGAATACCGACACCATTAGTTTAATCATCACCGGATGTCAACTATGCTTAGACAAGGGTAGAGTGTCCGATAGGCGAATTATTCTTAAAGTATGAGAATGATTATCTACCGCATTTGAAAGACATATAGTGGATATATCTGTTTACATGCTAAATTGTATGTCTTACAAATGAGAACTAATGCGTTCTTTTTCAGGAAGTTAAATTGGTACGTGGGAACTGACGTCGTGGAAGGGCTAGAATTGGTGGAGGTGGAGTTACCGATAACCCAACCACAGAAAACCAAGGAAGTTCATCGGGAACAAACAATGGTGGTGAAACCGATGAAACCATAAGGGTTATGAGGGAGCTAGCAACTGCTAAACTGCAATAGACTCAGAAGAATACACAATTTATGCGGAGGGAAGAAGAAAGGGAAGAAAGGCAACAACAGCCCATTCTAGCTATAGCAGAAGAAACTATGGAAAGCGGACTGACTGCCTTCATGAAAGACAATCCACCTCAATTTGGTGGAGAGTATGACCTAGAAGCAGTGGAGAAATGGCTCCAAGAAGTAGAAAAGGTTTTTGTTGCGATGCAATGTCGCGAGGAACAGAAGGTTACATATGCTGCTTTCATGCTGGTCGGAGCATCGGAAGCCTGGTGGCGGAATAAGCAGAGACTTCTAGAGGATGAAGAACAAGCCATTACCTAAGAATTGTTCCGTGAATGTTTTCTGGAGAAGTATTTTCCGAAAAGCGTCAGAAATGAAAAGGAGAAAGAGTTCATGAGCCTAAAGTAAGGAAACATGTCTGTTGGGGAATACGCCATCAGATTTGAAGATCTGTTGAAGTTTTCTCAGTATTACCAGATTCATCCAAATCAAGAATGGGTATGCCGAAGATTTAAGGACGGGTTGTGGCCTGAATTGAAGAGGGCTATGCTACCATTGGAACTGAATCAGTTTCCAACCTTAGTGGAGAAGTGTACAACCTTGGAGAGTCATGACAGAGCCAAGTAAGTTCAGCCACAACAACGAAGTGATGGACCTGTTAGAAGTGGTTTCAATCAGAGAGGTAGAGGTGGAAGGTTTCAATCAAGGGAAAAGCCTTACAATCTCCCTAATCAGCAAATAGTTGGTAAAATGGTTGAAGTTCGAGCCAGACTGCGTCAGGATTCCTGACATGTTTTAAGTGTGGAGGACTGCATCTAATGAAGAATTGTCCTCAGTTCCATAATGAAATCTATTTCCAGTGTGGAAGTACCGGTCATATTGACCGTTTCTGTACTCAAGGTAATATGGAGAAGACTCAAGCTCTATAGCACGGTGGAAGAACTCAGGGAGTCGGAACAAGAGCTCAGACTGGAAATCAGCAAGGAGGCAGACCTCAAGCCAGTGAAAGACTGTTTTCCGTGAGCCGATCTGAATCCATTCGAGCCTGATCTAATACAAGGAAAGTGCCTCATTTTCGATAAGCTTTTATCTGTGTTGTTTGATTCAGGGGACTACGTATTCGTTTATTTCCTTAGAGTGTTGGATCACTTGTAATTACCTGTTTCATCTTTACCATATGATCTGAATGTGTCTACCCCTATGGGAGTTACATTGACAACCCTGTTTGTTTGTCGTAATTGTCCTATTTTTCTAGAAAATAGAACTTTTATTGTAGACCTTGCCTGTCTGCCTATGCAGCAGATTGACGTTATTTTAGGCATGGATTAGCTTTCGGCTAACCATGTGGTACTTGACTGTTCGAATAAAACCCTTCGTTTTTCTGAGCAATCTGGATTATTGCCAGTCGATGACAACAAATTGGAGGAAGGACAACCAAAGGATTGCGTGGTGTTGTTTTCCTTGGAAGCCAAGGAGTCTTCGAAAGCAGAAGCACTACTTATTGTATGCGAGTTTCCTGAAGTTTTCCCGGATGATGTGCTAGGGTTACCACCGAAAAGGGAGATAGAGTTTATGATAGATCTCTAACCAGGGACAGGACCGATATCGATAGCGCCATATCGGATGTCCCTAACGGAGTTGGTAGAGCTTAAGAAACAGCTTGACGACATGCTTAAGAAGGAGTTTATCCAGTCAAGTGTTTCACCATGGGGAACTCCGGTGTTGTTCGTAAGGAAGAAGGATGGAAGCTCAAGGTTGTGTGCGGATTACCGGCACCTGGACAAGGTAACGATCAGGAATAAGTACCTATTACCGAGTGTTGAGGGTCTTATGGATCAGTTGCGGGGAGCAACTGTGTTCTTAAATATAGATCTGAGGTCAGGATACTATCAGATCAGAGTGAAGGAAGAGGATACACCGAAGACTGATTTTAGAAGTCGGTATGGTCACTATGAGTATCAGGTTATGCCATTTGGTATGACTAATGCTCTAGCCGTATTTATGGACTACATGAATCGGATCTTCAGATCGTACTTAGAGAGACTCGTCATTGTGTTTATCGACGATATTCTGATCTACCCCTCGAGTAGATAAGAACATAAAAAGCATCTTCAGGTTGTACTTCAAGTGCTTAAGGACATACCACTCTATGCCAAGTTGTCTAAGTGTGAGGTTCGGTTGGAAGAAGTACAATTCTTGGGGCATGTGATCAACAAAGACGAGATAGTTGTAGATCCTGATAAAGTTGAATCAGTGGTGAATTTTGAAAGCCCTAAGACGTTAAGCGAAGTCAGGAGTTTTCTTGGATTAGCAGGGTATTACAGAAGGTTTATTGAAGGATTCTCGAAGATGCGTTACCAATGACGTAGTTAACGAGAAAAGGAAAAGCGTTTGAATGGACTGATGAGTGTGAGGCTAGTTTTCAGGAGTTGAAAAGGAGGCTTACAACATCTCCAGTGCTAGTCTTGCCAGATCCGTTAGCACCATTTGATGTGTACTGCGATGCGTCACATCAAGGCATGGGTACATGAGAGGAATTACCCAACCCTTGACTTAGAGTTGGTCGCGATAGTGTTTGCATTGAAGATATGGAGACACTATCTTTATGGTGCTCAGCTTATGGTTTTCAGCGATCATAAGAGTCTAAAGTATTTATTCGATCAAAAGGATTTGAACATAAGGCAGAGTAGATCGGTGGAGTTCATCAAGGATTATGATTTTGATCTCCAATACCATCCCGGAAAAGCGAACGTCATAGCAGATGCTTTAAGTCGAAAATCGTTGCAAGTGTCCGCTATGATGATTAAGGAGCTAGAATTGATCGAGCAATTCAGGGATATGAACCTTGGGATAATGGAATTATCCCTGAATAAGATAAATTTGGGAATGGTTACTATAACAAGTGGATTCCTAGACTTAGTGTGGAAGACGCAGGTAGAAGACCAGTACCTCCAAAAGGTTGATCAGAAGATAGAAGCAGGTGAATCCGTACAGTTTAAGTGAGGTACTGACGGAATCTTAAGGTTTGGTGAAAGGATATGTGTGCCAGAGGATAGAGAAGTTAAGAATATAATCTTGGAAGAAGTGCACAAGAGTAAGTTTTCATCCAGGAGCCACAAAGATATACCAAGATTTGAAGAGAATGTTCTAGTGGCCCTGAACAAAGAAGGAAGTGGTAGAATATGTCCAGTCCTTCTTGGTGTGTCAGAATGCAAAGATTGAACACTAGAAGCCAATGGGATTATTGTAATCTTTAGACGTTCCAGAATGGAAGTGGGACAATATTGCAGTGGACTTTGTGTCAGGTTTGCCTATGACACAAAAGAAGTATGATGCAATCTAGGTGATCATTGACAGGTTAACGAAATATGCTCATTTCTTGTCGATCAATCAGAGGTTTTCTTTTGAAAAGTTAACATAGTTGTACATCAAAGAAGTAGTGAGGTTGCATGGTATGCCAGCAAGTATATTTTTGAACAGGGATCTGAAATTTACTTCAAGGTTTTGGCATAGTTTAAACAGTGCATTGAAAACTAAATTACGGATGCGTTCAGCTTATCATCCTCAGACGGATGGCCAGTCAGAAAGGACGGTTTAGTCTTTGGAAGATTTATAAAGGGCGTGTGTACTGGAACACACAAGGAGTTGGGATAGGTTTCTTCCACTGATTGAGTTTATGTACAATAACAGTTTCCATTCAAGTATTGGTACGGCGCTGAACGAAGCATTGTATGGAAGGAAGTGCAGGACACCGCTATGTTGGTATGAAACTGGTGAGAGTCGAGTTGATTGGACGGGGAGGTGGTATAGCGGACAACCGAACAAGTTAAGAAAATTTGGGAAAATATGAAAGCGGAAGTAGATTGGCAAAAAAGCTACAACGATAAGAGGAGAAGGCCATTGGAATTCCAGGAAGACGACCATGTTTTCATGATGGTCACTCCAAGAACTGGAATAGGAAGGGCAATCAAATCCAGAAAGCTTACACCTCGTTTCATAGGACCTTTCAGATTCTTCGCCGAATTGGTCCAGTAGCCTATCAAATAGCCTTAGCGCCCAATCTTTCAAATGTCCATGATGTTTTTCATGTATCTCAGCTTCATAAATACCATCTTGATCCATCACACGTAATAGAGGCGAAATCAATCCAGATAAGAGAGAATCTTGAGTACGAGGCTTTACCTATATGGATTGAGGACCAGAGGATAAAGGAACTTCACAGAAAGAATATTCCATTGGTTAAGGTTGTGTGGGATGATGTCACAGGAGATGCCACATGGGAGAGAGAAGCAGACATGCAACAATGGTATCCGCAGCTGTTTGTTTCAGGTAACTTATTTTAAATTTTGGGGACGAAATTTATTTTATGGGGGTAGTAATGTAACACCCTGTTTTCTCGATTAAGGAACCGGACAAGAATTAAGCGTGCGTGATTGCTTAATATTTTTTGTTACGTGTTAATGAGTTGGTGTATCAAGTTTGAAGTCAATCGAACTTAAAACGGACTCAGAGTGCACCGAAACATGCGAAATCGGACAACTGGCACAAGTTAGAACGCTTAAATGCTACATGGTGGGTGCTCAAGTGTTTTGGTGTCTTAGACACGTGGAACCACGTGTCAACTGCATGGACATGTGACTGAGCAACTTGCAACGCTCAAGCATGGCAGAGCCAGTGCTTAAGTGCTGGGGTTGTGGGTGCTCGAGCGCCCAACACTGATTCACCCACTCCTACTTTCTTCTTCTCCACTCATGCATGCTTTCTCTCATTTGTGTTTTTAAACCAGTTTCGATCCTAGAGAGAACGTAGAGAGTTCTAGAGAGAGAAAGTTCAGTTTCTGGGAGTTTCGTTCGTCCATTTTCGATTTCGATTTAATATCTGCATTCATGGCACCGAGTACGTCATAGACCTGCCTTCGATTCATCGAATCATTGAGGTTATGCTCGAATCCCTAACTCGTCGACACGTCGACATTGTAATTTTCCTTCTTTTGTAAGTCTTCCTTCGATTATGGCTTTGTCTGTGAAACTGTTGCAAGATTAGGGTTTCTGACATTGTCGGTACTCTGTCCATGTGTCAGGGCAAATTTTTGGAGCATCGAGAAGCTTCGTAGAACACGTGGCAGAAGTTGTGTTGATGTGGGGTCATGGATTTCGAGGCTCGAGGTGTTGGGATATGACTGTCTAAGGTGGGAAGAAAGTATCTGACACGTCAGGGAGACAAGCATAGTATCGTATATTAAACTGTATGCGTAGGGTGCCCCAGACCCTACCAGTTATCAAATATCTTGTGGTCATAAAATCCCAGTGAAACTGATTTTAAAATTGTACACCGGATTTAATTACGATACAATTATTGATGTTAGGCTAATTTTATCGCTTTACGTAAATATGCTGAGGTTGACTGTTTTACTGCTTTATATGGTTTACGGTTGTGATGTTGCTTGATGTGTGTTGTCTATTATATGCCTGATATGATACTGATGTTGACATTGATGATGGTATATAATATGATGTTGAGGATAATGATCTTATGATATATGTGTTGTTTCTGTTAAGGTTGGTATCGGTTGTCTTTGTTGGAACCCTAGTTGACACCTTAGGGTACACTTTGTTGTAAAAATGTTGTGAGAGTGATGCAAAGGCGGTATATGGGTATTGAGATGATGTGCGGATGCCTAGTGCATGGTAATACGTGTGGTGAGTGTTGGTATCGGTGTCAACTCAGGTTTGTGTTGCATTGCATATTCTTTGGAGTGGCGAGCCGTGTGGCCGGGACTCATACGAGGTTGGTGTTCTGGGTGCGGGTACCAAATGCAAGTGGGACGATTTTGGGAACCTTGGGGATGTAGCGGGATTCAGATTGACCGATAGTGACCATTGGTTTGCACCCATTGTGTCATGGTCTCCGCTGGTACTCGACGATCTCAACGTCTGGGCCGGTGGACCTTCTGAGGAGACCAAGATACCCCTATTGGAGTTGAGCTCATAGGGGGAAGCATCTTTATTGGTCACGGCGAGCAGAACTATTTCTAGGACAAACCAACTAACATTTTACGGGCAACGGATAGGTCCGAGAGAGAAAGAGAATGTCAGGGAATCAATATCCCTAGTGTGAGAGATCGACCAATCTGCATAGGAGTGTGACTCCTTTGAGGATTGATCCTAGTTGGATAATCGAGGTTGATTGTTGTGAGTATGATTCAAGAGATGTTTCTTTGTATGTGTTGATTGTTGTTTGATAATATGCTTTCTTGTGTTTTCTCCATCCTTGGTTTTATGGTAGTCCGAGATTCTTATCTCACTTCTTTCCTCATTTTATTTGTGTATGTATCGGTTCGTCAAATGAGCAGCGAGCCATACGTCGGCGGTGATCGGACCAGTATCGTCCGATGCATTACTGCGAGATGATCCCGCCGAGGTCCAGACCCTGGGGATATTGAGAGTGTATACCTTGACGACCATGGGAGGCAAGTCGACCACTCCACGAGTTTTTCATGTGTTATGTTGGCACAGTCGGCCTCTATGGTTGCCTAGGAGGAGGACCTTTCTTTACGTTGCTCGACTCTTATCGGATATCTCGGTGACTTCCTTTCACGAGAGATGTGGTACCCGTCGTGTCGGCGTGAGTTCCCAGGACGGCGGGTGGAACATGAGAGGACAGTCTATGGTTCGCAATGGAGTCGGTAGAGTTTCTGAGAGGCATGAGGAGGAGGAGGAGGAGTACACAGATGCTGCATCGTTATCATCGCCGTAGGGTCGTGAAATGTAGCGACGAGTTAGTGTGGGAGCCCGGGATCAGGACCAGGGATGCCAAAGACTATCGCGTTGAGGGTGAGGGTAGTTCCAAACACTCATATCGTCGATGATCGATAGCGTCTGCTAGGGAAGTGACTCTGTGAGCATATATTTTTTTTTTATTTTTGATGTATTTATGAGAGGCGGGCAGGTAGATGTTGTCCGTTTTAGGTTTTATCTCTTCTTCTATGACCAGTGTGTATGTTACCTTTACTCTTTACCCAGTCTGTATAGTTACTAGGTTTACGACTCTTCTGTTGGGGTCGATGGCACTTGATGGTTATCGTGTACATACTAAGTTCTTATATGCCATTTACGTTTTCTTCCGTTGTGTATGTTTAAAATGTTTTAAGTTTTAATTTTATCGCTTCCACGAGCTTATATTATTTTCGAATGTATATCCGCGTTAATGCTAATAAATGACTTAAGGAGTAGGTAGGTAGGATGGTTCTCTAATGGGACATTGGGGTGTCTCATTTTGATTCTCTCACTTCCACACTCATCACCTTGGATTTGAATCCTCTAAAGTGAGAAAGTAATAATGCATCCACCATTGATTTGATAAATGTATAGTGATCTTAACCCGCTAAAAATAATCCAAGGGTAAATACATCCTTACTTTCGACTCTCGCTCTCAGCTTCTAGTTTTCATTCCCCTTGAAATGCCAATTAGCCATTAGTTTTAGTAACTTTATTATTTTATTATTATTATTATTATTATTATTATTATTATTATTATTATTATTATTATTATTATTATTATTATTATTATTATTATTATTTTTTCACATTTTGATAACGTTCAAGAGTTGAAAAAAGTTTGTGGAATTTTAGCACTAGCTTCTAAGGTCATAACCCTTTCAAAATCCTTCCTTCGGTTTTAGATCGATGGATTCCTTCTTTAAATTTTGTATTCTACGCTATTTTTCAACATTAGGAAAATTTTATTGGGAATTGTTACTTTCAAAATTTTGAAGAGTGATATACTTTTATTTTCAATGAAAACTTTCTGATTTTGAAATCCTTAAGGTCACTCACTGGTTAGCATGTCCCTTTTTTGTTTTGGTGTGGTTATTATTATTATTTTTTGAAGCTATTGCATGTGGAGTTAAAAGATGGGCAATGAATTTGTTACGACGGTTAGGATGGTTAATTAGTTACCCCATAGGGCGTTCATTGTTTTTTTCACTGCTCAAAGCATATTTTCTTAATTCCCGTACCATGATAGGGTAAGTGTTAGCACTCTACATAACTCATTCAATGAATGATACATTAAATTAATTGCACATATTTTTTTAATATTTATTCTACCCCAAAAAAAATCACAATAAATATGAAAAAAACGATTATGAAACAATATTTACAAAAAAAAAATTAATTAAAAAATTATTATTTTTTGTCAAATCTTAAATGTGGTTAAACATGACACATAAGTCCACATGACAACCTCAAAACTAAGGGCCTAGCATTACACTTTTCATTGAACAATTCTAAAATAGCATTGGTCCAATTTTAATTAATTATTTATAAAAATAGAATAAAATGCATGAATTCAAAAAATGAGATTTTGTTTTATGTTTTTGTATTTTTAGTTTATTTTACCTTTAACAGTTAAATGTTGAAAAGTCCTAAGCAATGTTGAACATGACACATAAGTCCACCGGGCAACCGTGATTCTAAGAGTTAAGCATGGCACTGAAGTCCACAGGGTATCCCACAAGTTCAATTATTTTAATTTAATATTTACGAAAAAAAAGTATAAAAATTTGAAAATGATTGTTTTATGATTTTTGACTTCTTATTTATTTTTACTTCTAATCTCCGGTGTTAGAAAACCCTAAGCGAGGTTGAACATGACATATAAATTAACAGAGCAATCTTGAACCTAAGAGATTGAAAATGACACTCAAGTCTATAAGAGCAATCTTAAAATAAAGAAGTTCAAATATTTAATTGGTTATTATAAAAAGTAAAAGAAAAAATACAAAAAAAAAATCTTGATAATTCAATTTTGCCTTGACGGATGATTAAGTCTTCTCCTAGTATTCCCCACAACGATGGAAAACTGAAAGGCACAAAGTAGTAAATAAAAAAATTTGATTGGTTTTATTATTGTTATTTATTTATTTTTTTAAAAGGATGAACTTTTATCTAAATATAAAAACGAAATCAAACTCTTTTTGAAAGGATTTTCTTCATTTTTTATATTTTTTGTTTAAAAATAGCCACCCACCTATTCAAAACCCAAACAAATGAAACGCAACATGACCCAATTTTAAGAAACATTTTGGGCCTTACTTTTTACACCTTGATTTTTACTTATGTACCTAGTGTTATTATTTTAAAATTATTTGTTCCAAAAATACCATTTTTAGTTTTGCACCGTATTACTCTTCCCCCACCACCGAACCCTCCCTCCTAAATTGCCACCTTTATTTCTAGGTTGCGCGTTTGGCCGTCTGCAACTCCAACTATAGAAAGAAGCGAAATCCGACGCACGATGGTTTAGTTCCAGGAAGCTCCACCATTTCCAATTTTCATCATCTGTGTTTGAGGTATGTTGCCGCTGTAAATGGTTGAGTGTTTGGATTTTGTTTTCAGTACAATGTTTGGTTTTCATGAACCTTCCGGACTTGGTATTTTAGTAGTTAAAATGTCATTTTACACATCCTAAAGTGTTTAATAGTATTGACCAATAGAAGCGTTACTAAATTATAAGCCTTTAATAGCGGTTCAATGAGGAAACACTATCTTTACCCAATAACCAATTTTGGAAAAAAAAAAGGTGCTTTGTACCCTATACATCATTAATATTGCGTAATCGTGTAAGCGTTATCAACTTATCATAATATACCATTTTAATAATGTTTATTTGGATAAACACTATGGAAGTGGTAACTATCATAGTGCTTGAATAAAAAAACAGTATCTTTTCCTCGAATTAAAACTGCACGTTTTAGGTGACCAACTTTCCGTCTTAATAGCTATTGAATAAACGCTCCTAAACCTAAGCAATTTTGTTAAGTCTCTAAAATATTTGATGTGCATTTCCCTAAGTTTTGATAAGAACTAAACATTAGTTAATGATTTAATTAACCTTCATATTGGTTACTAACCTGTCTATCTAGTCTGCAGATTAAAACTGTAAGAATCATCCGTCTGCTCATAAGTGACTACCATGTCCGGATAAGCAAAAGTCAACCTGTCTGTTGACTAGGATTATTGACTTCTTTCAAGTTACGTCTTCAACCTGTCTCCCCACGAGTTCCTGCACTTGTCTGAGGTTACTCGTTGAAGAATCAAGGACCAAACAAGCTTTTGTTGGCTGTCCCATCAGAAAGAGACTTGAAGCCTTCTCTCCTACTCAGTCTCATGCTTATCAAGAAAAGTCAGAAGTTACTCTCTCAAGCAACCTCGGTTATCAGAACCAAAGACCAGTTAAAGAATGCTTCCAACATGCTTTATTCCCTAGTACCTCTGGTCCTTACACGAAAAGGGAATTGTACTCTGCAAAGTACAAAAAGCTCTCTGCACAACTCTGATATGGCTGTATCACGATGCATAAAGCCATGATCCTTCATGTTAGAGTACAACCAACGTTCCTATTGCATTAATGGCTGCCCAGAACGACTCTATTGCATTTAATGAAGTTCTGCTTGAAGCCAACATCTGAGGGAATGTCTCTAACGGATCCTAAATGCTTGAAGACTATAAATACAGAAGTCATTGAAGATGAAGATATAGAGAATACATATAGCATTAAAGAGTCATTACTTTGCGCATTAATATCTTCATTCTTTCATTCTGTATTCTTCAATCATTTGAAGTTATTACGCAGACTTTCCTAAGCTTTAAATTTAAACCACTCTCTGAGTGTTAGTGAAAGATCTATTTGTTTGAATTTGTATTTATTAAAAACCAAATCTCTCAAACAAACCTGAGTGAGCTTGAAGAGGCTAGGTGTGCAAAGAATACTTGTCTTGGAGCCTGAAGAGGCTAGGTGTGCAAACAATACTTGGAGTCGTAGACTTTGATCGGTTATAGTGGATAAAACTTGGTGCTGCCAAGGACTGGACGTAGCTCTTTGCTTTGAAGAGTGAACCAGGATAAATAGTTGTGTCAATCTCTCTTTCCTTATAAACTCTGTAGTTGCTTTAGTTTTCTTATCTGTTTTTTTTAAGTGGTTTGTTTGTCTAAGTCACTGTTAAAATTTCATTACACAGTCACTGTCATGTCTCCGTATCTTTCCACTAAATGCTGAACCAAGTTTCTGTATGTGAAAAGATTTCAACTTTGTTTAAATTCTGATAAACACAATTCAACCCCCCTTCTTGTGTTTATAGTTGTCTATTTCAGTTGGTATCAGAGCTCAGCCTCTTGGTTGAGCATCTAATAGTGTAGAGGTAAAAGGTCTTGAAGAATAGACATGACTGCTGGAGCTAGTTCAAGTGGAAGTCACCAGACTGAAGGAGCTTCCCTAACCAGACCTCCTTACTTCAATGGAGAAAACTACAACTATTGGAAATATAGATTTCAATGGTTCGTTCTATATACAAACTCTGATCTTTGGGATGTCATTACAGATGGTCCATTCATTCCCAAGAATGATGATGACACTAACAAACCAAAAGCTCAGTGGACTACTGCAGAAAAGACAAAATGGGAGCTGAACCACAAAGCTAGATATAACATCATTTGTGCTCTCAGTCCTGAGGAGTTTGAGAAGGTATGTGTTTGTGACTCTGGCAAATAAATATGGGACACTTTAGCTGTCACACATGAAGGAACAACCAAAGTCAAAGAGTCAATGATGGCCATACTTGTCAGAAAGTATGAACTGTTTGTCATGGAGGAAGGAGAATCTGTTGCTCAAATGATAGGAAGATTTCAAACCATAGTCAACAATTTAAAATCTCTTGGCAAAGTCTATATCAATGCTAAGAAGGAAGGAAAGATTCTGAGAAGTCTACCTAAACAGTGGAGACCTTTGGTCACTGCTATATCTCAAGCCAATGATCTCACTACCTTGACTATGGATGAACTTCTTGGAACACTCACTGTTCATGAGCAAGAACTTGGAGATGAAGTTACACCAAAGAAGGGCCAGTCAATTGCTCTGAAGCTGATCAAAAGTCAGCAAAAGTTTCCAAGGCTCTAAAGACAGACGAGTCATCCAGTGATGCTGACCTGTCTAAACACGAGGATTCTAAGAGTGATGAATAATTGTCTCTCCTGGCCAAGAAGATAAAGCTTCTCCTACAGAAAAAGAAGTTCAAGAGGGATAAGCCATTCAGAAGGTTCAACAAGGACAAGAACTTCAAAGAATCCACTCTAACAGACAAAAGTCCAATTGTCTGTTATGAGTGCAAGAAGCCTGGTCACATCAAGGCTGAATGTCCTTAACTCAAGAAAGCCCCTTTTTAGAAATTCTTCAAGAAGAAGGGGAAAGGAATGATGGCTACTTGGGAGGATCTGGAGTCAACATCTTTTGATGAAGAAAGAGAGGAAGAAGCCAATCTCTCTCTGATGGCCAACACTGACTCAGACTCAGACGATGAGGTACATCCTGACTATGAGGAATTACTTGATGCCTATGAGGAGTTGCTGGAGGAATCCAACTGCTTATCTAAGGCTTTCAAATCCCTCAAGAGAGAGTATGTAAAGCTCACCAGTAAGCATAAACAGAAATCTCAAGAGTGTGAGAAGCTGGCTAAAGAGAACAGTGAGCTGAAGACTGAAAAGTCTAATGAAGCTAATATCTCAAGTGAAACATCACCATCTGAAGAAGTTGAAAAACTTCAACAGAAAGTGGAAGAGCTCACTTCTGATCTTGCCAAATTTGTTAATGGTAGAGACAATCTGACTAAGCTACTTGGCAGTCTAAGGCACTCTCTTAACAAAGAAGGTATTGGATATGTCCATCAGACACATCATAGAGTATCAACTAAAGCTTCTACAGTATATGTTAAGTCAACTGTAACCAAATCTACACTTGTCTGTAACTTCTGTGGAAAAACTGGACATGTTATGTCTAAGTATATCCATAATAAGAGAAGGAAGTCTTCACAGACTTCTAGAACTAACAGAAAAGGACCCAGAAAAATATGGGTACCTAAAAATCAAATAATTGTTGTTGCAGATGTCCTCAACAGGACAAAGAAAACACCACTACTGGTACCTGGACAGTGGTTGCTCGCGTCATATGACAGGAGAAAGGTCTATGTTCCTAGAGCCAACTTAAGAAAGGAGGACACGTTGCCTTCGGAGGGAATCAGAAACGGAAAGTTGTAGGAATTGGTACTATTGGTGGTAAACCCCCTCTTCCCTCTATATCTAATGTTCTTATGGTTAAAGGATTAAGACACAATTTGCTTAGCATAAGTCAATTATGTGATAGTGGTTTTGATGTTTCCTTTACCAAGGATGTATGCATAGTTAAAGACTGTTGTGGCAAAACCCTCTTTTCAGCTAAAAGGCAACAAATTCTTTATATGATTGAACTGTCTGATCTCTCAGATCAAAGTGTAACCTGTCTGATGTCTAAAGAGGATGAGAGATGGTTATGGCATAAGAAACCAGCACATGCTAGTATGAAACTAATTTCTGAATTAAAAAGGAATAATCTTGTGAGAGGATTACCTGATATTAATTTTAAGAAAGATGTCTTGTGTGATGCATGTCAGAGAGGTAAACTGATAAAATCAAGTTTCAAATCTAAAAACCAAGTATCAACCTCTAGACCTCTTCAGTTGTTACACATGGATCTGTTTGGACCATTTAGTGTTGCCAGCTTGGCTGGAAGAAAATATGGATTTGTCATAGTTGATGACTATTCTAGATACACATGGGTACTCTTCCTAACACATAATAATGAGTCTTTTGAGGCTTTCTCAGTATTTTGTAAAAGAGTACAAAATGATCAGGGTTTCTGTATTTCTACCCTTAGAAGTGATCATGGGGGAGAATTTGAAAATGAGCAGTTTAGACAATTCTGTGAGGAGAATGGAATCTCTCACAATTTCTCTGCACCTAGAACTCCACATCAAAATGGAGTGGCTGAGAGAAAGAACAGATATCTGCAAGAGATGGCTAGATCTATGCTCAATGAAAATATTCTCCCTAAGTAATTCTGGGAAGAAGCTGTAAACACTGCTTGTTATGTACAAAACAGAATACTTATTAGGCCTTTTCTAAAAAAAAGACTCCTTAAGAATTGTGGAAAGGAAAAAGCCCCAACATATCTCATTTTCATGCTTTTGGATGTGAATGTTTTATTCTGAATACCAGAGATAATCTTGGAAAATTTGATTCTAAGGTATATAAAGGTATTTTCGTAGGATATTCTAAAATGTCTAAGGCTTTTAAAGTTTACAATTCAAGAACTTGTATTATTGAAGAATCTGTTCATGTTAAATTCAATGATGAATTAAAGACTGATAAAGAACTATCAGATCTAGAAGATGATCTTGCAGGCCTTGATATAAACAATCCAGAAATTCAACAACCTGATCTAACCAAGACAGAACCTGTGCACTCGAGGCCGACAGACAAGTCAGCAGACGAGTCAACAGACGAGTCAGCAGACAAGTCAAGATCTTCATGATGGTCACAAAAGGTATTGGAAGTTCAACACTCATCACCCTAAGGATCTTATTATTGGAAATCCTTCTGAAGGAGTAAGAACTAGATCCACATTAAGAGAATCAAGCAATGTGGCCTTTATTTCAGATTTGGAGCCTAAACGCATTGAAGAAGCTCTTGAGGATGAAAGCTGGATTCTTGCTATGCAAGAAGAACTTAACCAGTTCACCAGAAATGATGTCTGGACTCTTGTCTCTAAGCCTAAAAACAAGTCGGTTATTGGAACAAGATGGGTCTTCAGAAACAAATTGGATGAAGATGGTAAAGTTGTCAGAAATAAGGTAAGGTTAGTAGCTCAAGGCTATAACCAACAAGAAGGTATTGATTATACTGAAACCTTTGCACCTGTAGCTAGAATAGAAGCCATGCGCATTTTAATGTCATATGTTGCACAACACCAAATCACCCTGTTTGAAATAGATGTAAAAAAGTGCTTTTCTAAATGGTATAATTGAAGAAGAAGTGTATGTTAAACAACCCCCTGGTTTTGAGGATACTGATAAACCAGATCATGTTTTCAAACTTAAAAAAGCATTATATGGTTTGAAACAAGCACGTAGAGCATGGTATGATAGGCTTAGTTCTTTTCTCATGCACAATGGTTTTACTAGAGGACAAGTAGACTCTACTCTACTCAAGAAATGCTCTAAAGATAACTTTATCTTAGTTAAAATATATGTTGATGATATTATTTTTGGAGCAACTAATGAAAAGCTGTGCAAGGAATTTTCAAATCTAATGCAAGCTGAATTTGAGATGAGTATGATGGGAGAATTGAAGTTCTTTCTTGGATTACAAATCAAGCAGACAAGTGATGGAATTTACATCCATCAACAAAAGTATACCAAGGAGATACTCAAGAAATACAAAATGGAAAATGCAAAGCTCATGAAAACCACTATGCAACCCAAGGCAAAACTAAGCAAAGACGATGAAGGTAAAAAGGTAGACCAAACTGTCTACAGAGGTATGATTGGCTCTCTACTGTACTTAACTTCAAACAGACCTGACATTCAATTTAGTGTCTGTATGTGTGCTAGATTCCAATCTGATCCTAGAGAATCTCATCTTAAGGCTGTTAAAAGAATATTTAGATATTTGCTTGGAACTACTAATCTTGGTTTGCTGTATTTAAGATCAAAAGAATACAGATTAGTGGGACATTGTGATGCTGATTTTGCTGGAGACAGAATAGAAAGAAAAAGTACCAGTGGAGGATGTCTCTTCATTGGAGCAAGTTTAGTCTCATGGTCAAGCAAGAGGCAGACAACCATTGCCCTGTCTACTGCTGAAGCAGAGTACATCTCTATTGCTAGTTGCTGCTCTCAACTCTTATGGGTAAAACATCAACTTAATGATTACTCTATTTATGAACATAACATATCTGTATGGTGTGATAATTCCAGTGCTATATGCTTAACTAAAAATCCAATTCAGCATTCTACGACTAAGCATATTGAAATCAAACATCATTTTATTAGGGATTATGTTCAGAAAGGCATCTTTGATATTAAGTTTGTTAAAATTGAAAATCAATGGGATGATATTTTCACTAAACCCCCCCGCAGAAGAAAGGTTTTTATTTATTAGAGATAATCTAAACATGCATTGCATTGTTGAATGACATGTCTGAATGTTAACTTGTCTGTGCTTTATCACCTGTCTATGCGTCTGACTCTGCCGAGTCACTAAGCTAGAACTCATCAGTTTTGTTGAAATGGTTATTATTTAATTAATGTCATTCCCTTATCTGAAGCTAATCGTGTGCACGGTGGTTTACATATCTCGAAACCATGTTTTCATTATGTCTTAAGTGGGCGTTGTAGTTCCCCATACAAATCGTGCCATTTTGAATTAAAAATGTCATTTTTCTCTCTCCTACCTTTATCACTATAAAAGACAATAGATCATAAAGGTTGAACCTTTACGTTCCAATATTCCTAAATATCTTTGTCTTCTCATCTTTCGAACCCTCTTCTCAATTGAAACCCTAGAATCATTTTCTCTCAAAAAATGGCATCATCCAAGTGTCTCTCTACAAAAGAAATCACTAAGAAATACAATCTCAAGGTTACTGAGATAGAAAAGTTCATTTCGGGAAAGACTGTTGATCTTCAACAGATGAAGAAACTAATAATGGATGTCACTGAAGAGTTGGAGTACTCCAAGTGGACTCCTTTCTTCGACATCAAGGAGCTTGTTCACCCTACGCTGGTTCAAACGTTCTGGAGAAATGTTGTGGTTGTCACCAACCGACTCAACAAAATCCAAAGCTTTAAGGCTGAAATGTAGGATAGAACCCTTCTCTTCCCCATTAGCTCTTTGGAGCTTGTCACAAAATGTCCGAGAATCGGAGATGGCTTCACACCCAACTGGGAAGATGAAGTGGGAGTTGACAATTTCAACATTGCCATCTATGGTGTTCCCAAACCAATGAACCCTAAGCCTGTCAACATGGTGGTCAAGTGCAGATTCCTACACAAATTGCTGTTGGAGTGCGTGATGCCTTGGAAAGGCTCACGACACAGTGTGACCAAGATGGACAAATTTACTCTATACCACTTGATCCACAAAATTAAGGATGACGTAAACGACCTTATCTACATGTACCTTGAGATTCTGATTAAGAGAACCAACATGCAGACCTATCCTTATAGGATGTTGCTAACAAGGGTATTCAGGAACAAGTTGTTTGTTCCTAGTGATGTTCACTTTGTGGACATGTCACTGCCTATAGACAGGAAGATACTGTCTATGATGGACATCAAGGGAATCCCTCTTGTTGATGAGGAGGAAGACAGCAAGAAGAAGAAGCAGAAGAAGAAGAAGCCTGCTGTTGAGCAGAAGGAGGAAGGACCAGTGGTTTCCACTGACGAATCAGAAGTCCCAATTTCTGAAAGACTGTTCAAACCATCTGGAAATGTGGCTAGACAAGACCAAATTCCATAGCTGCAACCCTCAGTATCTGAAGATTCTGCTGAAATAGTTGAGCCCTTGAGGTTCAGACTGAGGAGACCCTTTCTCAATAGGAAGACTAGTGAAGCTGAGGAATTAGTGGATGTTCCTGCTCATCCCAGTAAGAAAAGGAAGCTGGTGAAGACCTTTGCCAATGTCAGACAAGTTGAGTCCGAGCCTAGCAAAGAGGAAGCATCTGCTCAGGGGGAGCAGACAGAGCAAGTCCTGGAAGAACCAAATAAGACTTTCATTTTGGGAATTATTCCCAAAAAGAGAAGATCTGGTTGCCCAGTACCTGCAAAGACTGAAGTACCTGCAAAATCTAACACTGCAGAAGACCTGTCTGGAGGAGCTCAGACTGTTGTACCCAAGGATGACCAAGTGTCTCCTTCTCACAAGAAGTTGAAGATATCTGAAGAGCGGACATCTCCTTCATTCCCTTCCCCTTCTCATCAAGGTATCATCACCCCATCTGTCTCTTCTCCATCTGCCCTTTTTCTTCAACCTTTTTCTGTTGCATCTCCTATTTCTTCACCTGTGTCCTCCTTTCAAATTCAAAAATCATCTTTCACTATGTACCTGATGACTGTCAGTACACAGTTGTTCACAGAGACTCTGCTCCCAAAGAGCAAACTGGCATATCATCGAGACTCTTTGTGTCTGATCTGCAATCTCTTTTATTTGCAAGTATCTCACATGTCTTTTTCATCCCTTCTCCTCCACCTCATATTCTTAACCCCTGTAGAGAACTTTTCTTCTACCCACCTATTATTATCTTCATTAGAACATTAGCTGGAACCCACTATCCTGCTTATGTTGTAATGCTACCACATAGGTCTAGGTATTTCTTTATGTTAGTTACAGGATCTAATTCTTTTTTCTGCAATATTTATTCTTTATTACCTATCCCTCCCTCTGTTTTATCTCAAACACCTCTTCCCCCACCTATTCAAATAACAATCATCAGACTGTCTCTGTCCGAGAGACTTTCCTGTGTGTTTCATTCACCTGATACCGACTGTGTCAGAATCAGTCTTATCTTCTAATTTGTCTTTCTTCCTTTCTATGCCCTTCAAACTGTCCATGAACTTTTCCTCCCTTCCATAACCTCTCCCCTATCTCTACCTAAGGCACCCCCAGTTTTAGCCTTATCCTGGAACTCTTCTCTGTCTGCCTCTTCTCAAACAGTGGCCTTACAAGACCTTCATCTACTTCAAGGACAAGTAGAAGACTTAAAAAGACAGCTAGATGAAGAAAGGCGAGCTAGGCTGCTCTTAGAGCAAAGGGTTGCTGCTTTATTTTTGTTAATTAGCCAATCTAGGTAGTTTTTGATTTCTTTGTATATAGACTACCTTGTACTTGTAAACGTTCATGATGAATAAAATAAATTTCTCCTTTATTTCTTTAATGCTTTCTTAGTTTATTCCTTTTTTGATGTTGACAAAATGGGAAGAATGAGAGAAATGTAATATAGGAGAATGGGAGAATGAATATGATATGATCTTAAATAATACATGGACATGAGTATGTTCTGATAGTTGCTATAATTGCTCAGATAAATCTTAAGTAAGATTGCTCTGATAATAATTTCAAAGTAAAACAAGTCAAACTTATGTGTGACTAAGTTAAACGGATTATATAATTAATCTTAATGTCTGATCAAGCATCTGCATGACCTGTCCGCTTAAGAAAATTTCAACCTGTCTGATATATGCTATTTTCCTTGTTGATATTTTCTGAGGTTCATTAAATCATCTCAATGTTTCTCATCATCAAAAAGGGGGAGATTGTTAAGTCTCTAAAATGTCTGATGTGCATTTCCCTAAGTTTTGATAAGAACTAAACATTGGTTAATGATTTAATTAACCTTCATATTGGTTGCCAACCTGTCTATCCAGTGTGCAGATTAAAACTGTAAGAATCATCTGTCTGCTCATAAGTGACTACCTATCTGGATAAGCAAAAGTCAACCTGTTTGTTGACTATGATTATTGACTTCTTTCAAGTTACGTCTTCAACCTGTCTCCCCACGAGTTCCTACACTTGTCTGAGGTTACTCGTTGAAGAATCAAGGACCAAACAAGCTTTTGTTGGCTGTCCCATCAGAAAGAGACTTGAAGCCTTCTCTCCTACTCAGTCTCATGCTTATCAAGAAAAGTCAGAAGTTACTCTCTCAAGCAACCTCGGTTATCAGAACCAAAGACCAGTTAAAGAATGCTTCCGACATGCTTTATTCCCTAGTACCTCTGGTCCTTACACGAAAAGGGAATTGTACTCAGCAAAGTACAAAAAGCTCTCTGCACAACTCTGATATGGCTGTATCACGATGCATAAAGCCATGATCCTTCATGTTAGAGTACAACCAACGTTCCTATTGTATTAATGGCTGCCCAGAACGACTCTATTGTATTTAATGAAGTTCTGCTTGAAGCCAACATCTGAGGGAATGTCTCTAACGGATCCTAAATGCTTGAAGACTATAAATACAGAAGTCATTGAAGATGAAGATATAGAGAATACATATAGCATTAAAGAGTCATTACTCTGTGCATTAATATCTTCATTCTTTCATTCTGTATTCTTCAATCATTTGAAGTTATTACGCAGACTTTCCTAAGCTTTACATTTAAACCACTCTCTGAGTGTTAGTGAAAGATCTGTTTGTCTGAATTTGTATTTATTAAAAACCAAATCTCTCAAACAAACCTGAGTGAGCTTGAAGAGGCTAGGTATGCAAAGAATACTTGTCTTGGAGCCTGAAGAGGCTAGGTGTGCAAACAATACTTGGAGTCTGTAACCTGATCAGTTATAGTGGATAAAACTTGGTGCTGCCAAGGACTGGACGTAGCTCTTTGCTTTGAAGAGTGAACCCGGATAAATAGTTGTGTCAATCTCTCTTTCCTTATAAACTCTGTAGTTGCTTTAGTTTTCTTATCTGTTTTTTTTAAGTGGTTTGTTTGTCTAAGTCACTGTTAAAATTTCATGACACAGGTCACCTGTCTGTCCTGTATCTTTCCACTCGTCTGAACCAAGTTTCTGTATGTGAAAAGATTTCAACTTTGTTTAAATTCTGATAAACACAATTCAACCCCCCCTCTCGTGTTTATAGTTGTCTATTTCAAATTTATCATATAAATAACCCTCCTATGTGTTCTCATCCCACACTTCAAACTGTATAAAATCTCCTCATGGATTCTTCTGTGTTCTTATCATCCCAGAAGTGGCTTGCACTCATATATTTTTGTCGTGTGTCATGACTAATGTCCAGATGAGGCCCATAAGAAGGTCAATCCTAAATGTCATGATAGACGACAAGAAGATATATGAATGCCATCATCTCTCCCAAATGCCTACGAACATAAGGTGCCCGAACATAATAGAATGGGGAGCCTTTCAAGCAACATATCTTTTTTTTTGCATGACAAATGACAAAAAGATATGAGAGTGGACCATAAAATGTCCACATCAGATGAGAAGCGAGGGAGACCCAGTCACCATATTCTGGATGAGTGGAGCTTGCTTATTGTCACTAACTTGTTCTGGATATGTGGCATCGTCTCTCCCCAAATGCCTACAAACATAAGGTGCCTGGACAGAAGGGAGGGATGATGTAGGGTTTTGGCATGACAGAAGACAAAAAGATATGAAAGTGATCCATTAAATGTCCACATGAAATGAGGAATACAGGCCGCCCCAGTGTCCCTATATACAAATGTAGACACAGAAGGCTCCTCAAATTCCATTATGTTTTCTCACTTGCTACCAACATGCTGCTGAAAAGAATATCCAATAATATTGTATTCAATTTTTTATTGTTATTGTAAAGTGTAAACTCAAAATATGTATATTTGAAGTGAAATAAAAGAGAAATTAAATATTCTTTGAAGGTATTTGTTATCTGTAGCAAGTGTAATCCTTGTCCGTTTAACAACTTTTGATTGTCATCAATGTGAAGTGGGAACTCAAAAACGAAATTTTTCATGTAAAATGTCAACAAAAATGTCATTATTTGTTCTCAACTTCTGATTGCACTAAAATTTTAAAGGAATGAAAACTATCAAAAAAATATATTATTTTATTAACGCTATTAAAAACCCGAGGAGTGAAATATATTTATTTTAAAAATTGAAAGAAAAATGTTTTATAGAGCGCTTGTTACCAAGTGGCTTCAATCTCGAGAGGGGGGTGAATTGAGATATTAAAATTTTTGTCCCCTTGTTGTGACAGACTAATTTTTGAGAAATTGTAAAATGATAAAGGAACAAGAAATCACACAATCGATTTATACTAATTCAATCACACCCTTGAGTTACCTACATCCAGTCCCGACAATACGTTTGTGAGTAATTTCAACTAAAACAATTAAAGCTTTATAATGTTTGAGCACTCTCCACTTGGTATCCTTATCCCCTTGTGCAAGAGTCTCTAAATCAAACCAAGGGGTACCTCACCCTTGTTTCAACCACAAATTAGAGGGAAACCTCACTCTCCTTAACCAACAAAATCAATCAATAAGGATTACAAAAGAGGATACCTCAAAAAGGTTGAACAATACAAGTTGAAGCACTATGACTCTTGTGTAGGATTTGTTAAGTCACAAAGCGTCTAACTCTATCATTCGTCTGACTCATAATCCATTTAGCCCGTGTGTGTTTCGATGAACCCAAGCATTGAGCAAATGATTTTAATTGAACTGTCTGAACATTGTTAATCATCTACTTGAGATGTGCAGAGAAAGACAATAATCTTAACAGGACAATCCAATGAAAAGAATCAAAGCATATTCCGTGCGTCTGATCATTGAAAGTTATAGCATCAAGCTAAAGTAATGCGTCTGATGAAAGACTCAATCATCAAGTATTAAAGCAACCATAGTATCTCAGACTCCTTGAAGATAAAGGAAGAAGCTAAGAGCAAGAAGGCAAAGTGATTATTCAAACATCTTGAAGATTCAATCAACAACTAATCATCAAGCTAATCAGTGTGAAGACTCTGTTAAGAATGACGAATAACCTACTCAAGGATCTTCACCTCATCATTCAGTTGAAGTGTGACACCCTCTACCCCACATACATATAAAGCATTAAAAGATAGGATAAATTAAAATAAACATCATTTATTTAAATAATCAAAACCAAGGTAAAAGGTACCACATCGTATCAAGTCTCAAAACACGGAAAAAGAAAACATTACATAACATAAACAAAACCCAACCCTTGATGTCATATACAGAGCTGGTATAACCAATTTGGAAAATATCCTCGGATACAAACTGAACAACTAACTAACTACTGAAAATTGGAAATCCTAACTAATGAGTCGCGGCTCCTCGGAGTCACTCCTCAACTGGCTGCTCGTCGTCCTCTTCATAAAAGATACATGCCATAACAAGAAACATAGAGATAGGGTGTAAGAAACATGAATATGAATATAATGGCAAGGAAGCAGTTATAAAGACGAGCATACATCAAACAATCATGTTATATCAGACAACAATATAACACATCAATATCATCTTACAAGCATATATGCTATGCAATGCAAATTTGCTCCACTACTCCATTATGCACTTGGATCCATCTACCTCAGGAAATCAACTTCGGAGTTACATTTCCACATTAGCCAATAAGCACCGATGCCGGGCCAATCCCCCAAACCTTGGGTGGACCCCTAGGATGGCCGACGCACCTAACTCACGGATGCGCCACCACGGTTGTACATGATTCCCTTGAATCGCCGCGGATGGCCAGATCACCTTACTCTCGGACGACCTACCCTATGTTGAACATCCTCCACTAACATCTCCGATGCATGAATGCATGCTCAACAAAACACACAAGCACAACCACCACCTCCGCTTGGGCCCATAGGCTACCAAAGTTTTAACACCATCAATTTATCGTTATCTTTCGTATTCATCAATTAAACACTCTAGTTGTTCTGTACTAGAGATTACCACCTTGACCATCAAGCATCAAGAGCCCCTAGGCCACTAGGCTACCAAGGTATCAATAATCATTAACACTCTAGCCATTAAGCACTAGAGATTACCACCTTGACCATCATGCATCAAGGCCCCCTTGGCCAATAGGCTACCAAGGTACATAAATCTTATCACTTGTCTTTGGTTATCATGTTTCGTTGGTATTTTATTAAGTCTTTTAGAGCATTTGGGGTGAAACCCCTGCTTCAGCACTGTTCTGCATTCTGTTCTGCATAGGTGAGCACGAGCGTGCTCACCCCTCAGCATGGTCGTCCTGAGCTCACAATCAAGCACGGTCGTGCTGACTATTGAGCACGGGCGTGCTCCCTGTTAAGCACAGGCGTGCTCCCTGTTAAGTACAGGTGTGCTCGAGTGTGCGCCCTACTGATCTGGGTAGAAGGGTCATAGACCCTTTGCCAATCCATTGGGAACAATTTAGATTCAATCCTAAGGGTTCTTACTAAGCCATTGATCATCAGTTTCAATAGCATTGATTAAATGTTCATGTCTTATAATTAAAGGGGAATTAATCCTTTAGTCTTATTCCATTAATTGTCCCTAATCGCTCAAGATCAATCCCTAAGGTCTAGCCAAGGACCATCAACAATAACCTCACCTCTTATTACTATGATTCAAGTCTTATAAGCAAACTGGGAAACATCCCTTAACATGGTTTTAACAGTTTTAACGTTTAATATTAACGCGTCACAACATCAATCAACAACCAATATATACAATATCATAATTATGACAATCACTCAATCATGGCATCATTAGATTCAACATGTTCATGACAGTCAACATTTAATATCAAGAATATTCATACCAATATTATCATCACAAATAGATAATCATCAAATAATAATTATATTGGTCATGCCAATGTCATAACAACGAACAGTTTAACATCATATAACAATTACGCATACAGGCATAAAACATGTTTTCAAACATAAAGGGTTATGGGAACCCTTCATCTTACGCTACCCCCAAGCCTACATACTCATACTATTCCTTCTCCCTATACCCGGTATGAAGATTCCTCCTTTATCCAACGAAAGCTCTACCAGTTCCCTCGGTTTGGCTCGATGAATCGTCTCAAGCCTTGGCCAACACAAAAAGGTTAACCAATTAGTTCCCAATTCAATAGAATGAAAAGGAACACAAGATGAAAGAATGTTTACCTTGAGTTAATTGGCACTAGCGCGTGATTGTCTCTCCTAAAGAGCAAGAACACCAAGAATAATTTGGGTTCAAAGGGGAAGAAAGGGAAAGGCTGCCGTCACACTTAGGGTTGCTTAAAGTGCCAATTTGAGGGTTGTAACTCGTAACCCTCACAATCTGATGTCTATATAAAGACTTAGACCCGGGGACGATCGTGCTTATTGTTGAGCACGGGCGTGCTCAACTTAGCGCCAACGAGACGCTCCTGACTCTTGAGCACGGTCGTGCTCTCTAATGAGAACGGGCGTGCTCACATCAGTGTCAACGAGACACTTGTAGCCTTAAGCACGGGCGTGCTGATGCATGAGCACAGGTGTGCTCATGCGTCAGGAAGGGATTTCTTTAACCCAAAAACCCCACTTAGCCCACTCTAAACCTTCCTAACAAACAAGGCACACATAAAAGAACTTATACGAAAAACTGGGTTTTACAATCCCACCCCCCTTATAAAAATTTCATCCTCGAAATTTCTACTCACCTTGAACGAAGAGATGCAGGTACGCCTCCATCATCTTGCTCTCAAGCTCCCAAGTAGAACTCTCCTCAGTTGCCCCGCTCCAAATGACTTTAACCAAAGGTATCTCTTTGCCCCTCAGTTGTTTCACCCTATGGTCCTCAATTCGAAGGGGTTGTACCTCGAAAGTCAAACTCTCTTTTAACAGAATCGTGTCGGGGACTATCACATGGTTTGGGTCATGAATGTACTTACGAAGTTGTGACATATGAAAGACGTTGTGAAGTTTAGACAAGAAAGGTGGCAATGCGATTTGATATGCGACTTCACCGACTCTTTTAAGAATTTGGTAAGGGCCAATGAATTTGGGAGTTAGTTTCTTCGCTTTCATCACTCTACCGACCCCAGTTGTTGGTGTAACTCTCAAGAATACGTGATCGCCTTCCTGGAATTCGAGCGCCTTCCACCTTTTGTCATGGTAGCTTTTCTGCCTACTTTGTGCCGTTCTCATCTTTTCCTGAATCATCCTCACCTTTTCTGTGGTTTCTTGCACTATCTTAGGTCCTAACACCACACTATCACTAGGTTCATTCCAACACAAAGGTGTCCTACATCTCCTCCCATAAAGATCTTCATAGGGTGCCATCCCAATACTGGAATGGTAGCTATTGTTGTAGGTGAACTCTATCAGGGGCAAAAACTTGTCCCAACTACCCGACTGCTCTAGCACACAAGCTCTAAGTAAGTCCTCTAAGGACTGGATGGTCCTCTCAGACTGACCATCCGTCTGCGGGTGATAGGCTGAACTTAGCCTAAGCTTGGTATCTAAGGTCTCATGCAAACTAGTCCAAAACCTAGAGGTAAACCTCGGGTCTCTATCTGACACTATGCTAGAAGGTACACCATGTAACATGACTATCTCTTTAATGTACAATCTAGTTAACTTTTCCAAAGGGTATTCCATGTTCATATGGATGAAATGGGCAGACTTAGTCAATCTATCCAAAACAACCCATACCGCTTCATAACCTGCTGGAGTCCTTGGGAGTCCAGACATAAAATCCATGGCAATATTGTCCCATTTCCATTCTGGGATACTCAAAGGTTGCAACTTTCCTGATGGCTTTTGGTGTTCTATCTTAGCCTTTTGGCACACTAAACAAGCATACACAAAATCAGCCACATCTTTCTTCATCATAGGCCACCAACACATCCTCTTTAAATCCTGATACATCTTAGTGGCACTTGGATGCACACTCGATCCACTCCTATGTCCTTCTTCAAGGATCAACTTCCTAAGCTCCAGGACGTCTGGTATACAGATTCTATCTTTGAACCTCAAAACTCCATCACTTTTGTCCTTAAAACTAAGGTCTCTACCTTGAGCAAGCAACTCCCTCTGGTCTAAGAGAAACTTATCTGACTTTTGGCCTTCTCTAACTTGATCCATCAAACTATTGGTAACCTTCAAGGTTCCAAGCCTAATGCTCTTAGGGGTAACTTCCCAAGCTAAACTTAGGTCTCTAAACTCCTCGATCAGATCCATCTCCCTAACCATTAAAGCGGAGACGTGGAAGGTGTTTCTACTTAAAGCATCTGCCACTACATTGGCCTTTCCTGGGTGGTAGGTCATATCAAACTCATAATCGTTTAAAAACTCCATCCACCTACATTGTCTCATATTGAGCCCTTTTTTGTCAAACAAACACTTCAAACTCTTATGATCACTAAAAACCTCGAACTTACCTCCATACAGGTAATGCCTCCAAATATTTAAGGCAAATACCACAACTCCTAACTCTAGATCATGGATAGGGTAATTCTTCTCATGGATTTTCAACTACCTAGAAGCATAAACTACTACCTTACCATCTTGCATCAACACTCCACCTAAACTTCGATGCATCACAATACACTACGAAAGGTTTACCAGGATCGAGCAAAACTAAAACTAGTGCTGATGTTAACCTATCCTTCAAGGTTTGGAAACTCTCCTCACACTTAGAGTACCACACAAACAACTGTCCCTTTTTTGTGAGACGGGTCACGGGCAAAGTTAACTTAGAAAAGCCTTCTATAAACCTCCTATAGTACCCTGCTAAACCCAATAAACTTCTAACCTCGATCACTGACTTTGGAGCTTCCCATTGGAGCACCGTCTCTACCTTAGTCGGATCCACGACTATCCCACCTTTAGAGATCACGTGACCTAAGAAACTCACATCCTCTAACCAAAACTCACCCTTAGACAACTTAGCATACAACTGCTTCTCCTTGAGGGTCTGCAAGACAACCCTCAAGTACACTTCATGTTCCTCCTTAGTCTTGGAGTATACTAAGATGTCATCTATGAAAACCATCACAAACTTATCCAAGTAAGGGTGAAAGGTCTTATTCATGTAATCCATGAACATAGCAGGAGCATTAGTCACACCAAAGGGCATAACTGAATACTCATAGTGACCATATCGCGTTCTAAATGCTGTCTTCAAGATGTCCTCAGACTTAACCCGAATCTGATGGTATCCTGACCTCAAATCTATCTTCGAGAAAACATAAGCCCCAATCAACTGATCCATAAGATCATCAATCCTAGGGAGGGGATACCTATTCTTAACGGTCACTTTGTTGAGCTGTCGATAGTCGACACACAACCTCATACTGCCATCCTTCTTCTTCACCAACAACACTGGCACTCCCTATGGGGATACGCTAGGCCCGATGAACTCGTACGCATCAAATCCTCTAACTGTTCCTTTAAATTGGCTAGCTTTAGAGGAGACATTATATAGGGTGCTATGGATATAGGCCCAGTGCCAGGCACTAAGTCTATGGTAAACTCCATATCCCTCTCTGGGGTAGTTCGTAAACATCCCCCGGGAACACTTCAGAAAATTCTTGCACAACAGGCATGCTTCTAACATCAAGAGGGCTCTCGACTTCTAGGGAAGATAGCATCATGTACACTTGGGCTCCTTCATTCATCGAAGCCTTAACTTGGTTGCCAGAGAAAAAGCTAGGATCCCTAGACTCCACTGGAGTTCCAAAAACTATGGTTTTATCAAAGCAATTCAGAAGAACGTGGTTGGAAGATAACCAGTCCATGCCAAGAATAACATCAAGGTCTTTTAGAGGTAAGCATACAAGATCAACAATAAAGTCTCTACCGTCTATGGTAATAAGAATATTCTTGCATGCATAAGAAGTAAGAACAGGTTTATTCGTGGGTGTGGCAACGACTAGATCATACTCAAGAAGTGTCATAGGCAACTTAAGACTCTTAGCACATTCATATGACACAAACGAGTGAGTCGCACCAGAATCAAACAATACAGTTAAACGAATTCCCATAATGAGAAACATACCTTGGATCAAATCTTCGGATTCGGAGGCCTTAGCTCCACTGAGAGTAAAGACTCTCCCTGTGGTCTTCAGTTGGTTGGCTTGAGGCTTCTGACCTTTTATCGCACTTTGTGGCTCTGACTTTCCTCCCTCGTAGTTCCGGTTGATGTGGCCATGCTTGCCACACTTGAAGCATATGATGTCCATCTCCTTGCATTGGGAAATGAAGTGGTTCTGTCCATACTTGCCTCACCGGAGAGGTCTAGAATAGGAAGAATCCCATCTGCCAGACCTGTCTGAAGAAAACTAATACTTCTTGCCATCCCGCTTGAAGTCCTTGCCAGCTAGAGGGAGACGCGACTTCCGCTTGTTTCCTTTATCATTCATCTTGTTGCTCTGGTTGTCTGATCCCTTGGAGGCTGACCCTCCAGACTTGCAGGTAGAGGTGGGTATTTGGACTCGGGTCCACGGACAGTCCGTGAAACCCGCCGTCCGCGCGGACTTGGACACCCTAAAATACGAGTCCAAAAAAATGCGGACTTTTTGGGTCCGGTCCGTTTAGCCCGCAGGCTTAACGGACTCGGTCCGCGGATTCGCGGACCCGTCCGCGGACCGGGTATGTTTAAAAAAAAAAAAGGCCTGCTGGACCAACAAAAAACTAACCCATCTAACCCAAAACTAACCCATCTCACTCAGACACTCACCCATCTCAAACCCTAAACTACTCAGTGCGCCATTCAGAGGCAAGAGTATTTGACTCTTGTTTCTGCCTTTCTATTTGGCAGATTTCCTCCTTGTCTACCTCCACAATCGGTTGGAGTATTTGACACTTTGGACTGCAGATTATTCAAGGCAAGAGTATTTGACTCTTGTTTCTGCCTTTCTATGTGTTCCTCTTGAGCCATTAATAAGGCTTCAATTTCTTCAACAGTATATGGTTGAATTCTTGTCATAACTGAGGTAATAATGGAATCATACTCACAGCGCAGTCCATTAAAGATTGCTTCGATGTGGTCATCTGTGCTAATTGGAGCTCCTACTGCTGCCAAGATATCAACAATTTTCTTGATATTCAACAAGAACTCATTCAAAGATCCGGTCTTCTTGGCACTCTTCAGTTTAGTTTAGTCTTGAGCTGATTCACCTTGGCTCTAGATTGGGAGGCAAAAAACTCCTCCAATATTTCTTCCAGATCTGATGGGAAAACTCACATCCCACCATTCTTGTGATTAAATTCTCTGACATTGAGGCAAGGAGCCAAGAAGCAAGAAGTGGGTCTTGTTGCTCCTTGTTAGAATACTCATATCACCGATCTTTCCTTTTTTCTTATCTTCATCATTCAGGTACTGATCTGGTTTGCCACCATTTTCTTGTGTTTCATCAGTTTACAACCTTTGATTGCAAATACAACTTGCTGTGGGGAGAAAATTATCCTCAATAAGCTTGATGGCTAGAGGATCGGAGAAGGTTTGTACGGTAAAGCGTGATGAAGAAGTTTCAGCCATTTTTCAGGATCAGAAGCTCTGATACCATAAAGGTATCTGAGCAGTAATGGTAAAGGGTATGAAAACCCTGTGCACGAAACAGAGGAAGAAAGTAATGCACAAGTGTAGAGTCCGCGGACAGTCCGTTTAGTTCGCGGACTATGCGGACTGGACTTGGACTCTATTTTTCAGAGTCCATTTTTCATGCGGACTATAAAGTCCGGTCCGTTTAAACGCGTACTTTTACGGACCGGACTTAAACGGACCGGACCGGTCCGTTTACCCACCTCTACTTGCAAGCATCTTCATAGATCCTGTACTTGTTCACTAAAACTGGGAAGGCTCGGATCTCCTGGTAGCTGATAGTCTGCTTGATCTCTGGATGCAGACCATCCTCACACTTCACGCATTTGGAGCTATCGTCTGCCACATACTGATACAGTGTATAGTAATGGGCGACCTCCTCAAACTTAGTCGCATATTCTCCTACCGACATGTCACCCTTCGATGCATGGGAATTCCATCTCCTTCTTGTCCTTGATGTCTGCCGGGAAGTACTTCTCGAGAAATCTGTCCTTGAACATAGTCCATGTGATCATAGTATTCTCCGCCTGCAAGCGCTGACGACAGTTCTCCCACCGTGTTCAGCCTCCTTAGTCAGTATGAAAGTCCCAAAGATGACCTTCTGCTGATCGTTGCATCCCATAGCTTGGAAGATCTTCTCGGTCTCCCTCATCCACAATAGGGCAACCTCAGGAACGTAAGCTCCCTTGAAAGACGGTGGATTGCATTGCTGGAACTTGTCGAGACCTTGGAACTTAGCTGGTCCCATGTTGTTGTTGACGTTCTGGTTTTGGCCTGTCGCGTTGGCAAGGAGTGCCAAAGCATCTGCGATAGCCTAGTCGTTTCTGCCTCTTCTTCCTGCCATAAGTTCCTGTAAACGCCCAAGACAACTTGTTAAATACAGGGAACTTAAAACAGGAAAAGCTACGGCTTCTAACATATAGCATCATTGACCATAACAAGTATAGACAATTCAAATAAGAGCACACAACAGACTCACAACAGACTCACACCACGTCCGGACAGGGCCGAACTGCTTTGATACCACTAAATGTGATACCCTCTACCCCGTATACATATAAAGCAGTAAAAGATAGGATAAATTAAAATAAACATCATTTATTTAAATAATAAAAATCAAGGTAAAAGGTACCACGTCGTATCAAGTCTCAAAACGCGCAAAAAGAAAACATAACATAACATAAACAAAACATAAACAAAACCCAACCCTTAATGTCACATACAGAGCTGGTATAACTAATCCAGAAAATATCCTCAGATACAAACTGAACAACTAACTAACTACTGAAAACTGGAAATCCTAACTAATGAGTCGTGGCTCCTCAGAGTCACTACTCAACTGGCTGTTCGTCGTCCTCTGCATAAAAGATACATGTCACAATAAGAAACATAGAGATAAGGAGTAAGAAACATGAATATGAATATAATGGAAAGGAAGCAGTTAGCAAGATGAGCATACATCAAACAATCATGTTATAGCATATAGCAAAATAACATATCAATATCAACATACAAGAGTGTATGCTATGCAATGCAAATCTGCTCCACTACTCCATTATGCACTTGGATCCATCTACCTCAAGAAGTCAACTTCGAAGTTACATTTCCACATTGTCCAATAAGCACCAATGCCGGGGCAATCCACCAAACCTTAGGTGGACCCCTAGGATAGCCGACGCACCTAATTCACGGATGCGCCACCATGGTTGTATATGATTCCCTTGAATCGCCGCGGATGGCCAGATTACCTTACTCTCGGACGACCTACCCTATGTTGAACATCCTCCACTAACATCTCCGATGCGTGAATGCATGCTCAACAAAACACACAAGCACAACCACCACCTCCGCTTGGGCCCATAGGCTACCAAAGTTTTAACACCATCAATTTATCGTTATCTTTCGTATTCATTAATTAAACACTCTAGTTGTTCTGTACTAGAGATTACCACCTTGACCATCAAGCATCAAGGTCCCCTTGGCCACTAGGCTACCAAGGTACCATTTCATCATTAACACTCTATCCATTAAGCACTAGAGATTACCACCTTGACCATCATGCATCAAGGTCCCCTTGGCCACTAGGCTACCAAGGTACAGTAATCTTATCGGTTGTCTTTGGTTCTCATGTTTTGTTTGTATTTTATTAAGTCTTTTAGAGAATTTGGGGTGAAACCCCTGCTTCAGCACTGTTCTGTATAGGTGAGCACGGGCGTGCTCACCCCTCAGCACGGTCGTACTGAGCTCACAGTCAAGCGCGGTCGTGCTGACTATTAAGCACGGGCGTGCTTAAGCAGCGCACCTAGTTCTGGGTTTGAATGGGTGCACGGGCCTGCTCCTTGTTCAGCACGGGCATGCTCGAGTGCGCGCCCTGCTGGTCTGGGCAGAAGGGTCACAGACCCTTTGCCAATCCATTGGGAACAATTCATATTCAATTCTAAGGGTTCTTACTCTCCCATTGATCATCAGTTTCATTAGTATTAATTAAATGTTCATGTCTTATAATTAAATGGGAATTAATCCTTTAGTCTCATTCCATTAATTGTCCCTAATCGCTCAAGATCAATCCCTAAGGTCTAGCCAAGGACCATCAACAATAACCTCACCTCTCATTACTATGATTCAAGTTTTATGAGCAAACTGGGAAACATCCCTTAACATGGTTTTAACAGTTTTAACGTTTAATGATAACGCATCACAACATCAATCAACAGTCAATATATACAATATCATAATTATGACAATCACTCAATCATGGCATCATTACATTCAATATGTTCATGACAGCCAACATTTAATATCAAGAACATTCGTACCAACATTTAATATCAAGAACATTCATACCAATGTCATAACAACGAACAGTTTAACATCAGATAACAATTAGGCATATAGGCATACAACATGTTATCAAACATAAAGTGTTATGGGAACCCTTCGTCTTATGCTACCCCCAAGCCTACATACTCATACTATTCCTTCTCCCCATACCTGGTATGAAGATTCCTCCTTTAACCAACGAAAGCTCTACCAGTTCCCTCGGTTTGGCTCGATGAATCGTCTCAAGCCTTGGCCAACACAAAAAGGTTAACCAATTAGTTCCTAATTCAACAGAATGAAAAGGAACACAAGAGGGAAGAACGTTTACCTTGAATTAATTGGCACTAGCCCGTGATTGTCTCTCCCAAAGAGCAAGAACACTAAGAAAAGTTTGGGTTCAAAGGGGAAGAGAGGGAGAGGCTGCCATCACACTTAGGGTTGCTTAAAGTGCTAATTTGAGGGTTGTAACTCGTAACCCTCACAATCTTATGTCTATATAAAGACTTAGACCCGAGCACGATCGTGCTTACTATTGAGCACGGGCTTGCTCAACTTAGCGTCCACGAGATGCACATGACTGCTGAGCACGGTCGTTGTCTCTAATGAGCACGGGCGTGCTCACGTCAGCGTCAACGAGACGCATACAACATTAAGCACGGGCATGCTGATACATGATCACGGGTGTGCTCATGCATCAGGAAGGGATTTCTTTAACTCAAAAACCCCACTTAGCCCTCTCTAAACCTTCCTAACAAACAAGGCACACATAAAAGCACTTATACGAAAAACGGGGTGTTACATGAAGGACTAAGGAAATTCTAAAAAGCTATACACTAATCAAATACTCTTCAAGCAAAACTACAAAAGAGTGAAAATACAATCTTCTGAGAAAAGCTGAAAGAAGATAGATCAAGTTACATACTAAATCTTCAGTGAAACTTATGCATACAAGGAAGTGTTTGAATATCTAAAGATGTGTTTGAAGCTCTGACTGAATCATAAAGACACTTAGTTGATGTTAGAATCAACAAAGCATTCTAACCGTGTTCAAGTTCATATATCTTGTCTTGAGGACGTGAAGTATTTAAGTGTGAAGATATATTTTCTCTCGTGGTGAAGCAAAGTTCAAAAAAAGAGAAAATATTTTATGAAGAAAATACTTGGAATCTGAATGGAAGTGTTTCATCGAAGAAAGGAATCAAAATATTTATATGAAGTTTAATAGTTTGTTCCTCGTCTTATATCAAGTGCAGAAAGGAAGAAAAGACAAACCCACTGCTGCAAATCTTCTTTCATGAAATAAAGTGAAAAGCACCTTTCTCTGAGCTTTTTTGAGTGTTGCACAAATAAGGAAAGAAACGCTGCCCGAGTAAGAAAAACATATATGCTATGCTCTGTGCTCAACAAAGGACCTCCAACATTCTCAAACATTAATTGTCAATTCAGAACGACTATTGTTTGTCCATAAGATAAAGAAGAAGATCCCTGACCATACCTCAAGGGATATATTATGGACAAGTATAAATTGAAGAATTCGAAGATTGAAGAAGATAGAAAAAGAGAGACAAGAAGATAATACACACCACAGATCAGAGACACAATATTCACAAGAAACCTACAAAATATATATACTATCTCAAGAGAAAAAGCATTCTTGCAAAATGAATACAAAAATCAGAAAGTCTCTGATCATCTTCTCTCCAAGCTACAAATCTTTTAAAGAAGATTCAATCTGCAACTCACCAGATCACCAATTTGTATCCACCTTCTGAAGTGTTATTTGGTTGAATTACTTTTGTAATACTGAAATTGTGCTTCAAACAACTGTCAAAGTCCTTGAGCCTGAAGAGGCTTGTTGAAAGAATACTTGTTGTTGAGCGTGAACAGGCTAGGTGTGCAAGGATAAAACTTGATAAAGTCAAGGACTGGACGTAGCCCAAAGATTGTGGGTGAATCAGGATAAATCCTTGAGTAGTCTCTTCCCTAAACTCTTTACTTTATTTACAAATTATTTATTTGTTGTTACTAATAGTTTTGGGAGTGTTAATAGTTATTTCAGCTTGCTGAAACACGCGCCTGTCTTATAGCATCTTATCTGCACTGAATTTTGTTTTGTGCTTTGAAAACTCAGATTTGCGAAACCTAATTCACCCCCTAAGAGTCAAAGAGTGTTTGATAAGGTTAGAGTTGTTGAGCAAGTGATTTAAGTGTAGTAACCTAGGGTTTTTCAAGCTACTGATGTGTATTTATAGTGAGGGATGAAAATATGATTGTTCTGGACAACTGTCACACATTAAATGCTCCATAAAACACTTTTTTGTGAAAATTAATCGATTAATCTGACCAAAATAAATCTGTTAAGCCATGGATAATAATCGATTGATTGCACTCAGACAGGGTACACATTTTTGAAAAATAATAGATTAAATAGCCTCATTAAATCAATTAAAGACTAATAGTGAAGTATTTTGAGTTTTACAGACACCTTATAATCAATTATGGCCTAAAAACTAATCGGTTAAAATTTGTTTTTCCCCAGAAAATTGATGTTTTTCATATTTAGAAGTGTTCTAGCATACATATAAAGACATTTTTTATAATTAGCTCTCTTTTACGATATGTGAAAACATTTTTCTAGGACTTTGAAAAACCTTAAAGCCTATTTTCAATTTTAAGTCCAATTTTAGTTAATTCAATTTTAATAGTCAATCCTACACTTGAATCTTACAAATAATCCTAAGACAAAACTTAACTATATACCCTTGAAGTTCTTCTCTTGGTCTTGAATGATCTTTCTTTGATCTTGCACTTTCCTTTTTCTCAATCAATTGTTTTGCTTTTGTTACTCATCATCAAAATTAATTTCCTGAAAGTACATAGCATCCACAACGCTTATTTGAGAAAGCACTATTAAAAGCTCCATTAGAGTGTCGTTTCGAAACCACTATTAAATATATATTATAGTAGCACTTATTTGAAAAATCTCTATCATTTCCCAATTTTAAAATTGAGTCCTTTCTCTATGACCACAATGTCACACTTCAATTTTAAATTACTTTTAAGTTTGTCATACAATTTGTTACTTTTATTCGATTCTTGTCATTTTCTATTATAGCTTAATGATAAATAGTTTTAACTTCTTACTTAAAATTTCTAAGTTAGTCATACTTTTTTCATAACTTTTAAGTTTGTCAATGTATTCAATGTTTCATTACTTGTAGATATTGAGAGTTAAAGTTAATTAGATTGTGACCAGGATAGCATATATATACAGAACAACAAAAAATAAATTAAAATATAGTTATTTCATTAATAATAAATAAAAAATAACTTATTCAAAAATAGCCCTCACTCCCCTCTTCTCCTCATTTCAATATATATTCAAAGTTTTGCATGGCCTAATTAGTAAGTTAGTGCTTGGGGTAGGCCTCTCTAAACTCACCTCTTCTTTTTTATTGAATGTCCTCCATGTTAGATTCAGATGGAGATAGTGGTGAGGCAGGCTCTAGATACGTAGATTCTGAAGAAGAATCTATTACGAGAGGAGTCGGTTGAATACCTCTGCCCCTAAGTAAGGTAGCATCGAGGGAAATGAGCCACTATGAGGTTGCTTCATGCCCATAGGCATTATGATGTGAGGATAACTTAATAAAGAGGATTCCGTATGGGATGCTTCCATTATTCCTATGAAGACAATATTTTTGATATTCCATGATGAGGAATGGAATGTTGATCTTGGAGTAGGTGAGGAGGTGATAAACCACGGTTATTTCAGACTTTGATAGAGTGGAGGAGTGTCGGCTTTCACTATCTGTGAAGGGAAGAATGAAATGGCGGCAACACTCCTGCAAGAACATAGCCTTGTTGGACAGCCGAGAGGTCTCATTCTTCTTCTTACCAGCATTGTCTTCAAATAGTTTTTGATATACCTTCTTCAATGAAAGGCTAGGGTTTTCCAATATCCAGTCCAGAAATTTGAAACTCTCCAGACCCTTGTTTGGAACTTCCGTTAATTCAGCAACAATGGTTTGTGTGATGGTCACTGGTACTGTGCCCAGTGATGGATCCGTCATCTTTGATATCAGTATTTGACCAGAATTCCATGATTTCTACAATAAGGATGGATCTATATAGGTTGAAGTACTTGGTCCATCATTGAAAATAAATCTCTGGAGTTACTTCATATTCATCCTATTTAAGCTCTTCAAGATTCATTGTCCTCATTGTAATAGGATGCCACTTGGGACCCATTTGGAATTCAGAGAGTGAAAGGTTAATAGGAGAGTGAAAGGTTTTAGAGTGTGGGATGGTTTCAGAATATGGAATGGTTCTATTTATGCACACGAGCGGATGATGCAGTTAGTGGAGAAAATGTGCAGTCCTACGTTTTCAAAGAGAAACCATAATGAGAAGTTACAAATTTAGTGGAGAAGAGGAAGAGATCAAGATATCACATGCAGTTGTGCTATGTCGCTTGGTATCATTCCCACAAAAAATTGTGCTATCAAGTTATAACAACATTTTCTAGAGAGGCGATGTTAAATGTATACATTTTAATAGTGTTTGCTACATAAAGAGCTATTAAAAGTATGCTCCACCTAAATTAGATATATATTAAAGGTTAGAACTATTACTCTCTCTCAAATCTTTCAAACCGCACGCGCTCTTGAAATTTTGTTCACTCTCTCGCTCGCTCTTTTCTCAATCTCTCAAACCTAGCCACTAACTCTTGTTGTATTCATTGGTAAGTCTGTTCACCTCTGTCATTTGAAATGTTTAGGGTCACTTTTAATATTTTCTCTGTTAAATGTCTACTTAGGGTTACCTTTGTCGAAAGCTTGGCATCTGAAATACCTAATGATGCAGACAGTCTGTGGCTACATAGGGTTACCTCTGTCCACGACAACATTATTAATGTAAGTTTGTATTTGCGACATTCGTAAGAAAGCTTAAGCTTGTTTTTAATTCCATCTCTTGTCTCTTGTTATTGGATTTCAGAGTTGACCAAGCATTCTCGAATCATCCTGTGGGCATTGAGGGTAACCGTTTGCTATTGGAAGGTTTCTATATATGAGTTCCATTATTATCACCGACCAATGGTTTCTTGAACTTTTTCAATTATTCTACATGTGATGGTAATTTTTTTTATTAATATTATGTAGGTTGATTCAGACACAGAAGAGGGGAACATGCTTCTTGTTACTAGCTTATTTAGGATAACAATAAGACAGTGGTGAAGGTTAATTGTCGTTATCGTTTTAGTTCCTTATTTTTGTTTCAGTAACTTATAGCCATTTTAATCTTTTGTTTGTTAAATTATAGTATATTCATTGGAATGTATGATTTTGTTTTCATATTAAAATATATGTTTTTAAGACCCAAAGTTTGTTTATGGTCGATTTTGTTAATTGCAGTAGTGGTATGATTGGTGTTGATTGCTGAATGCTATTTTTTGAATGTTGAATGCTCAATTCTATTTTTTAGAAGATGAATGTTGTATTTGATTGGTCAAATTCTGGTATGATGGTAAATGAAGAAAGCATCTATAAAATACCAATTATAAAAAAAAGGCGGACAATAGACAATGTTTGTTTAAGAAAATGCTATCATAGTTCAATACTACGATAACGCTTTTTTGTGGTCGCGCTATAGTTTTTGGGTAACTAAGATAGCACACTTTCAACGTCAACACCACTTCTTGATTTTGCGCATTTTGGTGTGAACTACTATAGCATTTCGTTGACATGTGTTATTGTAGTTAAATCTACGACAACGCTTCTGAAGCACTTTCTTGTTTACGACTTTCAATAGCTCCAACATAGATAGCACCCGAAAGCGCTATAAAATAACGAAATTAAGAGCTATTAAATCCCGAATCTGTTGTAGTGTTTACACGTTCGGAAAATAAATTCCTCTAACTCTAAAAACATACGGATTGTCATTTTACACATCCGAAAATAAAGTTCTGATAACTCTAAAAACAAAAAGATTGCCTTTTTACACATCCGGATTTTAATTTCCTAAAGACCATTTTACATGTCGGGAGATTAATTTTCGGAAGCATTTTAAAAAACAAATTCCAGATTGTACAAACATAAATAAATCAATGAGAAATTCACCTGGTGAAGGGCATTCTTGGAAAAGAAAAGTAAAAAAAAACACACAATGTAATAGTCGTGTTTTTATGAATTGTTATACGTATGATGATTAGGTGTAAGACATATATTTTATGGTTAATATGTTGATTAAGGTTTAGGAACCTTGACAAGGAAAGTACGCAATCATCTGGAGTGAAATTAAACATGAGCATATCCTAGGGTTTTCCCGTATATCATTTAAAAGGCTTAAGTGTATGAAATGGGAGAATTTTGATTTAAGAAAGAGATTAGGTATTTTTGAGGGTTTGAGGTTGTTTATTTGGTCTTGAGGAGACTATATCTCAAATTTGAGGTCAGGACGTCAAATTGACTCGGAACGCGATGAATCGTGGAAGTAGGTTTCTTGGTCAATGGTCAACGCTCAAGCGTGGCATACCCAACGCTCAAGCGTTGAGGTCAACCAGACCAGCTCTACGTTGACTCCACGTGTCACAAGATAGCCTACGTGGCATCACCTGATTGGTTGTGTGCGCGGTGGCGCTACCTACCTCCAACGCTCTAGCGCTAGGGTTCCAGTGCTCAAGCGTTGATGCGTAAACTTGTAAAAAATAAAAGGACTTAAGTGACATAAGTCACTTAAGTATAAAACAGAAAAGTTGAAGGCAGAGAGCAGAATACTCAGAGCAGAGACAGAAAGGAGAGTTTAGAGAGAGGAAAAGAGAAAGTTAGAGAGAGAGAGTTTCCGGTGGGTTCCCAACTCGATCGATCGTCCAGACGCAATTCTGAGTACGTCGTTGTCTTCGTGGCAACATCGTCTTCACTATTATAACTTCCTTTTCACTCTCAGTGAAGGTAATTCCTTCCCTTTTTATGCCGAAATGCCGTCGGTAACGGCATTCGGCTTATCTTTCGTTTCAGTTATCGATTTTCAATTTCGACTTCATATTAGGGTTCCCTGTAACGTACATTTCGTAATGTGGTGTTCAGGTGAATTGTCAGAGGACCGGGGAACCTTGGTTTGAGTGTGTAAGAACTGAGGAGTAAGCGTAGGGTTTGTTTCGTAACGTTCAAATTATTGTACGACATCTTAGGTGGGGGAAAGAAATCATCTAACGTCGGAAACGACGAAGTGGCATTTATTTCAATAATGGCGTAGGGCGACCTAAACCCTACTAGGAAGCGAGTAACGAACAATATCAATATCACAATGGGGACTACCTAGTGTACCAATGATGATATTAGAATTGTAAGTTTATCATCGTTAGGTTAAAAATATTATATTCGAGGTTGTGTGGTATGTTTGTTTGACTGTTCATGATGTGTTGTTTGATATATGTTGGAGTGCCTGAAATGATTGTGAGTATTTGATTATTTAATTATTTATGTATTATTTAAATATGTGGAGATGATTGGGAATGGTGACATGTTGGGTGATCATTTTGTGCTTAGAAAATTGTAAGTGTTGATACATGATGACTTATAGAGATGTATGTGGGGGTACATGATACATGTGTTCATAAGTGCCTAACCGAGATAATTATATTGATATTATGATGAGATTGATGGTATATAATTGTTGAGGTTATTTAAGAGATATCGATGAGAGGTTAAGGCACTACGGGATGACCCAAGAGATGGTCGGTGATATTATTCATATGCATGGGGTGTATTCCTGTGATTCAGAGTACTTGTAGGACCGTCCCGATTATTATTATTATTTGAGTTGTAGCTATAGTTCATGCATTGCATGAGCACCCTCGCAAGAGAACTAGGGTGTGCACCGACGTGTGTTGTGCAACTATAGTGCCATTGCTTTCCATGGGCATTCTCACCGCGGATGAGGATGTGCACCGGGGATTCTGGAGACGTATCATTTGATTGATTGAGATATGTACATCCGGATTGGTGGCATCCACGTTATCATACAAATTACATTTGCATCAAGGTAAAGGGTAGAGGAAATAATATGTTTCGAGGATGGTTGTATATACACACACACACAGAGAGACACACACACACACACACACACACACACACACACATACATACATACATACATACATACAGGGGTATGTGGTGTTGTTTGTTTTGTGTGCCGTTATTGAGTAGATGTTGCTAAACCTTTTCCATGTTGTATTCTTATCCTCTTTCTTCTTTCTTTTGTATTTCATTTTTCTTTATTGTTTTATTTAGACCCGGATCATATCGATGGTGCATTGGGATCATCCTTGGATGACCCAGTCCCGCTTTCTTTGTGTATACGGGTCCCGTTTCGGTCACTACCCAATTAGGAGAGGGAGCTCCATTCGGTTTGGTTGGGACCTTTAGGACCGGCCAAACATTTCCCTTTCCTATTAGATTCCCGGTAGCATAGATACCGCCTCTGCCACCGATGCACGATACCTTTTCCCGTACTAAAGCCAGAGGAGGCACTTGCACTAGAGCCAGTACCAGCACCCGTACCTGCGCCAATGCCTATGCTTGCACTAGCTCCTGAGGAGGATCAGGTTATATCTGATATTGATCATATGCTTGCCCGGAGGTACCAGGGTTTCCGGATGTGAGGCCAGCAGGTCCGAGTCCTCGAGATTGTCATCCAGAGATAATAGAGCTTACCGACGACAGTTCTAGAGGCCTTCTGGGAGGAGCTCTTCTAGTAGCAGCAGAGGAGTGGTGGGACCCTCTAGACTTAGGAGTGACAGTGAGGGTAGTAGTAGTCGTATGTTATAGTACAGGCCAGTGCTATCTAGTTAGGTGTGTATAGGTGTGTGTGAGGATTTTGATGTATTTTGAGAGGGGACTAGGTGTTGAGTGGCGGCGAGGTATATGATGGTTGTTTTATATTTAAGTTTTTAATTTCTTCCGCTGTTTTTACATAATTGTTTAGCGCTAATATCACGATTAGGAATTAATTAAATATGGTTCTTTTAATCGGACATCGGGCCGTCTCATTTGGTGGTATCAGAGCAATTTGATTCTGTTCAGACTGTGAGGTTAGGGTGTGCTAGCCATTTTAGATGAATCCACATCGAATATCGACTATGCTTAGAAGTTGGTTAGTGTGTCCAGACTCGACGCTACATTTATATGGCATATAGTATTTATATTCCAGTTTTATGTAGTATTATATGTCATATTAATGTGAGCTAATGATTTCTTTTAACAGGATCATGGCTCGAGGTAGAGGCCAAGGGCGTGGGGAACGAGGGGGTGGTAGTGTTGGTAGTGGCTACGGTCTCAAGAGGGGGGGGGGGGGGTGAATTGAGATATTGAAAACTTTTTGAATAATTTAAATCAAAACAGTGTTTCTTTAAAGAAATTTGGTTTTCACTCAATTTTAATTCCCAAGAATCAAGTTATGGAACAAGTAATGTTGACAAGAAGAATTATAAGTAGTAACAACAGATTTTAACACAGATTGCAGATTAAAGATTCAAGTTAACAAGTATATGGAGTTTAGGGATGAGAAGAACACGCAAACCAATTTATCCTGGTTCGGCTACCTCCTCTGGTAAGCCTACATCCAGTCCCACACCTCTGTGGTTTTCTCCACTATAATCAGCAATTACACAATTCTAATTATAGCAACACAAGGATAACCTCCTTGCTTGAAAAATCGCCAGAAAGCACACTAGCTTTTCTATACCCAAGGATCCCTTCTATCCTTGTTAAAGCCTAAGAGATACCCTCACTTAATCACACTAATTCACGAAAAGAATTGAGTAGAAGAAAGACTCTAAAAGTCTGATTATACAAATTGAAGTTCTAACTACTATCACACTTTTCTCAGAGGTAAAGCATTTTGGATCTTTCGTAGTTTCACAATCAGAATGACTTGTGTTTTTGAATGTGTTGTATATGAAAAGTGTTCATTTGATCCCTCTTTATATAGAAGACAAATTATAGCCGTTGGGATCATTTAAAACAGACTTGGATCTGATTTAACAAAATCTGCTTTCTTGATTCTTTGTTCTTGAAATGAGATTCTGTTGATCTTTGTAAAGTTTGTATCCTTCTTGAAAAATAACCGTTTCCATCTGAAAGGATAGCCAAGTCTTTTTGAAGAGTAATATATCCGTGTTTATTTGAAGAGAAAAATAGCCGCGTCCATTTGCCACGTCAGCAGACGGGAGTTCTAGCTCAAGGTAATTGGACGGGCTCCAACTGGTAGACGAGAGTGTTAACACAAGGTAATTGGACGGGCTCCAACTGGTAGATGAGAGTGCTAACACAAGGCAATTGGACGGGTTCCAACTGGTAGACGAGCTTTATATGCCATGGTAGTGGACGTAACTTCTCATTAAGATCTTAGCAAGTCCAAAGAGCGTATCATTAGTAGACGAGCTCCAAGTGCCACTTTTAATAGACGAGCTCTCCTTTTTACATCAGTAGACGCACGCTTTTGTTACTTTTAGTGGACGTGCTCCAAGTGTCATATGGGCAGACGAGCTCTTCTGTTTCTTTCAGTGGACGCGCTCCATGTGCCATGTCAGCAGACGAGCTCTTCTGTTTCTTTTAGTGGACGCGCTTCATGTGCCACGTCAGTAGACGAGGTCTTCTATTTCTTTTAGTGGACGCGCTTCATGTTGCACGTCATTAGATGAGCTCTTCTGTGTTCTTTTAGTGGACATGTATTTGTTGTACTTCAGTGGACGTGCATTTGTTGTACTTCAGTGGACGTGCTCTCTTTGTTCTTTCAGTGGACGTCAGCTTTTTACTTTGTTGGACTTGATTTGTTTTGCTTTGTTGGACGAGCGCTTATATTTTCCCTGTATTGGACGGGCACTTGAATTACTTGATTGGATGTCACCTTGTTTTACTCTGTTCATGAGTGATCTTGCAAGCAACTTAACACGTAATTAGTGCATAGTCAAAATCAAAAATCTTATGCAAAAATACACTTTGTTTGTCATACATCAAAACATGAATGAGGGCTTAGTCTTACAAACTCCCCCTTTTTGATTATGACAAACCTTACCATACCTAACCTTAGTTATTAAGAAATCAGAGTGCAGCTATTCAGTAAGCATGGTTCTTGAGTTATTTTCGTCCTTCCCCTGTGTCATTGATATCTTTCAAAAGATCAAGTGTTATCATATCATTATCATGAAAAAAAATCATCTTGCGTTTATTATAAGTTCAAGTATGTCTTTTCAAAACAGTTCATACTAATGTATCAAAGAAAAAAAATTCATATCAGAGAAATTTTTTTTTACAGCAAATGCATGGTTCATCTTTATGGTTCATCTCAAATGTATGGTTCATCTTTCTGGTTCATCTCAAATGTATGGTTCATCTTTCTCCCACCTTTGTCATTATCAAAAAGAAACTATGGAGAATATTGAAATCAAACTTAAAAACAGTCTTGAATTCATTGATAATAAAGCATTTTAGAACTTATGCAATACATCAAAACATCCAAAATACCAAAAAAAAAACATTACAGACACCTAAGGACGCTTAGCATCTTGCCCATGTCCTTCATAATTTTCAACAACTTGTGCTGCCTTGCTTGCCATCTGTTATCAATTATTTTGAGGATCAATTATGCCAAGTTCCCTTCTTATAAAGAAGAAACTCTCCTTATTAAGTGGTTTGGTGAATATATCAGCTAATGGCTTGGTTGTATCTATATGTTCAATCACAACATCACCACTTTGAATATGATCCCTGATAAAATGATGTCTAATTTCAATATGCTTGGTTCTTGAGTGCATAATTGGGTTCTTTGTTAGAATAATTGCACTAGTGTTATCACATTTTATTGGTACATGATCTAGATAAACACCATAGTCAATTAATTGTTGTTTCATCCATAGGATTTGAGCACAACAACTCCCAGCTGCAACATATTATGCTTCAGCTGTGGATAAGGCCACACTAGTTTGCTTTTTACTAAACCAGGACACTAGGGAATTTCCTAATAAATGGCATGTTCCACTTGTGATCTTCCTATCTAACTTGCATCCAGCAAAATCAGAGTCGGAATATCCTATTAATGTGCAAGTGGATCCCTTGGGATACCACAGCCCCATTTCTTTTGTTCCTAAGAGATACTTCATGATTCTTTTAACTGCAGTAAGATGTGATTCTTTAGGATTAGCTTGATACCTTGCACACATGCACACACTAAACATTATATCTGGCCTACTTGCAGTGAGATAAAGTAAGGATCCGATAATACCTCTATACTTGGATACATCTATAGATTTACCATGTTCATCTTTGTCCAAGTAGCAGGCTGGACTCATTGGGGTTGCCATTTCCTTTGCGCTTTCGATTCCAAACTTCTTTAGTAGTTCCTTGCAATACTTTGTTTGGCTTATGAAGGTTCCATCTTGGCATTGTTTAATTTGAAGTCCAAGAAAGAAGGTAAGTTCTCCCATCATGGACATTTCAAATTCACTTTGCATTAGTTCACCAAATTCCTTGCATAAAGACTCATTAGTAGCACCAAAAATAATGTCATCAACATATATTTGAACAAGTAAGATATTGTGTGCTTTTGTTTTAGTAAATAGTGTTGTATCAACTTTTCCTCGTTTAAAGCCTTTCTCTAGGAGAAAATAGCTTAACCTCTCATACCAAGCTCTAGGAGCTTGCTTGATTCCATAGAGGGCTTTAGTCAGTTTATAGACATGATTTGGGAACTCACTATCAACAAAGCCAGGGGGTTGGCTTACATATACTTCCTCTTGTATTATTCCATTTAAAAAGGCACTTTTCACATCCATTTGGTACAGTTTAAAGTTCATTATACAAGCATAGGCTAAGAGCATTCTTATGGCTTCTAATCTAGCTACGGGAGCATATGTTTCATCATAATCAATTCCTTCTTCTTGATTGTATCCCTTAGCTACTAGTTTGGCCTTGTTTCTTACTATTATTCCATTCTCATCCATTTTGTTTCTAAACACCCATTTAGTTCTGATTATTTGGTTACTTTTGGGTTTTGGAACTAAATCCCAAACTTTGTTCCTTTTAAATTGATTTAAGTCCTCTTGCATTGTAATCATCCAATGTTCATCATTAATAGCATCATCAACACATTTTGGTTCTATTTGAGATACAAACGCCATGGTATTGCAAATATTCCTTAAAGAGTTTCTAGGGTTACCCCTTTGGTGATCTCACCAATAATATTGTCTAGGGGATGATTCTTTGAAGCTTGCCACTCCTTAGGAAGATTTTCTTATTGAAGTTCTGCTTGAGGTTCTTTATTGCTTTCTTCATCTTCCTTTGCCTTGTTGCTCTCCTTTCCTTCATCCGATTTCACTTCATCCTCAAGAGTTTCTGCATCATCAAAAATATCCTTTCCCAACCTTTTGGGGTTAGACTCATCAAATGTTTTGTGAACAGATTCCTCCATTGATAAAGTATGCTTATTAAACACTCTATATGCTTTGCTAGTTAATGAATAACCTAGGAAAATACCCTCATCAGCTTTGGGATCAAATTTCCCAAGATTATCCTTGCCATTATTTAGCACAAAACATTTACAGCTAAAGACATGAAAATGAGAAATGTTAGGTTTTCTTCCCTTGTATAGTTCTTATGGAGTTTTCTTCAAAATTGGCCTTATTAGAACTCTATTCAAAGCATAACATGTAGTACTCACAAAGCATCAGCCCAAAAATACTTTAGTAAATTAGAGTCACTTAATATGGTTCTAGCAATTTCTTCAAGTGACCTATTTTTCCTCTCAACTACTCCATTTTGTTGTGGAGTTCTAGGTGCAGAAAAATTGTGTTTTATACCATGTTCATCACAAAAGTTATCAAACTCCTCATTTTGGAATTCTCCTCCATGGTCACTCCTAATTGAAACAATTTTCACGTCTTTCTCATTTTGAGCAACCTTAGCCATTTTCTTAAAAGCTTTAAAAGCTTCATTCTTTTGTGCTAAGAAAAAAGTCCAAGTGAATCTAGAGAAGTCATCAACAATTACAAGAGCATGGAGATTTCCACCAAAGCTTTTTGTCCTAGAAGGTCCAAAAAGGTCCATGTGCAGCAAATGTAAGGGTCTACTAGTTGAAACAGTGTTTTTAGCCTTTAATGAGGTTTTCACTTGTTTACCCTTTTGGCATGCATCACATAGGCCTTCTTTAACAAACTTTTTATTTGGTAAACCGATTACAAGTTCTTTGGAAATCAATTTATTCAAGTGATCCATATGAATGTCAGCTATTCTCCTATGCCAAAGCCAATTTTCATCTTCTTTGGAAATTATGCAACATGCATCATTGGAAATTAAGTTGTCTATGTCTAGCATATAGATGTTATTGATTCTATTTCCAATTAATTTTATGTTATTATCATGAATAGATTCGATCATACACAAATTTGAGTTAAAGTTTACCTTGTAGCCTTTATCACATAATTGGCTTTACTTAGTAGATTGTGTTTGAGTCATTCCACATAGAGAACATTCTCAATCTTGATTGCTGGACTTTTTCCTATTGTTCCAACACCAAGAATTTTTACTTTGTTGTTGTCTCCATAGGTGACATTTCCACCTTCCTTGGGAGTGAAAGATGTAAATTTTGTGATGTCTTCGGTCATGTGTTTGGATCAGCCACTGTCCAAAAACCAGCTTGAGATTTTGGCCTTCAAACACACCTACAAAACATATTTTTTTATCCTTTTCCTTTAGGTACCCAAATCTGGTTGGGTCCTTTGGTGTTAGTAGCAACATAAGTTCCTTTTGGAACCCAAATTTGTTTAATGCCAACATGAATGTTCTTTCTAAGTCTACAAGTAGAAGCTGTATGACCTTTCTTTAGACAATAATAGCATTTAACAAAAGGACTAGTTGAGGAAATAGGTGGAACAAAAAGCTTCTTCAAAGATTTTTCATGTACCATTGGCTTATATCCAATTCCAGCTTTGTCGTACACACTCTTTTGCTATCCTAATATGGAATTCAAGTTATCTCTACCCAAAGTAAACTTAGATAGAGTTGTATTCAGTTTTTCAACTTCCTTTTCTAGTGTAGTGCATTTGGTGCAAATTGAACTAGATGCAAGTAATTGTGAATTTTCAGCTTCTAGTTCTTTAAGCTTTATTTGTAAAGATGCATAGTCACTACATTGTTTTGCGATGATCTTCATAGAAGATATAAGTTGTTTACCAATTTTAACATATTCTTCATGCAATTCATCAAAAGCATCTTGTAACTCATCATAGGTAGGAGAAGAATCATTTACCTCGGTCTCACTATCACTTTGATGATTTGCCATGAGACATAGGTTGGCTTCTTCATTTTCAGATTCACTACTAGTGGAATCCATATCATTTTCTTTTCTTTGCTGTCATTCTTCTCATACTTTTCTTTCTTTTGTAGCTTTGGACATTCATTTTTGTAGTGTCCAAGCTTTCCACATTCAAAGCATTTGATTGTTGAGGAAGAGCTTTCACCTTTGTTCGTGTTCTTTTTGGTAGGAAAACTAAATTTCTTCTTTTTTCTATTCTTCTTGATGAATCTTCTAAATTTCCTCACAAGCAATCCCATGTCTTCTTCTTCGGATTCTTCACTTTCATCAAGGTGTTCATCTTCATCACTTTCTATTGATTCTTTGGAGATATGAGCCTTGAGTGAGAGTCCTATCTTCTTTTTCTACTTAACTTCATGACTTTTCAATCTATTGAGTTCCAATTCGTGTTCTTTCAACTTCCCGAATAGAGTAGCAATCTGCATCGTGTGAAGATCCTTTGCTTCAGCAATTGAAGTAATTTTTGGCTGCCATTCACGACTCAAACATCTCATAATCTTGTTAATATTTTTCTCATCTGTGATTGTGTGTCTGAGTCCTTCTAGCTGGTTCATAATGTGTGTAAATCTCTTTTGTAGTTCATCTATCTCCTCACCGTTCTTCATGTGAAAGAGTTCATATTCATGGACTAGTGCATTCATTCTTGCTCTTTTCACATCGTTGGTTCCTTCATGAGTGAGTTGAAGAGTATCCCACATTTGCTTTGCCGTTTTTCAATTGGAGACCCTGAAAAACTCATCATAATTCAAAGCAGCTGTTATAATATTTTTTGCTTTAGCATTATAACCAACTCTTCTTTTATCATCATCATTCCAGTCATCTTTTGGTTTAGTTTGTTTATTTCCCTTAGCATTAAGAATAAATGGAACATAGGGACCATTTTCAACAGCATCTAATACATCTAAACCTGCAGCCTCAAGAAAGATAAGCATTCTCTCTTTCCAATACATGTATTGGGAGCCATTAAAGGCGGGGGGTCTAGTTAGTGAAGCCCCATCACACAGGATATCATTTGTAGCCATCTCTTGAAGCTATTAAGCTTTGTAACAAGAGTTTTAGCTCTGATACCAATTGTTGGTAGTGGCTACGGTCTCAAGGAGGGGGGGTGAATTGAGATATTGAAAACTTTTTCAACAATTTAAAGCAAAACAGTGTTTCTTTAAAGAAAATTGGTTTTCACTCAATTTTAATTCCCAAGAATCAGGTTATGGAACAAGTAATCATGACAAGAAGAATTATAAGTAGTAACAACAGATTTTAACACAGATTGCAGATTAAAGATTCAAGTTAACAAGTATATGGAGTTTAGGGATGAGAAGAACACGCAAACCAATTTATCCTGGTTCGGCTACCTCCTCTGGTAATCCTACATCCAGTCCCACACCTCTGTGGTTTTCTCCACTATAATCAGCAATTACACAATTCTAATTATAGCAACACAAGGATAACCTCCTTGCTTGAAAAATCGCCAGAAAGCACACTAGCTTTTCTATACCCAAGGATCCCTTCTATGCTTGTTAAAGCCTAAGAGATACCCTCTCTTAATCACACTAATTCACGAAAAGAATTGAGTAGAAGAAAGACTCTAAAAGTCGATTATACAAATTGAAGTTCTAACTACTATCACACTTTTCTCAGAGGTAAAACATTTTGGATCTTTCGTAGTTTCACAATCAGAATGACTTGTGTTTTTGAATGTGTTGTATATGAAAAGTGTTCCTTTGATCCCTCTTTATATAGAAGATAAATTATAGCCGTTGGAATCATTTAAAACAGACTTGGATCTGATTTAACAAAATCTGCTTTCTTGATTCTTTGTTCTTGAAATGAGATTCTGTTGTTCTTTGTAGAGTTTGCGTCCTTCTTGAAAAATAACCGTTTCCATCTGAAAGGATAGCCAAGTCTTTTTGAAGAGTAATATATCCGTGGTTATTTGAAGATAAAAATAACCGCGTCCATTTGCCACGTCAGCAGACGGGAGTTCTAGCTCAAGGTAATTAGACGGGCTCCAACTGGTAGACGAGAGTGTTAACACAAGGTAATTGGACGGGCTCCAATTGGTAGATGAGAGTGCTAACACAAGGCAATTGGACGGGCTCTTATGCTGATCTCGAATTCAAACAAGTTCTCTTTGGTTACGAAATATCCATCTGAAGTTAGGTATCTAGTCATATTATGCGAAATTGAGCTTAAAACACTCAAACTATCTATTTATAATGGGTAACACAGCATGTGCCATGATATGCTTATGTTTCCTATCATTATTGCCGCAATAATTTAGTCCAGGGTAGGTTCTTATTTTTATTTTATTTTTTTAAAATCAATTTTACATTATTGTGGAACCCACTGGATTTTTATTATAAAGAAAACAATTATAATAAACTCTTATACTACCCTTTTTTATTAAAATAATTATATTTGAATTTTTAGGATGTTACAGGCTCCAACTGGTAGACGAGCTTTATATGCCATGCTAGTGGACGGAGCTTCTCATTAAGATCTTAGCAAGTCCAAAGAGCGTATCATTAGCAGACGAGCTCCAAGTGCCACTTTTAGTAGACGAGCTCTCCTTTTTACATCAGTAGACGCGCGCTTCTGTTACTTTCAGTGGACGTGCTCCAAGTGTCATGTGGGCAGACGAGCTCTTCTGTTTCTTTCAGTGGACGCGCTCCATGTGCCACGTCAGCAGACGAGCTCTTCTGTTTCTTTTAGTGGACGCGCTTCATGTGCCACGTCAGTAGACGAGCTCTTCTATTTCTTTTAGTGGACGCGCTTCATGTTTCACGTCAGCAGATGAGCTCTTCTGTGTTCTTTTAGTGGACGTGTATTTGTTGGACTTCAGTGGACGTGCATTTGTTGGACTTCAGTGGAGACGCTCTCTTTGTTCTTTCAGCGGACGTCAGCTTTTTACTTTGTTGGACTTCAGTTTGTTTTGCTTTGTTGGACGAGCGCTTATATTATCCCTGTATTGGACGAGCGCTTGAATTACTTGATTGGATGTCACCTTGTTTTGCTCTGTTCATGAGTGATCTTGCAAGCAACTTAACACGTAATGAGTGCATAGTCAAAATCAAAAATCTTATGCAAAAATACATTTTGTTTGTCATACATCAAAACATGAATGAGGGCTTAGTCTTACAGGTAGGACCCTAGAGAGAGTGGCCGGTGAGACTTCTCAGCCTGAAGGAGGTGGAGGAGAGTCATCTGAGACTCCTCAGACCATTCGCGAGTTAGCATCCATACTATTGATGCAGGCGCAACAGAATGCTCAGAGGATGTAGAGAGATACAGAGTTACATGAGCAACAGGACAGGAGGAGAGCTGCTGAGGCTGAGGATGCAGGGATGGCTACCATCCTAAAAGGGAAGCCACTCCAGTTCAGAGGTGATTATGATCCAGAGGGAACAGAGTGGTGGATTCAGGAATTAGAGAATTTCTTTGATACCATGAGGTGGAGAGATGACAGGAAGGTGACTTATGCTGCTTTCATGCTGACGGGAGGAGGAGAGTCATGGTGGAGAGGCAAGTGGAGGTTACTAGAGGTAGGGGGTAGATTGATCAGTTGGGAGTTATTCAGAGATTGCTTCTTCTAGACGTACTCCCCGCGGTTGGTCAGACGCAAGAAGGAGAGGGAGTTCACGAGTCTCCGATAGGGCGACATGACTGTTGGTGACTATGCAGCGAGATTTAAGGCTTTGATACAGTTTTCTGAGTACTATCAGAGGTTTCTGGATGAGGATTGGCAGTGCCGGAGGTTTGAGGAGTGGTTACGGCATGAGCTAAGGAGGGCTATAGTGCCCTTAGATATTTTGAGTTTTCCAGAGCTAGTGGAGAGATGCAGTGCCATTGAGAGTATAGATCAGAGGCAGGCTGCAGAGCAAAGGCAGCAGCGAGGTGGAGGACCTACGAGAGCAGGTTATCCAAGGAGAGGAGGTAGTGGTTCTCAGTGGAGGAGAGGAGCCTATACTAGACCAGCACAGAGTGCTCAGACATCTGCACTAGTACCAGTTACATTAGCACCAGTGGATAGAGCGGGCCAGCAGTAGAGAGGCCCAGTCTGTTTCAGATGCGGAGGTCCGCATTATATCAGAGTGTCGGGAGAGACCTGGTTGCTTCATCTGTGGTAAACAAGGTCACTTTGCTAGGGAGTGCAGGCAGAGGGGAGTACAGCAGTAGACAACTGTAGGTAGAGGAGCCGACACTTACAGAGTTGGAGCTGGGAGAGGAATTCCAGCAACAGGACAACAGACGACCAGACCTCAAGCCACAGGGAGGGTGTTTACCGTGAGAGGGGCTGAATCTTATCAATATACAGATCTTATCCAAGGTATGTGTTTAATATCTGACAGACTCTCGTCTGTGTTGTTTGACTCAGGTACTACACATTCGTTTGTTTCACATGAGTGTGAGATCATTTACATTTTCCCATTTCCCAGTTACCTTATACTCTTACATTATCTACCCCGACCAATGATTCCTTCATTACTATGTTTGTTTGTCAACAGTGTCCTATAGTTGTTGAAAATAGGACATTCTTTATGGATCTTATCTGTTTGCCTATGCAACATATAGATGTTATTCCGGGCATGGATTGGCTTTCGGCTAACCATGTAGCGTTAGACTGTTCCTGAAAGACCCTATCTTTTCTTGAGCATTCAAACATAGTATCTGCCAATGAAGGAATATCTATGAGGGGTGATGATTCTCGGCAGTATGTGATGCATTTCTCAGTGGAAGATAAGGAGGCTCTGAGTATAGATTCTATGCCTATCGTGAGAGAATTTCCTGAGGTTTTCCCTGATGATGTTCCAGGTTTGTCACCAGAGAGGGAAGTTGAATTCACGATAGATCTTATACCAGGGATAGGACCTATATCAATAACTCCTTATCGGATGTCAACTGTAGAGTTGACTGAACTAAAAAAACAGTTGGATGATATGATGAAGAAGGAATTCATCAGGCCTAGTGTTTCGCCGTGGGGAGCAACAGTGTTGTTAAGAAAAATGATGGAAGTGCTAGGTTATGTACGGATTACAAGAAGTTGAATAAGGTGACAATCGAGAATAAGTATCTGTTGTCTATGATAGATGATTTGATGGATCAATTAAAGGGAGCTTAGTGTTTTCCAAGATTGACTTAAGATCAGGATACCATCATATTAGGGTGAAGAAGGAGGACATACCTAAGACAGCTTTCAGGACGAGGTACATACACTACGAGTATTTGGTTATGCCTTTTGGTGTGACTAATGCTCCAACAGTGTTCATGGATTACATGAACATGATTTTTAGACCGTTCCTCGATAAGTTTGTAGTGGTGTTCATAGATGATATCCTTATCTATTCCTATTCATGAGAAGAACATAAGGAACATCTGAGAGTTGTGTTGCAGGTGTTGAAAGATAGGCAGTTATATGCTAAGCTATCTAAGTGTAAACTTTTGTTAGAGGAGGTTTGGTTTTTAGGTCATATAATCAATAAGGAAGGGACAACAGTTGATCCAGCTAAAGTGGAGACTGTGATTAGATGGGAGAGACCTAAGTCAGTAAGTGAGGTAAGAAGTTTTCTAAGTTTAGCTGGATATTATCGGAATTTTATTGAAGGTTTCTCAAAGATTGTGTTGCCTATGACGCAGTTAACTAGAAAGGGTACGACGTTTGTTTGGACGGAGAAGTGTGAAGAGAGTTTTCGGAAGTTAAAGGAGAAATTGACTACATCTCCAGTGCTGACATTACCAGATCCTTTAGTACAGTTTGACGTAGGACAGTTTGACGTGTATTGTGACGCTTCATATCAAGGGTTGCATTGTGTTTTGATGCAGGAGGGAAGAGTTGTGGCTTATGCTTCCCGACAGTTAAGGATTCATGAAAGGAATTATCCGACCCATGATCTGGAATTGGCAGCTATAATGTTTACTTTGAAGATATGGTGACACTATCTCTATGGAACCAAGTTCATTGTGTTCAGCGGTCATAAGAGTTTAAAGTATTTGTTTGACCAGAAAGAGCTGAACATGAGGCAGTGTAGATGGATGAAATTTATTAAGGATTATGAATTTGATCTTCAATACCATCCTGGAAAGGCGAATGTAGTGGCGGATGCACTAAGTAGGAAATCTTTACCTGTGTCCGCAATGATGGTAAAGGAAATGGAATTGATTCAATAGTTTAGAGATATGAACCTAGGTATGGAATTTTTTGAGGATAGAATATGCTTAGGTATGATCACCATCAGTAGCGAGTTTCTGATAGATCTTAAGGTTAAACAGGTTCAGGATGAATATTTGTAATAGGTGAGTCAAGGTATAGATGAGGGTAAGATTTCAGAGTTTAATAGAGGTATAGATGGTGTGTTGAGGTTTAGAGACCGGATATGTGTGCCAGAGGATTTAGAGCTTAGGATAATGATATTGGAAGAGGCACATAAGAGTAAGCTGACTTTTCACCCAGGAGGCACCAAGTTGTACCAAAATTTGAAGATGTTTTGGTTGCCAAAAATGAAGAAGGAGGTGGCAGAGTATGTTCTATCTTGTTTAGTTTGTCAGAAAGCTAAGATAGAGCATCAGAAACCTGCTGGGTTATTGCAATCTTTAAATATCCCAGAATGGAAGTGGGACAGTATAGCTATGGACTTTGTGGTTGGATGACCATGAACTTCGAAGAGGTTTGATGCGATTTGGGTTATCATTGATAGGTTAACGAAATGTTCTCACTTATTACCTATTGTGAGAGTTATAGTTTAGAGAGACCCAGATCTATATCAAGGAAGTGGTGAGGTTGCATGGTGTGCCATCAAGTATTGTCTCCGACCGAGATCCTAGATTCACATCTAGATTTTGGAAACAGTTACACAATGAATTGGAACTAAGTTGAGGATGAGTTCAGCTTATCATCCACAAACGGATGGGCAGTCAGAGAGAACAATCCAGTCATTGGAAGATCTCTTAAGAGCTTGTGTGTTGGAACATACCGGTAGTTGGGATGAGTTCCTACCTTTGGTTAAGTTCACTTATAATAACAGTTTCCACAGCAATATAGGGATGGCTCCGTATGAGGCTTTATATGGCAGAAGGTGTAGGACTCCGTTGTGTGGTATAAGACTGGTGAAAGTCAAGTGTTGGGTCCTGATGTGGTACAACAGACAATGGAACAAGTTAGGAAGATAAGAGAGAAAATGAAGGAAGAACGGGATAGCAGAGGAGCTACAGTAACAAGAGGAGAAGACCCTTAGAGTTCCAGGAAGGTGATCATGCGTTTTTGAGAGTCACTCCGAAGACTGGAATTGACAAAGCTATAAAGTCTAGAAAGCTTATTCCCCGATTTATTAGACCTTTTCAGATTCTTCAACGGATTGGTCCAGTAGCTTACCATATAGCCTTACCACCAAACCTTTCTAGCCTTCATGACGTCTTTTATGTCTCTCAGTTGAGAAAATATTATCCAGATCCTTCTCATGTAATTGAGCCTGAGTCCATACAACTCCGAGAGAATCTAGAATATGAGGCTTTACCGGTTAAGATTGTAGATAGAAGGATGAAAGAACTCCGTGGTAAACAGAATACCTTGGTTAAGGTCATATGGGATGTGGTTACTGGAGATGCTACTTGGGAGCGTGAGGCAGACATGCAGCAACAGTATCCACACTTGTTTTCAGGTATGTAAATTCCGAGGACGGAATTTCTTTTAAGGGGGTATAAATGTAATAGCCATGTTTTTATGAATTGTTATACTTATGATGATTAGGTTTAAGACTTGGATTTTATAGTTAATATGTTGACTAAGGTTTTGGAACCTTGGGATGGAAAGTATGCAATTATTTGGAGTGAAATTGAACTTGAGCATATCCTAGGTTTTCCCGTATATCATTTAAAAGTCTTAAGTGTGTGAAATGAGAGAATTTGGATTTAAGAAAGAGATTAGGCATTTTTGAGGGTTTGAGGTTGTTTACTTGGTCTTGAGGAGACTATATCTCAAATTTGAGGTCAATCGGAAGTCAAATGGACTCAGAAGGTGACGAAATGTGGAAGTAGGTTTCCTGGTCAACGGTCAACACTCAAGCGTGGCATACCCAACGCTCAAGCGTTGAGGTCAACCATGTTGGAATATGTGGCTTCGACTCGAGGGGAGGGGTGAATTGAGTCTACAAATTTCTTTTTAATTTTTCAACAAAAATTTCTTTAACAAAATTTATCACGCAATCAATTATATAAAAGAAATAAATTAAAAGAGAGGTAAAGAGAATACTTGCGCGAGGATTTTATCCTGGTTCAGCCACCAACCACCAGTGACCTACGTCCAGTCCCCACTCCACGGGTGGGATTTTCTTCCACTAACAAACAAGCTTATAACTGGTGCTTGCAACCTTTGTACACAACAAAGCCCTTCTCACTAGGGATACCCCACCCTTGTGTAGAAGCCTCAATCACAACAAAGAGGGATACCACACCCTCACACAAAGTTTCAGCAAAGGAAGAACAATATGATACACTCTTCTAGTGCAGATGATTACAACTTGAAGCATTATGAGTATGATGATAATAACACAATTTGGCTCAAAAATAATTTTTAGATCAAAAATGTATTTTCCATGTATTCTCCTCTCTCATGAATTTTCAACAAAAACCACTTTTATAGCCTTTTGAAAATATGACCGTTGCACCTCAAATAAGGAAATGACTTATGTCATTGAAAGCTAGCCGTTGCACCATTAAATTTAATGTGCAAATCAATTGGGTGGTTTAAAAAACAATTTTCACATGTTAAAATCGGTTCATGCCTTGAGATATACATACAGATCCCAATTCAAATTTCACACACTGAAGCTTTCTTTATTCAAGATCAATATCATTTAATTTCAAAAAGAAAGCTTTACGTTGCACCCAAGTTTCACATATATATGTAAAGAACAATGTACTATTATTTTGGTCATTATTGAACAAATTACCGTTGCCAATCAATTGTCAATATTTAGTCAATCAATTTATTTCATTCCAAACTCAATTAATCACGTTTTTCAATTGAGAAGAAAAGCTTAGTCAATTGAAAATAAAATCTCAATCATAATTAAATTGAATCAAAGGCTCAAACGGTTGAAGCTTTAGTGCAAATCAGTTTTTATAAGATTAACAAAATTTTTCCATTTGCTATATATTTTATGTTGACCAAACTCTGCACACGGTTTGAAAAAGTGAAAAATTGATCATTTCAATTGAGATTGCATCATTTTGAAATTGCACTATTTGATATGCTGCAACGTATTGAATAAATTGATTGCACCTTGAAAATTAATAATTGCATGGGATTGAAAACTGATTTTATATTTTGAAAAACTTAATCTATTTTTTTTTTGTTAAATCAGATTTCTATTTATTTTTTTAATTTAAAATCAATTTGAAAAATACTTTGTTAATCAAAAGCTTAATTAAAAACCTTTTATCCAAAAATGTAGTGTTTTAGTTAAATTGATTAAATGAGCCAAAGTGAGTTTTAGCCATCATACCCTTACAAGATAACTAAGACCTAGTATATATACTCAATCTTGCTTGAGGTCTTGATACTTGATTTTCTGGTACACCATAATAATTTGAATTTGTGCACGCGGTACTTGCATGCTATAAGAAAAATTCTCTTGCCTTTTTGTTAGTGTTTGTCATTCATCAAAATATATAAATGTGTGATTACATACTCCCCTTTTTGATTATGACAAACCTTACCTTCTTACCTATGTAATGTGGTGTCAGAGTCATATACGCACTGCATGAGCGTGGGATGGATTTCCCCCTATCTAAAACATATTACTCAATAGATACATCAGTTAAGTTCATAAGGCATAAATTCAAATTATTAGGCAATGGAATATTATAAGCATGCTCCCCCTGAATAGTTCAATTACATTTATTTTATGCAAGATTAATATTCCAATTATTCTCCCCCTTTTGGCATGATCAAAAAGAAAGTTTATGGATAAAAGATAATAAATAAAGATGATAACTTTCATTCATCAAAATAGATGAAAAGTGGGACATTAATAGCGTTAATAAAATAAGTATGTGTAGTAGCCAAATTGGAGGTTGATTTTATGATTTTATGATTCACGGTATCCAAACTAACAAAATCAGACTATCACAATAGAATGGACGGTGCATGAGCACATTGACCAACTGGATGCAATTCAGTTTATGCAGTTAATTTGGAAATTTATTATCGAAAAGTGTGACACATAGTTACAGGAACTATGATAAAATTAATTGTCCTGCTCACATATTTATTAATAGAATTATCGACAGAGAGCAAATTTGATAGATATGTGAGAATAAAAGTAAATATGTAAGATTAATTGATGTAAGATAAATCTAGGATGCCTAATTCTCTTGTGATGTAAAAGAAACTCTCTTTATTGAGGGGTTTAGTAAGGATATCTGCTAATTGCTTAGTTGTACCCACATGCTCCAAAACACAATCTCCATTTTGCACATGATCCCGAATAAAATGGTGTCTTATCTCAATGTCTTTTGTCCTAGAATGTTGAATGGGATTCTTAGTTAAGTTAATGGCACTAGTGTTATCACATCGAATGGGGATATGATCTAATTGGACACCATAGTCTAACAGTTGTTGTTTCATCCAAATAATTTGGGCACAACAACTCCCTGCTGCTATGTATTCCGCCTCAGTGGTTGACAATGCCACACTAGCTTGTTTTTTTGCTAAACCATGAAACTAAGGCACTACCTAAAAAGTGGCATGTCCCACTAGTACTTTTCCTATCTAACTTGCAACCTGCAAAGTCAGAGTCGGAATACCCAACCAAATTGCATGTGTCGCCTTTGGGGTACCACAAGCCCATGTCTTTTGTCCCAACTAAATATCTCATTATTCGCTTAATCGCCGCAAGGTGGGATTCCCTAGGACTAGCCTGATATCTTGCACACATGCAAACACTAAACATGATGTCAGGCCTACTTGCAGTAAGATACAAGGGGGATCCAATCGTACATCGATATTTTGTCAATTCAATAGGCTTACCATTTTCATCCTTATCTAAGTAGCATGAGGTGCTCATTGGTGTGGCTATCTCCTTGGCCTTGTCCATTCCAAATCTTTTTAAAAGTTCCTTGCAGTATTTTGTTTGACTTGTGAATATGTCGTTGTCTGTTTGTTTGATTTGAATCCCAAGGAAGAAATTTAATTCTCCCATCATCGACATTTCAAATTCTTCCTGCATATGCTTAGAGAATTCTTTGCAAAGAAACTCATCAGTAGCACCAAAAATTATATCATCCTCATACACTTGTACAAGAAGAATATCATGTGATTTTATTTTAATAAATAAGGTTGTGTCAACCTTTCCTCTTGAAAAACCTTTTTCTAAAAGAAACTTGCTTAAGCGCTCATACCAAGCTCTAGGAGCTTGCTTTAAACCATAAAGCCCTTTCTTTAAGCAAAACACATGATTGGGTAGGTCAAAATTTTTGAAACCAAGAGGTTGATTTACATACACCTCTTCTTGAATAAAGCCATTTAAAAACATACTTTTTACATCCATTTGATATAATTTAAAATTCATAATGCAAGCAAATGCAAGTAACATGCGAATGGCCTCAAGTCTGGCTACGGGTGCATACGTTTCTTCATAATATATGCCCTCCTCTTGATTGTACCCTTTAGCTACAAGTCTAGCCTTGTTTCTAACAATTATACCATTTTCATCTAATTTATTTCTAAAGACCCATTTAGTCCCAATTGTTTGATTTTTTGATGGCCTAGGGACTAGTTCCCATACCTGATTTCTTTCAAATTGGTTTAATTCCTCTTACATGGCTAACAACCAAAATTCATCACAAATAGCATCGTCAATGTTCTTAGGTTCTATTTGAGAAACAAAAGCCATGTGATTGCAAGCATTTTTAATGGAGTTTCTAGTAATTACCCCTTTAGAAATATCACCAATAATGTTGTGCAATGGATGATTTTTGGAAACTCTCCATTCTTTGGGAAGATCTTGAAGTTCTTCTTCCTCTTGCTTGATCTCATCATCATTGCCTTCTTTGTCCTCTTGATTTTTCTTTTCATCCAAGTGGGTATGTTCTAAGGAATCTGCAAGGTCATCAACAATATCCTTTCCCAACCTTTTGGGGTTAGTCTCAACAAAAAAAACATGCACTGATTCCTCAACAGTTAAAGTTCTTTTATTGTATACCCTGAAGGCTTTGCTAGATGATGAATAACCTAAGAATATCCCTTCATCAGCTTTGGCATCAAATTTTCCTAAATTATTTTTACCATTATTAAGCACAAAACATTTGCATCCAAACACACGAAAATGAGAGATATTGGGCTTCCTTCCTTTATATAATTCATATGGGGTTCTCTTTAGAATTGGTCTAATTAAGACCCTATTGAGAACACAGCAAGCAGTTCTAACTGCGTCCGCCCAAAAATATTTTGGGAGGTTTGCATCGGTTAATAGTGTTCTAGCGAGTTCCTCTAAAGCCCGATTTTTTCTTTCTAACACCCCATTTTGTTGTGGGGTCCTAGGCGCAGAAAAATCATGTTTTATGCCATTTTCTTCACAAATTTCAAACGTTTCGTTTTCAAATTCCCCGCCATGGTCACTTCTAATAGATACAATTTTTAGATCCTTTTCATTTTGAATTACCTTGGCTAATTTTTTAAAAGCTTTAAAGGTGTCACTTTTGTGTGAAAGAAATAGGGTCCAAGTGAACCTAGAGTAGTCGTCAACAATTACTAACGCGTAAAAATTGCCACCAAGGCTCTTTGTTCTAGAAGGCCCAAAAAGATCCATATGTAGGAGTTTCAAGGGCCTCTCCGATGAAACAATATAAATTGGTTTGAAGGAAGCCTTTGTTTGTTTACCTTTTTGGCATGCATCACACAATCCATCCCTTTTAAATTTCATTTTGGGTAAACCTATAACAAGTTCTTTTGAAATAAGCTTGTTTAAGTGCTCTGTGTGTATGTGTGCAATCCTATGATGCCAAAGAAAACTGTCTTCTTCTCTAGAGACAAGACAACATGCATCATTTAAAGAGATATCATCTAAGTCTATCATATAAATATTATTAATTCTATGTCCGATTAATTTCTTATTTTTATCATGCAAATTTTCAATTAAACAACTTTTAGATTCAAATCTAACCTTGTTACCTTTGTCACAAAGTTGACTTATGCTTAGGAGGTTGTGCTTTAGTCCTCCACAAAAAGTACATTATCAATTGATGTTGTCGGACTTTTACCAACACTTCCAATCCCAAGAATTTGCCCTTTGTTATTGTCACCATATGTCACATGTCCTCCAACTTTTGGTGTGAAGGATGTGAACTTGCTAATGTCTCCCATCATATGCTTAGAGAAGCCGCTGTCAAGGTACCAATTTGTAGTCTTGGCTTTCAAGCATACCTACAAAACAACAATTATATTTTGTTTTAGGTACCCAAATTTTATTGGGTCCATGGTTGTTAGTGCCATATAATGGTCCCTTAGGAACCCATTTTTACTTTTCATTCTCCTTTCTTATATTACAAGTTGATGCAGTATGCCCTTTTCTAGCTCAATAATAACATTTGACGAAAGGACTAACAGATGTATGAGTAGGCACAAATGTTTTCTTCAAAAAGGATTTTTCATGATCATTAGGCTTATATCCTAAGCCAGCCTTATCATATACACCTTTTTGGATTCCCAAAAGAACATTCAAGTTATCTCTACCATTGGTGAATTTTGCAAGAGTGATCTTCAAGTCATTTACTTGTTTTTCATATTCACTGCACTTTTTGCATGTAAAATTTCCTAGAGTATATCCAATGCTATGGTTTTCCTTCTCTAATTCCAACCTTTATTTTGTTAAAGTAATTACTTGGTTTTGCAAATAATTAACCATTTTCTTGGATTTTTCTAATGCCTTAGCCAATCTCATAGAGTCATTGTGTAGTTCAAGAAAGGCATCATGCAGTGCATCATATGAGCAAGAAGAAGAAGAAGAGTTTGAGGTTACCTCATCATCGCTTTCGTGGCCAGCCATGAGACATAAGTTAGCTTCCTCATTGTCTGAATCATTGGTGGTATCGAAATCATTTTCATCCCAAGCTATGTAGGCTCTTCTAGGTTTGTTTTCCTTCTTTTCTTTTCTTTCGAATTTGTCCTTCTTTTGTAATTTAGGACAATCATACCTCATGTGATCGGGCTTTCCACATTCATAGCAAGTAGGTGTGGAGCTTGGACCATCTCCCTTATTGAAACTCTTTTTGGGAAAGGTTGATGATCTTCTTGAGTTAGCTTTCTTTTTCACAAATATTTTGAATTTCTTTACTAGCATTCCCATTTCATCATCTGAAGCGTCTTCCTCTTCTTCATCTTTTTCACTCTCTTCATCATTTTTGGAGGAGGATGCTTTCAAGGCTAGGCTCTTCTTTTTCTTGTCTTTTTCTTCGTGTTCCGACAGCCGACTAAGTTCTAGTTCATGCTCTTGTAATTTTCCAAATAGTGTCGCTAAGTTCATTGTGGTGAGATCTTTAGATTCAGCAATTGCTGTCACCTTCGGTTGCCATTCCCTGCTCAAACAATGTAGAACTTTATTAATTAAATCTTCATTATCAATATTCTTACCCAGACCAGCAAGCTGGTTTACAATGTGAGTGAAGCGTTTCTGCATGTCTTGGATGGATTCTCCTTGCTTCATCATGAACAGCTCGTATTCTCTTATCAGAGTGTTTGTCCTTGCGTGCTTGACTTCACTCATTCCTTCATGAATGACTTGAAGCGTATCCCACATTTCTTTGGCCGTCTTGCAATTTGAGACCCTGAAAAATTCTCCCCTACTCAAAGCAGATGTTATCATATTTCTAGCATGTAAATTTAATTGTACTTTCTTTTTCTCATCCTCAGTTTGTTCACTTCTAGGCTTAATAACAGACTTACCATCTACATCTTTCATAGGGACAAAAGGTCCATTTTCAATAGCATCCCACACATCATAATCTTGTGCTTGAATAAAAATTATCATGCATTCTTTCCAATATGCATATTCTTCACCATTAAAGGCAGGGGGTCTGCCAAGGGAGGCTCCTTCAGGTAGGAAGTCATTCGAAGCCATTTCTCTTGAAGCTGCTAAGCTCTTTATGCAAGAGTCTAGCTCTGATGCTACTTGTTGGAATATGTGGCTTCGACTCAAGAGGGGAGGGGTGAATTGAGTCTACAAATTTCTTTTTAATTTTTCAACAAAAATTTCTTTAACAAAATTTATCACGCAATCAATTATATAAAAGAAATAAATTAAAAGAAAGGTAAAGAGAATACTTGCGCGAGGATTTTATCCTGGTTCAGCCACCAACCACCAGTGACCTACGTCTAGTCTCCACTCCACCTGTGGGATTTTCTTCCACTGACAAACAAGCTTATAACTGGTGCTTGAAACCTTTGTACACAACAAATCCCTTCTCACTAGGGATACCCCACCCTTGTGTAGAAGCCTCAATCACAACAAAGAGGGATACCACACCCTCACACAAAGTTTCAGTAAAGGAAGAACAATATGATACACTCTTCTAGTGCAGATGATTACAACTTGAAGCACTATGAGTATGATGATAATAACACAATTTGGCTCACAAATTATTTTCAGATCAAAAATGTATTTTCCATGTATTCTCCTCTCTCATGAATTTTCAACAAAAACCACTTTTATAGCCTTTTGAAAATATGACCGTTGCACCTCAAATAAGGAAAGGACTTATGTCATTGAAAGCTAGCCGTTGCACCATTAAATTTAATGTGCAAATCAATTGGGTGGTTTAAAAAACAATTTTCACATGTTAAAATCGGTTCATGCCTCGAGATATACATACGGATTCCGATTCAAATTTCACACACTGAAGCTTTCTTTATTCAAGATCAATATCATTTAATTTCAAAAAGAAAGCTTTACGTTGCACAAGTTTCACATATATATGTAAAGAACAATGTACTATTATTTTGGTCATTATTGAACAAATTATCGTCACCAATCAATTGTCAATATTTAGTCAATCAATTTATTTCATTCCAAACTCAATTATTCACGTTTTTCAATTGAGAAGAAAAGCTTAGTCAATTGAAAATAAAATCTCAATCATAATTAAATTGAATCAAAGGCTCAAACGGTTGAAGCTTTAGTGCAAATCAGTTTTTATAAGATTGACAAAAAATTTCCATTTGCTATTTATTTTATGTTGACCAAACTCTGCACACGGTTTGAAAAAGTGAAAAACTGATCATTTCAATTGAGATTGCATCATTTTGAAATTGCACTATTTGATATGCTGCAACGTATTGAATAAATTGATTGCACCTTGAAAATTAATAATTGCATGGGATTGAAAACTGATTTTATATTTTGAAAAACTTAATCTATTTTCTTTTTTGTTAAATAAGATTTCTATTTATTTTTTTAATTTAAAATCAATTTGAAAAATACTTTGTTAATCAAAAGCTTAATTAAAAACCTTTTATCCAAAAGTGTAGTGTTTTAGTTAAATTGATTAAATGAGCCAAAGTGAGTTTTAGCCATCATACCCTTACAAGATAACCAAGACCTAGTATATATACTCAATCTTGCTTGAGGTCTTGATACTTGATTTTCTGGTACACCATAATAATTTGAATTTGTCACGCGGTACCTGCATGCTATAAGAAAAATTCTCTTGCCTTTTTGTTAGTGTTTGTCATTCATCAAAATATATAAATGTGTGATTACAAACTAGACCAGCTCTGGTGTTGACTCCACGTGTCACTTGATTGGTTGCATGCACGGTGGCGCTACCTACCTCCAATGCTCACGCGTGGAGGATCCAATGCTCAAGCATTGGAGCGCTCAAGCGCTAGGGTTCCCGTGCTCCAGCGTTGGCGCGTAAACTTGTAAAAAATAAAAGGACTTAAGTGACGTAAGTCACTTAAGTCCAGACCAGAAAAGTTGAAGGCAGAGAGCAGAAAACTGAGAACAGAGATAGAAAGGAGAGTTTAGAGAGAGGAAGAGAGAAAGTTAGAGAGAGAGAGTTTCCGGTGGAGTTCCCGACTCGATCGATCGTCCAGACGCAATTCCGAGTACGTCGTTGTGTTCGTGGCAACGTTGTATTCACTATTCTATCTTCCTTTTCTCTCTAAGTGAAGGTAATTCCTACCCTTTTTATATCTAAATGTCATTGGTAAATGGTATTCGGCTGATCTTTCGTTTCAGTTATCGGTTTTCAATTCCGACTTCATATTAGGTGCCCGGGGAACCTTGGTTTGCGCGTGGCAAAACTGACGAGGAAGCGTAGGGTTTGTTTTGTGACGTTCAAGTTATTGTACGACATCTCAGGTGGGGGAAAGAAACCATCTAACGTTGGAAACGACGAAGTGGCATTTTTTTCAATAATGGCGTAGGGCGACCTAAACCCTACTAGGAAGCGAGTAACGGATAATATCAATATCACAATGGGGACTGCCTAGTGGTACCAATGATGATATTGGAATTGTAGGTTTATCGTCGTTAGGTTAAAAATATTATATTTGAGTTTGCATGGTATGTCTGTTTGACTGTTCATGATGTGTTGTTTGATATATGTTGGAGTTCCTGAAATGATTGTGAGTATTTGATTATTTAATTATTTATATATTATTTTAATATGTGGAGATGATTGGAAATGATGACATGTTGGATGATCATTTTGTGCTTAGAAAATTCTAAGTGTTGAAACATGATGATTTATGGAGATGTATGTGGGGGTACATGATACATGTGTTCAAAAGTGCCTAACCGAGATAATTATTTTCATATTATGATGAGACTGATGGTATATGATTGTCGAGGTTATTTATGAGATAGTGATGAGAGGTTAAGGCATTAGGGGATGACCCGAGAGATGGTCGGTGATATTATTCATATGCATGGGGTGTGTTCCCGTTATTCAGAGTACTTGCAGGACCGTCCCCAATTATTATTATTATTTGAGTTGCAGCTATAGTTCATGTATTGCATGAGCACCCTCGCAAGAGAACCAGGGTGTGCACCAACGTGTGTTGTACAGCTATAGTGCCATTGTTTTGCATGGGCATTCTCACCGTGGATAAGGATGTGCACCTGGGATTCTGGAGACGCGTCGTTTGATTGATTGAAATATGTACATCCGGATTGGTGGCAGCCACATTATGATTCACATTGCATTTGCATCATGTTAATGGGTAGAGGAAATAATATGTTTCGAGGATGGTCGTGTATATATACATACATACATACATACATACATACATACATACATACATACATACATACATACATACATACATACATACAGAGATATGTGGTGATGTTTGTTTTGTGTGCCGTTATTGAGTAGATGTTGCTAAACCTTTTCCATGTTGATATTAGTTGTATTCTTATCCTCTTTCTTCTTTCTATTGTATTTCGTTTTTCTTTATTGTTTTATTTAGACTCGGATCATATCGATGGCGCATTGGGATCATCCTTGGATAAGGCAGCTGGTGGGGTTCCACCTTACGGGAACCTTTGAGTTTGAGTTTGTTGATGAGCAGGGGTGGCTCGTGGACCCAGTCACCCGCTTTTTTATGTATACGGGTCCCATTTCGGTGACTACCCAATTAGGAGAGGGAGCTCCATTCGGTTTGGTTGGGACCTTTAAGGCCGGCCAAACATTTCCCTTTCCTATTGGATTCCCTGCAGCACCAATACCGCCTATGCCGCTGATGCCCGATTTGGTACCTTTTCCCGTACTAGAGTCAGAGGAGGCACCTGCACCAGAGCCAGCACCAGCATCAGCACCAGCACCCGCGCCGGTGCCTATGCTTGCACTAGCTCCTGAGGAGGATCAGGTTGTACCTGATATTGATCATATGCATGCCCCTGAGGTACCTAAATTTCCAGATGTGAGGGCAATAGGATCTGAGTCCTCCAGATTGTCGTTAAGAGACAGTAGTGCTTACCGACGACTGTTCCAGAGGCCTTCTGGGAGGAGCTCTTCTTGAAGCAGCAGAGGAGTAGTGGGACCCTCCAGACTCAGGGGTGACAGTGAGGGTAGTAGTAGCAGCCGTATGTGATAGTACATGCCAGTGCTATCTAGTTATATGTGTGTGTGAGGATTTTGATGTATTTTGAGAGGGTGTTGAGTGGCGGCGTGGTATCTTTTTGTCAGACCTTGGATGTATTTTTATTTTCTACCTAGTTTATACATGTTTGGGATCCTATTGATGGGATTCCCTCTACAGTACTTTGTGGCTATACTTAGCAGATGTGATGTATGGATGTACACACACACACACACACACACACACATATATATATATATATATATATATATATATATATATATATATATATATATATATATATATATGTGTGTGTATATGTATGATGGTTGTTTTTACATAAACGTTTAGCGCTAATATCATGATTAGGAATTAATTAAATATGGTTCTTTTAATGAGACATCGGGTCGTCTCACACAAGGCGTGTAGGGCAAAAAATCAGGTGCCAAAAATAAGCTCCAACATTTTTAGCACTTTTGTTGACTTGGGCTAACTAATCAACCCACAAAAACACTATTTTTAAAAAAAGGAACGAACTTTTTATTTAAATGGAAAAAAGAAATGAAACTCTAAACCCAAACAAATCAGATGTCACATGACCCAATTTCAACAAACACTTTCAGCATTTTTATTTACTTGGGCTAACTAATTAACCCGAAAAGAACTCAATAGAAGTCCACACGCTAAATAAATAACATAAGAAAAAGAAAACAAAGTCGGACAAAAGGGAAATGAAAAAAAAAAATAAAACAAGAGGAACCAGAACCTTCTGACAACAAAAGAAATAGAGAGACTTTAGCATATGTAGCACATTGATCATCCTAGGAAGGCAAATTTAAGTTTTAGGTTGGATAAGCAAATTTTGAAATAACAATTATAAAATCATCGCATCTTTTGATGTCTCTTTCACTACTGAAAGGCATCAAATTCCTCAATAAACCTACAAATAACTAACCGATAACTTGTGAGATCACTTTGAATTGTATCCGAGTACAAAATTCTTTTCGTATTTTTTTGATAAGGTCGGTGGGAAAGAAATTTTTTATTTTATTTAAAATTTATTTTTAAACAATATTCAAACACACTACAAACAGAAATAAATTAAGTGTATGTTAATAATAAGACTCATCAAACTATTGCTCACATCGAATGAATCATGTGAATGAATTATTAATTTAATATTATTTTATTATTACAATTACTGTTATTATTATTCATTACTATAATCAATTATGTAATTTCAAAGGCCAAAAAATTCAACAACTGGATAGGAAAAATAATTGTTAATTATTAAATCAACCGCAGAAAGAATGAATAATTTAATTTTGAGTTGTTCCGACCTCATTTGCAGAAAATTTAAATTTGATCCACAAGTAATTTCATTAACAGGTAGTGTTGAATGGTAGGAAACAAACATATGTAAATTGAGAGGAAAAAAAAAACTCACGGTGATTTAAAATCAAACACAGCATCATGTTGTTTCACAAGTCGTTTTAGGACTTCTTATTCGCACAAACTTGAATTTCTCATTCATTAATTTTATAGTGTGGCTAATTTATTCCTATTCATTAATAACTGTTTGACTAAAATCTATAACAAGTTTCATGCTATTAATATCTATTTAATTGATATCTATACCAAGATATTATATAAGAAATAAAATATTTAACTGAAATAGGTTAAGTCTTCCTAGTCACATGTTCCAATGATTTACTTTTCTATCATGAGTTTTGGTTCATGTCACCCCATGGATTTTTGTATTCTTTATTTTTTGGCTTTTGGTAATAATATTTTGAGGAATGCTGCATATGATAGATAGAGTCTGAGGGACCAAACAGTAACATCCCATTTTTCGTAAATAAGCTTAATGCATTTATATATGTTTTTATATGCTTGTTATGTTTGTTTTAGATGTCTAAGTTTATGTTTTGGGAAGTTTAGCCTTAGAAAGGTTCAATCCTTTTAGAGTCCTAGTAACTCATTTCACCGTTTTGGCCATATCTTGAGTTCTAGATGTCCGATTGAGGTTATCTTTGAGGCGTTGGTAATCTAAGATAATTATCTACAAGTCTTATTTTATTTGTTTTGGCAAATTCGGTCTTTTAGTTGGCCTCGCACTGCAATATTTGTCTGCCCTGTGCTCAGGAATTGAGCATAGCCGTGCTTAAAGTGAGCACGGCCGTGCTCAGGTCTGAAGTTATAAATAGAGAGCAGTCTGCGAGGGTTTCAAGTGAAAACCCTCTTTTTGGCACTTTCGGCAATCCTGGTGTGACAGAAACCTCTTACCTTTCCCTTCTCGTGAACCCTTTGAAGTTCTTGGAGTTCTTGAGTCCGTTTGGGAGAGAAGTCACGCGCGCTAGTGTCTCTAAAGGTTAACTGGTTATTCCTCTCTTTAATCTCCTTTCCTTTTTTCTTAAATTGGAGATTTGTTGGTTAATCCTCTTGTGTTTGGCCAAGGCTAGAGGAGTTCGTCGAGCCGCTCGAGGGAACGTGTTTAGTTTCTCGCATCGTCGTTGTTGGGAATCTTCATACCAGGTATGGGGAGACGGAATAGTATTAACATGTAGGCATTGGGGGTAGCGTAAGATGAAGGATTAACCCATGACCCTGTCGTATGTTGTTTGTCTATTTATTTGCTATCTGTTTATGATGCTATATGTTTAATTGCTATTGGTATGCATATTAGTGATTTGTGGTTGATGATTGGTATGCTTGTTTTTATTATAATTGATAATGATGTTTATGCCATGATTATGTTTGGACTGATGATGTTATTAATGGATGTTTATGATGGTGACGACGATGCTGTTATGATGATGATGATGTTGTGCTGAGTGAGTGTTGATTGTTGGGGATGTTAATGCCAACAATGATGTTAATAAGATTCTAATTAATTAATAGGGCTTGTTAATGATGTTAAGACATTAAAAGATGTCAGCAATGATGAAAAAGAATTAAGGGATGTCTTCCCAGTTTGTTCATAAGACATGAATATAGTATGAGAGGCAAGGTTATGTTCAAAGGTTTAGTTAAAGACCCTAGAATTGATTCGTGAGTGTTTTAGGGACATTAATAATGAAGCTAGAATTAAAGGTTTAATTCCCCATAATGGTAATACAAGGAGTTTAATTAAGAATGATGAAACTAATGTTTAATGGTGTAGTTTAAGCCAATAGGTTTGATCCTTGAATGCCCTAGGAAACATAGTAAAGGTTTCTAACACTTTCTGCCCAGATCAGTACAGTCATGCTCCAACATGCACAGCCATGCTTGTTAGGCAGCACGCCCATGCTCAACTTTAAGTTTAGCACTGTCGTGCTAAGTGTGAGCACACCCGTGCTCACTTGTCCATAACATAACTTAAAAAGCAGAACAGGGGTGGTTCACCCCCAGTTCGTCCTAATAATGAAAGAAGACACCAAACGAAGTAAAAACAAGTTAGATAACTTAAAGATAATAATGTACTTTGGTAGCTCAGTGGTCAAGGGGGTCTTGATGCTTAATGGTCAAGGGGTTGAGCTCTGGAGCTGATCGGCCAGAGTGTTAATAATTAAAGTGAAAAGATGATGTTGTACCTTGGTAGCCGAGTGGCCAAGGGGGCCTCGATAGCCTAGTGGTCAAGGTGTTGATCCGGTGCTTATTAGCCAGAGTGTTAAAAGATTAAAGATTAAATATAACGTTGAGCCTCGATAGCTAAGTGGTCGAAGTGTTGATGGTGATAAAACTTGGGTAGCCAAGTGGCTCAAGCGGAGGTGGTGATTATTGTTGTGTGTTTATGTTGCTCATGCATTCACGCATCGGAGATGTTAGTGGGGGATGTTCAACATAGCGGAGGTCGTCCGAGAGTAAAGCGATCTAGCCGTCTACGGTGATCTAAGTGATCTGGCCCCCCATGGTGGCGCATCCGAGAGTAAGGTGCGTTGGCTATCCTAGGGGTCCACCCATGGTTTGGTGGATTGCCTCGATGTTGGTGCTTATTGGCCAAGGTGGATATGTAACTCCGAAGTTGACATTCTGAGGTAGATTGGATCCAAGTGCATAGTGGAGTAGTGGAGTAACACTGCATCGGATAGCATACATTGTTGATATGATGTATATGAAATGAATGTAATATGTTGGATGATGTTATGATGATTGATATGCTATGTTTATACGATGCATGTTCGTCTTACTAACTGCTTCCATGCCATTATGTTGATATATATGTTTCTTACTCTCCGTCTTTTGTTGTTACTTTGCATGTACCCCTTTATGTTATGCAGAGGACGGTGACCAACTTGCTGAGGAGTGACTCTAAGGAGCCGCTACTCGTAGTTTAGTTTTGTTTCAGTTATTTTGTTTATCTGAGTTGTTTTATCGGATTGGTTATACCATCTCTGTAATGTGACATCGGGGTTGGGTTTTGTTATGTTTATGTTATCGTTTTTTAAAAACTTATGTTATTTTCCGCATTTGAGACTTGTGACAATGTGGTATCATTTACCCGTTGTATTGATTATTAAATAAATGATGCACGTTTTTATTTACCATATCTTTTTAACGCTTACATATGTATGCGGGGTAGAGGGTGTAACACAAACTGGTTGGGATGTCTTTCTCTATTGTGATGCCTTTGCATACCTTGCTACTTCATTTTAAAAAATTGATTAAATAATAATTTTCCTGTTATAAATATGCATTTTCTTTTTCTCTTTCTTTGTCTCTCAACCTCTGCCTCTCCTCCTCTCTCGTTCTTTATCCCAGATTATGATTTTTATTCTCCAAACCACTAACTTATTTGACATAATCATTGTAGGGTGAAGTAGAGGGAAGTAGCAAAGAATTTGAGGGGTATTGTACGATAAAGAGGCATCAAGTTGTTGTGACAAGGGAGCAACCTCCAAAACGCCCAAACAACTCATCTGTCACTACAAGTAATGTGAGATATGGGAAATGTGAAAAGAATCAGGGTGGTTAATATCAGAGGATTTACTTTGGATGGTTGTCAGGAGTTCTTGGCTAGTGGGCCAGAAGAAACCAATGATGCGATAAGATGTGTTGTTTATGGTTGCGATAGGGAATACCATAAGAGAGAAGTGGAAATTGTAGCGGCGGTCGAGTGTTCTGCGCCTCCTGCCAGTGGATCTTGAGTAGTTAAATCTATATGTATAATTGCAGTGATATGTTGCTTTCATTATTTGATATGGACTGATTTTGTCTGTTTTTTGCAAAAGGAAAAAGTTTTTTAATTGTAAGTTGAATCAATAATTAGGAGTGGAAGTTGTTGCTATGATCTTATTCAAGTCATATACCTTGTTAGAATAGTCTACACGAGAAGAATCTCTTTTTTATTCTTTTTTTACATTTTCTCTACTGCAAGTTGAAGTTAGGGGTGTTGACGGATCAGTTTGCACCGATTTTGTGCCAAAAAGTCATTCGATCCAAAAATAAAGGTAAATTGAAGTTCATTTTGGATAGGGTTGATTCCTATATCAAATTTGAAGCAATCAAATCTGATTAAAAGCGGTTTGGTTTGGATTGGAGGACTCAGTTTTTAACAACTCAATAACTAAAAAATCAGTATAACTAACATTAAAATATATAAAATATAACATACAAAAAAAAAAAATAATGTGACGTGCTAACAAGTATCAATTTTATGTTTATAACATTAAAATAGAAAAAAAATGTCACATCAAACTAATAAGTATTATTATGAACAAAACCAACAAATAACCAATAATGTGAAAAGTAGAATAAACATATGGTAAATTTTATATCTGTGGATCGGTTTGCTTTGGTATAGTTTCAAAAATTGATCGAATCCGATTGATTTTCACAAAACAAGGTAAAAAATCCAATATATATCGGTTTTGTTTGGTTTTCGATTTTTTTGGATTGATTTTCGATTTTCTCTTGGATTTGATTGGATAGAAACACTCGTGTTAAAGTGGTTAATTTATTATTACTAGTTATTATTATTTTTATTATTACAATTACTATTATAATTATTTATTACTATACTCAATTATGTAATTTCAAAGTCCAAAAAATTAAACAAATGGTCAGGAGAATTGATAGTTAATTAATAAATCAAACCATGAAAAGAATAAATAATGTAATTCTGAGTTGTTCCAACCTCATTTACAGAACATTTAAATTTTAACCCCACATTATTTTATTAACAGAATTGTTGCATGGTACGAAATGAATTTCATACCGGTGCTTATTCAGCTGAAAAATTACAGGACATGTAAATTGAGACAATCAAGCTCATGGTGATTGAAAATCAAACACAACATGAAGTTGTTCGCAAGTCATTTTATGAATTCCTATTTGTACAAATTTTCATTTCTCATTCATTAATTTTTTAGTGTGGGTAATTTATTCATATTCCTTAATAGCTATTTGACTAAAATTTATACCAAATCTCGTACAATAAATTAATACCCATTTAATTAATATCTAAACAAAGATATAATATAAGTAATAAAATATTTAATTGATTAAATAATATTTTATCTGTTATAAATATACATTTTGGGGTTGGGGCTTGATATGCTCACCACATAGTAAGTTCCATTCTTTTGTCTCTTTCTCAGTCTCTCAACCTCAGCCTCTCCTCCTCTCTCATTCTTATTTGACATAATCATTGCAGGGTGAAGTAGAGGGAAATAGCGGAGAATTTGAGGGGTATTGTACGATGAAGAGGTATCAAGTTGTTGTGACAAGTGAGCAACCCCCAAAACGCTCAAACAACTCATCTGTCACAATAAGTAATGTGAGATATGGGAAATGTGAAAAGAATCATGCGGTCAATATCAAAGGATTTGCTTTGGATGGTTGTCAGGAGTTTTTGGCTAGTGGGGCAGAAGGAACCACTCATGCGATGAGATGTGCAGTTTGTGGTTGCGACAGGGAATACCATAGGAGAGAAGTGGAAACTGTAGCTGTGGCCGAGTGTTCTGCGCCTCCTGCCAGTGGATCTTGAGTAGTTAAATCTTTATATAACTACAGTGATATGCTGGTTTCATTTTTTTTTCTTATGATTTGATTTGGACTGATTATGTGATGTCTTTGCAAAAGGATAAAGCTTTTTTAATTGTAAGTTGAATTCATAATTAGGAGTGGAAGTTGTTGCTATGATCTTATTCTTGTCATATACCTTGTTAGAATAGTCTACATGAGAAGAATCTCTTTTTTTATTCTTTTTTATGCTTTCTCTATCTGCAAGTTGAAGTTAGGGGTGTCGACAGATTAGTTTTGATCGATTTTGTGCCAAAAAGTCATTCGATCCAAAAATAAAAGCAAATTGAAGTTCATTTTGGATAGGATTGATTCCTATATCAAATCCAAAGCAATCCAATCTGATTAAAAGTGGTTTGGATTGGATTGGAAGGTTCGATTTTTACCAACACAATAACAAAAAAATAAGTCTAAGTAACATTAATAGATATAACATATAAGATACTAAAAACAAAAATGTTGCGAGCTAACAAGTATCAATTTAATGTTTGGAACATTATGAATAGTAGAAAATTATGTCACATCAAACTAATAAGTTTTATTATGAAGAAAACCAACAAATAAAAAGCAATAATGTAAAAGTAGAAAAAACATATAGTAAATTTTATATATGCGGTTCATTTTGGTTTGGTGTGGTTTCAAAAATAGAATCCGAAAATCGATCGGATCACAAAACAAAGTACAAAACAAATCAAATAAATATTGGTTTTCGATTTTTTGGATCGGTTTTTTGGTTTTCTTTTGGATTGGTTTGGATATGAACACCCCTAGTTGAAGTTGTGTTTTGAATATGGTTGGTTACACGTTATTCGTTAAATGATTTTAACTATTGAAAAAATGATAACAAATTTTGGCTTTACTTTATTACTTTTATGTCTCTTTTTCTAGGATGCAAATTTCGGTACTACTCTAGATCCATTTGAGGCTTGTTACATCCATGCCATACCAAACCCCACTTGCTTGTTTCATATTCAATTCAATTTTATATCATGATCATGATATTGTTCAGGAATCTAATATCACTTTTAATACATGATGATTAATGTATGCTAGTTTTATGAGTGGTCCTGGAATCGTGTCTTGTGTGTGAGAAACTCGATTTTAAATTGAGGCTGCAGTTGTGTTTCTTACATTGCAATTACGGACAATAGTACGAAAGTGTGACTAATGTTGTTGCAGTGTGGTTATAAAGAATACCAAAACCATAGTATTGTCGTTGCACTTTAAGTTGTGGATCACAATTTAAAACCTTGGTTACAAATGTCTAAAAATCATAAATTTTAGGTTACTCACATTTATCTAGATAAGCAAATTTTAAACTAATGATGACAAAATTGTTGCCTCTTTTGATGTCCCTTTCACGGCTGAAAGGCACCAAATTCCCCAATAAACCTAAATCACTAACTAATGACTATGAGATAACTTTGAACTGTATCCGAACACAAAATACTTATAGTGGTTTTATGATAATATCGGTGGGAAAGTAACTTTTTTTTATTTAATTTCAGATTTTTTTAAACTATATTCAAACATACTACAAAAAGAAAGAAATTAAGTGTATGTTCATAAATAGACCAGTCAAACTATTCCTCACATCACATGAAACATGTGAATAAATTATTAATTTTATTTATTATTATTCAACAACTAGTCAGGAAAAATAATAGTTAATTATTACATCAAACCGCGAAAAGAATGAAAAGGTTAGTTGAGTTGTTCTGACCTCATTTGCAGAAAATTTAAATTTGATCCACACGTTATATCATTAACAGTAGTGTTGGATGGTACGAAACGATTTCATACCAGTGCTTATACGGTGAAAAGATTACATGACAGGTGAATTGAGAAAAACAAACTTATGGTGATTGAAAATCAAACACAACATGATGTTGTTTCGCAAGTCATCTTACAAATTCTTATGCGTATAAATTTACATTTCTCACTCATTAATTTTTAGTGTGGCTAATTTTTTCCTATTCATTAATAATTGTTTGATAAAAATCTATAGCAAGTTTCTTACTATTAATTAATATCTATTTAATTAATATCTAAACCAAGATATAATATAAGTAATAAAATGTTTAATTGCTTAAATAATATTTTACTTGTTATAAATAAATATTTTGGGGTTAGGGCTTGACACGCCCACCACATAGTAAGTTCCACTCTTTCTCTCTTTCTCTATCTCTCAACTCTACCTCTCCTCCTCTCTCGTTCTTTATCTCAGTTTATGATTTTGATTCTCCAAACCACTAACTTATTTGACATAATCATTATGCAATGAAGAGGCATCAGGTTGTTGTGACAAGGGAGCAACCTACAGAAGGCTCAAACAATTCTCAGTCACTTTCAAGAATGTGAGATATGGGAAGTGTGAAAAGAATCAGGTGGTTAATATTGGAGGATTTTCTTTGGATGGTTGCCAGGAGTTCTTGGCAAGTGGAGCAGAAGGAACCATTGATGCGATGAGATGTGCTGCTTGTGATTGCAACAGGGAATACTATAAGAGAGAAGTGGAAACTATAGCAGAGACCGAGCATTTTGAACCTCCTACCAGTGGATCTTGAGTAGTGAATTCTCTATGTAATTGTAGTGATATGATGCTTTTTCTTATTTTGTTGTTATGATTAGATATGGATTGGTTCGATGTTGTCTTTCCAAAAGGAAAAAGCTTTTTTTAATTGTAAGTTGATTTCGTGATTAGGAGTGGAAGTCGCTGCTATGATCTGATTGTCATCATATACCATGTTAGAATAGTCTAAGTGAGAAGAATCTTGTTTTATATTCTTTTTTTCGCTTTCTCTATCTGCAAGTTGAAGTTAGGGGTTTTGGTGGTAGGTTTGGATTGGCTTTGAGCCAAAAAAATCATATGATCTAAAAGTAAAAAAACAAGTTGTAGTTCATTTTGGATTAGATTGACTCATGTATCAAATCTGAACCAATCCAATTCGATTAAAAACGGTTTGGATTTGATTGGAAGATCATTCGATGCCTACCAACTCAATAACTAAAAAATAAGTCAAACTAACATTAATATATATAACATATAACATACTAAAAATTAAACTGTTACGAGCTAATAAGTATCAATTCTAATTTTAGTAGCATTAAAAATAGTAGAAAATTATGTCACATCAAATTAATAAGTATTATTATGAAGAAAACCAACAAATAAAAAAGTAATATTGTAAAAAGTAGATTAAACATATGGTAAATTTATTTATGTTGTCAGTTTGGTTTGGTTTGGTATGGTATCGTAAATAGAATCCGATCGATTTCCACAAAACAAGGTACAAAATAAATCCAATCAATATCGATTTTGTTTGGTTTTCAATTTTATGGGATCGATTTTCGATTTTCTTTTGGATTGGTTTTCGGTTTTCTTTTGGATTGACCTGTATGGATATGAACACTCCTAGTTGAAGTTGTGTTTTGATTCTGGTTGGCTACTCGTGCAATGATTTTAACTAATTGAAAAATTATAACAAAATCTGTCTTTACATTATTAGATTTTTTGTCAGAACTTTATTACATTTATATATCTTTTTCTCACTACAACAGAAAAGGCTTTAGATAGCATTTTCGTGTGCCTTTTAATAGCGCTTTTAAGCGCTATCTATGCCCCTGTTATTAAAAATAGTTAGTAAAGATAGCATTTAAGAAGCGCTACTAAAAGATAACTTTATATAGCATTTCTGCGTATAAACAAACACTATCTAAAGTGTGCGTTTACCGTCATTTTGGGAAGGCACATTTGTGACTTTAGATAGTGTTTTTTTGTACAAACGCTATCTAAAGGCATGCCTTTAGATAGCGATTATTTATACAAAAGCTATCTAAAAGCCGCCTTTAGATAGCGTTTATACAAACGAACGTTGTCTATTCCCTTTTTTTTAGTTTACTTATTTCTTAAATTTACCTCCACGCTGCATGTTCATCGAAAACAAAAGGTTTACATCAACCTCATTCAGAAGACACAGTAAATTACGAGTTTCTCAACTAAAAGAGCACTAATTGTCATCTAATCAAAACTAATTAACAATATAATTAATAAAACAATTGTTAACAGTAAAAAAAAATCATAGAAGTTGATACAAATAACTGAAACACAATCCAAATTATAGGTAGCAATCTCCAACAGTATGTGCAACAAAACCCAGACACCTAAGTTACTTGAACCAAATCATGCATAACACAATACATAGTTTAGACCATATATAACAAGGGTAACCAAATAAAATTTTCAACAATATAGCGAGACCAATCTTCCTTGACTTTAGATAGTTGAGCAGTGGAGTATGTGAAGCATTTGTCGTCAGGGAAGTACTCCGACATCAAAATTAAATAAATTAAGTTACAATTGCTACAACATTTGAAATGTCACATTTAAAAGTAATTAACAAGCACTGAAACTACATACCGCCACTACAACAGAAATGACTTTAGATAGCGTTTCCGGATGCCTTTTAATAGCGTTTGTCCGCTATCTATGCCACCGCTATTAAAAGTCGTTAGCAAAGATAGCATTTAAGAAGTGCTATTAAAAGGTGACCTTAGATAGCGTTTCCGTGTACAAACGCTATCTAAAGTCTGCCTTTAGATAGCGTTTGTACACGGAAACGCTATCTAAAGTCTGCCTTTAGATAGCATTTGTTATAACAAACGCTATCTATTCCCTTTTTTTTTTTTTAGTTTACCTATTTCTTAACTTTACCTCCATTCTCCTGCATATTGTTTATAAAAAATAGAAGGTTTACACAAAGAAATGAAGCACAATCCAAATTATGGGTAGCAAATAAAACCCAGACACCTAAGTTACTTGTACCAAACCATATGCATATAACAAGCTACTTTGATAGAAAGTATTCCACCAAAAAACCGTGTAGAACCATCAATATATTGAACCCGTAATAATAAAGGCATATAGCAAATCTTCAAATCATCAAATGCTACTCAATAGTCCCTATAGATGAAAATGACCCAATTGCATACGCTTCAGCTACTAAGTCTGACCCAATTGCATACATATCAGTTAATATAATTTAACCAAGAATTGTTTCATCCATATACAGTACAATACAAAGTTTAGACAACAAGCGTAATCAAATAAACTTTTCAACAATATAGCGACACCAATCTTCCTTGACTTCAGATAGTTGAGCAGTGGAATATGTGGAGCATTTGAAGTCAGTGAAGTACTGCGACATAAAAATTAAATAAATTAAGTTACAATTGCTAAAACATTTGAACAGTCACAGTTAAAAGCTAAGTAAACAACATACTGCCATTGGTATTTTAACTTGGTTCTGTAAGATAACTTCCTTCATGAAACGCATGACATAGTATCCACAATCTGTATTGTTGGGTTGTCTTGGGGCACTATAAAAAATAAAATAGTAAATCAATATAGTTTTTTTAACTAATTGCGCATTAAGTTTTTGCAAATATACCTCTATCGGAATCCATTTAATGTTGGTTGCCTTTAAACGCGGCACCTTAGCTCCGCTACGTGCGCGATAAACTTGCAAAGCACTAATCACAAAATCAAACAGACTTCATTAAGAAACATATTTTCAATCATCACAAACACACGCATGCTTTTTTTTATTTTGAACCACAACAGCCACAACCCAGTATATGCCAATTCAACACAGTTATTCTAATGTCAAAAATCAAAAGCACATTAGGACCATGACAACTTGCAACATGTATCTACCATGGAAGCCATTCGACAGAATCATAGAAAATCATAAATATAAAAGCATGCTTACTTATTGAACAGATTCTTTAATTATGGGCGATTCCTAGGATCAGCATACAAGGAATCCAGATAGTAAATAACCTCTTCAACAGTATTTATCACGCACAGCACCCAATGATTCCTACATGGCAGTTAGAATTGTTAGAATGCAATTAGGGAAATTGGGGGATCAAGTAGATAAATAGGGGAGGAAGGGGAAGAGAAAAGGCATTCAGAAAAATTGTAGAATTGTGTAAAAGGGAACCCTTGGAGGAGATCGCTCTCCTTGTATTGTTATGTTCCTGTTATATTAGGGAATCTGTTAAATGGATAGCAGGGGATGGCTAATTCTAATGTTGTTTGGAAGGTTCTTCTCTTGGCTAAGAGGGCTGCCCAGGAATGTCGTTTCTGGTGGTGGGGTCTTTAGTTAATTTTTGTTTGGGGGCAGATTTTAGTTAGTTATCAACCTTAATGCAGTGTTGCCCAGGAATGTCGTTTCTGGTGGTGGGGTCTTTAGTTAATTTTTGTTTGGGGGCAGATTTTAGTTAGTTATCAACCTTAATGCAGTGTTTGCTTTTGGTTCTGAAATTATCTTTTGCTCTTCCCTTGTGTAATCGCTACTTTGTTCCATTGTATATGGAATTGAGTACCTCTTGTACTCTTTTTAATATACTCATTGCTTATCAAAAAAAATAATTAACTATAAACTTCTAAATGTTACCAACTACTCAATTTTCAGGTAACAACATTTTCACCATTTATTAAATTTCACTATAAAATCAATGTTTTAAAGATAGGATTGCAGCTCAGGCAAACTGGGCAATCAGTTAGTCTATACTCCTACTCATTGTATTATTTCAAATGCAAACTAAGTCGGTGTTGCATGACAGAACGTCAATCAAGAGGGAGACAAATGAAAATGAAATCAAGCATCCCCTAAGTTAACTGATGGTCACAGCACACATGACCCAATACGAACCTTAGGCTAAACAAATAAAAGCATACCCAAGATTTACAACCACATATAAGAAATGAGATAAATCTTGTCAGTATAAATAAACTCTTTAAGTCCAACTTTATATCTGATTCTCATGATCTGCAATCTGTTCATTATGTCAAGGGGTAAAAAAGTATCTCATCCCACTGTAGAATGAAAGCTACAACACGGGTCAAGTAGATAAAAATTAATCATAACATAGACACTATTTCCATCAAGCATGTCATTTTTACAGACATAGACCAGATGCCTCAGCCACCATAGGTTTCAAGACTATCTATTGGTCACTTAGATTGCAGAATCGCAACAAAATTATAGAGTCTACAAGACCAGGAAATCTGAACAGTATAGACTGTAATTCCAAGTTTATATCCGCCTCTTATGATGTTCATTATTTTAGATAAAAAGAAAAAGATTATCCCTATTGCAGCACTAGCATCAAGGTTACAATACAGATCAAGAAGCTAAAAGACTAATCATAACATAGAACCAAAGTTCTATCCAGCTAGTCACACTTTTACAAAATGCCCCAGCCACAACATACTTCAAAACTATGGTCTCAGCCATGACATGAATCCTAACAATTTTGAAACATAGAACCAAAATTCTATCCAGCTAGCCACACTTTCACAAAATTCCCCAGCCACAACATACTTCAAGACTATTAATCACTTTGAATGCAGAGACTCAATATAATCAGTGTCTATGAGACTAAGAAATCTTATAACTATCAGTTGCAGATGATGAAGAAAGCAGTTGCAGAAGCTGATGAATTGCAGCAGCAAAACAGACTTATAGAAGAAATGCTCCAGAAATGCAATCAAGAGCTCAAGCTTATTACAGAACAGAATGAATTGAAACTGCAACAACTCTTTAACCAAATAGATTCAAAAGGAAAAACAATAGAACAGATGTCACAAGAACTAGAAGTTAAGTCCAAACAACTTGAAGAGGCTCAAAGGCACAGTGATGAAAAGGATGCTGCATTTTCAAAGCAAATTCAAATGCTCAAATCTGAAATTAAAAAGCTGATGGCAGAGGAGTATGCATTGTCTAAACCCAAACTAACAAAGAACATAACTGAGTTGGAAAGGACAAATGCAGAAACAATATACGAAGAGCGACCAACAATGACACTAAACGGTGATGAGATGATACTTGACACCCTACTGTCAGAAGTAGAAACATTTAAGATCCAGCATAATGAAGTAAAACATAGTTTGCACAACGAACAAGTTGAGAAGGAAAATATGAAGAAACAGGTATCTAAATTAGAAGCAGATCTGAAGAAAAAGGAAGCAGAATTAAGTGCTTCCTTGTGTACCAGTGAACCCTAACAGCCACAGTAACGCAAGATGAAACCCCAAATTAGCACATTATCACACAAACCGAGTTCCAAAAATTCTCCAAAAGTCTAATCTGTTATAGTGAACCCTCTTGCAGTGAGGCACACGCCTGAGAAACAATTTAGAATTGTAAAACATATATAGAACTCATGTAGATGAAAATTCCATGTCCGAGACAAAACATGTCTATTAGATACAATCAAACTCAGTTTGAGGGCTTCATTAAGTTTCAGAAATTTATAATGGCTGTTAAATATGCTGTCATTCTCAATTAGAAAGCAGTTCACTGAGCCATACCTTTCTTATTGCATCCATCTCATGAAGCAAAACCTGACTGAACTGACCCTCACTAACTCCATCTCTATTTCAACCAAATTGATATAGAAAAGAAAAGAATCATATTAAAATATATAAGTATAAAACACATTATGTGACCAGTTTTGTTTAAACCAAATCAAACCTGTAGAATATAATCCTGGCAGGCTTAACCTTGTTGGTTGATATATAGAAAGCTTCAAGTAACTCCCTGCAACAAAAATGGAGTACATCAATCAAGTTGCTCTCTATATGTTGCAGTAGAAATCAATCAAGTTGCTCTCTATATGTTGCAGTAGAAATCAATCAAGTTGCTCTCTATATGTTGCAGTAGAAATGCTCATATAAGCCCCTTACCTGATCATTCCACCATGCACTAGTCCCTTCTTAGGATCCTGGAAAGATTTATAAAGATCTTGAATAATTTCATCCCGATGAGGCTGGGCAGAAAATATTCCCCTGTATTTTGTGACATAAGGATCCATCGATGCCACTACCTACACCAACATTTAACAATTAAACAGACTAAATCACTAAACAAAAGTAAAAGTAGAGAAAGAGAGGTTTACTGCAGCTATAGAAGGACTTGAGTCTTCTCCTGGTTGTGGATGTGTCACATGGTGATTATCAAAATAGAGTAATAAGTGAGCATTTGAGTAAAAGGTGAACTGTTGTTTATAAATAGGGAGATATAACAAAATAATGTAAAGGAGAGGGGAAAAAAGATTATAGAGGACCAGATATATTCATGTCAAAAAATTATTTTAAAAATAATGGAATTTTCAGCAGATTGCTGATTGGTTGCCAAAAAAAGAATTGCAAGTCATAATGAGATTTTACTCATTTATTTGAAATCGGATAACCTCATTGTTAATTTCATGAAACATGCCAGTTGTATAAATTAGTAGACTAATCTAAGAACAAGTAATTTGATTGGGTCATCGCATTTTCCAATAGGAATGCAAGAATGCAGCACGCTATCAATTGATTCAATTCTACCATGCCCTCGTTTCAGGACCCAATTGAATTTTGCACTTGTTAACGAACCTATACTCTGTAGCCTAAAAGCCAAAAACTCAAGGAATATGAACTAAATTAAATTCAGCATAGCATATTATCCACATAAACTAAAATTTCAACTGTATTTGGAATTTGGAAATGCATCTATTATCAAAATTTCACTCTCCAATTTAGTGATGAGGAAATGGATTTGGTGACCTGAGCAGTGCCAGCTGAGCGGTGCGAGGGATTGGATGCATGGAATCTGCGAGTGAAAGAGTGAGACAAGAACTTGGCGGAGGCGACATTGGTGTCGAGAATCTGAGACCGAGAGAGGGGATTTGTAGAATTCTCCGAAGCAGGAGTAGGAGCGAGTGCAGAGAAGACTCGGGAGGAACGTGAACGAGAGAGAGAGGTTCTAGAAGTTACGGCGGCGAAAACGGATTTAGTTAGGGTTGGTGTTCTTCTGGTTGCCGTTGACGGCGAGATGAAGCAAGAGGAAGTGGGACTGTTAAGGGAGACAACCCTAGACTTGGTATTTCTCTGCGAAGTCAGTCAGAGTGAAGGTAACTGAGAATGGAAGGATGAAACGCGCGTGCGGGTAGATGGGCAAACACCTAAGATAGCATTTATAATTTTAAACGCTATCTAAAGTTGATTTTATTTTATTTATTTATTATAAATTAGAAAAGATAGCGTTTCCGTGTGGAATCGCTATCTTAGGGGTTTAGTTAAGATAGCGCTTCCTAAAGGAAGCGCTATCTTTTCCTGCAGCTTGACTTTTAATAGCGGTTCCTACAGCTTGACTTTTAATAGCGGTACCTAAGATAGTATTTCCTTAATGAACCGCTATTAAAAATCCCCCCATCACTTTTAATAGCATTTCCATACGGAAATGCTATAAAAGGTGCATTATTAAAAGTCTAATCTGTTGTAGTGCGCCCTTGGTATTTTAACTTGATTTTGTAAGATAATTTCCTTCATGAAGCGCATGACATAATATCCACAATCTATATTGTTGGGTTGTCTTGGGCACTATAAAAAAGAAAATAGTAAATCAATAGTTTTTAAATAAAAAAAATTGTTCATTAAGTTTTTGTAAATATACCTCTATCCGGATCCATTTAATGTTGGTTGCTTTTAAAAGTGGCACCTTAGCTCCGCTACGTGCGTGATAAACTTGCAAAGCACTAATCACAAAATCAAACAGACTTCATTAAGAAACATATTTTCAATCATCACAAACACACGCATGGATTACGCAACAACAGCCATAACCCAGTATATGCCAATTCAACACAGTTATTCTAATGTCAAAAATCAAAACCACATTAGGACCATGACAACTTAGAACATGTATCTACCATGGAAGCCATTCGACAGAATCATAGAAAATCAGAAGAAATAAAAGCATGCTTACTTATTAAACAAATTCTTTAATTCTGGGCGATTCCAAGGATCATCATGCAAGGAATCCAGATAGTAAACAATCTCTTCAACAGTATTTATCGCTAACAGAACCCAATGACTCCTACAAAAATGTTGAGATAGCAAATCCTAAGCACCTCAATTTTTATACAATTCATTATTGTAAATTAAGTCCTATAGTTTAATGAATATCTCACTCGATTCCTCATTTCACTAGACTGGTCTCTTGTCTCACCATGTTTTGTCCACCATGTATAACATTGATCGATTCCATTACTCACTAAATGTTCTTCCAACTCGGCTGCACTAACACGCCTTGCATAACAACAATCTAAACAAGGGTATATGATTCTACTAGGGTTTTCCTCATGCCAAACTTCAAACCTAATGAACTCTTTCACCCCATCCTCATACTTCTTCGTTAAACGATTGGCAGACATCCATATCCGATCCATGCTTTCCCAATCTACGAAAATATTTATTAATCAAATTTACTTTGAGTTTAGAGTGGTTGACGTCTACATGCAATGGATACAGATTAAAATAAACATGCCTAATGCTACAACTAAAGGATTAAAAAAAATTACCTGGTAGAAGAAATCCTTTGGGGGTGGGAAATAATACAAAACAAACTCAATTGTAACCTAGCAATATCTTCAACCAGTCAGCATCGCAAAGCAAAGTAGCAATGCCAAGCTAAAGCAAAACAATAATAGAAAATCTGCAAGAACGAAATTTCAAAGACATTAACACACACTCTACCTTAGACATTATAGATTTACAAATGTATAGAAACTCGTCCATCCATATAAAATACATATTAAATCCCTATCCTAAATTCCTAATAATATATATGTACGAATCCTCTTGTGAAGTATAAATTAACCACAAGATTTGAAAAAGGTGAAATTCTTGTGAAGAAGTAAACCTTTAGAGTGGCAAGGTGTACAAACAAAGTAGTACTGCATTAAATTGATGATAACAGAACCTTCTCTAGGTTCTTTTGTACCCTTTGGCAGAAAACGAGAATTTTAATCTTTCTCCATTTGACATTTGATCATGCAAAGTTAATATTTTCACATAAAGAAATAAGGCCTTTCATTATTTTGATTGAGTACATAATAGACCTTAAAGAAGAAAGTCCTCTAAAATCGGTTAGTATAAAGAACATTTTACAAGTCAGAAACTGAATTAATAAGTTAACTTGTTGTTCTAGTGATGCTTTGGTTTTGGCATTTTGCAGCTAAGTGATTTGGAGAAGATTTGCCTCTCTTCCAAGCAGGTATATTATTTAAACATGTTATGTAAGCTGAAGGTTTTGCTTCTAAAAAATGTGAACAAAATGCTAGCTTTTACCACTTTTTGGCAGGCTCATAACCTGTTCACCAAAGATGCAAAAAAACTATTTGAAGATAAAGCAGAAGATTCAATACCTAGTTGAAGCCCATTCTTAAATAGCATTCATTGTGTTTGTTAATTTAATAGTATTGTACCATTGCTGCATCTAGCAAAATCTTTCAATTTGCTTTGTGTTCTTTACGTTGTAACAAGATGAAGCACAAAACACTTAACAAAACATTTTTTTCTTTTCTGTTAAATCACACCATAATCTAATCGTGCTATATCTCTATGTATCAAAAAAAATTGATATATCTCTTAGCCTCCTACTAGAATGTAATAAAAATATTCAAACAATTGAAAGTAAATTAACCGAACAAGATCAATCAAAAATTTCAAAGAGGGAAAAATTCACCGCAAACCTCTACAACAGAGTCGAAGGGATTTGGGGTCGCAACTAATAGCAAAAGACGAAGTGCAGAGAACTCACCACTTGCTTGCTTCTTGCTCACTACAATAGATCAGTGGAAGGAGAGAAGAACGGCAGTAAAGTAACCATAACCAGAAGTTAGAAAAAATGTGAAAGGAATGGAAAACTTTGAAATGAAACTCAGTCAGTAGAAACTAACAAGAAAACTAAAAAAATCATAAATGATCTTGAATTCAACTATAATGCTTAAAAATTTGTTCACTTGTATAGCTTTAATAAAACTAGGAAAAGTAGCCACCGAGTATTGGCATTTGGCACCACTATAGCATGACAAGGCCAATAAACCAAGTAAATATCGAGATAAGTCAACAAAGTGGAAATACTTACTGAGTGTAATAATAATATAATGAGTCGTGAGTCATGATACATTGATAGGGTCAAACAGCAAAATCAGACTTTAGAACATCTACATACATACATATAAATAAACCTTAAATGCAACAAGAGGAACGCAGTTTGACCTTTTCATCTTAAAACTCCCATTCAAGCATTTTATCAAACATATGGATAGCCAAAAAAATTCATTAGGACAGGAAATCCACTCTACAGTTTGTGAACATTGCAGGAAATTAACAGTAGCTATAGGGACCAAACATATTGATGGCAAAAATAAGAATTATCCCCATGAAACAAAACAACGATTAGAACAGTCGTTCACATTTCATCGTACAACTTAAAAAATCATACCTATGTTAAGCAATCACCTAGAGAGTACCCGAGGAGGAAGCGTAGGGTCTATTTCGCGACGTTCAAGTTATTGTACGACATCTCAGGTGGGGGAAAGAAACCATCTAGCATCGGAAATGGCGAAGTGGCATTTATTTCAATAATGGCGTAGAGCGACCTAAACCCTACTAGGAAGCGAGTAACGGACAATATCAATATTACAATGGGGACTGCCTAGTGGTACCAATGATGATATTGGAATTGTAGGTTTATCGCCGTTAGGTAAAAAATATTATATTCGAGTTTGCATGGTATGTCTGTTTGACTGTTCATGATGTGATGTTTGATATATGTTGGAGTTCCTGAAATGATTGTGAGTATTTGATTATTTAATTATTTATATATTATTTTAATATGTGGATATGATTGGAAATGATGACATGTTGGATGATCATTTTGTGCTTAGAAAATTCTAAGTGTTGATACATGATGATTTATGGAGATGCATGGGGGGTACGTGATACATGTGTTCAGAAGTGCCTAACCGAGATAATTATTTTGATATTATGATGAGACTGATGATATATGATTGTCGAGGTTATTTATGAGATAGCGATGAGAGGTTAAGGCACTGGGGAATGACCCGAGAGATGGTCAGTGATATTATTCATATGCATGGGGTGTATTCCCGTGATTCAGAGTACTTGCAGGACCGTCCTGGGTTATTACTATTATTTGAGTTGTAGCTATAGTTCATGTATTGCATGAGCACCCTCGCGAGAGAACTAGGGTGTGCACCGATGTGTGTTGTGCAACTATAGTGCCATTGCTTTGCAAGGGCATTCTCACCGCGGATGAGGATGTGCAACGGGGATTCTGGAGAAACGTCGTTTTATTGATTGAGATATGTACATCCGGATTGGTGGCAGCCACGTTATCATACAAATTGCATTTGCATCATGGTAAAGGGTAGAGGAAACAATATGTTTCGAGGATGGTTGTATATACATATACATACATACATACATACATACATACATACATACATACATACATACATACATACATAGATATGTGATGATGTTTGTTTTGTGTGCCGTTATTGAGTAGATGTTGCTAAACCTTTTCCATGTTGATATTAGATGTATTCCTATCCCCTTTCTTCTTTCTTTTGCATTTCGTTTTTCATTATTGTTTTATTTAGACCCGGATCATATCGATGGCGCATTGGGATCATCCTTGGATGACGTAGTTGGTGGGGTTTCCGCTGACGGGAACCTTTGACTTTGAGTTTGTTGATGAGTAGGGGTGGCTCGTGGACCCAGTCACCCGCTTTATTGTGTATACGGGTCCCATTTCGGTGACTACCCAATTAGGAGAGGGAGCTCCATTCGGTTTGGTTGGGACCTTTAGGGCCGGCCATACATTTCCCTTTCCTATTAGATTTCAGGTAGCATCGATATCGCCTATGCCGCCGATGCACGATTTGGTACCTTTTCCCGTACTAAAGCCAGAGGAGGCACTTGCACCAGAGCCAGTACCAGCGCCCGCACCTGCGCCAGTGCCTATGCTTGCACTAGCTCCTGAGTGGGATCAGGTTATACCTAATATTGATCATATGCTTGCCCTGGAGGTACCTGAGTTTCCAGATGTGAGGGCAGCAGGGTCTGAGTCCTCCAGATTGTCGTCCAGAGACAGTAGAGGTTACTGACGACTATTCCAGAGGCCTTCTGGGAGGAGCTCTTCTAGCAGCAGCAGAGGAGTATTGGGACCCTTCAGACTAAGGGGTGATAGTAAGAGTAGCGATAGCAAGTATGTTATAGTAAATGTCGGTGCTATCCAGTTAGGTGCGTATAGGTGTGTGTGAGGATTTTGATGTATTTTGAGAGGGGAATAGGTGTTGAGTGGCAGCGAGGTATCTTTTTGCCAAACCTTGGATTTATTTTTATTTTCTGCCTGGTTTGTACATATTTGGAATCCTATTGATGGAATTCCCTCTACAGTACTTTATGGCTATACTTAGCAGATGTGATATATTATATATATATATATATATATATATATATATATATATATATATATATATATATATGATGGTTGTTTTATATTTAAGTTTTTAATTTCTTCCGTTGTTTTTACATAATCATTTAGTGCTAATATCACGATTAGGAATTAATTAAATATGGTTCTTTTAATTGGAAATCGGGTCGTCTCATTTGGTAGTATCAGAGCAGTTTGATTTTGTTCAGACAGTGAGGTTAGGGTGTGCTGGCCATTTTTGTTGAATCCACATCGAATATCGACTTTGCTTAGAAGTTGGACAGGGTGTCCAGACTCGACGCGACATTTATATGGCATATAGTATTTATATTCCAGTTTTATATAGTATTATATGTCATATTAATGTGAGCTAATGATTTCTTTTAACAGGATCATGGCTCGAGGCAGAGGCCGAGGACGTGAGGGACGAAGGGGTGGTAGGGCCCTAGAGAGAGTGGTCGGTGAGACTTCTCATCCTGAAGGAGGTGGAGGAGAGTCATCTAAGACTCTCCAGACAATTCACGAGTTAGGATTCGTACCATTGCAGCAGGCGCAACAGAATGCTCAGAGGATGCAAAGAGATAGAGTTACATGAGCAGCGGGACTAAGGAGAGCTGCTGAGGCTGAGGATGCAGGGATGGCCACCATCCTAAAAGGGAAGCCACTCCAGTTCAGGGGTGATTATGATCCAGAGCGAGCAGAGTGGTGGATTCAGGAATTAGATAAGATCTTTGATACCATGAGGTGCAGAGACGACAGGAAGGTGACTTATGCTGCTTTCATGCTGACGGCAGGAGCAGAGTCATGGTGGCGAGGCAAGCGGAGGTTACTAGAGGCAGAGGGTAGATTGATCAGTTGGGAGTTATTCAGAGATTGCTTCTTCGAGAAGTACTCCCCGCGGTTGGTCAGACTCAAGAAGGAGAGGGAGTTCATGAGTCTCCAACAGGGTGACATGACTGTTGGTGACTACGCAGCGAGATATGAGGCCTTGATACATTTTTTCTGTGCACTATCAGAGGTTTCCGGACGAGGATTGGTAGTGCCAGAGGTTTGAGGAGTGGTTACGACATGAGCTGAGGAGGGCTATAGTGCCCTTAGATCTTTTGAGTTTTCCAGAGCTAGTGGAGAGATGCAGTGCCATTGAGAGTATAGATCAGAGGCAGGCTGCAGAGCAGAGGCAGCAGTGAGGTGGAGGACCTACGAGAGCAGGTTATCTGAGGAGAGGAGGTAGTGGTTCTCAGTGAGGAGATGACCCTATACTAGACCAGCACAGAGTGCTCAGACATCTGCACGATGCCAGTTACATTAGCACTGATGGATAGAAGCAGGCGATGTGAGAGTCCCGATCTGTTTCATATGCAAAGGTCTGCATTATATCGAGAGAGTGTCGGGAGAGACCTGGTTGTTTCATCTGTGGTAAACAAGGTCACTTTGCTAGGGAGTGCGAGGCGAGTGGGGAGTACAAAGAAGAGATGAGGCAGTGCAGAGCAGGAGTCGGTACTTACAGAGGTGGAGCCGGGAGAGGAATTCCGATGGCGGGACGACTGCACGACCAGACCTCAGGTCACAGGGAGTGTGTTTACCGTGAGAAGGGCTGAATCCTCTCAATTTGTAGATCTTATCCAAGGTATGTGTTTAATATATGGCAGACTCTCGTCTGTGTTGTTTGACTCAGGTGCTACACATTCGTTTTTTTCGCATGAGTGTGTAGATCATTTACATTTACCCGTTTCCCAGTTACCTTATACTCTTACAGTATCTACCCCGACCAATGATTCCTTGATTACTATGTTTGTTTGTCAACAGTGTCCTATAATTGTTGAAAATAGGACACTCTTTGAGGATCTTATCTGTTTGACTATGCAACAGATAGATGTTATTCTGGGCATGGATTGGCTTTCGGCTAACCATGTAGCGTTAGACTGTTCCTGAAAGACCCTATCTTTTCTTGAGCCTTCTAACATAGTAACTACCAATGAAGGAATGTCTATGAGGGGTGATGATTCTCGACAGTATGTGATGCTTTTCTCAGTGGAAGATAAGGAGACTCCGAGTATAGATTCTATGCCTATCGTGTGAGAATTTCCTGAGGTTTTCCCTCATGATGTTCCAGGTTTGCCACCGGAGAGGGAAGTTGAATTCACGATAGATCTTATACCAGGGACATGACCTATATCAATAACTCCTTATCGGATGTCAATTGTAGAATTGGCTGAATTAAAGAAACAGTTGGATGATATGATGAAGAAGTAATTCATCAGGCCTAGTATTTCTCCGTGGGGAGCAACAATGTTGTTTGTGAAGAAAAATGATGGAAGTTTTAGGTTATGTACGGATTACAGGCAATTGAATAAGGTGACAATCAAGAATAAGTATCCGTTGCCTAGGATAGATGATCTGATGGATCCATTAAAGGGAGCTTAGTGTTTTCCAAGAATGACTTAAGATCAGGATACCATCATATTAGGGTGAAGAAGGAGGACATACCTAAGACAACTTTCAGGACGAGGTACAGACACTACGAGTATTTGGTTATGCCTTTTGGTGTGACTAATGCTCCAGCAGTGTTCATGGATTACATGAATAGGATTTTTAGACCGTTCCTCGATAAGTTTGTAGTCGTATTCATAGGTGATATCCTTATCTATTCCCATCCAGGGGAAGAACATAAGGAACGTTTGAGAGTTGTGTTGCAGGTGTTGAAAGATAGGCAGTTATATGCTAAGCTATCTAAGTGTGAATTTTTGTTAGAGGAGGTTCGTTTTTAGGTCATATAATCAATAAGGAAGGGATAGCAGTTGATCCAGCTAAAGTGGAGATTGTGATTAGATGGGAGAGACCTAAGTCAATAAGTGAGGTAAGAAGTTTTCTAGGTTTAGCTGGATATTATCGGAGGTTTATTGAAGGTTTCTCGAAGATTGCGTTGCCTATGACACAGTTAACTAGAAAGGGTGCGACGTTTGTTTGGACGGAGAAGTGTGAAGAGAGTTTTCAGAAGTTAAAAGAGAAGTTGACTACATCTCCAGTGTTGACATTACCAGATCCTTTAGGACAATTTGACGTGTATTGTGACGCGTCATATCAAGGGTTGGGTTGTGTTTTGATGCAGGAGGGAAGAGTTGTGGCTTATGCTTCCCGACAGTTAAGAATTCATGAAAGGAATTATCCGACCCATGATCTGGAATTGGCAGCTATAGTGTTTGCTTTGAAGATATGGTGACACTATCTCTATGGAGCCAAGTTCATTGTGTTCAGCGGTCATAAGAGTTTAAAGTATTTGTTTGAACAGAAAGAGCTGAACATGAGGCAGTGTAGATGGATGAAATTTATTAAGGATTATGAATTTGATCTTCAATACCATCCTGGTGAAAGTCAAGTGTTGGGTCCTGATGTGGTACAACAGGCAACGGAACAAGTCAAGAAGATATGAGAGAAAATGAATGAAGCACAGGATAGGCAGAGGAGCTTCAGTAACAAGAGGAGGAGACCCTTAGAGTTCTAGGAAGGTGATCATGTGTTTTTGAGAGTCATTCCGAAGACTGGAATTGGCAGAGCTATAAAGTCTAGAAAGCTTATTCCCCGATTTATTAGACCTTTTCAGATTCTTCAACGGATTGGTCCAGTAGATTGCCATATAGTTTTACTACCAAACCTTTCTATCCTTCATGACGTCTTTCATGTCTCTCAGTTGAGAAAATATTATCCAAATCCTTCTCATGTAATTGAGCCTGAGTCCATACAACTCCGAGAGAATCTAGAATATGAGGCTTTACTGGTTAAGATTGTAGATGGAAGGATGAAAGAACTCCGTGTAAGACTCAATGACTTAGAGATTTTGATATATGACAAATACAATTTAATGTGTGTGCAAGTGTTTTAGTATCAAATTTCAAAGACAGGTATCAAGCAGTGATCAACAAGTTCATTAAGCAAATTCAAGGAAAATAGTCAAGGAAGAACTTGAAGGAATCAAGGAGCTGCATGTAGAAATCAAAAGAGCAAAGTCAAAGATCAAAGGATCATCAAGACCAAGCTTAAAGGAGAATTTTATATTTAAGTCTTAGATGATTTGTAAGAGAAAGAAATCTCTTAGTCACAAGATAGCTCAACTAAAAAGATGCATGAAGAAAATCAATTTTCATAACATGCATTAAAATGAATAAGTTTTTCTTGATGAAAATGATTTTTGGAAATAAGAAAATTATTTGTCAGGTACAACCATGTAATCAATGGATGTATGCCTGCTACTGTAACTGACAAATGAATTTGAGGTTCTTGATTCAATACATAGATGTACTTAATGGGTGTACTGATGGATTAACCAAAGTTCAAGATTTTGAGAAACTATCAGAACTATCAGTATGAAATTGGTTAATACAAGCCTGTACTGAACCCCTGTTCAAGAACCAGAATCAAGAAAACAGATTCTGTTATCAGACTCAAAGGAACACTTTTAATATATCAAAAATATATCAAACATATCAGAAATTTTACAAAATCAATTTGAGAGATCAATTGTGAAAATCATTCATCTTCTTGATTGAGCTTCATTGTGAAAAAGAGTGTTTCAATTCTCATAAGAACTTTAGTTTATATATCTGACTATTGAGAGTTTAGGAATCAATCTTTTCGTTCTATTTGATTGTAAAGAGAGAGGGAGTCTCTGTGTGATTAGGGTTAGGTATCCCTAAGGAAGAACATTGAGCTCTTCACAAGAGTTTGGTATCTTGAGGTGAAGGAGTGCTCTGTGGTGTAAAGTTTTTTCAAGCTACCTGGCTAAAGCTTGTTGTGTTAGTGTGTGAAAACCCACAGGTGGAGTGAGGACTGGATGTAGGTCATAGTGGTGGTGACTGAACCATGATAAATCTGGTTGTGTAGTATCTCTAAACTCAAACTCTTTAATTTCTGTCTTGTGCATATAATTGTGATCTTGATGTTCTTAGTTTTCAATTGATATCAGTTCTTGATCTATTTAATTTGAATTAAAACAAGAGTATTACTACAATCAATCTTGAGTTATTAATTGTTCAAAACTGAGTTGATTAAGACTGTTGTTGATCACTGAAACTGAAACTTATATATTGTAACTTCTGTTCTTGACTGATTAAGACCTGTATATAATGCCTGTACAATCCTGAACTGATTTACCTCATCGCCTTCTATTCAAGATTTCATAAAAAGCCCTTCACTGTTTTTGTAAAAGATCCTGAGGCAACTCTAATTTGAAAACTCAATTCACCCCCCCCCCCCCCCCCCTCTTGAGTCTTTGAAGCCAAAACAACAATAGGCATCAGAGCTAAACTCTTAAGTTTGGCTTAACAGCTATAAGAGTATGGTTTCCAATGACTGCTTGAATGAAGGGGCTTCCCTTGCACGCCCTCCTGCCTTCAATGAGTCTAAGTATATCTATTTGAAGCAAAGAATGGTAATCTTTCTTGAGGCAGCAGGTGTTGACATATAGGATGCAGTAGAAAATGGACCATTTGTCCCCTCCACTGTAGATGCTAATGGTGCTCCAAGAAATAAGCCTAAAACTGAATGGAATGAGAATGATAAGAAAAGAGTTCAACATAATGTACTTGCTAAGAATATTATAACATCTGCTTTAAGCCGTGATGAGTTTTTTAGGGTTTCAAATTGAAAATCAGCAAAGGAGATGTGGGATACATTGCAAGTAACACTTGAAGGAACCACGGATGTCAAAAGAGCAAGAATGAACACCCTCACACATGAGTATGAGCTGTTCAGAATGAAGCAAGGAGAACCTATGACTGAAATGCAAAAGAGACTCACTCACATTGTCAACCAACTTGTTGGTATTGGAAAAGCTATATCAAATGAGGATCAAATTAACAAAGTAATGAGATACTTGAGCAGGGAATGACAGCCCAAAGTCACTGCAATCTCAGAATCTAGAGACCTCTCATCAATGACCATTGCCACATTGTTTGGAAAACTTCAAGTGCATGAATTGGAGTTGAACAGACTGAATGAGAATGAAGAAACTGACAAAAAGAAAAAGGGATTGGCTCTGAAATCACAAGTCAGAGAAGTAGAAGGCAGTGATGATGATGATTCAGCACAAGAGGCAGAATCTGAAGAAGAGTTGGGAATGCTAGTTAGAAAATTCAAGAAGTTCCTAAAGAAGAAAGGCAACTTCAAAAGAAAGCCATCCACTTTTCAAAGGAGAAATTTCAGCAAAGGTGACAACTCTTCCCACAACATCACATGCTATGAATATGGAAAGATTGACCAGATGAAGCTTGACTGTCCAAAACTGCAAAAGAAGGACAAAACAGAAAAGTTTGACTCAAAGGACAAAAAGTGGAGAAAGCGAAGAAAGGCCAACATTGCTTGGGATGATAATGATGTAGATTCCACTGAAGAATCTGAATCCGAGGAGGCAAACTTGTGCTTGATGGCCAGCAATAACAGTGATTTAGAGAGTGAGGTAATTTCTGATTCACAACCTACTTTTGATGAATTGCAAGATGCATTTGATGAGCTACATGCTGAATATCTTAAGATTGCTAAACAACTTGTCTCATCTAGAAAAATAATTTCTAATCAATGTGATGATTATGCATGCTTGAAAATGAAAGAAAGAAAACTAGAAGCTAGGAATAAGGTCTTGATTGCATCTATCTCTAATTGTTCTAAGTGTTGTACATTGACTAAAGAAGTTGAAAAACTGAAAATTGACTAAGCCAAGTTCACAAATGGTAGAGATAACTTGAATGCTTTATTAGGACAGCAAAAATGTATTTATGATAAGGCTGGAATAGGCTATGAACCTAAGATACATGAGAAATATTTCAAGAAATTTTTTGCTGCACCTAAGACATCAAACACACCATTTGTTAAATGCAACTTTTGTGCTAGAAAAGGTCACACAGCTTCTACATGTCAATACAGAAAATCAATATACAATAAATCTAAGAATATATGGGTTCCTAAAGGAACTATTGCTGCAACTAACTCAAAAGGACCCAAACAGACTTGGGTACCTATAGTACAAACATGAAATTCTGTTTTGTAGGTGTGGTGGAATGTCAAGAGCAAAAATTGGAATCATGATATAAAGCCATCTCCAAACACAAAATGGGTAACAATAAAGAAAGAATATTGATTGAATATGTTTTCTAATTATCATTATTAATGTGTGATTGTGAATCTTACATATCATTGTATTGTATGTCTACATTGTTCTATTAAAGTTATTTGATCTATCTTGGAATAATCATATGGCTTTTGTTTCACAAATTGAATCTAAGAAAATTGATGAAGCCTTAAATGATTTGTTTTGCTTGCTATGCAACAATTAACTTTGAACATGATCTCTATCATAAGAACCTTTATTCAAAGTAGAGAAATTGAGATTGAATATGTTGATACAACTAAACAACTTGCTGATATTTTTACCAAGCCCTTGAACAAGGAAAGGTTCTTTTTCATTAGAAAAGAATTGGGCATAATTGATCAATCCTATATCTAATCTCTGAAGAAACTGTTTATATGACTGTATCTTTGTGTAAATATGCTCTGACTCTTGTATGATTTGATTTGGAATATCGATGAATGATTAGAAGAGAGTTTCAGAAGAAATAGATTTGATCAGGAACACCTATGTATTAAAAGTCTGAGACACAATTCCTAAATGTCATAAGTATACACCGGTGTACTACAGGCATGTATGCAAAGTCTGATAAACTCAGAATACACAAGATTCTAATTCTGTTATTCCACTGAAGTGGTAGAAGCGCTCGTCCACTAAAGTGACAGAAGCGCTCGTCCACACAAGTGATAGAAGCGCTCGTCCACTAAAGTGACATAAACGCTCGTCCAAACAAGTGACAGAAGCACTCATCCAAACAAGTGACAGAAGCGCTCGTCCACTAAAGTGACAAGAAGTGCTCGTCCACTAAAGTGACAGAAGCACTCGTCCACACAAGTGATAGAAGCGATCGTCCACTAAAGTGACAGAAGCGCTCGTCCACACAAGTGATAGAAGTGCTCGTCCACACAAGTGACAGAAGCGCTCGTCCACAAAAGTGACAGAAGCGCTCGTCCACACAAGTCTTTGGACTTGCTAAGTCCTTAATGAGAAACTCCATCCAATGACGTGGCATATGGAGCTCGTCTACTAGGTTACGTTCAACCTGTTAAAGCCCTGATTATTGAAGACGACGCCGATGTAGAATCTTATTTCAAAACTTCAAATCTTCTGAACAATCACCTAAAGGCCGAAACATAAGAAAATCAAAAAGGAAGAACTAGTTCTAGGAATTCATAGGAATTAGAACTTAGTTTTTGAAAGGTAAAATGCCTTAGTTTGTAATTTTGGCTGATGGTTTCTGTTCTTTTTGATTTGCCTCTGCACCTATCCCTCTATCATGAACAATTTTATATGCTATGTTTGAATGCTTAAATGCTTGCCTTCTCTATTTCTTTGAATGTTTCTTTTCTTTACCTTTTTTATTATGACAAATCTTTTAACAAATTATAAGCTTACATGATTAATGGGGAGTAAATCAAATTCTGCTCTGATAATTTTTTTTTTGCTCTGATATACTTCTGCTCTGATACCATGATATAAATCTGTCAAAAACACTTAGCTTCTGCTACACTTATACTCTAATCTTATAATTTGTTAAAAGATTTGTCATATTAAAAAAGGGGGAGTTTGTAAGACTCAATGACTTAGAGATTTTGATATATGACAAATACAATTTAATGTGCGTGCAAGTGTTTTAGTGTCAAATTACAAAGACATGTATCAAACAGTGATCAACAAGTTCATTAAGAAAATTCAAGGAAAATATTCAAGGAAGAACTTGAAGGAATCAAGGAGCTGCATGTAGAAATCAAAAGAGCAAAGTCAAATATCAAAGGATCATCAAGACCAAGCTTAAAGGACAATTTTATATTTAAGTCTTAGATGATTTGTCAGAGAAAGAAATCCCTTGGTCACAAGATAGCTCAACTAAAAAGATGCATGAAGAAAATCAATTTTCATAACCTGCATTAAAAGGAATAAGTTTTTCTTAATGAAAATGATTTTTGGAAATAAGAAAATTATTTGTCAGGTACAGCCATGTAATCAATGGATGCATGTCTACTACTGTAACTGACAAATGAATTTAAGGTTCTTGATTCAATACATAGATATACTTAATGGGTGTACTGATGGATTAACAAAAGTTCAAGATTTTGAGAAACTATCAGAACTATCAGTATGAAATTGGTTAATACAAGCCTGTACTCAACCCATGTTCAAGAACCAGAATCAAGAAAACAGATTCTGTTATCAGACCCAAATCTGTTTTAATTGATCCCAACGACTATAACTTGTTTCCTATATATAGAGGGATCAAAGGAACACTTTTAATATATCAAAAACAAATCAAACATATCGGAAATTTTACAAAATCAATTTGAGAGATCAATTGTGAAAATCATTCATCTTCTTGCTTGAGCTTCATTGTGAAAAAGAGTGTTTCAATTCTCATAAGAACTTCAATTTGTATATCTGACTATTGAGAGTTTAGGAATCAATCTTTTTGTTCTATTTTATTGTAAAGAGAGAGGGAGTCTCTCTGTGTGATTAGGGTGAGGTATCCCTAAGGAAGAACATTGAGGCTCTTCACAAAAGTGTGGTATCTCGAGGTGAAGGAGTGCTCTGTGGTGTAATGGTTTTTCAAGCTACTTGGCTAAAGCTTGTTGTGTTAGTGTGTGAAAACCCACAAGTGGAGTGGGGACAGGATGTAGGTCACAGTGGTGGTCACTGAACCAGGATAAATCTGGTTGTGTGGTATCTCTAAACTCAAACTCTTTAATTTCTGTCTTGCGCATATAACTGTGATCTTGATGTTCTAAGTTTTCAATTGATATCAGTTCCTGATCTGTTTAATTTGAATTAAAACCAGATTATTACTGCAATCAATCTTGAGTTATTAATTGTTCAAAACTGAGTTGATTAAAACTGTTCTTGATCTTGAAAGCGATATATTGTAACCCGGTTCTTGACTGATTAAGGCCTGTATCTAATACCTGTACGACCCTGAACTGATTTACCTCATCACCTTTTATTCAAGATTTCATAAAAAGTCCTTCACTTTTTTTGTAAAAGATCCTGAGGCAACTCTGATTTGAAAAGTAAAGTTTTTGAAAAGAAAGAATTTTTTAAAACTCAATTCACCCCCCTCTTGAGTCTTTGAAGCCAAAACAACACTCCATGGTAAACAGATTCCCTTGGTTAAGTCATATGGGATGTGGTTACTGGAGATGCTACTTGGGAGCGTGAGGCAGACATGGAGCAGCAGTATCCACACTTTTTTTAGGTACGTAAATTCCGAGGAAGGAATTTCTTTTAAAGGGGTATAAATGTAACAGCTGTGTTTTTATGAATTGTTATACGTATGATGATTAGATTTAAGAATTGGATTTTATGGTTAATATGTTGACTAAGGTTTAGGAACCTTGTCATGGAAAGTACGCAATCATCTGGAGTGAAATTGAACATGAGCATATCCTAGGTTTTCCCGTATATCGTTTAAAAGGCTTAAGTGTGTGAAATGAGAGAATTTGGATTTAAGAAAGAGATTAGGCATTTTTGAGAATTTGAGGTTGTAACACCCTGTATTTCACTGTTTTAAATAACAGTAATACATATAAATATGTTTATAAATTTATTTGAGTTTTAGAAAATTATTTTAAATACACGGAGTTTACTACTCAATCCTACTTGAATGTAGGAAGCTACGATTAAAATTTAGGTTGGAAAGTCAGGCGAAACCCTACTGCGAATTCCGTGTGATATAATTATACTGCTCAAAAGACCTAATTTTAATTCGTGAACGAAAGACTTAAGATTATTATTTTATTTCCTACAATTCTGTATTTTTAGAATTATTTTGGAAAAAAATAAAATAATTTATGTTTTTCGGGCGAAACACGTAATCGGGTAGACGACGGAAGAGATTTCGGAGTTTCTAAGAGCCGATAGAGGGTTTATCTTAGAATTTTGAGATGAGTCAAGGGGATGAATCATATTTTTAAGTCTAGAAGGTTTTTCAGGGTTAAATAGAAAATTTATGAATTTTACGCTTAAGTCCCTGAACTTTCTGTAAATTACCCTTTTGTCCCTAAGTTAGTTTCTAAGTTTTTTTTCAAGTGAAATGGGCTAGAATCCTTGTTCCCAATCTCTTAATGGACGTGGATATGAAGCCCAAATTGTTTAGTTCATGAATTGGTTCCATAAAGCCCATTTGAAACTATACAAGTTTCCTATGTCAAGATTTATGTTTAAATCTTCAAGTGGGCCCCACAAAAATGAAACCAAGCCCAAACTTACCAACCCCATGCGCAAGCCCATGAGGATTGATGGCTGCCCTCATTTGTTGTTGGATGAGTCAAGAAAACTCTAGATTGTTCTACATTATTCCACTTTGTTCTTCAAGCTTCTATAATCTTCTCAAACATTCTTGATTGTCTTAAAATATCTTTGACTCAAAAATCAGCCAACTTTGGTCAAGATAAGCTTGCATTAAATGTGTCAAAATCATCATCATGACACTTTATTGACAATTTGCAAACCAGTCCTTCAATTTTTGGAATCTTTGCAAATTGGTCCTTAGAACTTAATTGCATTTGAATCCTTTTAGCAAGACAACTCATCACTTCTAGATCCTTCCCAATATGGCGCCACTATCTCTATAAATATCATACTCTCACTTTTCAATAAGTTTCTAATGCCTTTTTGTTCAAAACCCTAAGTTCATAAGTTCTTTAGTGATAAGTTTGTGAAGCAAGTTTCTTGGATTTCCTTTGTCATTGATCTTCAAGAGGTAAATCCTAATCTTCAATCTTAATCATGCCTGTGTTCTTTAGCAAGTTTCTTGATTCAAGGTTTATATTATAGTTGTTCATCACTTTAAAGTTTCTAACCCTAGAACTTTGAAAAGTCATAATAAATTCTAGAAAAATCTATTGATGATGAAACTACTTTCTATCTTCTTGATATCATGCATATTATCTAAATCTAAGAGCATGATGTAATCAAAAATTTCTTTCCTAAAAACCTAGCCTTGGCCGAATCTATCAAAGTAGGTTTGGTAGAGTTTTTGTTCATGGTTTTCATTAATGATCTTGTTAATCAAGCTATTAGTATGTATGCTTAATAAATCCAAGTTGGTTTAATAAACTAAGAACCCTAACCCTATGAACATGTTGAGGCCGGATCCTTGTATTAAAGAGATAGGAAGTTTTGAGTTTCAACTTTAGTTGTTTAGTCACTAATCCATGAATTAGGTTAATCAAGGATCATTAATCTATGACTTAATCATGATTAGGAATTTTAAGGATGTTGAACCCTAAAAGTCAGCCCTTGGCCGAAACCCTAACCCTAAAGGTTAGAGGATTTTGTTTCAAATTTTAGTCTTGTAATAAGTAATCTATGTTAGTTAAGACTCTAGTAACTAGGATCCAAAAGATGGCATTAAGAAGATAATCCTAAACCTATTTTCTAAGTCTTGGCCGAACCTAGCCCTAAAGTGTCTAGATGGGTGTTAGTTTATTAACTATAATTATGTTGTTTGGTTGAAGGTGGTTGTGTTAACTCGTGGCGAGATAACGAGGATCGTCGTGTACGTGTTTCTGGTGCAAACTCAGGTGGGAGAAAGAACCATTCCATCGTCGGAACCGATAAGTAGTATATAATTTATAATAATGGTGTAGGGCGACCTAAACCGTACTAGTGGTCGAGTAATCGACAATACCAAAATCGTATTGAAAACTTTTCCGTAAAACCAATGACGATTTGGGAATTGTAGGTTTATCGCCTTAGGTTGATTATTCATATTTGTGGATGTCTGAATTATTTACTTTTGACTGTTTGTGATACGATGGTTGAGGTATTCCATCTGCATGTGACGTATTGTTTCGGTGTTTGAATAATTATGATATTGAGGATGTTTGCTGTCTGTCACGGCCGTGATGGTTGTCATGGCCAGGCCGTGACAGGTTCTGTTCTGTGGAATTCTTGCTTGTGATGTCTGTCACGGCCGTGATGGCTGTCACGGCCAGACTGTGAAAGAATCTAATTTGCCTTTGTTGTCTGTCACGACCGTGACAGAATCTGACTTTGTTATTTATTTGGTTGAACTATTATGATTTGGTTGTGATAAATTGACTTATATGATATTGAGATTGTTTCAATATTCTGTTGATTAATGTGTTATGCATGATCTGCCTGGGTTTAATACTATGCTTAGATGATTTTAAGGAAAGATATATATTGCTCAGAGGTATTTTGTTTGGGTGAGAGTTTTGAATATGAATTAGAAGTGCCTCGCTATGATTGTATAGAAGTGATGTGATATAGAATGTAAGTGGAGGTTATGAGGAAAAGCTTGAGGTACTAGGTTGCTATTGATAGAAGTCAGTGAGAATCATATGTTGCATCGTTGTTCATAACCGTGTATTTGAGATACACGAGGTCCGAAGTTCTTGTAGACCGTTCCAAATTAGAATTTAAGTTGTGCAACTATAGTTTCATTGCTATGCATGAGCACCCTTGATAGAGTTGAGAGAGAGAATTAGGGTGTGCACCGACGGTACTGTGCAGCTATAGTGTCATTACTTTGCATGAGCATTCCTACCATGGATGAGAATGTGCACCGGCATTGGGAACGTGTCACTTGGACGACTGACTGGCATCCCTAACGAGGGATGTGTGACAGGAGTAGTAGCGGCCATTTCAGCATCAAGGTTTAGTTGCATGAGTTGAAGGGTAGAGGATGATGTTATAAAGTATGGATGATTGTAAATTGTGAGTGATGCATGTCTGTGATTGTTATTGTATTATATGCTATGAATCTTTTCCACTTACGATGATAGAACTGTTTCTTATCTCCCTATTTCTGTATTTTTGGTGTATGTCTATTTTGTTACGTTAGAAGACTATATGGACGACTATGTTACGGAGGAGATGGATGGAACCCAATACGAGACGGAGATTGTTGAAGAGTTGAACGATGTTCCGTATGAAGTCGACGCTGAAGAACCACCTACTGATCCTGATAATGTAACATAGTCAGTTTAAGGTCAGTGAGTCACATAAGATGTTTTGTTTTCTGTTAGTTATAAGCAAGTTGTGTAAAATAAAGGATACTTATGTGTGCATTTATGTAATATAGTTTGGTGTGTTGTATATTTGTAGAAGTTATCTGATTATTAATTAAGTTTTTAATTTTTACGTATTTTCAACGTTAAGCGCGCGATTAAGTAAATAAATAATTAAGGATTTAATGTAATAATACAATGGGGCACATCGGGGTGTCTCATTTGGTGGTATCAGAGCAATTCGATTCTAATCGGACTGTGAGGTTTAGGATGTTGTTACTGGCCGTGTCTAGTTGAGTCCACATCGGATTTTAACTATGCTTAGAAGATGGGTAGTGTGTCCGAATCCGATGCGATAAATAACATTAGTGTGGCATATGATATTTATATACTTGTCTATGTGGTATTATATGTCATACTGATAAGAGCAAATGATTTCTTTTACAGAATCATGGCTCGTGGAAGAGGACGTCCGATCGTCAGTGATGACAGAACTCCTGAAAGAATTGTTGGAGATAACAATGTGGAAAATAATCAGATCGGAAGTGGAGGAGAGTCATCTGAGACTCAAGATACCATGAAAAACATAGTTACTGCTATGTTGTTACAAACACAACAGAATGCTGAGATGCTACAGATGAATAAATAACAGCAGGAACAAGAGAATCAAAGGAGAGTTGTTGCAGCTGAAGATGCTGGAATGGCTACTTTCCTGAAAGGGAAGCCACCTCAATTCCGAGGAGATTATGATCCAAAGAAGGCAGAATGGTGGATACAAGAGATCGAGAAGATATTCGATACCATGCGCTGCAGAGAGGATAGGAAAGTGACGTATGCTGCCTTCGTGCTAACTGGAGGAGCAGAGTTTTAGTGGAGAGGCAAGCGAAGATTGCTGGATGCCGAAGGCCGAGTTATCAACTGGCAGCTGTTCAGTGACTGCTTCTTTGAGAAGTATTTTCCGCGTCTAGTTCGACGCGAGAAAGAAAGGGAATTCATGAGTCTCAAACAAGGCAACGTGACTGTTGGTGATTATGCATCACGATTTGAGGCTCTGATTAAGTATTCCGAATTTTATCAGAGATTCCCAGATGAAGATTGGCAATGTAGAAGGTTTGAGGAAGGACTCCGACATGAACTCCAGAGGGCTATAGTATCTCTTGATATCCAGAGTTTTCCAGAGCTAGTGGAACGATGCAGTGCGATCGAAAGTCTAGATCAGAGGCTGGCTAATGAGCAGAAACAATTAAGAAGTGGGGGTCCTACTCGACCGGGTTTCCAGAGGCGAGGAGGTAGTAACTCTCAATGGAGACAGAGACCATATGCCCCGAGCAAGTCGAGACACCAAGCACTAGTGGTTAGAGATGGTCAACAGCAGCAAGGCTTATCTTGTTTCAGATGTGGCGAGCCGCATTATCTTAGAGACTGCATGGAGCGACCTAGTTGTTTTCACTGTGGGAAAAAAGGTCATATGGCCCGAGATTGCATACAGCAGGCTAGGCGACCGCCGATAGCTGCAGGAAGAGGAAATGGAGGCAATAGGGGTGGAGCTGGGAGAGGAGTCATATCAGCAGGGCAACAGGGAGCAAGACCTCAGGCCACTGGAAGAGTGTTTACCGTGAAGGGAACCGAATCCTCTCAATCTGCTGATCTTATACAAGGTATGTGTTTGATAGCTGGTAGACTCTCGTACGTGTTATTTGACTTAGGCGCTACACATTCATTTATTTCGCATGAATGTGTGGATCAATTAAAATTAACTGTTTCTCAATTACCTTATACCCTTACAATATCTACTCCAACTAGTAATCCTTTGACTAATAGGTCTATTTGTTTACAGTGTCCTATAGTTGTTGAGAATAGGACATTTATTGTAGACCTTGTCTGTTTGCCTATGCAACAGATAGATGTTATTCTTGGCATGGATTGGCTTTCGGCTAACCATGTAATGCTAGACTTTTCTAGTAAGACCTTATCATTTCTTCAGTCTTTTAGTGCAGTCTCTGCCAATGAAGGAGTATCCATGAAGGGTGACGATTCTCGACAGTACGTGATGCTGTTCGCGGTAGAAACTATTGAGACCCCTAATATAGATTCTATGCCTATCGTGAGAGAGTTTCCTGAAGTTTTCCCTCCCGACGTTCCAGGTTTACCACCAGAACGAGAAGTGGAATTCACCATAGATCTTGTACCAGCGACAGGACCTATATCTATGGCGCCCTATCGGATGTCACCTATAGAATTGGCGAAGTTGAAGAAACAGTTGGATGATATGTTGGGAAAAGAGTTCATAAGGCCGAGTGTTTCACCATTGGGAGCTCCAGTGTTGTTTGTTAAGAAGAAAGATGGAAGTGCTAGGTTGTGCACGGATTATAGACAGTTAAACAAGGTAACAATTAGGAATAAGTATCCGTTGCCTAGGATAGATGATCTGATGGATCAATTGAAAGGAGCCGCAGTATTTTCCAAGATTGATTTGAGATCTAGATACCATCAGATTAGAGTAAAGAAGGAAGATATACTAAAAACGACTTTTAGAACAAGGTATGCACATTACGAGTATTTAGTTATGCCGTTCGATGTGACTAACGCGCCAGCAGTGTTCATGGATTATATGAACCGGATATTTAGACCGTTTCTTGATAAGTTTGTGGTTGTATTCATCGACGACATCCTTATTTATTCTCGTACCTGGGAAGATCATGAGAAACATTTAAGGATAGTGCTGCAAGTTTTGAAGGATAGGCAGCTTTATGCTAAACTTTCCAAGTTTGAGTTTTGGATGGAAGAAGTCCAATTTCTAGGACATGTGATCACCAAGGAAGGTATAGCAGTAGATCCAGCAAAGGTTGAGGCAGTTCTTAAATGGGAACGGCCTAAGTTAGTAAGTGAAGTACGAAGCTTTCTAGGGTTAGATGGATATTATCGGAGGTTTATAGAGGGTTTCTCGAAGATTGCGTTGTCTATGACGCAGTTGACGAGGAAAAATACAGCTTGTGTATGGACGGACAAATGTGAGCAGAGTTTCCAAAAGCTGAAGGAAAGGTTGACTACATCACCTGTGTTGACTTTACCGGATCCATTAGGACAGTTTGATGTATACTGTGATGCGTCATACCAAGGTTTAGGTTGTGTTCTAATGCAAGAGGTAAGAGTGGTGGCTTATGCTTCCCGAAAATTGAGAATTCATGAGAGGAACTATCCGACTCATGATTTGGAATTAGCAGCCATAGTTTTTGCATTAAAAATATGGCGACACTTTCTATATGGAGCAAAATTTAATGTTTACAGTGACCATAAAAGTCTGAAGTATCTTTTCGACCAAAAGGAGTTGAATATGAGACAACGAAGGTGGATGGAGTTTATCAAAGATTATGAGTTTGATTTACTATACCATCCTGGGAAGGCGAATGTAGTAGTGGATGCCTTGAGTAGGAAATCATTGCATGTGTCCGCAATGATGGTTAAAGAGTTGGAATTACCGGAACAGTTCAGAGATTTGAACTTAGGAATGGAGTTGGTTGAGGATAAAAATTGCTTGGGTATGATCACTATTAGTAGTGATTTTATGAGAGATCTTAAGGATAAACAGGCTCAGGATCCATATTTACAGGAGATAAGTAGAGGTATAGATGAAGGTAAAAATTCTGAGTTTAGTAGAGGAACAAATGGTGTACTGAGGTTTAGGGACAGAATATGTGTGCCGCTAACATCCGCCACAGGGTAAACCACCGAGAAGAGAGGAGCCGTGGTGGTCCCCCCCCGGTATTTCCAGCAAGAAATATATCGAAGAGTTGGTGCTGGTGGGTGTGAAGCAGTGTCAAACCAAACTACCCAACAAGCGAGGATTTAGAACTTAGGAAGTTGATATTAGAAGAAGCACATAAGAGTAAGTTGAGTATTCATCCTGGATCTACTAAAATGTATCAGGATTTAAAGAAATTGTTTTGGTGGACGAGGATGAAGAAAGAGGTAGTAGAGTATGTTTTATCTTTCCTGGTGTGTCAGAAGGCTAAGATAGAGCATCAAAAGCCAGCTGGTTTATTGCAATCATTAGATATCCCAGAATGGAAATGGGATAGTATAGCTATGGATTTTGTGGTTGGACTACCACGAACTCCTAAGAGACATGATGCAATTTGGGTTATCATTGATAGGTTGACAAAGTGTTCTCACTTCTTACCTATGGGTGAAAGCTATAGTTTGGAGAAGTTGACCCAAATCTACATCAAAGAAATTGTTAGGTTGCATGCTGTGCCATCGAGCATTGTTTCAGACCGAGATCCTAGGTTTACATCTAGATTTTGGAGACAATTGCACCGTGCTTTAGGGACCACGTTGAGGATGAGTTCAGCTTATCATCCCCAAACGGATGGACAGTCAGAAAGGACGATTCAATCATTGGAGGACCTTTTAAGAGCTTGTGTTTTGGAACACACTGGCAGTTGGGATGAGTTCTTGCCATTGATTGAATTTACTTACAACAATAGTTTTCACAGTAGTGTAGGGATGGCACCATATGAGGCTTTGTATGGTGGGAAGTGTAGGACACCGTTATGTTGGTATGAGATTGGTGAAAATCAAGTCTTGGATTCAGATGTGGTGCAACAGACTACGGAACAAGTTAGGAAGATAAGGGAAAAGATGAAGGAAGCACAGGATAGGCAAAGGAGCTACAGTAACAAGAGAAGGAGACCTTTAGAATTCCAGGAGGGCGATCACGTGTTTTTGAGAGTCACTCCGAAGACCGGAATTGGCAGGGCTATCAAAACTATAAAACTTACTCCTAGATTCATCGGACCTTTCCAGATTATTCGAAGGATTGGTCCAGTAGCTTATCATATTGCTTTACCACCTAACCTTGCTAACCTTCATGACGTCTTTCACGTGTCTCAGTTGAGAAAATATTATCCTGATCCTTCACATGTTATTGAGTCTGATTCTATACAACTGCGAGAGAATCTAGAGTATGAGGCTCTACCTGTAAGGATAGCAGATAAAGAGATTAAGGAGCTTCGTGGTAGACAAATACCTTTGGTTAAGGTCATATGGGATGAAACTACTGGAGATGCTACTTGGGAGCGTGAAGCAGATATGCAACAACGATATCCAGATCTTTTCTGAAGTATGTAAATTTCGAGGACGAATTTTTTTTTAGTGGGGTAGTAATGTAACACCCTATATTTCACTGTTTTAAATAATAGTAATACATATAAATATGTTTATAAATTTATTTGAGTTTTAGAAAATTATTTTAAATACACGGAGTTTACTACTCAATCCTACTTGAATGTAGGAAGCTACGATTAAAATTTAGGTTGGAAAGTCAGGCGAAACCCGGCCTGTGAATTCCATTGACAGTATAATTATACTGCTCAAAAGACCTAATTTTAATTCGTGAACGAAAGACTTAAGATTATTATTTTATTTCCTACAATTCTGTATTTTTAGAATTATTTTGGAAAAAAATAAAATAATTTATGTTTTTCTATAAACACGTAATCGGGTAGACGACGGAAGAGATTTCGGAGTTTCTAAGAGCCGATAGAGGGTTTATCTTAGAATTTTGAGATGAGTCAAGGGGATGAATCATATTTTTAAGTCTAGAAGGTTTTTCAGGGTTAAATAGAAAATTTATGAATTTTACGCTTAAGTCCCTGAACTTTCTGTAAATTACCCTTTTGTCCCTAAGTTAGTTTCTAAGTTTTTTTTCAAGTGAATTGGGCTAGAATCCTTGTTCCCAATCTCTTAATGGACGTGGCTATGAAGCCCAAATTGTTTAGTTCATGAATTGGTTCCATAAAGCCCATTTGAAACTATACAAGTTTCCTATGTCAAGATTTATGTTTAAATCTTCAAGTGGGCCCCACAAAAATGAAACAAAGCCCAAACTTACCAAGCCCATGAGTATTGATGGCTGCCCTCATTTGTTGTTGGATCAGTCAAGAAAACTCTATATTGTTCTACATTCTTCCACTTTGTTCTTCAAGCTTCTATAATCTTCTCAAACATTCTTGATTGTCTTAAAATATCTTTGACTCAAAAATCAGCCAACTTTGGTCAAGATAAGCTTGCATTAAATGTGGCAAAATCATCATCATGACACTTTATTGACAATTTGCAAACCAGTCCTTCAATTTTTGGAATCTTTGCAAATTGGTCCTTAGAACTTAATTGCATTTGAATCCTTTTAGCAAGACAACTCATCACTTCTAGATCCTTCCCAAGATGGCGCCACTATCTCTATAAATACCATACTCTCACTTTTCACTAAGTTTCTAATGCCTTTTTGTTCAAAGCCCTAAGTTCATAAGTTCTTTAGTGATAAGTTTGTGAAGCAAGTTTCTTGGATTTCCTTTGTCATTGATCTTGAAGAGGTAAATCATAATATTCATTCTTAATCTTGCCTATGTTCTTTAGCAAGTTTCTTGATTCAAGGTTTATATTATAGTTGTTCATCACTTTAAAGTTTCTAACCCTAGAACTTTGAAAAGTCATAATAAATTCTAGAAAAATCTAATGATGATGAAACTACTTTCTACCTTCTTGATATCATGCATATTATCTAAATCTTAGAGCATGATGTAATCGAAAATTTCTTTCCTAAAAACCTAGCCTTGGCCGAATCTATCAAAGTAGGTTTGGTAGAGTTTTTGTTCATGGTTTTCATTAATGATCTTGTTAATCAAGCTATTAGTATGTATGCTTAATAAATCCAAGTTGGTTTAATAAACTAAGAACCCTAACCCTATGAACATGTTGAGGCCGAATCCTTGTATTAAAGAGATAGGAAGTTTTGAGTTTCAACTTTAGTTGTTTAGTCACTAATCCATGAATTAGGTTAATCAAGGATCATTAATCTATGACTTAATCATGATTAGGAATTTTAAGGATGTTGAACCCTAAAAGTCAGCCCTTGGCCGAAACCCTAACCCTAAAGGTTAGAGGATTTTGTTTCAAATTTTAGTCTTGTAATAAGTAATCTATGTTAGTTAAGACTCTAGTAACTAGGATCCAAAAGATGGCATTAAGAAGATAATCCTAAACCTATTTTCTAAGTCTTGGACGAACCTAGCCCTAAAGTGTCTAGATGGGTGTTAGTTGATTAATTATAATTATGTTGTTTGGTTGAAGGTGGTTGTGTTAACTCGTGGCGGGATAACGAGGATCGTCGTGTACGTGTTTCTGGTGCAAACTCAGGTGGGAGAAAGAACCATTCCATCGTCGGAACCGATAAGTAGTATATAATTTATAATAATGGTGTAGGGCGACCTAAACCCTACTAGTGGTCGAGTAATCGACAATACCAAAATCGTATTGGAAACTTTTTCTTAAAACCAATGATGATTTAGGAATTGTAGGTTTATCGCCTTAGGTTGATTATTCATATTTGAGGATGTCTGAATTATTTACTTTTGACTGTTTGTGATACTCTGGTTGAGGTATTCCATCTGCATGTGACGTATTGTTTCGGTGTTTGAATACTTATGATATTGAGGATGTTTGCTGTCTGTCACGGTCGTGATGGTTGTCATGGCCAGGCCATGACAGGTTCTGTTCTGTGGATTTCTTGCTTGTGATGTCTGTCACGGCCGTGATGGCTATCACGGCCAGGCCTTGAAAGAATCTAATTTGCCTTTGTTGTCTGTCACGGCCGTGATAGAATCTGACTTTGTTATTTATTTGGTTGAACTATTATGATTTGGTTGTGATAAATTGACTTATATGATATTGAGATTGTTTCAATATTCTGTTGATTAATGTGTTATGCGTGATCTGCCTGGGTTTAATACTATGCTTAGATGATTTTAAGGAAAGATATATATTGCTCGGAGGTATTTGTTTGGGTGAGAGTTTTGAATATGAATTAGAAGTGCCTCGCTATGATTGTATAGAAGTGATGTGATATAGAATGTAAGTGGAGGTTATGAGGAAAAGCTTGAGGTACGAGGTTGCTATTAATAGAAGTCGGTGAGAATCATATGTTGCATCGTTGTTCATAACCGTGTATTTGAGATACACGAGGTCCGAAGTTCTTGTAGACCGTTCCAAATTAGAATTTAAGTTGTGCAACTATATTGTCATTGCTATGCATGAGCACTCTTGATAGAGTTGAGAGAGAGAATCAGAGTGTGCACCGACGGTACTGTGCAGCTATAGTGTCATTGCTTTGCATGAGCATTCCTACCATGGATGAGAATGTGCACCGGCGTTGGGAACGTGTCACTTGGACGGCTGAACGGCATCCCTAACGAGGGATGTGTGACAGGAGTAGTAGTGGCCATGTCAGCATCAAGGTTTAGTTGCATGAGTTGAAGGGTAGAGGATGATGTTATAAAGTATGGATGATTGTAAATTGTGAGTGATGCATGTCTGTGACTGTTATTGTATTATATGCTATGAATATTTTCCACTTATGATGATAGAACTGTTTCTTATCTCCCTATTTCTATATTTTTGGTGTATGTCTATTTTGTTACGTTAGAAGACTATATGGAAGACTATGTTACGGAGGAGATGGATGGAACCCCATACGAGACGGAGATTGTTTAAGAGTTGAACGATGTTCCGTATGAAGTCGACGCTGAAGAACCACCTACTGATCATGATAATGTAGCGTAGTCAGTTTAAGGCCAGTGAGTCACATAAGATGTTTTGTTTTCTGTTAGTTATAAGCAAGTTGTGTAAAATAAAGGATACTTATGTGTGCATTTATGTAATATAGTTTGGTGTGTTGTATATTTGTATAAGTTATCTAATTATTAATTAAGTTTTTAATTTTTACGTATTTTCAACGTTAAGCGCGCGATTAAGTAAATAAATAATTAAGGATTTAATGTAATAATACAATAGGGCACATCGGGGTGTCTCAGAGGTCAATCGGACGCCGAATGGACTCGGAAGGCGACGAAAATTGGAAGTAGGTTTCCTGGTCAACACTCAAGCGTGGCATACCCAATGCTCAAGCGTTGAGGTCAACCAGACCAGCTCTGGCGTTGACTCCACGTGTCACCTGATTGGTTGCATGCACGGTGGCGCTACCTACCTCCAACCCTCAAGCGTTGGAGCGCTCAAGTGCTAGGGTTCTAGCGCTCAAGCGTTGGCGCGTAAACTTGTAAAAAATAAAAGGACTTAAGTGACATAAGTCACTTAAGTCCAAAACAGAAAAGTTGAAGGCAGAGAGTAGAAAACTGAGAGCAGAGACAGAAAGGAGAGTTTAGAGAGAGGAAGAGAGAGTTTCCAGTGGAGTTCCCGACTGGATCGATCATCCAGACGCAATTTCGAGTACGTCGTTTTGTTCGTGGCAACGCCATCTTCACTATTTTATCTTCCTTTTCTCTCTAAGTTAAGGTAATTCCTACCCTTTTATGACGAAATGTCGTAGGTAACGGTATTCGGCTTATCTTTCGTTTCAGTTATCGATTTTCAATTCCGACTTCATATTAGGGTTCCCTGTAATGTACATTTTGTAATGTGGTGTTCAGGTGAATTTTCGGAGGTCCGAGGAACCTTGGTTTCCACGTGGCAGAACTGAGGAGGAAGCGTAAGGTTTTGTTTCGTGACGTTCAAGTTATTGTACGACATCTCAGGTGGGGGAAAGAAACCATCTATCGTCGGAAACGGCGAAGTGGCATTTATTTCAATAATGGCGTAGGGCGACCTAAACCCTACTAGGAAGCGAGTAACGAACAAGATCAATATCACAATGGGGAATGCCTAGTGGTACCAATGATGATATTGGAATTGTAGGCTTATCGCCGTTAGGTTAAAAATATTATATTCGAGTTTGCATGGTATGTCTGTTTGACTGTTCATGATGTGCTGTTTGATATATGTTGGAGTTCCTGAAATGAATGTGAGTATTTGGTTATTTAATTATTTATATATTATTTTAATATGTGGAGATGATTGGAAATGATGACATGTTAGATGATCATTTTGTGCTTAGAAAATTCTAAGTGTTGATACATGGTGATTTATGGAGATGTATGTGGGGGTACATGATACATGTGTTCAGAAGTGCCTAACCGAGATAATTATTTTGATATTATGATGAGACTGATGATATATGATTGTACAACTATAGCGCCATTGCTTTGCATGGCCATTCTCACCGTGGATGAGGATGTGCACCGGGGATTCTGAAGACGCGTCGTTTGATTGATTAAGATATGTACATCCGGATTGGTGGCAGCCACGTTATCATTCACATTGCATTTGCATCATGGTTAAGGGTAGAGGAAATAATATGTTTCGAGGATGGTTGTGTGTGTGTGTGTATATATATATATGTTATTGAGTAGATGTTGCTAAACCTTTTCCATGTTGATAATAGATGTATTCTTATCCCCTTTCTTCTTTCTTTTGTATTTCGTTTTTCTTTATTGTTTTATTTAGACCCGGATCATATCGATGGCGCATTGGGATCATCCTTGGATGACGCAGCTGGCGGGGTTACACCTTACTGGAACCTTTGAGTTTGAGTTTGTTGATGAGCAAGGGTGGCTCATGGACCCAGTCACCCGCTTTGTTATGTATACGGGTCCCATTTCGGTGACTACCCAATTAGGAGAGGGAGCTCCATTCGGTTTGGCTGGGACCTTTAAGGCCAGCCAAACATTTCCTTTCATATTGGATTCCCGGCAGCACCGATACCGCCTATGCCGCCGATGCCCGATTTTATACCTTTTCCTGTACCAGAGCCAGAGGAGGCACCTGCACCAGAGCCAGCACCAGCACCAGCACCCGTGCCGGTGCCTATGCTTGTACTTGCTCCTGAGGAGTAACAGGCTGTACCTGATATTGATCATATGCTTGCCCCGGAGGTACCTAACTTTCCAGATGTGAGGGCAACAGGGTCCGAGTCCTCCAGATTGTCGTCAAGAGACAGTAGAGCTTACCGACGACTGTTCCTGCGACACCCCATTCCCAAGGTATCACATTTACGTAACGTATTGCGAAAATCAAACTTAACAAAAATATTAATTTGCTGGTTTCCTTCGAAAAACAAAATAAGTTTCCTACCAGGTCACCATCTACTGTCATACATATATCACAACAAACTAAAAACATCATAACTATGTCATAGTGGGAGTCTTAAAAACACTACTCAAAAGATGGCTCTCAGTAGCCACTAAGTCAGACTAGTCTAAAATCCCACTCTACCCAAAAAGACAACATCCTATAGCTAGTCACCACTACAGAAACCCATTGGAGAGTCCAGTATAAACTCCCCCACCTCCAGGAGGTGTATCTGGAGAGGATACATCTGCCCCCTCTCCAACATACGAGACTACTCCATCCTCCAGAGGAACATAGTCCGGATCAACCATCGAATCCTCCTCAGGATCCTCCTCCATCTCCACCTGTACTTCCTCCGGGATTAAGACTATAGGTCCAGGAGGTGACTCCGGTGCTACCTGCTGCAGAGGTTGAACGTAAGGAGGTGGTTGATGCTCTAAGTCCCCGTGTTGTACCATATATCATAGGATCATCCAAATGGGAGGTAGTGAAACTTCGATCGTCTCCCTGCTATGAATAAGCTGTTGTGGTCCGTCTGCTACAGTCCCTCGGAGTGTCCTCATCGGGCCAGTATAGGTAGCACTCCGAGCCCCTGAGCTGATCACCCAGGCGTTCCCTAGATCAGTATTGTCGAACATCAGGGCTCGGATCCCCGAGTAGTTCAGATCCGCTATGCCCGGATCCATCTGAACGCAGATATATATATATATATATATATATATATATATATATATATATATATATATTCCACATAGTAAAGGAAACAACAAACAAATATGAAAGGGTGAGTTACCAATATATGAGTTTTGATAAGACAACCCCATGCACGACACACAAACAGCATATACCATATATTCACAGCATACAAAAATTATCCAAACAGTAGAATAATTTTATCCAAAGGGTTTCATACCTGACAGTCATCGTCATTTTATAAAAATGCAAGACACTTCAATATTCAGGCTCTATTTTGATACCTAAACTCCGGAGATCCCACAACTTTCTGTTTCGTTTTGAACTGATCAAGCTCTGCACACACAGTACACCAAGGTTATTGTTCAAAAATGTAACTCGTTGGCTCACACAGAATCCCAATGGTCACTGCAATCAATGGAGTTTATTGTCCATAACCTATTGCATCACTCTGAACCTCAATAGTTATCGCATAAAATTTGACACAGTCCAGTAAAGATACATTGGCTCACACAGAATCCCAATGATCTAATGGGTTTACATAGTCCATAACAGATACATTGATCCACTCAGAACTCAATGATCATAACACATGACACGAATGCCAGCAATGCATGAGAAAAACTTTTATTCTCGTTTCGTTTACTTTGTCGTAATAATCTTTCCTTGTCGAAGCACAAAGCTAACGACCATGCTTAATTTCATATTAAGACTTTCCACTTTAAACACAACATAGGACACACAGTCCAAATGTTTTAAACTCAACACATGTTGACACACAGTCCGAGTGCTCAATCACAAAGCCCTAAACTAATGCACCAGTCTTAGGCTCGCGGATATGGAACTCACATTTTCCACATCAAACTTAGGACACACAGTCCATAAAATCATTGCAGGACACTCAGTCCAATGACACAGATCCCTGATCTACGTGTCCACAAAACACTAGAACCCCGACGTCTCGATTCCTAGGTTCATTTATCCTCTTGTAAAACATTTCGCTCAGTGAAAAACAAATACAAAACCAAATCTCCGGAAACTTATCCAAGTTTAGCGGGATAATTTCACCGAATAAAAATCTTCTTACAGAAATCCTTTTCTGTTAAAACGTTAATAAAACGTAAAAATCGTTGATAAATTCTTTTCTTTCCAATCACTTTATTTCAGAAAATTGTTCTCAATAAACGTCAACTTTAAAAAAATCCTTACTAAATAAAATTTCATAATAATAAAATAACTATTTTTCTCGAAATTTTTAATGAAATTCTTTTTATAACTTAAATAACTTTTCTATCAGAAGTAATTGTTCTGACTGCTATATTACGTTATTTTCGAAACTTAATTACTTTAAATAACATTTTATAATAAAATTGAATTTATTTTGGAAAAACTAGTGCTTGTGAAAAATTTTCACAGTTTCGCTCTTACTGTCACTCATTGACACAGTTTCCACAAAAATATTATTAAAATAATATTTTTCCATTTTTTCTCAAAATTACACAAATTATTAACTCTGATTAATTATTCAAGCTTATTAAGCTTTTATCCTCAAATTAATTTAAATACTGACCAATAATGTCAGGTTTCTCAGTCAAACACTCAATAGCAGATAATTTCATCACATAATAGCATGACATATATCCAATTCATGACATGCATCACAGTTATAATATAACAAAATAATTATAATCATGGAAAACAACATATCTCAATCACTCAAGTAATCATATAATCCATTCAACAATTAACAGTAAACAATTTAACATCACAAGATATTACTAACACAATTGACAGACAACTCCAACAATAGGCATGTGATTATCTTAAACTCCTAGGGCATACTCCCCTTACCTCTTGGAGATTCGAACTAACGGTTTCAAGTAATCTCCCGATTCTCGGTCCGATTTCCTCTATCGACTTAGATCAACTCAACTCGATCGATTCCTTCATAACGAATTGCAACCAAAATAAATCAAAATCAAACGACAACACACTTAATCAAGAAGGTTAGGTTTCGACCTCTTCAAATTTTCTAGGTTAGGAAAGTTAAAAATTTTCTAACTTAGGGATTTATGATCCTTAAGCAACTTAAACATGATTAAGTCCTTAATCTAAGATCGTGAACTAAGAACTTTGAATGAAACTCATCTAGGTCCAAGAACTAGGGTTTTGGTTTTCACAAGATAAAAAGGCTAGGGATTTTGAAATTTTATCAACTCTTGGATTCAAAAAATATACATAACATAGAGTTGGATTTAAGTGTCACAAGACAATTTTTGAATCAAAAATTCATCCAACACTCATAGTTAGGGTTTCGGCCCTTTTGAAAAAAAAAATCTAGGGTTTGATTTTTGATCTTATAATCACTTACATACAAGAGCTATCATGATATTAAGAGATTAAATCATGAATCGTGACTTAAAGTTGAAACAAAATCTAAGAACACCTATTATACATAGGTCCAGCCTAGCTTTGAAAAATAGGGAAGAAATTTCTCATGATCACATGCTTCTAGATGATGAATATAGAGATGACTAGGAGATTATAGAAATTGGTTTCAACTCAAAAGGATTTTTCTACAATTAGTTATGAGTTTTTGAAGAAAGATTCATGAACTTTAAGCAAAATGAAGAACATGACGATCAAAGGCCTAAACTCATAAAAGTTGTGAAGAGAAATGACAAGATTATGAGAGGTTACCTCTTGATGATCAAATAAAAGGATGATTTGGATGATGTTCTTCACAAAATCACTCTAAGTGTTCTTAAAAGTTTGGAGAGAAAATGATGAACTTTTGGTGAAGATGATGACTTGAAAGAACGCAAAAATTTCCTAAGTGATGGTGTTGTTAATAGGGCCGTAGGTTTTGGGGCAATTTGGTCCAAAATCCCAATGGCAAAGCTTGTAATTTTCAAGTGAAACTAGGGGCAACATTGTCTTTTCCATGCAAAAATATCTAAATGTCATAAATGTGTCATTATGGACATTATGACTCGGATAGGATCGTCATAAATGCCCGTCATATCAGTCACATAAGTCACCTCAGCTCCATTGATGACTCCCTGATTCATCTGACTCAGGTTTTCCTAGAGATATCTCGGCGTTTCTACCCGCAACAAATATAATATTATATTTTTACGCTACATTTTTAAAAACTTCCAGTATCATAGCAAATATTATAAAAACATTATTTATCTCGTTCACGAATTAAAATTAGGTTTTTTGAGCAGTAAACTTTTACTGTCAGTGAAAACGCAGACCGGGTTCCGTCTGAATTTTCAACCCAAAATTTTGTCGTAACCCTAAGATATAAAGCATGACAAGAAAATGATAGTGGTTTACCCAAAATCATTTTGAGTCTCGGATAAAAATATATGTATTTATATATTTATTACCGACATTTGAAAGCAGCGAAAATTCGGGGTGTTACATTACTACCCCACTAAAAAAAAATTCGTCCTCGAAATTACGTACCTGTAAAAAGTTTAGGATACTGTAATTTCATTTTGTCCTTGGCTTCCCACGTTGCTTCTCCAGTCATTTCATCCCAAATAACCTTGACTAAAGAAATTTGTTTACCCCTGAGTTGCTTAATCAACTTATCTTCGATTCGTACATGCGAAGTCTTATGAGACAAGTTTTCTTTTAATTTTACTTCATCGGGTTCGATGACATGTGATGGATCAGGAATATACTTCCTTAGTTGTGAAACATGGAATACATCATGAATGTTTGAAAGAAAAGGCGGCAAAAAAATTTGATAAGCTACTGGACCAATATGACGAAGAATTTGGTAAGGTCCAATGAATTTAGGAGTTTTCTGGACTTCATAACCCTACCTACCCCAGTCATTGGTGTGACTCTCAGAAATACATGTTCACCTTCTTGAAATTCGAGAGGTCGTCTCCTTCGATCTGAATAACTCTTTTGCCAACTTTGTGCTGTTTTCATCTTTTCACGGATTTGTTTTACCTTTTTCGTCGTCTGCTACCCGATTTCAGGACCTAAGATCATGCTTTCTCCATCCTGGTACCAACACACAGGTGTTAAACATTTCCTCCCATACAAAGCCTCATAGGGAGCCATACCTATACTTGAAAGAAAACTATTGTTATACGTGAATTCAATCAGCGGTAACAAGTCATACCAACTTCCACGATGGTCTAAGACACATGCTCTCAGCAAATTTTCTAATGATTGAATCATTCTTTCTGTTTGTCCATTGGTCTGAGGATGATATGGTGAACTTAACCTTAACTTGGTTCCTAGAGCTTCATGCAAGCTTCTCTAGAAACGTGAAGTAAACTTCGGATCTCAATCTGACACAATACTCGTTGGTACTCCATGTAATATCGATCTGACACAATACTCCATGTACTCCATGTGTGAGGATTTTGATGTATTTTGAGAGGGGACTGGGTGTTGAGTGGTGGCGAGGTATCTTTTTGTCAGACCTTGGATGTATTTTTTATTTTCTACCTGGTTTGTACATATTTGGGATCCTATTGATGGGATTCCCTCTACAGTACTTTGTGGCTATACTTAGCAGATGTGATGTATGGATGTATATGTGTGTGTGTGTGTGTGTGTGTGATGGTTGTTTTATATTTAAGTTTTTAATTCCTTCCGCTGTTTTTACATAAACATTTAGCGCTAATATCATGATTAGGAATTAATTAAATATGGTTCTTTTAATGGGACATCGGGTCGTCTTACACAAGGTGTGTAGGGTAAAAAATCAGGTGCCAAAAATAAGCCCCAACATTTTTAGCACTTTTGTTGACTTGGGCTAACTAATCAACCCACAAAAGCACTATTTTTAAAAAAGGAACGAACTTTTTATTTAAATGGAAAAACGAAATGAAACTCTAAACCAAAACAAATCAGATGCCGCATGACCCAATTTCAACAAACACTTTCAGCATTTTTATTTACTTGGGCTAACTAATTAACCCGAAAAGAACTCAATAGAAGTCCACACACTAAATAAATAACATAAGAAAAATAAAACAAAGTCAGACAAAAGGGAAATGAAAAAAAAAATTAAAACAAAAGGAACCAGAATCTTCTGACAACAAAAGAAATAGAGAGACTTTAGCAGAGGTAGCACATGGATCATCCTAGGAAGGCAAATTTTAAGTTTTAGGTTATTCACATTTATCGATAAGAAAATTTTTAAATAACAATTATAAAATCATCACATCTTTTGATGTATCTTTCACTGCTGAAAGGCATCAAATTCCTCAATAAACCTACAAATAACTAACCGATAACCTGTGATATCACTTTGAATTGTATACGAGCACAAAATTCTTTTAGTATTTTTATAATAAGATCGGTGGGAAAGAAATTTTTATTTTATTTAAAATTTATTTTTAAACAATACTCAAACACACTACAAACAGAAATAAATTAAGTGTATGTTAATAATTAGACTCGTCAAACTATTGCTCACATCAAATGAATCATGTGAATGAATTATTAATTTAATATTATTTTATTATTACAATTACTGTTATTATTATTCATTACTATACTCAATTATGTTATTTCAAAGGCCAAAAAATTCAACAACTAGATACAAAAAATAATAGTTAATTACTAAATCAAACCGCAGAAAGAATGAATAATTTAATTTTGAGTTGTTCCGACCTCATTTGCAGAAAATTTAAATTTAATCCACAAGTTATTTCATTAACAGGAACTGTTGAATGGTACGAAACGAACACAGGTAAATTGAGAGGGGAAAAAAAACTCACGATGATTTAAAATCAAACACGGCATCATGTTGTCACAAGTCGTTTTAGGACTTCTTATTCGTACAAACTTGAATTTCTCATTCATTAACTTTGTAGTGTGGCTAATTTATTCATATTCATTAGACTAAACCCCCAATTTGGTCCCTGAGAAAAACACTCGGGTCTGAAATAGTCCCTATCCAAAAAAAAAACTATCCATTTAGTCCTTAAGAATGTGTTTACGGGACAGATTAGTCCTTCTGTCAGTTGACCACCTTTGACCACAGGTTAAATGCTGACGTGTCGGTTTCCATTCCAAAGGAACCAAAACGCATGCCGTTTGGGCCTTCTTCCTCCTCCAGCTTCTTCTTCTTCTTCAAGCTTCAAATCATCAGCGAACATTGATGCTTCACACCACTCATCATCAACCCAGTGAGCACAGCTATTTACAATAGGAACACAACAAATCCCTCACTGCGCGTAGAATCGTAGGCCAGAGAAGATCAGGCACTACCTCTCAAAGCTCTGTAAGCCACCATTGTGATTAAAACTTGGTTCTGACTGTTCAAGTATACAATACAGTCAACATAATTCAATAACCTATCTCCAAATCAAAAGAATAATAATAATAAATAAACAAAAAGGAAAAAGCAAGGATATATAATGGGAAACCCAAATGTTAAATAATCAAATCAAAAAATCATTAAAAATATAAGAAAACAGAGAAGACAAGAGGATGGTTTCTGAAGGTTAAATGCCTACAACAGTTAGATGGCTTTTAGGACTTGCAATTCACAATGTTAAATGCAACGCAGTCATACATTTCCCCTCAAAACTCAAAATCAAAACCAAAATCAAAAGTAGAGAAAATCGGAGGAAAATAGGAGTTGGAATTGCCAAACATGTTCTGAAACAGAGACAACACAAATGAAATACAATCAACAAAATGGAAGAAGCAAAAGGAAATGAGAGAGATCTGTGAATGAATCGACCTTGAATGCTCATTGAGGAAATAATTTGGAACATCGAGCAATAATTAAACCACAGTAATTTAGCCAGGCATTGAGGCATTTTATCATGCACCTTAACAGCGAAATTGAAAACACATTCCAAATTTGAGGCGCAAAGCTTTAGCAATGTTACCTGCGAGAGAAACAAATCCGTTATTACAAAGAGAGAACATAAACTAAAAGAGAGAAGGAGAAGGAGAAGAAGAACCAAGTCAGAAATGAAAAGAGAGAAGGAGAAGAAGAGGACCTTTAGCGCCGCTTTAGCAGAAGAACAGTGTTTGCACTGTAGTAGAAGAAGAATGGTGTTCGGGGCGGTAGTTTCAGAGGCACAACCGCAGTGAGGGATTTGTTGTGATCCGGCGCTGGAGACAGTCATCTGTACCTGCCACAGCGCCACCCTCTTATCATCTCTCTCAAAGTGATTGGAAGAAGAAGAAGCAACTGGAGGAAGAAGAAGGCCCAAACGGCATGCGTTTTGGTTCCTTTGGAATGGAAACCGACACGTCAGCATTTAACCTGTGATCAAAGGTGGTCAACTGACAGAAGGACTAATCTGTCCCGTAAACACATTCTTAAGGACTAAATGGGTAGTTTTTTTTTGGATAGGGACTATTTCAGACCCGAGTGTTTTTCTCAGGGACCAAATTGAGGGTTTAGTCTATTCATTAATAACTGTTTGACTAAAATCTATAACAAGTTTCATGCTATTAATATCTATTTAATTGATATCTATACCAAGATATTATATAAGAAATAAAATATTTAACTGAAATAGGTTAAGTCTTCCTAGTCACATGTTCCAATGATTTACTTTTCTATCATGAGTTTTGGTTCATGTCACCCCGTAGATTTTTGTATTCTTTATTTTTTGGCTTCTGGTAATAATATTTTGAGGAATGCTGCATATGATAGATAGAGTCTGAGGAGCCAAACTGTAACACCCCATTTTTCGTAAATAAGCTTAATGCATTTATATATGTTATATATATGTTTGTATATGCTTGTTATATTTGTTTTTGATGTCTAAGTTTATGTTTGGGGAAGTTTAGCCTTAGAAAGATTCAATCCTTTTAGAGTCCTAGTAACATATTTCACCGTTTTGGCCATATCTTGAGTTCTAGATGTCCGATTGAGGTGATCTTTGATGTGTTGGAAAGCTAAGATAATTATCTACAAGTCGTATTTTATTTGTTTTGTCCAATTCGGTCGTTTATTTAGCCTCGCACTGCAATATTTGTCCTCCCCGTGCTCAGGAATTGAGCTTGGCCGTGCTTAAAGTGAGCACGACCGTGCTCTGGTCTGAAGTTATAAATAGAGAGAAGTCTGTGAGGGTTTCGAGTGAAAACCCTCCTTTTGGCACTTTAGGCAATCCTATTGTGACAGAAACCTCTTCCCTTTCCCTTCTTGTGAACCCTTTGAAGTTCTTGAGCCTGTTTGGGAGAGAAGTCACGCGCACTAGTGTCACTAAAGGTAAACTGGTTATCCCTCTCTTTAATCTCCTTTCCCTTTTTCTTAAATTGGAGATTAATTGGTTAATCCTCTTGTGTTTGGCCAAGGCTTGAGGAGTTCGTCGAGTCGCTCGAGGAAACGTATTTAGTTTCTCGCGTCGTCGTTGTTGGGAATCTTCACACCAGGTATGGGGAGAAGGAATAGTATTAACATGTAGGCATTGGGGGTAGCGTAAGATGAAGGGTTAACCCATGACCCTGTCGTATGTTGTTTGTCTATTTATTTGCTATCTGTTTATGATGCTATATGTTTAATTGCTATTGGTATGCATATTAGTGATTTGTGGTTGATGATCGGTATGCTTGTTTTTATTATAATTGATAATGATGTTAATGCCATGATTATGTTTGGATTGATGATGTTATTAAAGGATGTTTATGATGGTGATGATGATGATGTTATGATGATGATGATGATGATGTTGTGCTCTGAGTGAGTGTTGATTGTTGGGGATGTTAATGTCAACAATGATGTTAATAAGACTCTAATTAATTAATAGGGCTTGTTAATGATGTTAAGACATTAAAATAGGTTAGCAATGATGAAAGAGAATTAAGGGATGTCTTCCCAGTTTATTCATAAGACATGAATATAGTATGAGAGGCAAGGTTATATTCAATGGTTTAGTTAAAGACCCTAGAATTGATTCGTGAGTGTTTTAGGGACATTAATAATGAAGCTAGAATTAAAGGTTTAATTCCCCATAATGGTAAGTGAGACACCCCGTTGTGCCCCTTTGTGTCATTAGATTAAAACCTCAATATTTAATTACTTAATCGCACGCTTAACGTGAAAATACGTAAAAATTAAAAACTTAACTTATAAATTATACAACTTCATATAGAATGGCATATCACAATATAAGTATATTATGCATATTACAAAAAACTGTTGAGGATATCCTATCAGTAGGATCCCTCACAGGCATATACTTAGATAAAGTGTTAAATAGCGGAAAACATATTAAAAAAATACGCCTCACGAGACGCACTGGCCATAACTAACTAGACCCTAATCACCATGGGTCACAACTCGTCCTCCAGCCTCCGGTTCATAGGGAGTTCCATCCAACTCCTCCTGGTTACACTCATCCACAAGGTCTTCTCGTACGATTCCACAAGGAGATAAAATACAACATACAAAAACATACAGGGGATAAGAAACAGTTCTATCATCAAAAGCGGAAAAGAGTCATAGTACATTATACAGTAATTGTCACAGACAATCAACACACATAACTAACGAATCATCCTCAAGTTAATATATATCATCCTCTACCTTTACTCGCAGGCAATCCGACACTTTCTTTTAATGTAACCTCTCTAATCGTGTCACCATGTCTTTACGTTATCGTGGCCACTACCACTCCTATCACCATCCCTCATTTGCATCGGGGCACACCCTCATTCCCGTTAGGATGTTCCACCTAGTGCACACCTCCATTCCCGTTAAGGTGTTCCACCCCCATTCCCGTTAAGGTGGAAGTGGTCTCGCGAGAACTCTTGATTTTACGTGTATTATATTACCAATACACAGAAGTGTTTTACGTGTATTATATTACCAATACACGGTGTATTATATTACCAATACACATATGTCCTTGTGTATTATATTACCAATACACTTTTGTCCTTGTGTATTATATTACCAATACACGGTTGTGGACAACAACACCTATACTTGAATCTCACCAACCCATTTTAACAACATCATAGTGCCTTAACCTTCCATTAGAACTTGACACATATTATATGCCGTAACACCTCTTTAACATACATCATCTAGGTTAGGCACTTCTAAATCATTATTATCCTCACACCCAAAACAATCATCTCTTAGAAAACATATATATCTTTGCTTAAAAACCACTAAGCATAATAATACAAACCAGGTAGATCATGCATAACACAATATCAATCAAAATATTCCCATATCACCAACATTGCACAAAATCAATTCAATAAAGGTAATAAAATCAAATCAACCATTAACAATATAAAATCTACCTAATATCGATAAACCTACAATCCCCGAATTGCCATTGGTTTTTCAGAAAAGGTTTCCAATGTGATTTTGGTCTTGTCGATTACTCAACTACTATTAGGGTTTTGATCGCCCTACACAATTATTATATAATCTACTACTTATCCATTCCGGCGATATGTTGGTTCTTTCCCCCACCTGGGTTATCATCGAACTCCCGAACTCGAAGCTCCTCGTTGTCATACCACAAAGTACTAACTCCACCTTCAACCAATCAACATAATAACCAATAAATCAAACAAACTCATCTATGTTCTCTTTAGGCTAGGTTTGGCCATTTAATTCAAATTAGAGTCAGGATTCTTTTCTAAACATAAGCCTTTGGATACTTATCACTTAGGTTCTAGGTAACTTTAGATAAATTGCTATAACTTGAAAATATGGAATAAAAATCATCCAACCACTTAGGGTATGTTTTCGGTCTTGTATTACCAAAATAGGATATAAATCTTTAAACTATCCAATCTCTTAGACTTAGCATCCCAATGTATTAAGGAGTTCAAGTCCATGATCATATTGGAAAATGAAAAAAAAAAAACATCCTAGGTTCGCAACCATCATAGGTTCGGACATCATAGGATAAATAGGCTAGAAATCTTGAAACTTTCCAATCTCTTAGACTTAGCATCCAAATGTATTAAGGAGCTCAAGTCCATGATTATTTTGGAAAATGAAAAACAAAGTATCCTAGGTCCATAACCTTATAGGTTCGGTCTTCATAGGATTTATAGGCTAGAAATCTCTAAACTTTCCAATCTCTCAGACTTAGCATCCAAATATCTTATGGAGCTCAAGTCCATGATCATTTTGGAAAACAATGGAAACTTAAACATTTCAATCTCTTAGAATTAGCATCCAAATATCTTATGGATCTCAAGTCCATGATCATTTTGGAAAATAAGAAATAACACATCCTAGGTTCAATAACATAGAATAAACAAGTTGGAAATCCTTAAACATTTCAATCTCTTAGACTTAGCATCCTTCTATATTAAGGAGCATTAGTCCATGATCATTTTGGAAAATGAAACTCAAACATCCTTGCTCTAAAACATTTAAATTTCGGCCTACATAAGATAATGAGGAAAAATATTCTTTGTTTGATAGCAACTCTTAGGTTTAGAATCACAAGGTATTAAGAGTTATAAATCAATGATCATACTTGGAAAGTTGAAACATAGTATCCTAGGCTTACTTATACATATTTTCGGCCATCATAGGAAAACAAGCTATCAAACCTTTCAAGATTTATAGATTTAAGATCAAGGAATAGTTAGAAACTCAAACACATGATCATATTCCAAAAGTTGAAGCAAAAACCTCCTAGGCCACATATGCTTAGCATTCGGCCTTCATAGGAAGAGATAGGTAGAGATTTTTGTTTTACACAACCTCTTAGTATGTGAAAATATAAGTTAATACAAGACTATAGAAAGTGGTTTCAACTCAAAAGGAGTTTTCTACCATTTTAGAGAGATTTTATAAGTTCAAAGTATATAAAGAACACGTAAAGCAAACTAAGAAATAAAATATGAAACTTGCAAAAAGATTCATATGAGAGCATTACCCTTAGTATAAGGAAGAACTTTAATGAAGAAGGAAGAAGTTGAAGAAGTATGAAGATGGAGGAAGAAAATGAGAGAATGAAGATGAGTGATGATTATATAGAGGGAGAGGGGAGCATGAAATTTTGGAGAGAGGATGAACTTGGAAAGCAAGTTTTGTCTTTACGACTTGTTTGGTTGAAGAGGAAAGAGAAAAATAGGTTTTTAGAATATAATATGATATAATTTGAAAAGTGTCATCATGACCACTTTTTAGGATGTGACTTGGGCCATCCCCCTAGTAAGTCACCTCACTCCCACATGTCACCTCATCACTTTTGTGCTCCCTACTCTGCTCCATTACGTATCCGGTTCAAGTTTCCGATCGTATTTCGTCCAGAATAAATATTACATTTTATTTCTGAACTCGAATTTTCGGAAATTTCCAATATCATACAAAACATCACAAAAACACTAACCGTTTCGTTCATGGTTCAAAATTAGGTTTTATGCTCAGTAAACTTGTACCGGCAGTGAAAACGCACACCGGCTTTCATCTGAATTTTCAACCGAAAATTTTACCGTAACCATCTACCATAAAGTAGACTATGAATGTGATTTTATTTTAATCAAAAACACTTTGTAACTCTCAAATTAAAATATAATTAATTATATTTTAACAGGGTTGAACAACATAATTAAAATCAAGCTGTTACAGTAAGACATGGAGTTTAATTAAGAATGATGAAACTAATTTTAATGGTGCAGTTTAAGCCAATAGGTTTGATCCTTGAATGCCCTAGGAAACATAGCAAGGGTTTCTAACACTTTCTGCCCAGATCAGTACAGTCATGCTCCAACGAGCACGGCCATGCTTGTTAGGCAGCATGCTCGTGCTCAACTTAAATTTCAGCATGCCCGTGCTAAGTGTGAGCACACCCGTGCTCACTTGTCCAGAACAGAACTTAAAAAGCAGAACAGGGGTGGTTCACCCCAGTTCTTCCTAATAATGAAAGAAGACACCAAACGAAGTAAAAACAAGTTAGATAACTTAAAGATAATAATGTACCTTGGTAGCCGAGTGGCCAAGGGGACCTTGATGCTTAATGGTCAAGGTGTTGAGCTCTGGAGCTTATCGGCCAGAGTGTTAATAATTAATGTGAAAAGATGATGTTGTACCTTGGTATCCGAGTGGCCAAGGGGGCCTCGATAGCCTATTGGTGTTGATATGGTGCTTATTGGCCAGAGTGTTAAAAGATTAAAGATTAAATATAACGTTGAGCCTCGATAGCCAAGTGGTCAAAGTGTTGATGGTGATAAAACTTGGGTAGTCAAGTGGCTCAAGCAGAGGTGGTGATTATTGTTGTGTGTTTGTGTTGCTCATGCATTCATGCATCGGAGATGTTAGTGGGGGATGTTCAACATAGGGGAGGTCGTCCGAGAGTAAGGCGATCTGGACGTCCGTGGTGATCTAAGTGATCTGGCCCCCCATGGTGGCGCATCCGAGAGTAAGGTGCGTTGGCTATCCTTGGGGTCCACCCATGGTTTGGTGGATTGCCTCGACGTTGGTGCTTATTGGCCAATGTGGATATGTAACTCCGAAGTTGACATTCTGAGGTAGATTGGATCCAAGTGCATAGTGGAGTAGTGGAGTAACGCTGTATCGGATAGTATACATTGTTTATATGATGTATATGATATGAATGTAATATGTTGGATGATGTTATGATGATTGATATGCTATGTTTATATGATGCATGTTCGACTTACTAACTGCTTCCATGCCATTATGTTGATATATATGTTTCTTACTCTCCGCATCTTTTGTCATTACTTTGCATGTACCCTTTTATGTTATGCATATGACGGTGACCAACTTGCTGAGGAGTGACTCTAAGGAGATGCTACTCGTAGTTTTGTTTTGTTTCAGTTATTTTGTTTTAGAGTTGGTTTATCGGATTGGCTATACCAGCTCTGTAATGTGACATCGGGGTTGGGTTTTTTTATGTTTATGTTATCGTTTTTTAAAAACTTATGTTATTTTCCACGTTTGAGACTTGTGACAATGTGGTATCATTTACCCGTTGTTTTGATTATTAAATAAATGATGCACGTTTTTATTTACCTTATCTTTTTATCGCTTACATATGTATGCGGGGTAGAGGGTGTAACACAAACTAGTTGGGATGTATTTCTCTATTGTGATGTCTTTGAATACCTTGCTACTTCATTTAAAAAAATTGATTAGATAATATTTTACCTTGTTATAAATATGCATTTTGGGGTTACGGATTGAAAAACCCACCACATAGTAAGTTCTAATCTTTGTCTCTTTCTTTGTCTCTCAACCTCTGCCTCTCCTCATTTCTCGTTCTTTATCCCAGTTTATGATTTTTATTCTCCAAAACACTAACTTATTTGACATAATCATTGCATGTTGAAGTAGAGGGAAGTAGCAAAGAATTTGAGGGGTAATGTATGATAAAGAGGCATCAAGTTGTTGTGACAAGGGAGCAACCTCCAAAACGCCCAAACAACTATCTGTCACTACAAGTAATGTGAGATATGGGAAATGTGAAAAGAATCAGGGCGGTTAATATCAGAGGATTTACTTTGGATGGTTGTCAGGAGTTCTTGGCTAGTGGGGCAGAAGGAACCAATGATGCGATAAGATGTGCTGTTTATGGTTCCGATAGGGAATACCATAAGAGAGAAGTGAAAATTGTAGCAGTGGTCGAGTGTTCTGCACCTCCTGCCAGTGGATCTTGAGTAGTTAAATCTATATGTATAACTGCAGTGATGTGTTGCTTTCATAATTTGATATGGACTAATTCTGTGTTTTCTTTGCAAAAGGATAAATTTTTTTAATTGTAAGTTGAAACTATAATTAAGAGCGGAAGTTGTTGCTATGATCTTATTCTTGTCATATACCTTGTTAGAATAGTCTACACGAGAAGAATCTCTTTTTTATTCTTTTTTTACATTTTCTCAACTGCAAGTTGAAGTTAGGGGTGTTGACGGATCTGTTTGCACCGATTTTGAGCCAAAAAGTCATTCGATCCAAAAATAAAAAGGAAATTACAGTTCAGTTTGGATTGGATTGATTCCTATATTAAATCTGAAGCAATCAAATCTGATTAAAAGTGGTTTGGTTTGGATTGGACATTCGGTTTTTAACAACTCAATAACTAAAAAAATCAGTATAAATAACATTAAAATATATAAAATATAACATACAAAAAAATAATAATGTGACGAGCTAACAAGTATCAATTTTACGTTTATAACATTAAAATAGCAAAAAAATGTCACATCAAACTAATAAGTATTATTATGAAGAAAACCAACAAATAACCAATAATGTGAAAAGTAGAATAAACATATGGTAAATTTTATATCTGTGGATAGGTTTGATTTGGTATAGTTTCAAAAATTGATCGAATCCGATTGATTTTCACAAAACAAGGTAAAAAAAATCCAATATATATCGATTTTGTTTGGTTTTCGATTTTTTGGATTGATTTTCGATTTTCTCTTGGATTTGATTGGATAGGAACACTCGTAGTTAAAGTCGTTAATTTATTATTACTAGTTATTATTATTATTATTTTTATTATTACAATTACTATTATAATTATTCATTCTATACTCGATTATGTAATTTCAAAGCCCAAAAAATTAAACAACTGGTCAGGAGAATCGATAGTTATTTAATAAATCAAACCATGAAAAGAATAAATAATGTAATTCTGAGTTGTTCCAATCTCATTTGTATAATATTTAAATTTTAACCCCACATTATTTTATTAACAGAATTGTTGCATGGTACGAAATGAATTTCATACCGGTGCTTATTTGGCTAAAAAATTACAGGACATGTAAATTGAGACAAACAAGCTCACAGTGATTGAAAATCAAACACAACATGAAGTTGTTTGGCAAGTCATTTTATGAATTCCTATTTGTACAAATTTGCATTTCCAATTCATTAACTTTTTAGTGTGGGTAATTTATTCATATTCCTTAATAGCTGTTTGACTAAAATTTATACCAAATCTCGTACAATTAATTAATATCCATTTAATTAATATCTAAACAAAGATATAATATAAGTAATAAAATATTTAATTGATTAAATAATATTTTACCTGTTATAAATATACATTTGGGGGTTGGGGCTTGACACGCCCACCACATAGTAAGTTCCACTCTTTGTCTCTTTCTCTGTCTCTCAACCTCAGCCTCTCCTCCTCTCTCATTCTTTATCTCAGTTTATGATTTTTATTCTCCAAACCACTAACTTATTTGACATAATCATTGCAGGGTGAAGTAGAGGGAAGTAGCGGAGAATTTGAGAGGTATTGTACGATGAAGAGGTATCAAGTTGTTGTGACAAGTGAGCAACCCCTAAAACCCTCAAACAACTCATCTGTCACAATACGTAATGTGAGATATGGGAAATGTGAAAAGAATCATGCAGTCAATATCAGAGGATTTGCTTTGGATGGTTGTCAGGAGTTTTTGGCTAGTGGGGCAGAAGGAACCACTGATGCCATGAGATGTGTTGTTTGTGGTTGCGATAGGGAATACCATAGGAGAGAAGTGGAAACTGTAGCAGTGGCCGAGCGTGCTGCACCTCCTGCCAGTGGATCTTGAGTAGTTAAATCTTTATGTAACTACAGTGATATGCTGGTTTCATTTTTTTTCTTATGATTTTATTTGGACTGATTCCGTGATGTCTTTGAAAAAGGTAAAGCTTTTTTAATTGTAAGTTGAATTCATAATTAGGAGTGGAAGTTGATGCTACGATCTTATTCTTGTCATATACCTTGTTAGAATAGTCTACATGAGAAGAATCTCGTTTTTTATTCTTTTTTACGCCTTCTCTATCTTCAAGTTGAAGTTAGGGGTGTTGTGTAACACCCCCTTGGGCATTACTTTGTAACACGTGCGGAAATAAATTAAAAAGTTATTTGCTGGTTGCTTTTGGAAAAGTAATTTACTTTATGCCAGAAAACTTAGGAGTAAATTTTTTTTTTTGCTGCGGAAAACTCTGGAAACATGGTACATACATTAAAGCAGTGATATCATATTGAATATCTCAACACATTCATAACAAGGTTGCCACAACATACACTGTTTTCTCAAAGAGCATCCATTGTCAAAAAGAGAAAATTATACCAAAACTTAACTTACAACACCACATTTAATTACCTTTTTAAATCTATAACCCAACCAAGACTCCTAAGCTGGTCACTCTACAAAACACCAAATGGAATAACTCTTTAGTTCTCACCACTATACCGACCTCTTCAAGGATCAAGATTTATATCCCCGATTAAAGTTAAGACTTCCTCCGCACCATCTACTTCCAGTACCAAGGTACCGCTGCGGAAACGAGTAAAACCTGATATATTGTAAGGGTGAGACACCAATATATGGATATAAGCACGATAACTACATGCGTGACACACAAAGCAGCATATAGTCATATAAAGTCATACAACATAAACTTCTCAGAACTAACAAGTAATTTACCAATGGGTTTCATCCCCGAGCAGTCATTGCCTTTTATAAAAGAGATTAAGGACACTACGCAGTTCAACATCTAACCTTATATCTAATCTCCTGGAGATTCATTCACCAAATAAATGAGCTGATCAGGCTCTTGAATGGCACATTGTCCAAACTCTTGGTACAATGGTCAACAACATAATGGCACATTATCCGAACTCTCGGCACAATGGTCAACAAAACAAATGGCACATCACCCAAACATCCCGGCACGATGGTCAACAAAGAAAATGGCACATTGTCCATTAAGGTACGATGGTCAACTCTAAATGGCACATTGACCATTAAGGCACAATGGTCAACTCTAAATGGCACATTGACCATTAAGGCACAATGGTCAACTAAAACATGAAAATACCCATGATACCATGACTACTAAACACACTATAACACGAATATCCTCAAGATATCATGACTAACAAATAAACTATAAGATGAATATCATCCAGATATCATGACTAACAAATACATCGAAACATGAATATCATAAAGATACCATAATTAACACATACATTGTAACATGAATATCATCAAGATATCATGACTAACAAATACACTGTAACATGAATATCGTCAAGATATAATGACTAACAAATAAATCGTTAAGTAAAACTCGTTTATAGAAAATCCTTTCTGTTGTAACCAAGGTTTTGAAAACCGGACCGGCCGGTCCGACCGGGAACCGGGACCTTGGCCAGTCCGGTTCATAGGGAAAACCGGCCTAGCATCGAACCGGTGGAAAAACCGGAAAACCGGTTCAAAACCGGTCATAACCGGTAGTGAACCGGCCAGAACCGGCCAGAATCGGTTTCTTAAAAAAAAAAATTAGTATAAAAGGATTTGGATCATCCTAGCCAAAACCCAAATCTTTTGTTTTCTAACATATGTGGGCTAGTTGTAGATTTTGGGTTGGTTTTCCCTATGAAGATGATTTTAACATATATTTTTATATTTATTTAGTTTAATTTCAAAATAAAAAAAATTGTGCTTAATAATTTTAGTTGTTATGTTGTTTTTTTGTTTAATATTGTTACAAATATTATATTAAAAATTAAAATAATATTATTTAATTATAACCGGTTCAACCACGGTTCAACCTCGGTTGGACCATTGAACCTTGAACCGCTGCCTTCACCGGTTCGATGGCCGGTCCGGTTTTGTAAACCTTGGTTGTAACTCTTTCATAAAATGTCAAATCTTTCGTAAACTCATTTCTACCATAAATTCCTTTATAAAATTATCAAATTGCTAAGAAACTCATTTACTTCTGAAAACCCTTCTCTGAAAAACTTTAATACTTGAAAAAGAGGTGATCTAAAACTAAATCCATGTGTGAATGATTACTGCTATTTTTAAGAATACTTTCCGTAAATATTTTCTGAATTAACCGTCTTTTAGAATTTTAAAAACGTTTAAGTCAAAACTTGATCTTTTCCACTTAAATAATTTTCTAAAATCATACTTAAGTTATTTTCGAAGATTAATTTAATAAAATAACTTTTTATAATATATTGGATTTATCCATATAAAAATTAACAGTGAAAAAATAATTTCACGGTGACGTCCTCACTGTAACTCATAGTTCAATCTTACACCAATAAATCATTAAAATAATGATATTTTCAACCAACCAAAAACCTAAGTACTATTATATTACTATTTCTCATAAATTAAAATTCATTATCCCATAAAAACATTTTAACCCTTTGACCCTTATTACTAACTAAGCACTGACCACTGTCAGGCTTTTCAATCCTCAAACAACATCAACAATCATCAACAATATTATAACAATTAACCCAGACATATCATGCATCAAAACATTGTAATACATAACTGCAAATAACTAACCACAGATAAAATCACAGCTTAACACAAAGTTAAAGAATCACCATGAATCTCAACCAAATATGACAAATCATACACCAATCACACATATAATTATTGGGAAAAATCCCTCAGGTAAGCTCCCCTTACCTCTTGAAGAGTCCAACTTTCTTTTCACGAAATGTTCTCTGATTCGAATCCGGTTTCCTCCACGAAATTCACAACAACAACCAATACTTGTCCTTCACAACAAATCACAACACAACAAGTTAAACTTTGAAATAAAATCATCTCTAACTTATATACTTAGGTTCGTCCAACATAATTTAATTAGGCTATAGATGTCAAAATTTTACATACTCTTGGATAATCAATCTAGACATCGTATAGAGTTCATAGAAATTGGTTTCACATTAAAAGGATTTTTCTACAATTTTCTAGAGATTTTAGAAGATTATAGATCTAGGAATTCTAAATGATGATCATGGCATAAACTTGGTGAAAAAAATTAAGGATAAGACAACATGGTCATGATAGATGAGGGTTTACCTCTTGTTGATTAAAGAAATGAAGAGAGTGATCAAAACAAGCTTAGCTAAAAATGGAAGCTTTTGGGACAACTTTGAGGATGTGGTGGTTTTATGAGTGTATCTCACGATCTAATCACCTAAAAATTACAAACTTTGTCTTTTTGGAAAGGTAAGAAGGAGAGGGACAACTTTGATGTTGAAGGTTTGGTTTGATTCAGTTCATAACATGGGCGTAATGAGCCTTCTTTCCACTGTTTTAGTGTGATGTTGTGGATTTTGAGCTGTTTTGATAATTTGGGCATATCTCCCAAAATACTTATCCGTTTTTGATGATATTTAGCTCGTTGGAAATAAGAGAGGAATATGAACAGCTTTCATTTAGAAAGTTTTTCGAGTTACATAACTGAAAGGGATCATAATTTCGGTACAGGTTCGGATGAGTAAGGAGAGTTTGTCTTAGTTCTCTTTGTGTTCTTGAGAAAATGAGAGAAAGTGATGAAGAAGATGGATTTTTGTCATAAGAATGACTAAGTGTGAAGAGAAGGGGGCTGCACGAAATTAAGGGAGTGAGGGGGGTATTTTTGTCCTTCAAAATTGTCTTGGGGACAAAATGGTAAAAGCGCATAGGGACAAACTTGGAATTTCCTTTAAGACCAAGGGTATTATGATCATTTCCACTCAAAAGTAATCATGACAATTGAGTGGCTAGGAATGAAGGAGATGTGGTTGAACTGTGACCACAAAAAGCTTATGGCACACTTGAGAATTGATAGAAAACTAGGGACATTTTGGTCTTTTCGCGCACAAAATATCTAGATATTTAGGAATCGTCATAAATGTGCCATAAATGTTCGATGACTCACTCCGATGACTCACTGCCTTAGGTGGCAAGTTGTCTCAGCATCCGATGTCGGTTTTTGTCTCTGCACGTCCGTTCCCGACTCCGTCGATTACCCGATTTAGGGTTTTATGCTCGAATCAAGTATAATAACCTATTTATTTTGAAAATTTTCAAAATAACCTATTCCGTTGGAAATGATATATAAAATCTATTCATTTCGTTCTCGGGTCAAAATTAGGTTTTCTGATCACTAAAATCTTACTGTCAGTGAAAACGTATACCAGGTTTCGTCTGAATTTTCAACGCAAAATTCAACTGTATAATTATAAAAATAAGTACGATATGAATATGACTTTGGTTTTTCCAAAATCATTTTCTAAGTTTCAAATAAATATATAAATGTTTATTTATATTTATATCGATTTTAGAAAACGGAAAAATCAGGGTGTTACATGTTGACAGATCAGTTTTGATCGATTTTGTGCCAAAAAGTCATTCGATCCAAAAATAAAAGCAAATTGAAGTTTGTAACATCCTAAAATTATAATATAATTAATTTTAAAAAAAAAGGGATTATGTTATAAAAAAATAATATAAATAAATAAATAATAATGGCATAATAAAAATAAGATATAATTAAGAGGTCTAGTGTAAAGGATTTGTTAGTATAAAATTTATTAGAGTTGGTTAAGAATTGCAAGGGGAATAACGAATTAAAATATATGCATATATATATATATATATATATATATATATATATATATATATATATATATATGTGTGTGTGTGTGTGAATGTAAACATAGGTACAGACTTTTCACGTAGGGGCCTAGGGGTAACTCATAAGTCAAGTGGGCCTAGTTATTCTATAAAATAAAATAAAAAAAATAAATATTAGATTAAAATAAATATGTGAAGAAAAAAAAAAGGGAGAGAATTAGTATATATATATATATATATATATATATATATATATATATATATATATATATATTTAACTTGAGCCTCTGACTCACAAGTTTTAGAAAAAACAAACAAAAAAACAAAAAAAAAACAAAAACAAAAACCCTGAAAATGCGACACTAAGTATATATATATATATATTGGAATAGTAACAAAAGGGAAGGAACGCGGAGCGCCGCACAGCGTTTCGCATTTTCACAGGTTCCATTCTTCTTTGTCAGTATAATCCTAACAACACAAATCCAAGAATGCCACCAAACGGGAGAGGAATTTTTAGGGAAGCACAAATCCCTATCATACGTAATTTCTAGAACATTCTGGAGGTCTTCGAGAGGTGAGTAACAGTACCTTTTAGTAACCCTTTCCATGGTACATGTGTTTATTGTGTTGAGCGATTTACCTATGATTTTGAGAGATTTTAATTGAATGATGCATGTTATTAATAAACTGAATTTTTTAGGGGTTTTGAATTAAAATAAAAAGATTATTAAATTGAGTATTTGTTCTTGTTACTGATGGCATGAAATACATGATTGGTATTTGAATTAGTTAAATGACGTGCTTATTGGTGTATGCTAGCTGTGTGAGTTTATTTGACATGCATGATAAGATCAAATATTTAAATTTTGGTAAATGAATTCTTACACGCATGAGACATGAAATTGTGCCTTATGATGAATTGTATGATGTTTGCCGCAATACCACCTATGATAGGGGTATCGAAAAGTAATACCACCATAATGGGGTATCGAAAGTAACATCCCCATATAATTGGGATGTTGAAAATAAGTAATACTACCTAAAAAGGAGTATCGAAAGTAACACCGCCACAAGTTGGGGTGTCGAAAAAGGAGAAATACCACCATGTGCACATGAGAGGTATCGAAATGGAAATGTCCCCGACAGGAGGGTGACATCGAAACACTCCTCGTGAGTAGGGGTGGGCAATGGGACGCCATTGTCGTGTGATGTGTGAATATATGGCATGCCGGCAAGAGGCCAATTTAATTAGGAGGTCTTCGGACTGCTTGGATTAAACTTGAATTTATCTGGTATATGGAATGTGATGTATTGAGATGAGATCATAATTAATGTTAAAAGTATTTTCTTTATATATATTATTTTGAAAAATTAGCGGGTACCATGGACAGTTTTTCCGGTTATCAGATCTACTGAGAACAATGCTATTTTTCGAAAATGTTTTTATAAAACTGTATTGTTGATCATTGGGATTTTATATCTCATTATTAAGCATTGTTTTCAGAGCACGAGGAGGACGTCATTGGGGCTGAAGAGGCGTGAAGACTTAGTGGACACCATTAGATAATCTTTCTAGGTTGGTTAGTCTGTTCTTAAATAAAGAGCCGTATGTGGCTAGACGCAATTATTTATCGTTGGGATTGTAGTTAGACGCCCGGTTTTGAGGCTTTTGATTTTTATTTATTTATTTATATCTATATTCATTACATGGATAATTTAATACTATATTATTTAATATGAGGCATTTTCAGACTTTAATGTTTTTTTCTAATTTTTCTTTATGAGATATATGTTTTAATTAAATGTTTTAAAGGATATTTTATTGATTTTATCTTGGTATCACTAATGTAACGAAGGGCGTTACAAAGTTCATTTTGGATAGGATTGATTCCTATATCAAATCCGACGCAATCAAATCTGATTAAAAGCGGTTTGGTTTGGATTGGAGGATTCGGTTTTTAACAACTCAATAACTAAAAAATCAGTATACCTAACATTAAAATACATAAAATATAACATACAAAAAAATAAAAATGTTACGAGCTAACAAATATCAATTTTATGTTTATAACATTAAAAGTAGCAGAAAAATATGTCACATTAAACTAATAAGTATTATTTTGGAGAAAACTAACAAATAACCACTAATGTGAAAAGTAGAATAAACATATGGTAAATTTTATATCTGAGGATCAGTTTGATTTGGCAAGGTTTCAAAAATTGATCGGATCCGATTGATTTTCACAAAACAAGGTAAAAAAAATCCAATAAATATCGGTTTTGTTTGGTTTTTGATTTTTTTGGATTGATTTTCGATTTTCTTTTGGATTAGATTAGATAGGAACACTCGTAGTTAAAGTGGTTAATTTATTATTACTAGTTATTATTATTTTTATTATTATAATTACTGTTATAATTATTCATTACTATACTCAATTATGTAATTTCAAAGTCCCATAAAATTAAACAACTGGTCAGGAGAAATAATAGTTAATTATTAAATCAAACCACGAAAAGAATAAATAATGTGATTCTGAGTTGTTCTATCCTCATTTGCAGAAAATTTAAATTTGATCCCCACGTTATTTCATTAACAGAAGTGCTTCATGGTACGAAATGAATTTCATACCAGTGCTTAATCGGCTGAAAAATTACATGACAGGTAAATTGAGAAAAACAAACTCACGGTGATTGAAAATCAAACACAACATGAAGCTGTTTCGCAAGTCATTTTACGAATTCCTATTCTCATCATTAATTTTTTAGTGTGGGTAATTTATTCCTATTCATTGATAGTTGTTTGACTAAAATCTATAACAAATCTCATACTATAAATTGATATTCATTTAATTAATATCTAAAGCAATATATAATATAAGTAATTAAATATTTAATTGATTAAATAATCTTTTACCTATTTTAAATAAACATTTTGGGGTTAGGGCTTAACACGCACACCACTTAGTAAGTTTCACTCTTTCTCTCTTTCTCTGTCTCAACCTCTACGGCTCTGCCTCTCCTCCTCTCTCATTCCTTATCTCAATTTATGATTTTTATTCTCCAAACCAATAACTTATTTGACATAATCATTGCAGTGTGAAGTAGAGGGAAGTAGCGAAGAATTTGAGGGGTATTGTACAATGAAGAGGCATCAAGTTGTTGTGACAAGGGAGCAACCTCCAAAACGCTCAAACAACTCATCTATCACTATAAGTAATGTGAGATATGGGAAGAATCAGGCGGTTAATATCAGAGTATTTGCTTTCGATGGTTGTCAGGATTTCTTGGCTAGTGGGGCAGAAGGAACCAATGATTTGATGGGATGTGCTGTTTGTGGTTACCACAGGGACTACCATAAGAGAGAAGTGGAAACTGTAGAAGTGGCTGAGCGTTCTGCACCTACTACCGGGTGATCTTGAGTACGAAAATATCTATGTAATTGCAGTGATATGCTGCTTTCATTATTATTATTTTTTTATGATTTGATATGGACTGGTTTTGTGTTGTCTTTGCGAAAGGAAAAAGCTTTTTTTTTATTGTAAGTTAATTTCGTGATTAGGAGTGGAAGTCTTTGCTATGATCCTATTCTCGTTATATACCTTGTTAGAATAGTCTACGTGAGAATAATTTATTTTTTTCTGCTTTCTATATCTACAAGTTGAAGGTTGACGGATCAGTTTGGATCGGTTTTAAGCCAAAAGTCAGTAGATTCAAAAATAAAAAAAACTAGTTGCAGTTTGGTTTTGAATGGATCGATTCCTGTATCAAATTCAAACCAATCCAATCTGATTAAAAGCGGCTTGGATTGGATTGGAAGATTCGGTTTGTTCCAACACAATAACTAAAAAATAAGTCTAAATAACATTAATAGATATAACATATAAGATACTAAAAACAAGTATCAATTTAATGTTTGGAACATTATGAATAGTATAAAATTATGTCACATCAAACTAATAAGTTTTATTATGAAGAAAACCAAAAAATTAAAAACAATAATGTAAAAGTAGAAAAACATATAGTAAATTTTATATCTACGATTCATTTTGGTTTGGTGTGGTTTCAAAAATAGAATCCGAAAATCGATCGGATCACAAAACAAAGTACAAAACAAATCAAATAAATATTGGTTTTCGATTTTTTGGATCGGTTTTTGATTTTTTTTTTGGATTGATTTGGATATGAACATTCCTAGTTGAAGTTGTGTTTTGAATCGGTTGGTTACACGTTATTCATTAAAGGATTTTAACTATTGAAAAAATGATAACAAATTTTGGCTTTACTTTATTACTTTTATGTCTCTTTTTCTAGGATGTAAATTTCGGTACTACTCTAGATCCTTTTGAGGGTTGTTACATCCATGCCATACCAAACCCCATTTGCTTGTTTCATATTCAATTCAATTTTATATCATGATCATTAGATTGTTCAGGAATCTAATATCACTTTTACTACATGATGATTAATGTATGCTAGTTTTATGAGTGGTCCTGGAATCGTGCCTTGTGTGTGACAAACTTGATTTTAAATTGAGGCTGCAGTTGTGTTTCGTACATTGCAATTACGGACAATAGTAGGAAAGTGTGACTAATGTTGTTGCAGTGTGGTTATAAAGAATACCAAAACCATAGTATTGCCGTTGCACTTTAAGTTGTGGATCACAATTTAAAACCTTGGTTACAAATTTCTAAAAATCATAAATTTTAGGTTACTCGCATTTATCTAGATAAGCAGATTTTAAACTAATGATGACAAAATTGTTGTCTCTTTTGATGTCCCTTTCACGGCTGAAAGGCACCAAATTCCCCAATAAACCTACGAATCACTAACTAATGACTATGAGATAACTTTGAATTGTATCCGAACACAAAATACTTATAGTGGTTTTATGATAATATCGGTGGGAAAGTAAATTTTTTTATTTAATTTCATATTTTTTTAAAACTATATTCAAACATACTACAAAAAGAAGAAAATAAGTGTATGTTCGTAAATAGACCAGTCAAACTATTCCTCACATCACATGAAACATGTGAATAAATTATTAATTTTATTTATTATTATTCAACAATTGGTCAGGAAAATTAATAGTTAATTATTACATCAAACCGCGAAAAGAATGAAAAGGTTAGTTCTGAGTTGTTCCGGCCTCATTTGCAGAAAATTTAAAGTTGATCCACACGTTATATCATTAACAGTAGTGCTGGATGGTACGAAACCATTCCATACCAGTGCTTATACGGCAAAAAGATTATATGACAGGTGAATTAAGAAAAACAAACTTACGGTGGTTGAAAATCAAACACAACATGATGTTGTTTCGCAAGTCATCTTACGAATTCTTATTCTTACAAATTTGCATTTCTCACTCATTTATTTTTAGTGTGGCTAATTTTTTCCTATTCATTAATAACTTTTTGATAAAAATCTATAGCAAGTTTCTTACTATTAATTAATATCTATTTAATTAATATCTAAACCAAGATATAATACAAGTAATAAAATGTTTAATTGTTTAAATAATATTTTACTTGTTATAAATAAACATTTTGGGGTTAGGGCTTGACACGCCCACCACATAGTAAGTTCCACTCTTTGTCTCTTTCTTTATCTCTCAACCTCTACCTCTCCTCATCTCTCGTTCTTTATCTCAGTTTATGATTTTGATTCTCCAAACCACTAACTTATTTGACATAATCATTGTGCGATGAAGAGGCATCAAGTTGTTGTGACAAGGGAGCAACCTACAGAAGGCTCAAACAATTCATCAGTCATTTTCAAGATTGTGAGATATGGGAAGTGTGAAAAGAATCAGGTGGTTAATATTGGAGGATTTGCTTTGGATGGTTGCCATGAGTTATTGGCAAGTGGAGCAGAAGGAACCAGTGATGCAATGAGATGTGCTGCTTGTGATTGCGACAGGGAATACCATAAGAGACAAGTGGAAACTGTAGCAGAGACCGAGCATTCTGCACCTCCTACCAGTGGATCTTGAGTAGTGAATTCTCTATGTAATTTTAGTGATATGCTTCTTTTGCTTATTTTGTTGTTATGATTTGATATGGATTGGTTCGATGTTGTCTTTACAAAAGGAAAAAGGTTTTTTTAATTGTAAGTTGATTTCGTGATTAGGAGTAGAAGTCGCTGCTATGATCTTATTGCCATCATATACCATGTTAGAATAGTCTAAGTGAGAAGAATCTCGTTTTATATTCTTTTATTCGCTTTCTCTATCTGCAAGTTGAAATTTGGGGTTTTGGTGGTAGGTTTGGATCGGCTTTGAGCCAAAAAAATCATATGATCTAAAATTAAAAAAACAAAAAACAAATTGCAGTTCATTTTGAATTAGATTGACTCATGTATCAAATCTGAACCAATCCAATTCAATTAAAAATGGTTTGGATTTGATTGGAAGATCATTCGATGTCTACTAACTCAATAACTAAAAAATAAGTCAAACTAACATTAATAGATATAACATATAACATATTAAAAATTAAACTGTTACAAGCTAATGAGTATCAATTCTAATTTTAGTAACATTAAAAATAGTAGAAAATTATGTCACATCTTATTAATAAGTATTATTGTGAATAAAACCAACAAATAAAAAAGTAATATTGTAAAAAGTAGATTAAACATATGGTAAATTTATTTATGTTGTTGGTTTGGTTTGGTATGGTATCGTAAATAGAATCCGATCGATTTTCACAAAACAAGGTACAAAATAAATCCAATCAATATCGATTTTGTTTGGTTTTCAATTTTATGGGATCGGTTTTCGATTTTCTTTTGGAATGGTTTTCGGTTTTCTTTTGGATTGGTCGTTATGGATATAAACACTCCTACTTGAAGTTGTGTTTTGATTCTGGTTGGCTACTCGTTAAATGATTTTAACTAATTGAAAAATTATAACAAAATCCGTCTTTACATTATTAGATTTTTTGTCAGAACCTTATTACATTTATATATCTTTTTCTCACTACAAATGTAAAAGACTTTAGATAGCATTTTCGTGTGCCTTTTAATAATGCTTTTAAGTGCTATCTATGCCCCTGTTATTAAAAGTAGTTAGTAAAGATAGCATTTAAGAAGCGCTACTAAAAGATAACTTTAGATAGCGTTTCCGCGTATAAACAAACGCTATCTAAAGTGTGCGTTTACCGCCATTTTGGGAAGGCACATCTGTGACTTTAGATAGTGTTTTTTGTACAAACGCTATCTAAAGACATGCCTTTAGATAGAGTTTGTTTATACAAAAGCTATCTAAAAGCTGTCTTTAGATAGCGTTTACACAAACAAACGCTATCTATTCCCATATTTTTTTTACTTTACTTATTTCTTAACTTGACCTCCACCCTACATGTTCATCAAAAACAAAAGGTTTACATCAACCACATTCAAAAGACACAGTAAATTACGAGTTTGCTCTACTAAAAGAGCACTAATTGTCATCTAATCAAAACTAATTAACAATATAACTAATAAAACAATTGTTAACAGTAAAAAAACAATCATAGAAGTTGATACAAATAACTGAAACATAATCCAAATTATAGGTAGCAATCTCCAATAGTATGTGCAACAAAACCCAGACACCTAAGTTACTTGAACCAAACCATGCATAACACAATACATAGTTTAGACCATATGTAACAAGGGTAATCAAATAAAATTTTCAACAATATAGCGAGACCAATCTTCCTTAACTTCAGATAGTTGAGCAGTGGAGTATATGAATCATTTGTAGTCAGGGAAGTACTGCGACATCAAAATTAAATAAATTAAGTTACAATTGCTATAACATTTGAACATTCACATTTAGAAGTAATTAACAAGCACTAAAACTACATACCGCCATTGGTATTTTAACTTGTTTTTGTAAGATAATTTCCTTCATGAAGCGCATGACATAATATCCACAATCTGTATTGTTGGGTTGTCTTGGGCATTATAAAAAAGAAAATTGTAAATCAATAGTTTTTAAAAAAAAAATAATTGTTCATTAAGTTTTTGTAAATATACCTCTATCCGGATCCATTTAATGTTGGTTGCTTTTAAACGAGGCACCTTATCTCAGCTACGTTTGCGATAAACTTGCAAAGCACTAATCACAAAATCAAAAAGACTTCATTAAGAAACATATTTTCAATCATCACAAACACACGCATGGATTTTGCAACAACAGCCATAACCCAGTATATGCCAATTCAACACAGTTATTCTAATGTCAAAAATCAAAAGCACATTAGGACCATGACAACTTACAACATGTATCTATCATGGAAGCCATTCGACAGAATCATAGAAAATCGGAAAAAATAAAAGCATGCTTACTTATTGAACAAATTCTTTAATTCTGGGTGATTCCTAGGATCATCATGCAAGGAATCCATATAGTAAACAATCTCTTCAACAGTATTTATCGCTAACAGCACCTAATGACTCCTACAAAAATGTTGAGATAGAAAATCCTAAGCACCTCAATTTTTATACAATTCATTAATGTAAATTAAGCCCTATAGTTTAATGAATATCTCATTCGATTCCTCATTTCACTAGACTCATATCTTGTCTCACCATGTTTTGTCCAACATGTATAACTTTGATCGATTCCATTACACACTAAATGTTCTTCCAACTCGGCTGCACTAACACACCTTGCATAACAACAATCTAAACAAGGGCATATGATTCTACTAGGGTTTCCCTCATGCCGAACTGCAAACCTAATGAACTCTTTCACCCCATCCTCATACTCCTTCGTTAAATGATTGGCAGACATCCATTTCCGATCCACGCTTTCCCGATCTACGAAAATATTTATTAATCACATTTACTTTGAGTTTAGAGTGGTTGACGTCTACATGCAATGTGTACAGATTAAAATAAACATGCCTAATGCTACAACTAAGGGATTAAAAAAATACCTGGTAGAAGAAATCCTTTGGGGGTGGGAAATGATAGAAAACAAACTCAATTGTAACCTAGCAATATCTTCAGTCAGTCAGCATCGGAAAGCAAAGTAGCAATGCCAAGCTAAAGCAAAACAACAATAGAAAATCTGCAAGAACGAAATTTCAAAGACATTAACACACACTCTACCTTAGACATTATAGATTTACAAATGTATAGAAACTCGTCCATCCATATAAAATACATATTAAATCTCTATCCTAAATTCCTAATAATATATATGTACAAATCCTCTTGTGAAGTATAAATTAACCACAAGATTTGAGAAAGGTGAAATTCTTGTGAAGAAGTGAACCTTTAGAGTGGCAAGGTGTATAACCAAAGTAGTACTGCATTAAATTGATGATAGCAGAACCTTCTCTAGGTTCTTTTGTACCCTTTGGCATAAAACAAGAATTTTAATCTTTCTCCATTTGACATTTGATCATGCAAAGTTAATATTTTCACATAATGAAATAAGGCCTTTCATTATTTTGATTGAGTACATAATAGACCTTAAAGAAGAAAGTCCTCTAAAATCGGTTAGTATAAAGAACATTTTACAAGTCAGAAACTGAATTAATAAGTTAACTTGATGGTTCTAGTGATGCTTTGGTTTTGGCATTTTGCAGTTAAGTGATTTGGAGAAGATTGGCCTCTCTTCCAAGCAGGTATATTATTTAAACATGTTATGTAAGCTGAAGGTTTTGCTTCTAAAAAATGTGAACAAAATGCTAACTTTTACCACTTTTTGGCAAGCTCATAACCTGTTCACCAAAGATGCAAAAAAACTATTTGAAGATAAAGCAGAAGATTCAATACCTAGTTGAAGCCCATTCTTAAATAACATTCATTGTGTTTGTTAATTTAATAGTATTGTACCATTGCTGCAGCTAGCAAAATCTTTCAATTTGCTTTGTGTTCTTTATGTTGTGACAAGATGAAGCACAAAACACTTAACAAAACATTTTTTTTCTTTTCTATTAAATCACATGATAATCTAATCGTGCTATATCTCTATGTATATAAAAAAATTGATATATCTCTTAGCCTCCTACTAGAATGTAATAAAAATATTCAAACAATTGAAAGTAAATTAACCGAACAAGATCAATCAAAAATTTCAAAGAGGGAGAAACTCACCGCAAACCTCTGCAATAGAGTCGAAGGGATTTGGGGTCGCAACTAATAGCAAAAGACGAAGTGTAGAGAACTCACCACTTGCTTGCTTCTTGCTCACTGCAACAGATCGGTGGAAGGAGAGAAGAACGACAGTAAAGTAACCATAACCAGAAGTTAGAAAAAATGTGAAAGGAATGGAAAACTTTGAAATGAAACTCAGTCAATAGAAACTAACAAGAAAACTAAAAAAATCATAAATGATTTTGAATTCAACTATAATGCTTAAAAATTTGTCCATGACACGGACTCGGCAAGTGTACCGGTTCGTTGCAAGTAATAAAAACGGTAAGACCGGATATCGTTCTCAGGGATCGTGGACAATTACCACTTCGCAAATTTGACTACTATCTAGGCGATCGAATTTTGGATTGAAGGTTGTTTTAACATCTAGCAAACAAACAAGAAGAAAATATTTTTGTTCTTTTTGGATTTTTCTCAAACAGTTAATGTGAAAGCAAGGAGATGAATAACAATGATATAAGATTGCTGGGGTTAAACTAAGCTAATCCTCCCTTGGTTGTTATGAAATGATAACTAACACAGTTCCTAGTTCTAATATGATAATCAAGTCTTTTCAGAGATACCCAAGCCTAATTCCTTAGGTGCATTGAGCCTAAAATCCCAAATTAAACCCTAATTCCTTAGGTGGATTAACCTGAGATTTTGCATTAAGTAAAGACTTATAAGATTGCAAGCACCTCAAGACCTATTCCTAGGTTCATGAATTACCCGGCGTTTGATTCATGAGCAAGCTCTAACACCAACCTTCCAGTTATCTATTAAAGCAACTAATCATTCATAGGGTGATCAAGCCTAAGAAAGCATTAAGCATGGAATCAAACACTCATAAAGAACAAGGAAATCAGTATTAAAATCAAATCATTTTTACAACCAAATTCAGATAGAGTAGTCTAACCCCAACAAAAGGGGAGTTTAGCTACACATAATTGAAAGTAAAACAAAAGGAATAATTACAGAGATGAACAAAGGGGAGAGCTCCATGGAATGATGCCCCAGCCACCACAAGCAGAGAGGATTTTTCTTTAGGGTTTTCTCAATGAATCTTCTTCTGTTTCGCCTCGCTTTTCTAGTACTCGTGGCGGTCACGGTCACGGCCGTGATAGCCATCACGGCCAGGCCGTGATGGTTTCTGACTTGGCACCGCTTCATTTACTCGATTCATCACGGCCGTGATACTCATCACGGCCAGGCCGTGATCCTTTCTCGACTTTTCCAACAAACAGTCACGGCCGTGATAGACATCACGGCCAGGCCGTGATCGCTCTCCGACTTTTCCAACCGATTTATCACGGCAGTAATATCCATCACGGCAGGCCGTGATCGTCTCTCGACTTTTGGAGATCTAGCACAGCTGACACGTCACGGCCGTGATAGCCATCACGGCCAGGCCGTGACGACTTTCCGACTTTTGGCTCAATTCTCTCTTCACTCATCGCTCCCTCACGTAGTGAGGGCCATCACTGCCAGGCCGTGATACTCGCTTGGCTCAATTTCTTATCTTTCAAAGCTCTAAGTCATCCTAGCTTCATACTTGCTAATTCTTGGGCATTTAATCATGAATATCTGCAAAACAACACACAATACCACCTTATCTGTTCCAAAGGAAAAACTAAACAAAATAAACACTAAAATGGCCTAACTATATGCAAATGCGTGCAGAAATGTACATGGAAAATGAGGTGAAATCACACTCATCAAATCACCCCAAGCTTAAGACTTTGCTTGTCCTCAAGCAAAAACCAAGGCCATAAGATGAAAACAACCAGGACAATGATAGTGAACTAAGAACCCGAATAAAATGATCCAAGCAACAAAAGTCAATTATTTTCAGCAAGAGACAATCAATTCAAGTCCAATTAGGGGCTTAGTTTCCCTAGACTCACATTCTCACTAATTCGGCACTCTATCTCACTTGCAGCTCACCCCAAGCTTGTTCATTTGCTTGGCTCTCTTTCTTGCCTCACTCACTCAAGTGTTAAGGGAATATGACATTTCACTCCATTTTCCTCAAAGAATGATTCCTACCATAAGCTTGACTATCAACCAAATCTTCACTTTATTAATGAAAACATCTAAGAATCAAGAGGTCTTATTCTTTGGTTGTAATGAGGCCATGGGATCAATTTTCAGGTGGGAATTTCAAAAACAGGAAATTTCAAAAGGCTATACAAACAATCAAGCATTGCAAGGCACGACCTTCTAAAATACCTTTCTTTGGGTTTCAGTTTACTCTTCCACCATTCTTTCTTTTTTTTCTACTTATATTTACTTTTTTGTAATCCCCTTCCCCATTTTTATTTCTTTTTCTCTTCTTCTCTTTTTTTTTTTTTTTTTTTGTTTGGAGAAGGGGAGATTTTTCAATTCAAGAGAAGTAAATTTTTTTTTTCAGATTCATCTTTTTCTTTTCATCATCCCAAACTTTCAACTACATTTTCCAACCCATTTTTGCACAGTACTTTAGAAGGTCCCTCATAAGCATATTTAACAAAACATTTCAGGGCACCAAGAAAAGCATGCTATTCATTCCGGCTCAAAATGGGCAACTAAGGGTAGCATTTACACATTCAAAGTTCAGAAGGCCGGAAAAAATACCTATTGCCTCAATCATTTTCAAAAATGTTTCCAAAAATTTTCTAGTTTCGAAATGGTTTCAAGTCAAGTTCTAGAGAAAAACAGTCCAAGAGGAAAACACTCTACACAAAGAACGGGGGCAGATTTAGTGAGTGCCCCCTAATGGCTCAAAAGCTCACATTCATCAGTTCAAGAACCAGTGAGAACACAAATCCATAGAAATACATGCTAATCATCAACTATCCAAGAACATATCAAGCATATTTAATGAAGCCATATCACAAGAATATAAAATCAGGGTCCAAAAATTCACTATCACTGCCCAATTGGCACTTAGCTCTCACAATCAGATGCTCAATCTAAGCAGGGGGCAATTAATTCATGTGATAATGCAAGACTAAAGCCTATATGAATGCAATATTTACAATGCAAGCTAAAAGATTACCCCTACCCCAAGCTTAAAGACTTACATTGTCCTCAATGTAAATAATTAAGTTTAGAGAGGGGAGAAAATTGGAACAACTCACCAAAGTGGTAGTGGTGCTGAATCACATGCTTTCTGGTTTTGTTTCCTTCTGCCCTTCTTCTCCTCCTTCCTTCAACATCTGGAATCACTCAACAAACTATTAACAAACCTCTTGAGCTTCTCAAATTATTCAAGAGGGGAAGTTAAAAACAAAAGAAAAGATGAAAATTATATAAAAAAATAAAGATTGGGTTGCCTCCCAATAAGCGCTTCTTTAACGTCACTAGCTTGACGAGTAGATACTTCCTTCATTAACCGGGATCTGCTGGACATAGAATTGCAAGAGCACTTTTCTTCCATGAAACTCCTGTAAAGAGCTGATTTTTCTTAAAAGGCCAACAACTGTGCTTCTGCTTTGCCTTTTTCGCTCTGGGCCTCTTGCCCTTTTTCTTACTCCTTCCTGGTGGAGGTTCTGTTTTCACAAGATGAGCAGGACCAACTTCCTCACCAACTAATGCATCATTTGTTTTGCATAGCTTTAGATTTGCTTTCAAGTTCGGCTTTTCCTTCTTCTCTGGAATAGAGGGGTGGTGTTGATGTGCAATGACTTCCTTATCTACTGTGTCCACCACTTCCATGCGGAAACACTCCTCTTCCTTGCTCGTGCGATGCATAGCTTCCAATACATTGAAAGTTACTTCCTCTTTTTTCACTCTGAATTTCAACTGGCCTTTTTCCACATCTATCAAAGCCCGACCAGTTGCGTTTAAAAGGTCTCCCTAGTATGAGTGGAACTTCAAAGATCCTCCTCCATATCTAAAACCACAAAGTCTCTTTGGGAAGATTAATTTATCCACCTTCACCAACAAATCCTCCACAACACCATAGGGATATGTAATGGAGCGGTCCGCGATTGAAGAGAAATCCTGTTGGTTTTACCTCACCAATTCCCAGCTTTTTGAAAATGGACAACGGCATAAGGTTGACACTTGCGCCTAGATCGCATAATGCTCTCCTAATGTTCACATGACCAATAGTGCATGGGATAGTGAAGCTACCCGGGTCCTTCATCTTTACTGGTAGCTTCCTCTCGAATTATAGCACCGCACTCTTGAGAAGCATCACCGTCTCCTCCTTCCACCTTCTTTTGTTTGTAAGGATCTCTTTCATGAATTTTGCGTAGGAAGGCATCTGTTGAGAGCTTCAAAGAAACGGGATGTTTATTTGTAGCTTTTTGAATACATCCAGGAACTTAGAAAACTGCTGATCTTTTGCCTCTTTCTTCAACCGTTGGGGGTACGGGATTCTGAAATATGGGGGCAGCTCCTTGGGATTATCAGCCTCTTCCAGAATCTGTCTTTTAGTCTTCTTCTTCGCAAATTCTTCATCAACTAATTTCTCCTTCTGCGGTTTTTCAGCTTCTACAGGTAGGAATAGAGGTAGTATCTTGGGGATTTCGGGTTCTTCATTGTTTACCTCTTCAAATTGTACCTTATCAACTCTAGCTCCTCTTTCCACTTCTTCTACATCTCTTTCTTGTGGATTTAACACTCTACCAATACGTGTGATAATTGCCATGCAACCTTCCTTCTGATTCTTCTCTCGTATCTCCCGGGAATTGTCCTTGAGGTCTTTCTGCCATTTGCTTTGCCAACTATCCTATCTGGTGCTCAAGATTTTTGATGGAGGCATTTTGATTCTTCATAGTCTCTTGAGTGGCTTGCATGAACTGGCCTAGAATGCTCTCCAATTTGCTTGAACTCTCTTGAGGAGGCTTTGCTTGAGTATTTGAACTTTGCCCTTGTCTCCAACTAAAGTTGGGATGATTGCGCCACCCCGGATTGTATGTGTTGGAGTAGGGGTCATTTCTAGGCCCTTGGTTGCCCATATAGTTTACCTCTTCTTGTCCCGAGCTTCCAACCACATTGATCTCACAGTTTCCATTTGCATGGTTGCCTCCACAGAAATCACACACTGAGGCACCTTGAACTTGAACAACTTGTACTTGAGAGTTCTGCAGTTGAACCGACCCAGTTGTTTGGTAAGAATAGCCATTTGTGCTTTGAGGGCACCAATTTCATCCAGCTCTAGAACACCTCTACTGACCATTGACCGAGAACTAGGCATTTGATAGTCATTGTTAGCCATGTTCTCAATCAAGTCCTTTGCTTCTTCCGGTGTCTTTTGACTCAATGTACCTCCTGCAGCCGCTTCAATCATACTTCTTGAATTCCTGTTGAGCCCATTAACAAAAGTTGCGACCTGCTGCCATGTCTCTAGTTCATGATTGGGACAGGCCGTGAGTAAGGACTTGAACCTCTCCCAGGCTTCATATAGTGACTCACCATCCCTCTCGTACAAAGGCATTGATCTCGACCTCAGCCTTAATCATTCTTGACGGAGGGAAGAATCGAGATAAAAACTTGCTGACTAAGTCGTTCCAGGTGATGATGCTTCCATGAGGATGAGATTGAAGCCATGCCTTGGCTCTATCCCTCAAAGAGAAAGGGAAAAGCCTTAACCGAATGGCCTCACTCGAAGCTCCATTTAACTTGATGGTGTCACACAGCTCAATGAAGGTACCAATGTGAGCATGAGGATCTTCACTCTCCAACCCTCCAAATTGGTTTTCTCGCACTGGGTGGAGTAGTGAGGCCTTGATTTCGAAATTATTGCAGGCCACCGCAGGTCTTACAATCGGAGTCCCACATCTATCAACTCTAGGGGAAGTGTAGTCCCCATTGTTCTCCTTGGTGCGTTCTCTTTCGCCATGGTGACAGCCGCTTCAATTTGTGGTTCTTGCACACTTGGGTAACTCAACTTGTCTGCTCTTGTCTACTAGAAGATGCTCTTTCTCTTTCTGTCTTGCCTTGGTTTTCTTTCTATTCCTTTGCAGAGTCTCTCGATCTCAGGTTCGAATTGGAGTACACTGGGTCGATTGTACCTCGCATACACCGAACAAACGGAGTAGCACAGAACAAACAAAAACAAAGACTTGCAGAAATTCACAGCAGAGATACAGAAATTAAGAACGAAAAACACAAGTAGGGAAAACAGTAAAAAAATAAAATGCCTAAATTAGGAGTCCCCTTTGGTACTCGTGATATTGGCACACCGATCCCTAAGAAACGGCGCCAAAAACTTGACACGGACTCGGCAAGTGTACCGGTTCGTTGCAAGTAATAAAAACGGTAAGACCGGATATCGTTCTCAGGGATCGTGGACAATTACCACTTCGCAAATTTGACTACTATCTAGGCGATCGAATTTTGGATTGAAGGTTGTTTTAACATCTAGCAAACAAACAAGAAGAAAATATTTTTGTTCTTTTTGGATTTTTCTCAAACAGTTAATGTGAAAGCAAGGAGATGAATAACAATGATATAAGATTGCTGGGGTTAAACTAAGCTAATCCTCCCTTGGTTGTTATGAAATGATAACTAACACAGTTCCTAGTTCTAATATGACAATCAAGTCTTTTCAGAGATACCCAAGCCTAATTCCTTAGGTGCATTGAGCCTAAAATCCCAAATTAAACCCTAATTCCTTAGGTGGATTAACCTGAGATTTTGCATTAAGTAAAGACTTATAAGATTGCAAGCACCTCAAGACCTATTCCTAGGTTCATGAATTACCCGGCGTTTGATTCATGAGCAAGCTCTAACACCAACCTTCCAGTTATCTATTAAAGCAACTAATCATTCATAGGGTGATCAAGCCTAAGAAAGCATTAAGCATGGAATCAAACACTCATAAAGAACAAGGAAATCTGTATTAAAATCAAATCATTTTTACAACCAAATTCAGATAGCAATAGTCTAACCCCAACAAAAGGGGAGTTTAGCTACACATAATTGAAAGTAAAACAAAAGGAATAATTACAGAGATGAACAAAGGGGAGAGCTCCATGGAATGATGCCCATGACCACCACCAGCAGAGGATTTTTCTTTAGGGTTTTCGAATGAATCTTCTTCTGTCTCGCTCAGTTTTTCTAGTACTCGTGGCCATCACGGCCGTGATAGCCATCACGGCCAGGCCGTGATGGTTTCCCGACTTGGCACCGCTTCATTTATCGATTCATCACGGCCGTGATACTTCATCACGGCCAGGCCGTGATCCTTTCGACTTTTCCAACAAACAGGTCACGCCAGTGATAGACATCACGGCTAGGCCGTGATCGTCTCGACTTTTCCAACTGATTTATCACGGCCGTAATATCCATCACCGCTAGGCCGTGATCGTCTCGACTTTTGGAGATCTGGCACAGCCGACACGTCACGGCCGTGATAGCCATCACGGCCAGGCCGTGACGCCTTCCGACTTTTGGCTCAATTCTCTCTTGACTCATTGCTCCCTCACGTAGTGAGGGCCATCCACGCCAGGCCGTGATACTCTCTGCTTGGCTCAATTTCTTATCTTTCAAAGCTCTAAGTCATCCTAGCTTCATACTTGCTAATTCTTGGGCATTTAATCATGAATATCTGCAAAACAACACACAATACCACCTTATCTGTTCCAAAGGAAAAACTAAACAAAATAAACACTAAAATGGCCTAACTATATGCAAATGCATGCAGAAATGTACATGGAAAATGAGGTGAAATCACACTCATCAGTCCACTTGTATAGCTTTAATAAAACTAGGAAAAGTAGCCACCAAGTATTGGCATTTGGCACCACTATAGCATGATAAGGCCAATAAACCAAGTAAATATCGAGAGAAGTCAACAAAGTGGAAATACTTACTGAGTGTAATAATAATCTAATGAGTCGTGAGTCATGATACATTAATAGGGTCAAACAGCAAAATCAGACTTTAGAACATCTACATACATACATATAAATAAACCTTGAATGCAACAAGAGGAATGCAGTTTGACCTTTTCATCTTAAAACTCTCATTCAAGCATTTTATCAAACATATGAATAGCAAAAAAAAATCATTAGAATAGGAAATCCACTCTACAGTTTGTGATCATTGCAAGAAATTAACAGTAGCTGTAGGGACCAAACATATTAATGGCAAAAATAAGAATTATCCCCATGAAACAAAACAATGATAAGAACAGTCATTCACATTTCATTGTACAACTTAAAAAATCATACCTATGTCAAGCAATCACCGAGAGAATACCTGATGCAGCGCGGCGGCGACATTAGGCGCAGGAGACCAGAGAACAGAAAAGTGTGGTGAGTGAGGTGAGACAGGCTTTTGTTGATGTAGGCAGAGAACAGAGAATGGCGGAGAATGCTGCTCACGAACGATCGAGAAGGGCAGAGAAGGGTGGCCGAACAGAGCTTGGAGAAGAAGAAGCTGGGCGGTCAGGTGCGCAATAGACAGTGGAGACGCGGACGCGGTGGGGAAGGAGTGCCGACAGGTAAAATTGTGCGTGGTGGGGAAGGAGTGTAGGGCTTGTGCCCGATCACCATCTTGGAAGCACACTGCTATGAGGAGTGAAAATGGTGGTGCGCTCGGGTGTGAAAATTGTGCGGGAAGTTATGGAATTAGCAAAGGTCATCACCTAAGATAGCGTTTCGGCCTATAAACGCTATCTAAAGGGTTATCTTTAGATAGCATTTCTTTATACAAATGCTATTAAAAGTTGATTTTATTTTATTTATTTATTTCAAATTAGAAAAGATAGCGCTTAAAGAAAATGCTATCTTAGGTGCACTCTTTAATAGCACTTATTCTAGGAAACGCTATTAAAAGGGCACAACCACTTTTAATAGTGGTTCCGCTCTACAAACGTTATTAAATAACTATTATTATAAGTCATAAATTTGTAGTGTCTTGGATGCAAATTTGGGTTGTACTCTAGTTCCTTTGAGGCTTCTTGCTTTCATGCCATAACAAACCCGACTTGCAAGTTTCACGAGTGGTCCCGGAATCATGTCTTGTGTGTGACAAACTTGAATTTAAATTAAGGCTGCAATTATGTCGCGTACATCGAAATCGTGGATAGTTGTAGGAAAATGTGATTAATGTTGATGCAGTGTGGTTATAAAGAATAACAAAACCATAGTATTGTCGTTGCACTTTCAGTTGTAGACCACAATATAAAACATTGGTTAAAAATGTATAAAAATCACAAGTTTAAGGTTATTCACGTTTATATGATAAGCAAATTTTAAACTATTAATCATAAAATCCTCCTCTCTTTTGATGTCTCTTTCTCTGCCGAAAGGTGTGACACCCTTTACCCCGCACGTATTTATAAGCATATGAAAGATAAAGGTAAATATAAAAACATGCATAACATTTATTATCAAAAGAAAACCAACGGGTAGAGAATACCACATTGTAACGAAACGTCATAATGAGGAAAATAACAGGTTTTAAAAAGAGCACATAACATGAAAACATAACCCAACCCCTGATGTCACATACAGAGCTGGTATAACCAATCAGGTAAATATCCTCGGATAAACAAGCTAAACCAAACTAAACTAATAACAGAAAACTGGAAATCCTAACTACGAGTCGCGGCTCCTCAGGGTCACTCCTCAACTGGCTGCTCGCCGTCCTCTGCATAAAAGATACATGCCAAATACAAACAGAGAAATAGGGAGTAAGAAACATATATATAAATATAACGGCATAGAAGCAGTTAGCAAGATGAGCATGCATCACAAACAATCATGTTATAACAATCACAATACATCATAATCAAAACATTATCATTATACAATAGTGTATGCTATGCGATGCAGTGTTGCTCCACTTTATGCACTTGGATCCATTCTACATCAGGAAGTCAACTTTGGAGTTACATATCCAAATTGGCCAATAAGCACCAACATCGGGGCAGTTCACTAAACCTTGGGTGGACCCCTAGGATAGCCGATGCACCTTACTCTCGGATGCACCACCGCGGGGGCGCACGATCCACCTAATTCTCGGATGAATCACCGTGGACGGTCAGATCGCCTTACTCTCGGACGACCTCCCCTATGTTGGACATCTCTCACGAACATCTCCGACGCGTGAATGCATGATCATCACAACACACAATCACAATCACCACTTTCGCTTGGGCCACTAGGCTACCCAAGTTTTATCACCATCAACACCTCGACCACTTGGCTATCGAGGTTCAACGTTACCTTTTCATCTTTAATCTTTTAACACTCTGGCCATCAAGCACCAGAGATTACCACCTCGACCACTCGGCTATCGAGGCCCCTTGGCCACTAGGCTACCAAGTAGGGATGTAAATTTTACCCGTACCCGCGGATATCCGTGGATAATATCCGCAACAGGTAGAAAATGGATACCTTAATCGGTATCAATGGATAAAATAAATGGATATTTTTTCTACCCGCTTATTAACGGGGTGGAGACGGATATTGTAGTATGCATACCGGCGGATAACCGCTAAGGTGAAATTACTAAAATACCTTTACATATATAAATCAAATGCCCTATTTTTTTTAACTATTCTTATTTTATTTCTGAAATATATGGCAGCCACAGCTCCCAAACCTTATCATACCCAAGCTCTATGGATCATTGTTACGTATTATTGATTTTGCTCAACTATTGTGTTATGGATTAATGCTTATGGATAAATGCTTATGTGTGAATGATGTCAATATAGGGGTATAAAAAATTTAGTCTAATATTCAATAATTTGTGAGGTGTTTGAATATCCACGGATATCCATGGATACCCACAAATATTGATAAATCTGTTTAAAACCCGCAAGATGGATACCCACACAGATATGGGGCAGGGATAGGTATGAAATTCATCCAATGGGGCGGGTAGTGGAGGGCTACTACCCATACCCACCCCACCCCATTTACATCCCTACTACCAAGGTACAATATGAACAACACCTTGACCATTAAGCATCAAGGCCCCCTTGGCCACTCAGCTACCAAGGGTCAACATCTTATTACTTGCTTTTTGTCTTCATGTTCGTTTGGTGTCTTATTGGATGATTTAAGACATTTAGGGTGGAACACCCCCGTCACTGTTCTGCATTATGTTTTGGGCAGGGAAGCCCACTTGTGCTCCCCCTTCAGCACGGGCATGCTGACATTCCAGTTCTGACTATCAAGCACGGTCGTGCTTGTGCAGCGCGGCCTTTTTGAAATTTGAGCTGGAGCACATGCGTGCTCCTTATTAAGCACGATCGTGCTAACTGGAGCATGGTCGTACTGGTCTGGGCAGAAAGGGTTGGAGACCCTTGCCAAACCTTTTGGGGTAATTCATAGGTTAAACCTATTGACTTTTACTAATCCATTGAGCATTAATCTTGTTCCTTTAGTTAAATCTCCATGTTTTATAGAAACAAGAATTAATCATTTAATATCAGCTTCATATTAATTGTCCCTAAACACTCATAGATCATTCCCGAGGGTCCTTGACTAAACCTTTTGGCATAAACCTTGCCTCTCATCACTATCGTTGAGTTTTATGAACAAAGGGGAAAAACCTCCCTTAACATCAACATTAACAGATTTATTGTTTATTTATCATAACGTTCACAACACCAACCAACAACCAATTCATGATAATTTCATCATCATAAATCACTCAATCATGGCATCATCAAATTAACATATCTATAGCAACCAGCATATTATCAATCATGCCAAACATCAACATCATAACAAATTAGGCATATAGGCAACAAATAGACATATAGGAATTTTATCAAACACTAGTGTCATGGGTAACCCTTCGTCTTACGCTACCCTCAAGCCTACATATTCATACCATCCTTTCTCCCCATACCTGGTATGAAGATTTCTCCTTTAAACCGATAAAGACTCTAAACAGGTTCCCTTGAACAGCTTGACGAACGATTCAAGCATTGGCCAACACAAATAGGTTAACCAATTCGTTCCCAATTCACATAAAGGAAAAAGGAATTAGTGAGAGGGAAGAACCATTACCTTTCTATTGGCACTTAGCGCGTGATTTGACTCTCCCAAACAAGAGCGGAACACCAAGAACGATTGGGTTCAAATGAAAGAGAGGGAGAGGCTGTCGTCACACTTAGGGTTGCCTAATGTAATACCCGGCAATTTTAAATAATTTAAATTATAAGTTTTAATGACATTATGTCATCTAATTTAAAAATTTATCTTTGTATATATATTATACCTATATATATAGTTTCTTTTTATCATTTTAAATTTATTTAAGTTAAACATGTTTTATTTAAAATAACTTACATTATGCCAACGAAAGTTGATCCAGTTAGTAAGGATAAGGCTCATAACCCACAAGATCGTGAGTTCGAATCTCACTGCCGATGTGAGGACCTCGTTGGTGGGTAATCTGTAAGTACCTCTTTGAGCTGTATGGCCGGCCTGCCCTGGCCCTGGTGAGCCCCCGGGACCCAACTCACCTAAACTTTTTTTGTAACAAAAAAATAATAATAAAAACTTACACTATAATTTAGAATATTCTCCTACATCTTTAATAAATAAAAAGGGTTATGACATATGTAGGGTAGTGCACAACTTGACACACCCTAAGTATAATTAACCTTATAATTCTTGGTTTGGTTTCATTCTTTATTTGTTGAAAATTGAGAAATTATATGCTCCATATATTTTTTTTCTGGATTGGATCCTTTACTATATTTATATATATATGCTGTCTGCGTTATTTTTTATTTTTTTTCTGAAGCCGAAACGAAAGGTACAGGGAGGGGCTATGTTACGAGATTTATTTTGGGAATGGATAGTTTGTTTGAAATTGCTAGTTAATGATATAAAGGTGGGGAATGGGATTTTGATAGTGGAATTGAAACTCAGGGGCGTGGGTTTTAATTAAAAGAGGTGTCAATTTTGGTCTTACTTTTTTTTTTTTTAGGCAAACAAAATCACATCATTTCATTATCAATAATGTTCCAAATATAAAAGGGAATAGAATGAAAGATAATGCGATTAACATATGAGATAAACGTCTTAGCTAAAACATAAGCACTATCATTAACTTGTCGTCTAATAAACACAATTTTGTAGTTGTTATTAAAAGACAAAATGGTTCTACACTCATCAAGAATAGAACCATACTCCAACAAATCTGTATTTGCATTTGCGGTGTGAATATCATCCACAACCTGCTTACAATCCATTTCAAAAATAACCAAATTAAAAGCTGAACTAGATGCCCACTTAAGTGCTTGAAATAGACCCCAAGCATCTCCCTCAGATGCTGTCATAGTTGCCCTTGTCCAATCTGTTATTGCCGCTACAAAGTGACCTGTAGTGTCACGTACACAGACGCCATATACAGCCTTATTCTGGGCTGCAAAAATTGCTGCATCTATATTAGCCTTCAAGAAATTAATTGGCGGTGGTTGCCACTTAATTTGGCGCATAGAACTTGCTGCACATGGAGCATGAGAATGTACTGTATGTTGACGTGCAAAATTCCAGGAATTGAAGACTTGTATGGCTTATATACTTGCGTAGACTCCTCACTAACATCCTCCCAAAGCCTTAATTCCTGCATTTCTATAAACTCCATAGAGTCATACAAAAATTGGAGAGTTGTGTCCTGGTTAGTTCTCTTGCTACCTGAAAAAATAGCTCAGCAAAATCATTGGAGCTCATTATCTTAGACTCAATAATATTCCACAAAAAAATCTGCCTCCAACAAGCTTTACTAGTTGCACATTCAATAAAAACATGCCAACAAGTTTCAGGCTCATTATTACAACACACACATAAAAGAGAGCATTGTACTCCTCTACTTTGCAATCTCATACGAACAGGAAGGCAATTTCTACAAAGTCTCCAAAGAAAAGTCTTGACTTTTGGTGGAACATCCATGGACCAGATCACAGACCAATCTCCATTTACTTTCAGCTCTTCTCTATCCGCCAGAGATTCCATGCAAACTCTATAAGCACTTCTCACCGTATACATCCCCTTCTTATCAAAACGCCAAACAATTTTATCCGATTGAGAAAGATTAAACAACGGGATTTTTAAAATCTCTTTGGCATCTCTATCATCAAAAATATTATGGATTAAGTCAACATTCCACTCACCACTATCAAAATTAATAAGAGAATTAACTTTTGTAGAAGCAACATTAAGTAAGGGCACAGATCGGATTTTTCGATCATCCATACATCTAAGCCAAGGAGAATTCCAAATATCAATAAGCTGACAATTGCCAACTCTCCAACGGGAACCTTGCTCAATTAAAATTCGGGAAGATCAGATACTACGCCAAATATAGCTAGGGTTATGACCAATGACAGCCCCTAAAAAATCCCCTTGTGGGAAATATTTTGCTCTGAAAACTCTCGAAACTATAGTACGGTTGGTAATAAATCTCCAACCTTGCTTCCCCAACATCGCAAGATTAAATACATGTAAATCTCTAAAACACATTCCATCCCATTCCTTCCTCATAGTCAACTTGTCCCAACTAAGCCAGTTAATTCCATTTTTATCACCTTTTTTAGAACCCCACCAAAAGGAATTTAACATGCGCTGAATCTCCTCCTCTAAAGAAGATCGAAGAAGAAATACACTCATATAATAGGAAGGGATAGTTTGAGCAACAGATTTTATTAAGACTTCTTTACCTGCCTGAAACAACATTTTGCTACTCCAACTAAAATTTTCCTCCAAATTCTATCTTTAATATAATTAAAAATAGATTTTTTATTCCTTTCTATCATAGATGGAGTCCAAGATATTTACCTGTTTCAAGACATTCAGTTACTCTCAGAATATTGGCAATTGTGGGTGATATGTGCTTGAAACCTATCAATTGTGGGCCAGCTATGAAAATTTGACAACTATATGTAAATGTGGTTCATTTATTAGACATTGACATGTGTAGTGTAGTATTGTATTGAAATTGCCTATGATATTATATTTATATATATTGACATATTATATGATGGTGGTTGGGCTGTACGAAAGTAAGTATATATATACATATATACAAATTATATTATACTATATGTTTTTGGTATATGGCTGCCATATGGAATGGTTATGATCTACATACATATTGTATGATAATATTGGTAAGGAATAAATAAAATGTAAAGCTGAGATGATAAAATTAATAGAAATTGGATTCATGCTGTTGTAGTGGAAATATTATGGAATCAAGGAAAAAGATTGACATTCATTTTTATTTTATTTTATTAATCTTTAGATCACTTTTGTAAAGTGTGTTACTAACGCAGATTTTATGATGTATGAATGTGTTTGACAAGAAAGCTTGTTTACAAATTAGTTGTTGAAGCATTAATTAAAACAAGGAAAGATATGTATTTATGTTAATTTGAGTAAGATAATGCATATGAGAAATTGATGATATTGTATTGTTATGAATTCTTTATTTTTAATAAAGCGAGTAGGATTTGATTTTCACTTTGAAAATTATTCATTATACGATTATTGAATTTGTCATGCACGTGTTTGTGATGTGAAAACTTTATGGATGGTATTTGGTGGAATAAATTGTTGAAGGATGATTATGAATCTTTGGGTAGGCAAATCGGGGAGCGGGTGACTCCGGTATATAAATATCATCGTCGGGGATGGGGGGACCCGTTAGTCACCCCGAACGTTGAGGAGGGATGTTGATGTTTGCCGGAGGGTACGGTATCTCCAGGGTACGAAATTAAAACCGTCGGGGTGGGAGACCTTGAGAGAACAACCTCAAGTGGACCCAAAGATTCGATGAATATATGATATGATGTGTATCCCCGCGTGGGACATGAGTTATGAGAAAAGAAAGTGGTGCAAGTCATTCCATGAGTACCCTATTGAGGGACAAGAAGTCCATACAGTATTTTATTAGTTTATGAGATCATTTACATATGTAAAGATATTTATAATGTGTAGATGGAAACTGACTATCTATTTGTTTGATCGAGTGCTTGCATGTGTGCGTGACTTTATTTCACCTTTGACTTTATGTGATTGCATGTGTTTGGGGAAACTCCCTCACTGAGTTAGTGGGCTCACCCCGCGTTTAACATTTTAGCAGCAGGTATCTTCGAAGCCGCCAGCAGCTTTGGATGCCATGTGGATAGCTTGAAGGGTTGTCTCCTAAGTCTTTTATTTATTTATTTTATTTATATAAAAAGGGCTTTGTAATTTTGTGTGTTGTTAGCTAATCTGATGTATTATATTTCTTAGTATGTAACGAATGTAATATTTTGCTTTGGATGGGATGAATTTGTGTATGCTTGTAAGGCTGCGATGGGGAAAGATGAGGCTTTCCCTTTCGGTTGGTCATGGCTACGAAATTTGGGTCATGACACCTAAAGTGCCAAAATGAGGGTTAATACTCGTAACCCTCACTGACTGGCTCGTTTATGTAGAGTCTGACTCGAGCACGGTCGCGCTCCCCATTAAGCACGGTCATGCTTTACATGAGCACGGGGTCGTGCTCACTTAAGCATAATCAGGCAAATAGATCGTCAAACGAGGCACGTTTCCGACATGGTTGTGCTCCCCTTGAGCACGGTCGTGCTCGTGGCTTCAGCAGCCACTGAGCACGGGCGTGCTGATACATGAGCACGGTCGTTCTCATGCATCAGGAAGGGGTTTTCAGCTTAAAAATCCCACCTAGTCCTTTCTAAACATTCCTCAGCATACTTCTAACAAGCAAACATGCAAACAACACAAAGAAGCACTTATAACGAAAAACGGGGTGTTACAAAAGACACTAAATTCCTTAATAAACCTACAAATCGCTAACGGATGACCTATGAAATCACTTTAAATTATAACCAAACACGAAATCCTTGTAATATTGTTATGATGATATCAGTGGGGAAGCAACTTTTTTATTTTATTTCAAATTTATTTTTAAACTATATTCAAACACGCTTCCAACATAAATTAATTGATTATATGTTTGTAATTAAACTGGTCGAACTATCCCTCACATCGCATGAAACATGTGAATGATTTATTAATTTATTATAATTAAATTTTGTAATATTAAAGTCTAGAAACTTCAGCGTCTGCCCAGAAAAAATAATAGTTAATTACTACATACTGCTGAAAGAATGAATAGTGTAATTATGAGTTGTTCGAACCTCATTTGCAGAGAAATTAAATTTGATCCACACGTTATTTCATTAACAACAATGTTGAATGGTATAAAATGAATTTCATACCTGTGCTTATACGGCTGAATTAACATTACATGACAGGTAAAATGAGATAAATAAGCTCACGGTAATTGCAAATAAATTACAGCATGATGTTGTTTCACAAGTCGTTTTATGAATTGTTATTTGTACAAATTTGCATTTCTCATTCATTAATTTTTTAGTGTGACTAATTTATTCCTATTCATTAATAACTTTTTTTTAAGCAAAATAGCATGTAAAAGCATCACAATAGAGCAGGAGAACCCAACTAGGTTGGCTCTTTAAGCTCTACCAATCATCTGTAGCACACTATAATTAATAACTATTTGACTAAAATTTATAACAAGTTTCTTACTATTAATTAATATCTAATTAATTATTATATAAAATAAGACATAATATAAGTAATAAAATATTTAATTGATTAAAAAATATTTTACTTGCCATAAATATTCATTTTGTGGTTAGGACTTGACACGCCCAACACATACTAAGTTTTGCGCTTTGTCTCTTTCTGTGTCTCAACCTCTACCTCTACTCCTCTCTGGTTGCTTATCTCAATTTATGATCTTGATTATCCAAACTAGGGATGGCAAAATGATCCATTTGCCCACCATCCATCTAGTTCATTCATGAGAAAATCCATCCAATCCATCCATTTATAAAAAAAAATCTAAATGGATTGGATGGATTGGATTATTTTTTTAGTGGATGGTTTATGATCCATTCAATATTTTTAAAAATCCATTGGACCAACAATCAAAAATGTAATGGATCAACTTTTATCCATTCCAAAACCAATTTATTTTTTCATATTATTTTTCACCAAATAAAAAACACCTCCATTTGTAAAAAAAAAAAACACTCCATCTAATTTTCTCTTCCGTTCCCTATTATCTTTTCTTCACTATTTTTTATTTTATTTATCTGCTTTTTTTTCTTCTTCTTTTTTGTTATATTAAGTATTAACTAATTAATTGTTCTCAAACACTAGTAGTAGTCCACGTTATCACGTACGTTTTCTTTTTTCATTGCCTTTTTTTTTGCTGAGAAACTTTAAAAAAAAGTATTAACTAATTGAAAGCACATAAAGTCGTTACAAGTTTCGTAAAACAATGTCATGGAATGTCGTGGCAAAACAACCTCTGTAGATGCACATAATCAATAACTCCCATATAATAATAGAAAAATAATCGTGATACAAAATGGTCGTGAGATAGAGTGGAGAGAGAGTAAAGATAGAGAGAGAGTAGCAAAAAAGGAGAGAGAGAAATGGTGTAGAGAGGAGAGAGGGTGTGAGAGAGATAATAATTTAACTTTTTTTACAAATTATTTTATTTTTAAAAATATTTTATGGATGGATAAAAGAGATATAAAATTATTTAATTTCTTAAAATAAATTTTAGTGGATGGATTGAATATCCATCCATGAAAAGTTGTTGATGGATGGATCGGATGGATTTTATTTAATGGATCATGGATGAATTGGATTTTTTTTAATGGATTATAATGGATTAATGGATTGTTTTTAATCCATCCGTTATGATCCGAATAAAAATTTATCTGATCCATCCATTTGCCACCCTTAATCCAAACCATTAACTTAGTTGACATAATCATTGCATGGTGAAACATAAGAAATTAGAGAAGAGTTTGACATATCTAAAAGGCAGGATGCCTGTGAGGAATGTGATTTATATTAAATTGTTATTTTTTTAGTGTCGAATAAGAAAATAACTTATTTTTTATTTATTAATTTATAATAATTATTATTATTATTTAATTTATGTAATTATTAAAATATTTTATTTTATTATAACATTATTTTTCTTTTATTTTAGTTTATAAAAACAAAGCCCAACTCATATACGTGGTTTCATCTTCATCTTCTTCACATCCTCAGGAAGCTCCATCGCATGCTATTGTTTCCCCACTCCATTCGTCTTGCCAAAATGAAAGAAGCTGATGCAGATCTAGAACCATAAGCCATGCATCTAAACTGTAACATCCTAAAATTTCAATATAATTTTCTTAATAAAAAAATTAAGATGTTATGAGGATTAGTGTAGAAAATTGTTAGTATAAGATTTTATTAGAATTGTTTAATAATTACAAAAGTGTGCAAAATTGAATAAAATAAATAAATAAATAAATAAATAAATGAACATAGAAGCAAGGATGAGTGGGGCCACGTATTGGTCAAATGCAACTATGAGAATTGCAACGAGAAACTCGGGAGATTTGTTAGGAAAAAGAAAAGGAAAAAAAAAAGAGACATGTATAGCAGGGCCCACACATTATTTTAGTGGTTGAGAGAATGGAGATGCACTCCATCACGTGAATGTTAGAGAGCATAAAGGCTTTCTTTGGCAAAAAGAAAATAGGCCCACTTTAAAATTATAATTGGTTAGGTTTTAAGTGAAAATTATAAATGCACGTCAACTCCTAGGGCCTTTGATTGCATCCATGGCTGCGGAGCCGTCAACTATTTGTCCTTGGGGCTTCCTAGCCTCTCCCCCCTCTTCTTCTTCTTGCCATGCTGCTCCTCTCCATCGCCTATCCTTTGCTCAAGCCTTGAGCAACTCTCTGGATGTTTCTCTTTCTCAACTTCCAAAACCTTGTAAGATAGGTGATGTCGTGTCCATCAAGATATCGGAGGAAGAGTATCACAAAGGCGTTGATGCCTGCAAACTAAACCTACACGGTCGCTTGCTTCTATCAAAAGGGGATAAACCCATGAAGGATAATGACTTGCGTGATAAGTTAGCAACTCTTTGGAAACCGATAGGCCAATGGCGTCTGACCTCCCTTGGTAAAGGGTATTTTGAATTTGGTTTCTCAACACCGTAAGACCTTAGGAGTGTTTGGTCCGTAGGGACTTGGAACCTCAAGCCGTGGTCGCTTAGGTTATCTCAATGGACTACCTGATTTCAACCCAAAAACCAAAAGCATACACACTCTCAATGTTGGATAAGGCTGCATGATTTACCCCAAGAGTATTGGAGACCAAGAATCCCATTTGAAATAGCTTCTGGAATTGGAACTCCTATCTCCATTAACGACATGACTCGCAAGAGGATGTATGGCCATTACGCTAGAATCTTGGTAGATCTTGATCTGTCATCGAGCCTCCCTACTGAGATAATGGTAGAAAGGGACGGTTTCTCTTTCTATGTGACAGTGGAATATGAGAAAATTCCTAACTTCTGTCACTTCTGGTAAACCATCGGACACTATGTTGATAATTGCACCAAGAAGGCTGCCTAGGCCTACAAGAATCAACCTACCACGAAAAAAGGTAATCCTCCAGTGGTTCAATGTTATGTTCCAAAGAAGACTGTCATGGTTAATGCTGCTCATAAAATGGACAATGGCATTATGGATAATGTTGTTATTGTTGATCCCAACATGGTTAATGGTGTCTCTGACAAGAATGGATTTAATTCCGATCCCAGCCAGATTGAGGACCATCAGAGGATTGTGCAACCTATTACTGCTCCTACAGCCGTTATGCTCAATGCAGTTGTAGAGACTAAGGAGGTGCTAGAGACAAATAATAGCAGGGGGGATTTCCTGCCTAATGATGTTCCTTACGCGTTGGAATCTATGTCAGACTCTCCCATGCGGAATGGTTTGCATAATACCCTTGTTTACAAAAATAATGATCATAATGACTTGGTGGACTCTAGAAAAATCAAAGGGAAGACGCCTTTGGTAGATCATAGTCCTAGAGTTTTGCATCAGGGTCAAACTAGCAAAGTTCATAATGCCTTGAATGGTAGACAAGGAACTGATGCTGTTGTTGAAATGACTGTTTCTGCAGTCGAGAATGGTTCAGGTAAGCCTCAAAGTCCCATGGCTAATTCTGAGCCCATTTTGTTCACCCAATTTTATACTTCTGCTAATGAAGCCAAGTCTGTTCCTGATATTTTATGTGGAGGGATCTCAAACCTTAATAGAAACAGACCAGTATTATATGCTGAGGAGTCCTGATATGTTGTTGATGCTAGCTTGCACTTTGAAATCCCTGCAAATCCAGACTGCAAGTACAGATTGGAGTTATGTCTTCTTTGCCTCCTAGAGTGACTAGAGACTTGGAAATAATGGGCAAATTTCGGGCTGATCTGTAGAAGAGGAGGAGGAAATTGAGTCCATCTCGAAATCTCCAATGGTCATGAATGTGGATAGCAGTCCGGATACTGAATATACAACAGTTTTATCTAAATCCAAGAAGAAAAACTGAGGCAAAAAATAAGATAGCAAAAGAGGCAGTCGATTAAAGTGGATGGTTATAACACCCGGCATAAGGGTGCTCTCTCTAAAGGTGCTTTCCATGCTGAGCTTAGTGCTGTCATGATTGCCATTGAGTTGGCCTCCAAGAAAGGTTGGAAAAACATTTGTTTTGAGTGCGACTCTACTTCGGTCGTTGCTTCAACTAAATCTCACTCTTTAGTCCCTTGGAAAATCAGAGTCAGATGGATAAATTGCATGAAGATTGGTGATCAGTTGAATTTAATCTTTACACATATTTTCATAGAGGGTAACCATTGTGCCGATAAGTTAGCTTCCTTTGGTGCTACTGGTTCTAGTTACACTTGGTGGGAGAATTTTCCAGATTTTGTAAAGTCTGATTTCTATCATGATAAACTGGGATTACCTCAGTTCAGGTTTAGATAGTTCTCCATGGGTCTTGGCCTAGTCCCCCCATGCTTTCTCCTTGTTTCTCTATTTTATATTAATAATATCTTTTAGGTGTGCTGCAGATGATTGGTAGGGTCTAGGGTGCCAACCTGGTTGGGATGCCCTTCTCTATTGTGATGCCTTTGCATTCTTAGCCTTATATTAAAAAAAAGTGAAAATTATAACTTGAAATTGGTTTGAAAGATAGAGGGGTGTACGGCAGCAGCGCCGTCCAGTAGGAGCGTCGTTTTTCACAAAGACGTCAGTGAATAGATTTTTGAGTGAAACACAGGTATTCATTTTAGGCACTAATTGAAAGTCTACGAGAGGTGAATAAAAACATCTTTTATCACCCTTCCATGATACAATTAGTTTTTGATGTTTACATGAATTCTTGAAATATTGTGATGTTGCTTGATGAATTAAAATAATAAATATATTTTCTTTGGGTTTATTAAGAAATAGTATTATTTTAAATTTTGTTGTGTTGTGTTGTGTGTACATTACTTCCTTTTAATTGTACACCAATCTCATTAAATTAAACTGAGTTTTCTTTTCCTGGGAGTGAAGAGAACTTCACTGCACAAGGTCAATTCTTGTTTCAATTGCAAATAAAGTCTTTCATGATCACGTTTCCTGTAACATGGTCTCACGCAAGTTTTATTGACTGCAAACATATTTTCAACTCTCTGATGCCTAATGTGTTTCAATCCATATATATGAATTGACGCTCTTGTGCGTCAGTTTCACCACATTAAGCTGGATTATCTTATTTAATTAGGATTTAATTATTTTCTTTTTATTTATTTAATTATGTCATAGATCAGGTCTCAGCTAAATTAATGTCATAAAATATATTTGATTGATATGAGTTATGGATGATGGACATGATTTTATATGATGTTATAATGTTACCTTGTCATGATGTCATAGTATTGAGATTGATGTATGAGGTCATATGTCATGTCCCCAGGACATGATATATGTACAAGATATGTTTTTGAATTATTATTTGTGATTGTTAAGATACCTCCTTTCGAGAAGGGGAAGACAGATACCTCATCGTTAGAGGGGAAGACCGATACCTCCTCATTAGAGGGGAAGATAGATACCTCCTTCTGAGAAAGGGATGACAGATACCTCCTCGTTAGCGTTAGAGGGGAAGATAGATACCTCCTTCTGGGAAGGGGATGACAGATACCTCCTCGTTTGAGGGGAAGACGGATACCTCCTCGTTAGAGGGGAAGATAGATACCTCCTTCTGGGAAGGAGATGACAGATACCTCATCATTAGAGGAGAAGACAGATACCTCCTCATTAGAGGGGAAGACAGATACCTCCTTCTGGGAAGGGGAAGACCCATTATAGATACCCTCTTCTGGGAAGGGGAAGGCAATGGGACGCCATTGCATTTGTCATGTGCTTATAGACAAAAATTGGGTAATTTAATAAAAGAGACTTCAATGATAGATTGATATTATTTGGATACGAGAGATGTCCTTTGTATGAATTTATTTGTGTTATGTGGAATGACATCAGTGAATTATTTCATTTGATGGTGCTATGAATTATACATGAATTCAGGAAATTAATATTTATTATTAATTTATGAAAACATTTTTGAGTTATATTATTTTGAAAATTAGCGGGTATCATGGATGTTTTTCCGGTTGCCGTACCGGCTGAGAACAACATTATTTGCGAAAATCTTTTTGGAACTTGTTTTTATTCATTGGGATTATATCTCATTAAAAGTGTTGTTTTCAGAGCGCAAGGACGATGTCATTGAGACTGAAGAGGCTTGAAGACTTGGTGGAATATCTTAGTTATATATACTTTTTTTTTAAAATAAGGATTTGTTTGTGGCCAGACATGCTTATTTATTTATCGTTGGGTTTATTAGTAGACGCCCGATTTTGAGGCAAATGAGTTTATTTTGTAAGGATTTATTAACATTGCTATTTATTATTTATGAGGCATTTATTTTAGACTATTTATTTTGAAAAATATTTTTATGACATGTATGTTTAATTTAAATGTTTTAAAGGATTTTTATTGATTTTATCTTGGGTTACTAATGTAACAAAGGGCGTTACATAAGCCACCATTGTTGATCTTAAACCACCTAGCATAGTTACTGTTTCGGGTAAAACAATAAATTCCGGCAATGGCAGAGATGGTGGGGGAATTGTGGATTCAGTCTGATGGAATATGAAATCCCGCTTCTACTTACCCCAGTTTAGAATCAAGGCTCACGTAGTTCTAAGGTCCTCTGAAGTCTGAATAAATCAGTCCTTTAATGAGGAGCTAGAGGTCTCCTTATATAGCCTCTTTGGTGGGCTTTTAGAGGGATTGAGGCCCAATTTAGCTTAGCATCCAAGGAATTGGGCCTTGTCTAATTCTGGGAGGAACAGAAGTCCCCCCAAGTCTTAAGCTAAGTTTAGCGAAAAGGCTTGTGATGAAGTCTTCTAAAAATGCGTTGACTTGATCTTTGTCTTCTAGAAATACATTATTCTAGTCCAGTCTTCAAGGAATTGGGCCTTGGCCCAACTGACCGAGTTGTCTTCCTCATGTCCCAAGCTGTCTTCCTTTATTCTGATTGGTCTCCATCCTGATTGGGCCGCTCACTCAACATATTTGGGCCAGTCTTGCATTGGGCCCTTGGTCCAATTTGGGTGGGAACAGTTACCTAGCCTAGCCATTATAAAATTTGACAAACTTCCATTTTGCAAGTTGTATTCCCATTGTATGAAGGCCTCTAGGATTAATATAAATAGGGTCATTCTCTTATTGTATTGGCATGCTTGAGTTTATGATATATTGAGTTTCTCATTGTGAGAGTTAGAGAGTGGATTCTCTCTTTTGTTTGAGCCATTTTGGCATCAGAGCCAGTTTCCTAGATCCTGGAATTGAGTTTGTGTGAGAGAATCAACAGAAAGTTTGAGTTTTCAGGGGTATTTTAAGTGGAGGACCCACTGCCACCCATGAAACTCTAATTTGCACCCATTGTTTCGCAAAACTAACACCACCATCGCATTCAGGAGGTCCAAAAACCTTGGAATGGGGTTTTTGTATTCAACTGAGCTTCCACGTGCTACCACGAGCTTCACCTTAAAAATCCGCCGGACCACCTGCAACCATAGTCGGACCACCACGGGCCGCCGCCGGACCGCCACCCTACGTCGCTGGATATCCAAAGGTTGAAGACACTGACGTGTACGCCACGTCACTGCCACGTGTAGGCAGTCTCCTGTTGCACCATGTGTCGCAGGAGCCACATCAGTAGCTGTCCCAATCAGCTGCCACCTCACATTACTTGATCCATTCACGTACTGCCACGTTTCAAACAATTCCACATTAGCAGCCAAGTCAGCAGAAAGTTTCAGAAATTACGGATCAGACCCTAAACTTTTGGTAAATTGTAATTTTACCCCAAATATTTTCATAATTTATAATTTGCCCTTGTATTTTCTGAAATTCCTTTTTGGCCCCAAAACTTTTGGAAATTTCATTTTGAACCCTTTATTTTCCAAAATTTCACTTTTACCCCTGATACATATAAGTTGCAATTTTGCTAAAAAAAACTTTTGTAAGGTATCGAATTCTTGGAAAAATTCCTAGTATGCTTTATGGTTGCGGCATTTTCTGAACTTCCACATCAGAAAATAATTATTCTTGTTACTGAAAAGAAATTGTGGAATTGTGAAAAGTGCATGTCTAGGAAAGCTCTAGCTAAGGAAAGACTTGGTATTTAAGTGTGATTATCACCACCTCTCTTTCCTAGAAACTTACCTAGTGCGCTGTTTACAAAACTACGATCTTTATTCCAGTGAACGGTACTTGGCAAATTTCAAACCACATTTTTTTATGGAAAAAAATGCCTCCACGAAGACAGAACGAGCAAAGTCTAAGTGAAATTCAAACGGAAGAAGAAATTAGGAGAAAAATCCAACGAATCATAGAAACCGTGAATGCACAGTAAGCATTGTTGGAAGCACAACACATACAGTCAGACGCTGATGAATCCAGTGGTGATTCATCATCATTTAGAAGTCGTCGTCCACAAAGATAATCATTTAGAAACGTCGACATCAAGGTAGAAATTCCATATTTTGAAGGAAAGCTTCAACCAGATGAGTTCGTTGATTGGCTTCATATTTTTGAGAAAGTATTCGAGTATAAGGAGATTTTAGAAGAAAAGAAAGTGAAGATCATTGTTGCGAAGCTAAAGAAACACTCTTCAATATGGTGGGAGAATCTGAAGAAGAAGCGTGAACGTGAAGGGAAAAGCAAGATCAAAACATGGGATAAAATGTGACAAGAACTAACCCAAAAGTTCTTACCTTCTCAATATTATCAAGACAATTTTATTCAACTGTAGAATCTTCATCACAAATACTTGTCTGTGGGAAGAATACGCTCAAGAATTTGAAAGGTTGGTGATGAAATGTGACATTCAAGAAAGGGAGGAGCAAACAATTTCTCGCACTCGTAGGTTTAAACACGGACATTTCGCACCCACCCAACTCCAACAAGATTGGTTCTTAGACGATGTCGCTCGCCTAGTTGTTCGAGTTAAGAAGCAACTATCCAGACAATCTTCACACCCACCTTCTTCCTCAACAAATAACTCTTCAAACACCCAAACACAAACCCAACAATCAACCTCTTCAAATAGGCCCCATATAAATCCACCAGAGAAACCAACCTCAAAGAACCTAAATGCTTCATGTGTCAAGGATTTGGACACATAGCCTCTGACTGTCCAAATCGAAGAACACTAACCATCATTAAGGAGAAAGAAATTCAAAAAGAGCTTGAAGAAGAAACAGAAGAAGATAAAGGCCCAATGTTTGATGAAGAAGAATTGGTGTATGATGAAGAGTTGACCCCTCTTGACCAAGGTGAATTGCTGGTTGTGAGGCAAAGCCCATAAGCAGTAGTATCAAAAAGAGAACCATGGTTGAGGCACAATATTTTTCACACCCGATGTACCGCATAAGAAAAGGTTTGTGATGTTATCATTGATAAAGTGGAAGCTGTGGAAATGTGGTGTCAAACTATATGGTGGAGAAAATGGAGCTGCCTACACAAAATCATCCACATCCATACAAATTGCATTGGCTTAACAAGGATAGTGAAGTAAGAGCTACTAAGCACTGCCTTGTGACCTTTTCCATTGGTCCAAAATACCAAGAACATATATGGTGTGATGTCGTTCCTATGGATGTCTGTCACATCGTTCTTGGAAGACCCTAACAATATGATCGTTGTGCTTTATATGACGGTTATGCAAACACCTACTCCTTCGTAAAAGATGGAGTAAGAGCCAAATTAGCACCATTATTGGCCAGTGAATTTAACAAGAAAGAATCTAAATCATTGTTGTCTTTAATGGCCAACGAATAAGTCAAGGCATAACAGAGGAAAATTTTCTTCTAGAGGAAATTGAACAAATGATTCTTGAATTTACATTTGTCATATGGGTAGGAACTTCACATGGACTTCCATCAATGCAGGGTATTCAACATGCCATGGACTTTCACCCTGAAATGAACATTTCGAACAAACCAACTTACCAGATGAGTACAAAAGAGCATGGATGAAGCAAGAGGTTAACTCGAGGGCGAGTTCTGTCCAACCCGGGGAGAATGATGCAGATCCAGAACCATAAGCCATGCATCTAAGCCACCATGTTGACCTTAAACCACCTAGCATAGTTACCTACCCTAGCCATTAATTACCCAACCATAAAATTTGATAAACTTCCATTTTGCAAGTTGTATTCCCATTGTATGAAGGCCTCGAGGATTAGTATAAATAGGGTCATTCTCTTATTGTATATGTAACACCCCCTCGGTGCTACATGCTTAACTTGTTGAGGAACTTAAAAAAAAAATAATGCTGGTTACTTTCGAAAATAATTTAGGTATATAATTATGTTTCAAACATTGTGGGTCTAAAAATTTTCACACGATACGAACATTTACAAACGTCAAGGTAAGGAAGTAAATTCATAATACATACATCACAATATAAATCTCCACATAATCATTAAAAGATTATTCTTTCTGAGGCGTACAAGTTTTCAAATAACCATAATAGACCATAATAAATACTTAGAAAAAGACTCCACGACCCTTACACCAAAAAAAAGACGACTCCACAACTGGTCAAACATAGAGATGTCCATTGTGAAATTCTCCAACGTCATCCCTATCATTGGATACTTCGAAAAACAAGGCGTCGTAGCTCGCTCCAGTGAGTGGTATGAGAGGAAAACCTTGCCCACAACAGCTCACACATCATCATTGTTAGCATCATAACATTCAAATCCTGTGGTCTTGTAGTGATCTGGAACACCATTGAGACGAAATTGTACACGTGTCCACAAATGCCACAAGGCATTTCACATGTACATAGCAAGAGTGAGATACCGACACGTAAGTTTATCATAGTAGTCACATACACGACACACCAATCAACAACATATGACAACAACGACATGTAAAAAAATATGAATCCTAGGCATAATATCGATGCTATTTAAGCAAGGGGATTCACACCGACAACCATCGTAGGTTTATAAAAATGCATGACACTTCAAAAATCTACTATCTATTTCGTAATCTCCGGAGATCCTAACTTCCCCTTCGTCGACTAGTATAGGCCCACAATATCCCCATAACACAATTGTTCTCATGAGATTCGACCTCTAAATTTAGGTCCGAATTCCAATTGTTCAAGGGTATCACGTTTCAACCTAAATAATATTAAATAGTTCCCTATTGAGTACATTCGTGATGGCAATCGATTTCCATGACTCGAGGTTGCAAAGCCCCTACTCCTGTGGAGTTCAAACCGGATGTCCCTAAAGACCCGCTTCCTTGGCCCTTACCTATCCAATTTATCAATCCACTTATGGATTGTAGCTCATTATCGTGGTGGCACGATGCTTGGTTCATGCATGTAAAACAGTTGGTTCACCGTTTTTCTTATTCGCTCGTTCTTTCTTGTTAAGGCTTAAAGCTCACGATTAATTTTATACAGCATCAAGCCCATTCACACTTAACACAGACACACAAATCCGATTACTCATTTACGAAACTCAAGGTTGAATCACCTAGTTAGGTTCGTTAATATTTGACACGAAGTCAAGTCGCCAATGTAGGATTTTTTAATCCGCGACTACAATACTTACTCACAAGAACTCTAGTCCGACGCCCTCGGTTTCTAGGTCCTTACAACTTTCATAATTTGTAACACGGTTTTCGCCTCTGTGTAAAATAAATTGAAAATCAAGTACAAGAGTTCAAGAATGTTTGTCGAAAAACACTTTCACTCTTTTTAACAACATTTTACAGAAATCATTTTCCTTTGAAAATTCATTTCGGAAAACATCAAATTGTTTAAAATCATTTTTAAAACGTTTTAACTAAAACAATAAAATTATCAACAAGAGTTCCGCCTTAAGGTATTTTTCTAAACATTTTTCATTTAGAATAAAATATTTCAAAAATAAAAGGATTTTCTTTTAAAAAAGCTTTTTCCTTGATGACATTAAAATATTTTAGAGACTTTCTTGTCAATTTCTGAAATATTTAGGAAAAATATAGATAATGCGATTTTTCACTGCTTGTCCTTACTAACACTCGCTCTCTAAAAATTATTCCGAAATTGTTTGTAAATCTTCTCCGAATTCTTAACCTATCGAACAACAGGGTCCTTAACTTATGTTTTCATAACATCTTCCTCTTGATAAAACTGAAATCTCTTTTTCTTCGATTAACGCTTTCAATGACTTAATCCATTATTATCGAGCTATGACCAGTGTCATGCTCTCAGTCAAACCAGTCAAATCAATAAACAGTTTCATCAATGCATACACATATACAACATTTAGAATATACTTTCGCATAGAAATTTAACAACATTAAAATTCTAAATCATCAAAGCAAACATCACATATAATTACACGCATCAAACATCGTAGTATATGACTATCAAAACTTCTCAGGAAAACTCCCCTTACCTCTTGAAGAACAAATTTTTCTTTGATTCCAACCCTCAAAGCTTCTTTTCTTTCACCACACAATAACCACTACAACTAGTTACAACTTCAACCTTCAACAAACAACATGAAAACAAGTTAATCAAACAAAACCATTTTTGGTACCCAAAATACCTAGGTTCGGCCAAGACAAGATAAAGGACTAGGATTTTCTATTTTTTTAAAGCTCTTGGATACTTGATCCTAGGGTATTAGATAGAAGATACAAATTGACATAATTCACAAATTCCATTTCTATGATTTTCTAGAAATATTTCCATGAAAGCCAATGAAAATGGAAACTTGAACTGAGTTCATGGAAAAGAAAGGAATCATGAAGGAAAAATGACGAGATGATCTTAGATCATATAGTCATACCTCTAGATGAAGAGAAATGGAGAAGAACTTGAAGAACACTTAAGAACTTTGGAGGTTTTTGGTGAAGAACTTGAGTTTTGTTTTAAGAACAAAGTGAGTGAAATGTGACAAATGAAATGGGTTTGGTTGGGTGGAGGTGGCTGCACGAAATTTAGAGGAGGTGGGAAGGTTCTAGCACAAAATTGGACACAAAGGGAAATAGTTAGGAACTTAAGGGCATTTTGGTCTTTTCATGGCTAGATATTTTGTAAAATATCTAAGTTCATCATTACAAGGGTGAGTCATGGTGGTGACTCACCACTTGAGGTGATGTGTTGTCCTATCAAAACCGGCATCCAAATTTATCTTTGCATTAGCCAGATTCACTCCATCGTTTACTCGATTTAGGTTTTTACGTGTTTTCTTCGAAAATTCACTCTAATAAAATATTTTATTAAATTCTTGAGTGAAAATTTTCAAAATAGTTATAACTAAAATAGTGATAAAATCTAATATTTTTCAGTTTCGGGTCAAATTAGGGTTTTCAGCCGACTCAAAATTGTAATCACAAGTGAAAACACAGATCGGTTTCATTCGAATTTTGAACCCAAAATTTAACCATAACTTCCTACAATATAGTAGGTTCTAGCTATGATAGATGGTTGAGGAAAGGTTTTTCATCTCTTCAAGGAATTATTGTATGCACAGACTCTCCTTCTTTCTCATCTCCACGGGGCTTCACTTCTGATGGCTCTAGTGGTCCAGGTAATGAAATAATTAAGTTGGAGCTAGTTGTGGCTTCTGATGGACTTTTCATGTAGCTTTTCCTAGCAAACAAGTCACTACTTGAACTATCCTCCACCATAGGTGCCTTTGCTTTGGCCTTTGCTGATGAGTCAATGCCTTCAACCAAGATAGTCTCTCCTTCAGTGCTGCTCTCACTGGAAGATGTATCATTTGGTGTTTGGAAGATTGTCACACTATCCTTCTTTGTACCCTTAAATGAGTATCTTTTTGTTTTTCCCTTATGTAAAGGAAGCAGAGATTTTGACTGAGTGACTTATTCTGTCCCTTCCCAAACAATTAGTTGAGAGCTTTCTCCCCATGCATTCCCTTTCCCTTACTATATCACCCAACTTTTCAAAAAAACTTCATTGTCCACTGCTTCCTCTGAAGCCTTTTGCTCAAATTCTGTGATTGTCCTATCTAAAGCTTTCTTTTGAGCTGAAGAGAGCGCTGAAATGTCATCGTTTGGTAATTAACAAGCGAATTATGACTTGTGTGGTACATTTATATTTGGTAAAGGAATCGAAGAAGGGATTAGGATCATTTTTTATTCTCTCCTTTTTACTCTTATGATGTGAGAAAGAAAGACACAAAAATAAGTTTTAGTAAACCTTACGCACTAAAAAGAATTTGATTTTGTGTAAAAAGGAAAGAATAAAATGAAAGTATCCAAATCATAAAAGAAGAACAAGCTAAAGGATTTTGAGCTTACTCCCTTGTCAAGGAAACGCCTTGACCTCAAGCTTCTTTTTGTCCAGAATGTACAGCAGAATCTTATTAGTCCAGCTAGCACCAATAAAATAGCAGACTCAGAGCAGAAACAATAATCTCGCTCTTTCGTTGCCTACAAGAATAATCTCGCTCTTTCGTTGAGCGGAAGTCTGTCCTCAGCTACTTGAAAACACCTTAAGTTTTTGGGGGGAAAATTCAGGACTAGATACCTGCAGTGTTAAGGAATTCAGCTCATATCTGAGTAGTAACGAATTGTTTTGTAAAATTCAACTTGGTTTGATTTTCATTGTGTTAAAATTATTTAACCCCAATAGTTTACTGCATAGAATGCCAATAGCAATTTTTTTAGGCACAAAATTTAAAGATTTAAGATATAATTCTAAGATGAATGACTATTTTTTTATGAGATTGCTAAATCTAGAATATGCTAAATCAAAGGCACTTGTTGAACGTAGGCATAATTAAAGTCATAGAAGAAATGTACAAGCTAGAAGGAAATCTAGGTCAATAATAGCTGGCATTGATCAATAAGATGGATAACAAGATGCAGCAGTATATTTCACTCTAGTTGTAGTACTAGTTAAGAAACAGATTAATCAAAGAAAGGTGAAAAATGGACGCATACCTATAGTACGGCATTGCAGTGGATTGCCAGTATCTACATTAAATACCAGATGCAAGTCGTCAGTGCATTCAAACTACTAAACTACAAAATTATAAATTTAACGTAGGATTAATGAACTTTTTGTTCCTACAAATATGGGTGTTTTCGTGGTTCTAAATTGCGTCCGCGAACCGCTTAATGCGCGTCGAACATTATGGTGCGGACTCACCTCAACCGGATCATGCCGCAATTGCGGGTGATTCAAATCACCGTGAACGGCCGCAACGCAACGCCGCAGGCCCGCATCGTAACGCCGCTTCGTCCGCAACGGCCCGCATCATACCGCAATCCCGCTTCAATCTTCTTAAAAACAAAATTCAGAGAATCAAATCAAAGTACATCGAAAAGATTGGATTCTTCACCTTTTGCTTTTGGCTTTATGCATGCGGGCCTTTATCTCTTTTCTCCGAGTCTTTAACTCTTTATCTCTTTTCTCAAAGTGTCCACAATGATTTTGCCATATGCTGAGTGACTGAGTCTGAGTTTGCTCTGGATCTGCTCAAGAATCAAGAACTCCATTTGGTGCCTCACGCGGCTGTGTGCCTCGCCGCTTCGTGCCTCCTCACGTCCGATCTACCAGCCTCACGCCTCACTCGGCCACGGGGCCTCACCTAGTCACTCCAAGGTAAGATCTTATCTTCCTCCCTCGCTCGTTATGGCACCGAATGCAGCCACCGCTCGTCTCGCTCGCCGCTCACCAAGTTCAATGGGGGTTGGCAGGCGTGTGTGGCGAGTAGGTGGGGGGGGAGGGAGGAAGAGGGGCGATTTTGGGGGTGGTGGATCGGTGGTCGCCCCGCGATCTCGCCCGGTGGTGGAGATTTGGGGGCCGGGTTAGGGGTATGGTTATCAAGTTAGTGGTTTTGAAGAGAAAGTGGAGGGGAAGGGGCAGTGGTCAAGCCGTCAAGGATGTGGGTCGACTGGGCGGAGAGCGGCGACTCCGTGACTATGCGACGCGACTTCCGTGCTGGGCCGTGCAGTGATGCGTGTATGCATCGCGATCTCTCGTGCTTTGCTGCTTGCTCTTGCACTCTTGCCGCCTTGCGGTCTTGCAGCTTTGCACTCTTGCCGCCTTGCACTCTCCGATCTCTCGTGTTTTGCCGGGTTGTGCCGACTTGTCGCCTGCTTGCTGCTGGTGTGGCGTGTGGGTGGGAGAAACCGAGAAAACAGTAGGGGTCAGGAAGGAGGGGAAAAGACTAAAGAGTGAAAGACCGAAAACTCAAATAGTGAGTGTGATGTGAGTGAGACTGTGAGAGAGTGAGAGAGGACCGAGTGAGAGTGTGAGACACTCGAGAGTTTGAGACGTGATCACGTGAGTGTCAGCCTTAGTGGATGGGAATTGTTGATTTTTGATTAGTGAGGGGAAATTTTGGGTGGGAATATGATTAGATTTAGGAATTATTAGAGGGAAATTTTGAGAAAATTTAGGAGAGAAAAAAAAATAGATTTTTTTTAATATATGTTTAGCATTTTTTTTACGCAAATATATGTTTATCTAATATTTACTCAAATTAAATGTTAAATTGTTAATAACTAAATAATTTGTGTTTGCCTGATTAGTGATTACTAGTTTATATTAAAATTGTAAGTGATATATGTTTAGTTTTTTTTTTTTACGCAAATATATGTTTAGTTAGTATTTATTCAAATTAAATGTTAAATTGTTAGTAACTAAATTATTTGTGTTTGCCTGATTAGTGATTACTAGTTTATATTAAAATTGTAAGTGATATATGTTTAGCTTTTTTTTGTTTAGCTTTTTTTTTACGCAAATATATGTTTAGTTAGTATTTATTTAAATTAAATGTTAAATTGTTAGTAACTAAATTATTTGTGTTTGCCTGATTAGTGATTACTAGTTTATATTAAAATTGTAAGTGATATATGTTTAGCTTTTTTTTGTTTAGTTTTTTTTTACGCAAATATATGTTTAGTTAGTATTTATTCAAATTAAATGTTAAATTGTTAGTAACTAAATTATTTGTGTTTGTCTGATTAGTGATTACTAGTTTATATTAAAATTGTAAGTTTGGTTGAATTATTGATTGATGTTTATTTATAAATATTGAACAGTTGTTTGTTATACACAAGCCACAAAAAAGAATTTCCTACACAAAGATTAGATGGTGCTCCAAGTGACGATATTGGATGGCATTTTGGAAACCCAGAGAGTTTTAAGTCTAACAATATCGAATGCAAACTTTGTCACAAAATAGTAAGAGGCGGCATTACAAGATTGAAACAACATATAACACATATGAAAGGACAAGTGTCTGGCTGTGCTAGAGTGAGCAAATTGGCTAGAGAAGGTATGATGAAGCTTCTTCTTGAAGGAAAGGCAAAAAAAAAAAAAAATGACTCCAAAAAAAGAAAAGAAGAATTTGAAGCACGCCTGAGAGGAGAAGATGAAGATGAAGATGTGGATCACCTTATGGATGAACGAATGAGGTTTGCTACACATGAAAGCCTTAGATCACAACGTGAATGGGAAGACAGGAAACAATTTAGACAACATACAGGAGGGCATGGAAATACATATGAACAAGGTGGAAGCTCTCATGCGAGTGTTGGTGGGGGCGAAAGGCCTGAAGATATCACTCTTGAGTTGAGATCTACAAATATTGATCTTATGAGGAGCAAAAGCATGAAGCAACCAAAAATCGGTAGGGGTGTCATGAAGACATTGAGGAGGAAGCTAGGAGAGGCAGTAAGCAAGTTTTTTATTTGATGAGCGCTTACCCATGAATTTATCTAACTCTCCTTGGTTGCATAATTTGATTAGTAACCCCCATGAGGTAGGTAAAGGGTTAAAATGTCCGACCCCTTATGAAATTTCAGATGTATATTTAGAGAATGGATATAGGGAAATGAAGAAGTGGTTGAACATATTGAGAGGTACATGGAAAGAAAAAGGGGTGACAATTATGTGTGATGGTTGGACGGACTGTATCAACCATACTCATATTATGAATTTTTGGTGCATAGTAGTAAGGGGACAATTTTCTTGAAATCTATTGATGCTTCTGATGTTGTTAGTAGAAACACAGATTACTACTTTCAATTATTAGATAAAGTTGTTGAAGAAGGGGAGAAGAGTTTGTTGTTCAAGTGGTTACAGATAATGAAGCAAAGACTGAAAGCACTGGTCAAAAATCGATGGAGAAGCGGCCTCATTTGTATTGGTCTGCTTGTGCGGCTCATTGTTTAGATCTTTGCTTGGAGGATATAGGAAAAAATAAAAAGTAAAGAAGTTATTATGATGCAAAGACTGTGACAAATTTTCTCTATAACCATATATGGACTGTCGACCTCATGAAAAATATATACCGGAGGTAGAGAAATTGTCCGGCCCTGGTGTTACCCGGGATTTGCAACAACGCTCCTACAACATCAAGCAATTCAACAGAAAAAGCAAGGTCTGAGAAACATGTTCAACACCAAAGAGATTAGGCGATCTAAATTTAGTAAAGAGAAAAATGAACCGTCATATGAAGCAAGAACAAATGTTAATGATAGTGAATTCTGGATTAAGTCCCAAGACATATTGAAGGTGTTTCGAGCCTTTAGTAAAAGTTTTGAGACTTGTTGATGGTGACGAGAAACCAACCATGGGTTTCATATATGAAGCCATTGATAGAGCTAAACAAGCAATTAGACAAAATTCTCAAGTTATCATTCCGGATATAATGATTTAATAGACAAGCGATGGAGATACATGCATTCCGATCTTCATTCTCAGCCGGTATGTTGATTTATTTTTTAAATTTATTTTTATCCTTTAATTTTATATTTATACTTTCATCCATAATAATATATTATCCTTTTTAGGTTATTTTCTTAATCCGCAATTTCAATACGGAGTTGAACATGGGGATGATGTCTATAAAGAAACATTTGAAGGAACAAACAGAGTCATCTTCTTTAATAGAAAGAAACATCGATGATCGATTAAAGCTCTAACCAGGTTAGTAATGAATATTTATATTTTTAAACTTATAATTCATTATTTATCAAATGAAGGTATTTACGTATTGATATATTATGTTATATTTCACAGTTAATACTTTTTAGAGATAAGGCTGAAACATTTGGTACTCCTCAAGCTCAAGCAGCTTGGTCTAAGATGAATCCAGGTAAAATAATATTTTTTATAAATCATTGAACTTTAACTTTATTTTTTAATATAATAACTAATAATTTGTTTACCTTTTGTTGCTCCTTTAAAAAGCCGAATGGTGGTCCTTTTTGGTGTATGTGCTCCCGAGCTTAAACATGTGGCTATAAAGGTTCTTAGCCAAACAACTTCATCCATAAATTGTGAGAGAAATTGGAGCACATTTAGTTATATCCACACGAAGACAAGGAATAGATTGAAGTATAAAAACTGCAAAAGGTTGTCTTCACGCACTACAATATGAAATTGAAAATGAGGCATCAAATGAGAAAAAATCAAGATGAAATTGAAGCAAGTTTTAATCCTATCAATCTTGATTATATATTTCAAGAAGATGCATTATCTCCATGGATTGAAGAGAGAGAAGATCCACTATTAGATGGAGTACAAAATGCAGAATGGTTGCCTCTAGTGGATACAGATGATGAAGATGTGGAAGTTGTTGATGATAATGATGATTCTAAAGAAGATGGTGGTGGTTTAAGTCCACCAAGTAATAATAGTGGTGATGGGGGTGGTAATGTAGAAATCAAGGTGGTGGTGATGATAATGATGATGGTGATGATGATGGGCAATTTCAAAATGATCCATCTCAAGATTCACCATATAATAGGCGTTATAGGAGCTTGACTGATATGCCTCCTTCTGGTAGTTCATTACCCGAGAGCAGCAGAGGTGGGTCACATTCTAGGAGAGGAAAAAGAAAACAGAATGTTCCACTTGAAGATTCTTCCTCTTCTAGTATTGCACAAAGTTTTAGTGACTTTGGTATTGATGATTCTTCTCAGAGTAGTCAACAATCTCATCCACCTTATTATCAATATCCTTATTTCAACACATATAACACATAACGCAAGTGATCAAGCTCCCTCATACTACCAACCATCACTGAATTATCAAGATCCTTATCATCAACAATCAAGTGGTGGATTTGTTGATTATGTCTTTGGACAAGGAGCTACACAAGATGATAGCCAAAGTGAGAATAGATGTTATGAACCACCACGTCATTCCACCATGTGGTAGCAAGTATGTAAGTTCAATTTTTATTATCTTTGATTCATATATTTGTTAATTATTATTATTAATTATTATTTTAAATTTATTAATTTGTTTACTTTTAACTTCTTTTTTGTAGTGAAGAGTGAAGACGTATCTCTAAGTGGTGACAATGTGACGTTATTTTAGAATCACAATTGCAGCTGAATGTATTCCTATATGTGACACTAATATCTTTTTATTTGTGATTCATATATATTTATGCACTTTTAAGTTTCTGACATTCTTACTTATTTGTAATTTTGTACTTATATGTGCTTAAAAGTTTTATTTATAATTTATTTTCACTAAATTAAGTTTAAATTATTTATAAACATAATATAATGTCTTTAAAATGAATAGAAATTTATACAACATCATTAGTAAAAGATATATAAAGAATTATAAAAAAAATTAATTTTTTTCATTTTGTGAAATTTTTAAATCATTTCACGCCGCAGCGACCGCATTACGCATTGCAGCGGACGCAATGACCGCAATCGCAGTAACCGCAACCGCGACCGCAACCGCAATTTAAAACCCTGGGTGTTTTGATTTTGATCCCTATCTTTAATTCGATTTGTTTTTGTTCCTGTAAAAAAAAATTTTGTTGTTAGTCGTTAGTTGTCTCTGTTATCTGTTAACGTGGCAGACGGCACGCCACGTCAACAGTGACACATGGCTTATTTTAAAAATTTTAAATCCTTTTTTGACAAAAAAATAAACTTTTATGTAAAAAAATAATTAAAAAAGCACCTTCTTCTTCCAGACAAACACAGTTTGTGGACGCCACACCGGAGACGCTAGCTACCACCAAAACCGCCGTCGCTTTCCTCACCGCCACCGCGATTCTCCTTGACGATCTCATCCCCGACGCCATCTACACCTACTTCCTCCCCCACCTTCACGAACTCACATACAGCACCGACGCCATCGTCATCGCCACCGCCACCGCCACTTACAGCATCTCCCAAGGAAGATGGTGTCGTCGCTGTTGCTGTCCGCCGCACGGCTTCACTCAAACCAAAGCCGCCTTAAAAAAACCAGATCCATCGTTAGCCGCTGCCAAGGCGCCGCCTTTCATGCCCTCCATTGCGGATCTGCAAGAGAGACGGCGGCCTCCGAGTTCAGATCTGCCATGCGAGCGGTGGTTCAGTGACAATGAAAGCAACCTGATTCCCACGCCGACGCCGATGCCTATTACATCTCCTCTTGCAAAGGGGTATCCGAGTCAGAGAGTGGCAAAACAATTTCCATGGTTCTGAAAATTGCATTGTAACAATCGCAAGCAACTATAAATCAAAACCCAAAATGAAACCAAAGAGTAATAAATAAGATTATGGCTGATTTGTTCTTGAACCCAAAATGCAGTTGCTCGTTTTGTGTATATGCAGGGAAGAGGAAGGGATCCATGGAGCTTCAAATTTCAAGATGAAACCTCGCCGACTAATAGGTTGAGTGATGGGTTTGATGAAGATGAAGACGAAAATGGTGGAGGAACACGCCAAGAGATGCCGGGTTTGATACGGAAGATGAAGATGATAGTTTATTTTTAATTATTTATTTATTCTTTTTATTTTTTAATATTAAATTATTTATTTATTATTTAATTAATTAAATTATTATTTTTAAATAGTGACGGTAAGCAGATATAGGAGACAACTAACGACAGAGAGTAACGACAAAAAAATAAAGTTACGGGGACCAAAAACAAATCGAATTAAAGATAGGGACCAAAACCAAAACACCCCATATTTGGAGGATCAAAAAGTTCATTAAGCCTTTAAATAAATATTTTTTAATTGTAAGGGACCAATGTATCCAAATTCCCACCCCCGTGAACAATTGTTGATTACCCTCATTCAAGTGTTCCCAAAAGAAGTAAATAATATGATTAGTTAAGAGAGTGGACTCTTACTTGAGGCAACAAGGAAAGCAAGAATAATCTCTTCATTCACCGCAAATTGACTTGGATCACTCTTCAATAATAAAGTGGAAAATTGATCCGATTCAACCAACCACTCGTAAATTTAGATGCAATGTTTTTCCATAGGCAAGTATAATGAAGAAAGGAATGAGAAAACGTGATAAGACATACCAGGATATATTTTCGGACCAATAGATTGATCCAATTGCAGGAACCACATTGTGAAATTTGCAGCTTTTTGGCCCACTCATCAAGTAATCGTAATTATCAACAGCAGTGGCTAACTTTTCCTTCCATCTCTATCTGTGAATAATAGATCGCGGCCGCAGCAATCGAGGAAAGGACCAACTTGAACTACGTAGTTCTCGGATTTCTACTTGAGAATTTCTTAAGGACACCATTTGGTGAAAACGAGTATAGGAATCCATCCAATGAACCAATAGACACCCATCCTATTACATCAAGTATGCTCCAAAGTAATGTAAGTTTATATGCCACAAACCATTGGTCGAGAGATTTCAAATTATCCAAAAGTTATGTGTGAAACACTGGTCAAAAATACTGAGGGCAACTATGAGGCAATATTGGATGCTCCACAACTACGCGTATTGTTGAATGGTGTCTCAAAATCAGTTGCGCCTTTGAAGCATTCAGTTTTTCTGTTAAAGTTAGTTATGCAGTTACAACTAACTTGATGCAGCAAACCATCGGAGCACTTGCAAAGCCTTGGGGAACTAATTGCATATATACATTAGCATAGGCATTAGGCTATTGATGTAGTATGAAATGAGATAGAATAATCCATGTAATTCTATGAATTTGTGAGCCAAAGAAAGAAAGAGTGGCAGAGATCAAGGGTGTGTGAAAATAGAGTGTTGAAAGGATTGGGATATTCTTGTTCTATTTCTCAACCGTGTATAGCAAGGGGGCAGGGATTTTGATACGGACTAGTAACACACACAAAGAAAACAGAGCAGAAAATAGGGAGAAAAATGAGGTCTCAGATGTATTATTTACCCAAAAAGAAAGATTTACAGGAGAATGAACATTCCCTGCCACAGCAGCAAGCTCCTATAGAGAGCTATTGCTCTTTATCCATAACAAACTTCTCCATTCTCAAAAACACCTCACTCCTAGCTACACTCCCTACTATATGGACGCACTACCTTCTCACTCCTCCCACTCAAATACATTTTCTCTCTCTGCCAAAGACACTACTTGCCGGCACCCTCTTTTCCCAATTCCTTTTTGTTCCTCTTAACATAAACATTCCATTCCTTCGACCCACTCACTCCCTGATCCAACAAAGGCATATTTGGGCCTCCTATGTTTCCTTGGGCTCTACCAATACCGACTTCTTTAGCAGCAGCCTTGACCCCAAGGCTGAGTTTTGAGAATTGACTTAGGATAGTGAGTTCATCTTCCCAAGTAGCTTCTTCGATGGGTCTGTCCTGCCACTGGATTAACAAATGCTGCACATTCTCCCCTTTCTTTTGAATGCTTCGGGTGGCTAACACAGCTGCGGGTTGAGTAATTCCTGAAAAATCTCCATCCATTTCTATAGAAGTCGCTCCTCAACATGATAGTTGCCTATTGCCCTTTAAGTAAGGACACATGAAACACGGGATACACCCTTGATGTAGTAGGCAATTTAAGCTTATATGCTACTTCACCTATGCGTTCCAGCACTTGTAGGGGTCATAATATCGTGCTGACAGCTTAGTGTTGATCCTTACAGCCACTGAATTCTGCTTATGAGGCTGCAGCTTTAAAAATATCCAATCTCCCACATAGAAAGTCTTTTCTTGTCTCTTCACATCAGCATGTGATTTCATTCTTCCTTGTGCTCTCAGCAAGTGATGCTTTAATTGCCTAAGAGCTTCATCTCTATCCAACAAATCTCTCTGAACCGCTTCTACCCGTGTCTCACCTTGCACATAACGAGTGAGAGTTAGGGGTTTCCTTCCATAGACTACCTCAAAGGGTGTGACACCCGTAGTCTCATGGTAGGTGGTGTTGTACCAAAATTCAGTCCCAATGTAACCACAACAGCCATATTCGAGGTTGATCAACAATGAAACACCTCAGAAACATTTCAAGACACCTGTTCACCACTTCCGTTTGACTATCTGTCTCCGGATGGTTTGCCGAACTCATTTTGAGTTGTGTTCCTTGAAGCTTGAACATCTCTTTCCAAAAATTGCTTACAAACACGGGGTCCCTATCACTGATAATGGCCTTGGGTATTCCATGTAAGCGCACGATCTCCTTGGTGAACAATTCAGCAATTGTCCTAGCTGTATATGGATGTTTCAATGGAATGGAATGAAATGGCCATACTGGGACAACCTGTCCACCACTAAAAAAATTGCTTCGAACCCTTTGGACTTTGGGAGGCCGGTGATGAAATTCATGGAAACTTCATCCTAAATCAATTCGGGGATGGATAATGGTTGAAGAAGTCCACCTGGAGAGGATGCCAAGTATTTTTGCCTTTGGCAAGTGTCGTATTCCCTTACAAAAGCTTGGATCCTACCCTTCATTCCAATCCAATATACATTGGCTGCAATCCTTCTATAAGTTCTGTAAAAACCCGAATGACCCCCTTGTGGAGTAGAGTGGAATTCCTGCAGCAGTGTCGGAATCCAAACTGAGTGGGCTGAAATTACCAATCTCCCCTTATATAGAAGAACCCCATTGCTGTAAGTGAAACCTGGACGCAACTCCGGACTCTTGTTCACATCTTCAATGATCTTCAATAAAATAACATCATTGTGGACTTCTTCTAGAACTTGTTCACTTTCATCCATACCGATATGTTCTTAGAGGACACAATTCTCATCAGTGTGCACCCTAGAGAGTGCATCATCCCCTATTTGACACCCCTGTTTTGTACACTATGTCAAAATTATACCATAGCAATTTTGCTGCCCAATTCTCGCTGGTCCATTGTAGAAATATGTTGTTGTAGTAGCCGTTTCAGACTTTTCTCGGTCCGTGCTAACCGTGAAATGCCTACCCATTAAGTATGGTCTCCAATGTTGAATTGCAAGAACCACGACCATCGCCTCCTTCTCATATGCTAATTTAATTAAGTTCCTCTCACTCAAAGCCTTACCAAATAAGCTATGGGCTTTCCCCTTGCATAAGAATAGCTCCCATCCCTTGACCGGATGCATCACATTCAACAAGAAACTCCTTTGAAAAATCAGTAAGGCCAAAACAGAGCATTAGTTACCTTCCTCTCGAGAACTTCAAATGCTTCTTGTGCTTTCTGAATTCCACTTAAAATCTTCTTTCTTGGTGAGCTCATGAGAGGTTTGGCAATCTTCCCATAATTATGGATAAATTTTGGTAATATCCTGGCCAAACCCAAGAAACCTCTTACACCCTTCACATTTTTTGGACAAGGCCATTGTTGGACACTGTTCACTTTGCTAGGATCCATAGTAACCCCTTCTTTGGAAATTAAATGGCCCAAATATTCCACTGAAAGCTGACCAAAGTGACATTTCTTTTGGTTTGCCACTAAAACATGGTTCTATAAGGTTTTCAAAACTTCATCCAAGTGTTCCCTATGCGATTTCCAATCAGGTCTATACACTAGTATATCATCGAAAAACACTAGTACAAACTTCCGGAGCATCTCTCTAAAGACTTCATTCATTAATGATTGAAATGTGGAAGGTGCATTCATTAACCCAAATGGCATCACTAAATACTCATAGTGACCCTCGTGTGTTCTAAAAGTTGTTTTGTGTATATCCCCTTCCTCACCCTAATCGGGTGATACCCCGATTTCAAGTCTAACTTAGAGAAATACTTGGCCCATATAATTCATCCAACAACTCATCTATTACCGGAATTGAAATTTGTTCGGCATTGTTACCTTGCTAAGAGCTCGGTGAGTCAACACACATCCTTCATGTCTCATCCTTCTTCTTCACCAATATGACTGAGCTAGAGAAAGCACTCACTAGGCCTAATAATTCCAGTATTTAGCATCTCCTTCACTTACTTCTCAATCTCATTTTTTTGTATGTGTGGATATCTATAGGGTCTAACATTCACAGTGGCCTTGACCACTCACGAGGTTAATCATATGCTCCATGCTCCTCATAGGGGTAGCCCTTTGGGCTCATCAAAACCTTTGAATAACGTACCAACAGTCCCTCTAAATCCCTTTGTTGTGTCTCACCGAGCATCTTCATCCTTTTCCCCTGTTTCCACTCTACTAGGACAACAAACTTCAGCTGATAAGATAAGCCCTTCAACCCACCTTTTGGCTTTCCCAATAGACTTTGCAAAGCTGTTTGGGCTTCATTATGGTTCCTCTCACCTTTCAATTTCACCCATTCTCCTTCATGTTGGAATTTCATAATCTGCCTCCTCCAATCCACAATCATCTCTCCTAAGGATGCAAGCCAAGACATCCCTAAGATTAGGTCAATCCCCTCCAATTCAAAAATGACCGAATCCACCTTCATAGTAATCCCTCCTAACTCCACCTCTAGGCCCCCGCAACTTCCTCTAGTTACCGCTTGATACCCGCCCCTAATTTGATGGTTAAAGGACGTGTATTTTCAATAACACATCTCATTTTTGTCACCAAGCTCTTAGAGACAAAATTATGGGTGGCTCCACTATCCACGAGAATAAGGATGGGCACCCCTATAACTTGCCCTTTTATCTTGACAGTTTGTGGCTTCCCTGTTTGCTCCCCCTTTAGGCTTTCCAAACTCATTACAAAGGCACTTCCCATCAATATCTTCCTTCTCCTCCACTTCTACTACAATAACATTACCTTCCTCTTCTCCTATCTCCTCATCATCAAGCACCATCAACTTCAACTGCTTGTTTGGGCATTGATGGAGGAGATGAAACGGTCCCCCACACTTGTAGCACAACCCTTTTTGTTTCCTTTCCATCAGTTCATTGTAGGAAAGGTGAGAAACTTCCCTATCTATCGGCCCTGTCCTCCTTCTTTCCGTATTAGGCTCAAATTTTGAGCGTGACCCAAATGCTCCATTAGGGTTATTTCCACTTCCTGACCCACCTTCCTTCAACCCGCGAACATACACCCACTCCGAGCCCGGGTTGCGACCCGAACCCGTTGGTACGGATCGAAACGACGTGCCTGACCCGGATCCGCTCCGGTTTCCTCCACCCAAGTACCCACTCCGTCCACCTATCTCAATTTCCACCACCCTCGTCACATTCATCAGCCATGACCTAGAGAGTGGTCCCAGAGAAATCAAGCTACGCACTCTCCCTCTGATTTCATCCTTCAACCCATGGAGAAAATTGTTGGAACCAAAGTGGTTCTGGTTTATTTAATCTCTAGATTGTGATGTTAATAAAAGGATTAAATTTGATTGGCAAAGTGTTAGTTGAGATCTAACAAGTGATTTCAGTTTATGCTGGAATATCCAAAGTAATATAAAGTATAAAATGCTTGGACTCCTGCAAAGAGTTATCCGTCCGAAGGTTATTTAAACTATTTATACTTTAATCGTTAAGTAGATACCTAACTAAAATTCAGTAGACGTTCATAGAGTCACGTCATTGGACGGAGTTTCTCTAAAGACTTAGCAAGTCCAAAGACTTGTGTGGACGAGCGCTTCGACACATCGTGGACGAGCGTAATCAAAACCTTGTGTAGACGCGTTCTAAAACTGAGTGCCTATAGACTGTTCTACATCTTCTATATCTTTACTCCCTTTAATGTGATTTAATGCATTATGAACCACATTGAATTTATTTCAAATGATTGATATTTATTTCAATGGAATATATGTTCTTTATAATTATTTTATCCCGGTTAATGCCTTGTTCCTTTGAGAAAACTTATAGTACCATCAAGGAAATACAAAAAGTAAATAGTACAATTGGAATTGCAAAACGATCTGTACGATGATAACTTTATTGCTGGACAAAAGCTGGGTTATACACAAAGGAGGAAATAAAGTTTTTTAAGGAACAATTGCTTAGGACAGTGAGCCTCCATTTTGTGTTTTTCTTATAACCAAGGATGCTTTTCAATACAGCCAAAATCAAGCTATCGGGCCTCAACGGATATCATGCATTTAATGATATCTCTAAACGGGATGATCAAATATAACCATTGAAAATTTGCAAGAGAAGTTGAAGACACCTATATATAGAAAGTCTCAAGCACTGAAGAACCACTTTTGCCATTTGAACATTTGCAAGATATTCAAAGCTCATATTCCCTTGTAAAGCAAAAGTCTGTAATTCTTAAAGTTGAATATTTGTAAAAATATTCAGTAGATCTTAAACATTCATACCTTCACATATAGTGAGTTAGAAAGATATTAGAAAAATCTGTGATTGAATTAGAAGCTGTAGAGGCTTGGGAAGAAAGCAATACTTATAGTCTGGAGAGGTGTATAATACTTGTTGTAGAAACTATTTGGTAATAGTGGAGAAAATCCTTCAAGTAGAAGGGACTGGACGTAGCTCTTGGTTGGAAGAGAGTGAACCAGGATAAAATACCTGAGTGAATTTTCTATCCCTTATCTTCTACAGTTTCATTTATTTATACTAACTGTGGGATTTATTTTGGTTTTGTTAATCTTTTAAAAAGGATTTCTTGTGTGCTCAAACATTTTATCTTCTGCTTGTGAAAAGGTTTCTCAAAAAGGGTTTTTGCGAAAATAATTAACAAACACAATTCAACCCCCCCTTCTTGTGTTTGCCTGTGCCAACTTCAGTTGGTATCGGAGCTCAGCCTTGACAGGGTTGAGCATCTAACAAGTGCTAAGGCAGTACGATCCTATTATCATGGATGCAGAAGGACAAGCTATCAACAGACCTCCTCTCTTTGATGGAACTGATTATGATTACTGGAAAAATAGGATGATGGTATTCTTGGATGCACAAAATGCTGACATCTGGGAACTGATAGAAAATGGCTACACTGAGCCAAGGAGTGAAGCTGGAGCTGTAGTGCCTAGAGCTGAATGGACTCGAGCAGAAAAGCCAACACCAACTAAACTTGAAAGCTAAGCACTATCTCATGTGTGCTATCACCAGATATGAGCATGACAAGGTTCATAGTTGCAACACGGCTAAAGAAATCTAGGATACTCTTGCACTAGCTCATGAAGGTTCCTCACAAGTGAAGTAATCAAAGATAAGCATGCTGGTTCATCAGTATGAGCTATTGAAGATGGCTGATCATGAAACTATAGACCATATGTTTGGAAGATTCCAAACAATCACCAACAGTCTTAGGTCTCTTGGAAAGGTCTATGAGAATCGAGATCATGTGAGAAAAATTTTGAGAAGTCTCTCAAAACAGTGGAGACCTAAGGTAACTGCTATCCAGGAAGCAAAGAATCTGAATACTCTTTCTCTGGAAGAGATTCTAGGTTCATTAAAAGTTCATGAACTTGAACTAAATGAAGAAGAAAACTCCAGAAAAGGAAAATCCATTGCCCTAAAAGCCAAGAAAGCTAGTTCCTTAAAGGTGCTTAAAGCTGCTGAGTCCTCAAATGAAGCTGATTCATCAAGTAGTGAAGGTGACTCAGATGAGGATGAACAATCTTTCATCTTCATAAAAATCCTAACACATGTGGAGAAAGAAAGGTGGATTCAAAAGGAAGCAGTTCAACAAAAAATTCTCCAAGGAGAAGTCAGATTCCAAGGAGAAAGGCCCACCCCTGTGCTTTGAATGTAAGAAACCAGGACAATTCAAAGCTGACTGCCCAGAGCTGAAGGAGAAAAAGAAATTCTTCAAAAATAAGAAAGGGTTGATGGCAACATGGGAGGATCTTGACCTGTCTTCTTCAGATGAAGCAGGAGAAGAAGCAAACATTTGCTTCATGACTGACACTGAATCAGAAAATGAATTTACTGATGCTGAGGTAATGGACTCTGATCCATCTACTCTTCAAACTGTTTTTGATGAATTACTGCATAAGTCATACATACTGTCTATAGAGTATAAGAGTCTCAAAAAGAAGTTTATTAAACTCTCTAGAGACTATGATAAGGTCTGCACGGTGAATCAAAATATAAAGGATGAAAATGAAACATTAAAATAAAACAATGATAGTCTGGCTGACTGGACGAAGTGTAAGTCTAATAGCTCTTGTGAAGTTGAACAATTGAAACAACATGTGACATACTTGACAGACTCTGTCAAAACTGGTTGGCAGCTCTGATAAATTAAACCTTATGTTAAGGTGCTCTAGATCACCACGTGACAAATCTGGCATTCGTTATGATAAAGAGAAGCAAGATGCATCTCTAAATAAACCAAAGGTTCCTACACAATATATGGCTTCTGAAGTCCACAACACACTAAGTCAAAATCAAGCCCTTCCAATACTTACAGCAAAATTTGTGGGAAAAGTGGGCATGTGTCATCTAGATGCATACATAACAAGCATACAAAGCATTCACAACCTATGATCACTAACAAGAAAGGACCCAAGTCAATTTGGGTACCTAAAGATAAGATAATCCCTATTGTAGATTTGCTTAACAACAGGAAAGAAACAGAAGTCCTGATACTGGGACAGTGGGTGCTCACGACACATGACAGGAGAAAGGTGTATGTTCCAAGACCTTAGACCCAAAGATGGTGGCTGGGTCACTTTTGGAGGAAACCAAAAAGGAAAGATCATTGGTATAGGCAAAATTGGTAAACATCCTTTTCCCTTCATTGATAATGTTCTGTTAGTAAATGGTCTTAAACACAATCTGCTTAGCATTAGTCAATTATGTGATACTGGGTTTGCTGTCTCTTTTGATAAGAATATGTGTACTGTCAAGAAAGATGATGGATCACTCTATTTCACTGCCCAGAGGCAAAACAATCTATATAAGATTGACTTAGAGGACATCTCAAATCAAAGTGTCTCATGTCTAGTGTCCATTGAGGATGAGCGATGGATTTGGCACAAAAGGTTGGTTCATGCAAGTTTGAGATTAATCTCAAACCTGAAAAATCATAACCTTGTAAGAGGTCTACCAAACCTTAGTTTCAAATCTAATGCTCTCTGTGATGCATGTTAGAAGGGAAAACAAGTCAAAGGTTCATTTGAATCTAAGAATGTTGTTAGTACCAAATGTACCACTAGAATTGCTTTGCATCTTGATCTCTTTTGGTCCAACAAGGACTTCGCCTCTGTCAGTGGTAAGAAATATGATCTTGTCATAGTAGACGACTACACTAGATGGACATGGGTTATGTTCCTTGCTAACAAGGATGAGTCATTGAAGGTCTTTTATGTATTCTGTAAACGTGTACAGAATGAAAAAGGCATGTGTATAGCTTCAATTAGAAGTGATCATGGGGGAGAATTTGTCAATGAGCTATTCCATGAGTTTTGTGAAGAAGGTGGTATTCAACACAACTTCTCAATACCAAGAACACCACAACAAAATGGTGTGGTAGAGAGAAAGAACAGATCTCTTCAAGAGATGGCTAAGACTATGCTCAATGACAATTCTGTCCCTAAGCACTTATGGGCTGAAGCTGTGAACACCGCCTGCTACATTCAAAACGGAATATACATTAGACCTATTCTAAATAAGACTCCTAATGAATTGTGGAAAGGTAGAAAACCCAACATTTCATACTTTCATCCTTTTGGTTGTAAATGTTACATTTTGAATACAAAAGATCAACTTGGTAAATTTGATGCTAAGGTAGATAGTGGAATTCTACTAGGATTTTCTGAATCCTCAAAAGGTTTTAGAGTTTATAATTCTAGAACTTTAGTTGTAGAAGAATGCATTCATATAAAATTTAATGACAAATAGCCTGATAAGAAACTACCAGAGCTAGATGAAGCGTTTGCAGGTCTTGATCTAAATATCTCAGGAGAGAAACCAGAAATCAAGACTAATATTCAAATAGACTACACTTCTCAACAACAACCAGAAACATCTATCTCTCAACAGGAAAATGCTAAGAAATCTTGGTATTTCAAAAACTACCATCCTCAAGATCAAATAATTGGTGACCCCAATGACAAGCTAAGAACTAGGTCAACCTTCAGAGAACAAAGCGATTCTGCTCTAGTCTCTGAATGTGAACCGAAGACAGCGGACGAAGCTCTACTAGACGAAGGATGGATTTTAGCTATGCAAGAAGAGCTTAATCAGTTTGAGAGAAGTAAAGTCTGGACTCTTGTACCCTTCCACGAAGACAAGTCAGTCATTGGAACAAAGTGGGTCTACGACAAACAAGCTTGATGAAGATGGTAAGGTTGTGAGAAACAAGGCAAGACTTGTTGTTCAAGGCTACTCTCAGAAGAAGGTATAGACTACACCGAACTTTTGCACCAGTTGCTAGGCTAGAAGCTATTAGAATTTTTATATCGCTTTGCTGCACATCATAGCATTATGCTTTTTCAAATGGATGTTAAAAGTGCCTTTTTAAATGGCTTTATTAATGAAGAAGTATATGTCATGCAACCTCCTGGCTTTGAAAGTACAAATCACCCTGAACATGTTTATAAGCTTAAGAAAGCACTGTATGGACTTAAACAAGCTCCTAGAGCTTGGTACGATAGATTAAGTTCGTTTCTAATGGAAAGTGGTTTTAACAGAGGAAAAGTAGACACAACTTTATTTAGAAAATCTATTATGTCATATTTCATTATAGTACAGATTTATGTTGATGATATCATTTTCGGTGCTACTAATGAATCTTCAGTGCAAGGAATTTTCTAAGTTAATGCAGAAAGAATTTGAAATGAGCATGATGGGAGAACTCAAATTCTTCCTTGGACTTCAAGTTAAACAGTCGGTGGAAGAGGTGTACATCCATCAGACTAAGTATACAAGGAAACTTCTAAAGAGGTTTAAGATGGATGATTGCAAACCAATGAATACTCCTATGTGTTAGACTCAATGACTTGGTGATTTTGATATATGACAAATACAACTTAATGTGTATGCAAGTGTTTTAGTGTCAAATTGTAAAGACAGGTATCAAGCAGTAATCAACAAGTTCAGTGAGCAACTAAAGGAGAATATTCAAGGAAGAACTTGAAGAAATTAAAAGAGCTACATGGAGGAATCAAAAAACAAAGACGAAGATCAAAGAATCATCAAGACACAAGCTTAACGAAGAATTTTAGAGTTAAGTCTTAGATGATCTGTAAGAGAAAGAAATCTCTTGGTCACAAAATAGCTCAACTAAAAAGATGCATGAAGAAAATCAATTTTCATAACCTGCATTAAAAGAAATAAGTTTTCTTTAATGAAAATGATTTTTGGAAATACAAAAGCCCTCGTCCAACTGAAGTGATAGAAGCGCTCGTCCAACACTGAAGTAATAGAAGCACTCGTCCAACACTGAAGTAATAGAAGCGCTCGTCCAACACTGAAGTAATAGAAGCGCTCGTCCAACACAAGTGAAAGAAGCACTCGTCCAACACAAGTGAGAGAAGCGCTCGTCCACTAAAGTGACATAAGTGCTCGTCCACTAAAGTGACAGAAGTGCTCGTCCACTAAAGTGATACAAGTGGTCGTCCACTAAAGTGACAGAAGCACTCGTCCACTAAAGTGATACAAGCGGTCGTCCATTAAAGTGACAGAAGCGCTCGTCTACTAAAGTGACAGAAGTGCTCACCCACTAAAGTGACAGAAGTACTCGTCCATTAAAGTGGCATATGGAGCTCGTCTACTAGCTCGTCTGATGTAAAATCTTAATTCAAAATGGCTAGATGGACGCGCTTATTTTCAAAATGGACGCGAATTCTATAAGAACTATGAGAATCTTATTTCAAGAACCAGAATCAAGAAAACAGATTATGTTAATCAGATCCAAATCTGTTTTGATTAATCCCAACGACTATAACTTGTTTTCTATATAAAGAGGGATCAAAGGAACACTTTTACATAACAACGAATAACATATCGAATACAATACACATATCATTCATCATCTTTCTTAACTTTATTGTCAAAAAGAGTGTTTCGTTCACATAAGTGCTTCAATTTGTTTATCTGACTATTGAGAGTTAAGCATCAATTTTTTGTTTTACTTTTCGATTGTAAAGAGAGAGGGAGTCTCTCTGAGTGATTAGAGTAGGGTATACCTAAGGAAGAACATTGAGGCTCTTCACAAGAGTGTGGTATCTCGAGGTGAAGGAGTGCTATGTGGTGTAAAGGTTTTTCAAGCTACCTGGCAAAGCTTGTGTGTTAGTGTGTGAAATCCCACAGGTGGAGTGGGGACTGGATGTAGGTCACAAATCCGTAACTTTGATTTGAAAAGTTTTTAAGAAGAGGGAAATAATTTTAAGAAAACTCAATCACCCCCCGAGTCGTTGAAGCCAAAACAACACTATGCACCCCACTTCAATACTGAACAAAGATGATAAAGAGAAAAAGGTAGACAAAAAGGTATATAGAGGTATGATAGGATCTCTTTTATATTTAACTACGTCTAGACCTGATATAATGTTCAGTGTTTGCTTATGTGCTCGTTTTTAATCTGACCCTAGAGAGTCTCATCTCTCAGCAGTTAAGAGAATATTTAGATATTTAAAAGGTACTACTAATCTTGGTTTGTGCTTTAAGAAGAATGATGATTACAGATTAGTTGGTTTTTGTGATGCTGACTATGCTGGAGATAGAATTGAAAGAAAAAGCACCAGTGGAGGATGTCACTTCATTGGATCTAACCTAGTATCATGGTCAAGCAAATGGCAAAGTACCATTGCTCTATCAACTGCTAAAGCAGAGTACATATCAGCTGCAAGTTTCTGCTCACAACTTCTATGGATCAAACACCAATTGGAGGACTACAATGTATTTGTAAGTAGTATTCCACTTATGTGTGATAATACTGCTGCAATCAATTTATCTAAGAATCCAATATTACATTTCTAGAGCTAAGCATATAGAAATCAAACATCATTTTATTAGGGATTATGTGCAAAAAGGTGTGGTTGATGTTCAATTTGTAGATACTGACCACCAATGGGCAGATATCTTCATTAAACCTCTTGCTGAGGACAAATTTATTTTTATAAGAAAACATTTAAATATGTTGTATGTGGATTGAATTAGTATATTTGTTGTTAATTGCATGTTTTCTCTACACGTCCACTAGTCATGACGTCCAGAGCACGTGGAGTCTACGCGTCCACTTCTATTAGTGTGCCGCGTACACTACATATGTCTTTACGCGTCCACTCTTAGTCTTGTGTGGACTCATCTATGCACACATTTATTGTTTATATTAATTTGTCCTTAAGAACATTTATATAAAACGCTTCTTTTTCCTTGCTGAGTCAGCAACCTTCATCAATCCCATCGTAACTTTTTACGGTCCCAATTTACCAACGCCGTTTTACACATAATGACATGTCTTGTCAATTTATTTTGGAAACTGTTGTTTTTCAGAAACCTCTAAAAGTAACCTCTTTCCCTCTGAAAAACTTTTCACGTCTCTTCATCCCCTCAACCAACCTCTCTGAAACTTTCGATCTCTCCGTCTCCCTTGTTCTTCCAAACCTTAACTCATCTTACTCAACAATGGCCTCAACCTCCGCCTCCCCTACCGCTTTTGTAATCGGCACTATGTCTATATCCCGTGGAACATCACTTCAATTTTGGAGTTCTACAAGAGTACAATCTCGATGTGAGTAAGTTCATTAACGCTGCTGGATGGGATGGAATCTTTCTGGAAAAGGTCTCAGTGTATCCAGATTTGATAAGGGAATTCTGGAGAAGACCAAAGATTTCTGAAACAGAAGTAGTTGGGTTTGTGCTGGGAAGAAAAGTAATAGTGTCCAAGAAAACCATCTCTGATGCAATTGCATATTCTTAAGAGGGTTTGTCTTCACGGAGAACGGGGAAGAAGACCTAGGTGGTTCAAAGACAATCGTTGTTACCCTAATGAGGCAAGACAGCGTAAGAACTCATTCTTGGAAATCCTCTGAGATGAAGGATCACATCAGGATTCTTCACCAAATCCTGAACAAGGTGGTGCTGCGTAAGATTGGCTCTAAGGACAACTTATCAGCTCTTCACAAGTTCTGTCTTTGCCATCTGGCTTTTGAAACAAAAATTATCTTACCCTGGATCCTGTTTCATCGCTTCAAAGATGCCATTACCAACAAAGAATCTGCTTTTCACATCACCTTCACTCATCTTCTGTCAAAGATTTTCAAGCAGCAAGGCGTGTACGATGTTCTGTGTGCAAAGCCTAAGGATGAACAAGAAAGACTCCTTCGTGAGAAAGGATTGCAAGCTGCTGATTTTGGCAGAGTTAATCTCAGTGGCATGCAACTTAGCACATACAAGGAAGTGGAGTTGGCCAAGCTTAAGGAGAAAATGAAGATTCAAGAAGAATCACTTGAGGCCAACGATGCTCAATCATTGGTCTAAAGAAAGGAACCAAGAGGATGACTGTGGCTGCGACGAAACCTATCCCTTAGAGGACTGCCTGAGGATCTGTCCTCTCTGTATCTTCTGGTGCTACTCTTCCACCTGCACCCCAAAGGACAGGCAAGTAATCATGTCTAAAGAAGAAGACGATGATGAAATTCCTATTGCTGCCATTTTAGAAAAACAAATTGCTGCTGTTGCTGTTGTTGCTGCTGGTCCTATTGCCAAGAAGAAGAGGCAACCAGCAAAGAGGGCTAAAACAACTATTGCTTCTGAGGTAATAATCTCTGCTGATGACCTTGTTAGGTTAAAGAGTAGATGAATTAGTGTCCAATATGGAAACTCGGGCTGATAATATCTCTGCTCCACATGATGTGGATGATGTTTATGTTCCTACCCTTCCACAATCACCACACTTACCACTAACACAAATAGACAATAGCATTACTGTGAATACCCAATTTTGTCCAGATGCTATGTTTTACTTTATCTGATTAAAATTTAGAATAAATAAAAATAAAAATAAAGGATAAAAGACCAAAATTGCAAAAATAAAATCCATCTACTTGGTCCCTGTTCCTTTATCCCAAAGCCCATTTAAAGATATAAAAACAAAATATACAAAACAAAACAAAAACAAAAAAAAAAACAAAACAAAAAAGAAGAATGGGACAAACAAGTGCAAGAAGAAGAAGCAAAAGGCCAAAATGTTTTAATGCATATCAACACCCAAAAGAGCAATGGCATTGTTAAGCATTTTGCAATAAACATGGCTTTCAAATTTAAGCATCAAGAAGGAAATATTGGAACAAGCAATACTGCTCCCTCACTTTCAACCAGAGTCAAACATGAACCAAAGAAAAAATACTAAAAGGAATTTGCAACACACACAGATTGAAGCAGTTAGGCAGAAACACTGAGAAGGAAATGAATGAAAATGACTATCCATTGTGGCCATTGGGTTCTGTTTTTGGAGTTTTTCAAGCGAGGAGGATTTAAAAAGGGGGAAGTTCAGAACAGAAGGGGGAGGGGGGCTCTGAGACACACACTTCATCATCTCCTTCGAACCTTCACAATCCTCTCTGACTTTTGGCCAAACCAACAGAGCAAAATCACTCATCCATAACCACCCTTTTCATCTTATCTCAAATATCATTTCATTCTCTTCAACCTACCATAAGCCATTACCACTCTCAAAATAAAACAAAACCAACCAGAGAAGGAGAAAGGAATAAAAATCAAAATCCAAAGCTCCTGCACCATCAAAGCACCAATAAAAACAGTTCTGATCTTGTTTCAAGCAACTCTGCGTGCTTCTTTGCTCAGCCACACTGCAGCTCGTCACACCCGCCGCTTCCCATATGCGTCGCCTTGCCGCTGTCTTCATACCGCTCGATCCGTCCACCTCCGCCATCATCTCCTCTTTCCTTCCACATCGTAAAAAGTTAGAACCTTGCTCCTCCGCCGCGCCTCGCATCAGCAACCACAGATCCGCAACCGCTGCCAGTCAAAACCACCGCTCCGGCACGAAACTCGCCATCTCCGCCGCGCCTCCACCTTCGTAACCTTCGCCTCAGACAGAAGCTCCGCACGAACAGATCCGCCGCTGCACGACCGCCGGTCCGCCACATCAGGTCGCAGGTCCTCACCTCGGCTCCATACACAGATCCGCGTCCTCCCTGGGCCAGCGTGCGCCACCGCGAGACCATCATCGACCAGCCGCCGCGTGAGGAGCTCGTCCTCCGTCGCCGTCATCCCCTCCATCTGCAGCTCCTTGGTCCTTTGTTGGTAAGGTAGAAGAAGATCAAGGTTGAAGAAGACTAGCTTCTGACCTTGTTGTGTTTTTCTTAACCTTATGTTCATTTTTATGAGAGTTTCCTAGCTTGTTGGGTGCTGTTTGTGTTTGTTTGGGCCAGTTAGTTTGTTGTTGGGTCATGTTTCTTTCCCATTGGTTAAGTTATAAAATGCACCAAAAAAAATATTTGAAATCACAAAACATAAAAATATAAAAATCCCTTTTTAAACAAAAAAATCAAAGATCAAATCTTTATCAAAAAAATTAAAAAATCAACCAATCAATCAAACATTTTTTAAAAGAACTACGTGGCTTTGAGTTTCCCATCGCACCCGGGAATACGTAGGAGCAAGATAAATCATCTTGTGGGGCCAAAACTAAATTTTCCTTTTTCGTGTCTCTTTTTATGTTAAAATAATTAATCAAAATAATTAAACTTTTCTCTTTCCAGGGATGCTCTATGGACACGGTGCCATGTTTAATCCCTTAGATTTGAGGTTGCCCTGTGGACTCATGTGCCATGTTCAACCTCATTTAGTTTTTATAAACCACAAAGTTAAAAATATAAAAAATTTAATAAAAGTCAAAAAATTAAAATTTAAAATAATTCTTTCTTGTAAATAATTTTCGGGGTAAAATAAATATTTAAAATGTTATTAAAATGTTTTTTGCACAATTAACTTGAGGTATCGTTTTTAAACGGGCGATGTGGGGTGCTAATATCTTCCCTACTCGTAACCGACTCCCGTACTTATATCTCTCTTTTTTAAAAGACCAGTTTACCTTTAAATAATTGGGCTTTTCTAAGATTTTCCCAATAAAAATCTTAGTGGCGACTCCTCTGTTTTTACCATTTTTTTCGTGGCTCCCGGACGGGACGGTCGCGACAATTACCATTGGAGCCCCCTTTCCTAAACCATTAAAAACCTTGTTTCCACCCATAATTCCCTCTTCCACTCTCTATAATGGTAAATCTGAAAACTGGGCCAAAGTACAGAGAGAATGGAGAATACTATTCCACACTATTCCACAAGAACCGGAACATATTCCAACAAGGTGGTATCCTTTGACTGAGTATGAGTATAAACCCCTCAACATTTATCCATACTGGACCAACCCTGAACCCCACACTCCAACTGGCCCATTCCCTTCCCAAATGTTTAATGAACATGGACCCCTCCTCACCCACCTTCTCCAACAGAGATTCCCTGCCAGAAAAATCTACCCCAATCTAGTGAAACTTCCACCCCTCAAACTATTCGCTGATGGAGTAGAGAGAGTTATAATATCTAACTGGCACGATGATCCCAGCAAGAAGGATCTTGGGAGTATTCTCGAGAAAAGAGACAGATCCTCCAGGAAAATTCCTTTTGTGATGGACAAGACCTCCAAGTGGATGACTTTCAAAGATCCAAGGGTATATGGAGCTGATGTTGATCAGTTTGTGGACACTCTCATGTATGAGATTCTGAAATGGGAATTCAGCCACTTCAAAGCAGACAGAGTTGTACGGTTTGTCCCTCCAACCTGTTTAAAACACTCTTCTTCCACAAATGTTGGAGTCAAGCCTACCAAGATTTGTCCTAGGCTGTCAATGATAGATCTGATAAAGGACAAGGACCGGAAGCATCCAAGGCACAAAGGAAAGATGCCAGTAGTTCAAGACATTATGCTAGATCTCAGTTCTGAACCCTTTGACCACTCTCAAATGAATTACATTCAGTCTTTGCCAATTGAGATGGTCACTGAAGCTAATTATGCAGGAGCGTTCTGGCAATCCCACCTAATTCACTGCACCAGAGAAGACTCCACTTCTGGCCTGACTACTGAAGAGAAGAAGAAAACTCCAAAATTCAGAGGCAAGTGTGGACTCTCTCGTATAAGATATTTGATCTTCAAGGATCTTTGGGTTCTGGCAATTACAAGCCGTGATGTAGATTTTTCTAATCCTATTCATTGGGCAAAGGATATCCCTGAGCCAATTCTACAATATGCCTTTGCCTCAGCTTCAACCTCATCCTCTGAACATACAACAGAAGAGTTAATTGTAGAAGGCCCTGAGCTAAATGTTGAAATATTTTCCAAACCTGCTTCTGAACCTTCAACTGTTTTAACTGATGCTGTTATTGTTGCTACTGTTGAGCCAACTCTGACAGAGCAGTTTGATGAGGTCTGTGCTTCTAAGCAAGGTGCCGAGTCTGCTAAGACATCATCTCAACCATTAGCTCTTGCTATGGTTCATCCACCAGCCCAAGCTCAAGAAACTGTCTCAGACACTGCTGAGAGCTCAAGACAATTATCCTTGCCACCAAATCTTGAGGACATCATTGGAAGAATTGTTGATGATAAGGTTGGTAAGATAGTTGAAGAGAAGACATAACACATGGCACAACAGATTGAAGAAAGGGTATAGAAGCAAGTTCAAGATATTTTGGCCCCTACAAATGCAATGGTGACTCAGATGCTGGCTTTATTGATGGATTTTCAGAAAAGCCAAAATCCAAATCAAAACCAACCCCCTCCACCACCTCCTTCTACCTAAATCTTTTCTTTCTTTATCTTATCTTTTTTGCTGACTATGATGGTCCACTCCTTTTACCTTTTTGTCTGATGACAAAAAAGGGGGAGAAAGGAAAGAGATTAAATTTATACAGAGCTTTTGTTTGAAAAGGAACATATTTTGTTTGCATATAACATATTTTATCTGCATATGCATAAGTTTAATCTATTCATTTTAATGATACATTGCCTTGACTTCTTATGCCTAAATTGTGTCTAAAGTAAATTATGCTCTGATACTGTTTTGATCGGTTTATTCACAAATGTTTGATAAGCTACTATCTTGGTCTGATAACTTATATTATCTTGCAAATAAGACTTGGTTTTATATGCCTTAACTGCTTTGATCTATTGAATGCTTTGTCTTAGGGGGAGCCTTGCAATCTCTCTTAGACTTTGCTACTTAAATTTAATTAGTTTTTGTCATCATCAAAAAAGGGGAGATTGTTGGAACCAAAGTGGTTCTGGTTTATTTAATCTCTAGGTTTTGATGTTAACAAAATGATTAAATTTTCTTGGCTTAAGTGTTAGTTGAGATCTAACAAGTGATTTCAGTTTATGCTGGAATATCCAAAATAATATAAGGTATAAAATGCTTGGACTCCTGCAAAGAGTTATCCGTCCAAAGGTTATTTAAAATATTTATACTTTAATCGTTAAGTATATGCCTAACTAAAATTCAGTAGACGTCCATAGTGTCACGTCATTGGACAGAGTTTCTCTAAAGACTTAGAAAGTCCAAAGACTTGTGTGGACGAGCGCTTATAACACATCAGTGGACGAGCAGAGTAAAACCTTGTGTAGACGCGTTCTAAAACTGAGTGGCTGTAGACTGTTCTACATCTTCTATATCTTTACTCCCTTGAATGTGATTTAGTGCAATCTGGACCACATTGTATTTATTTCAAATGATTGATATTTATTTCAATGGAATATATGTTCTTTATAATTGTTTTATTTGGTTAATGTCTTGTTCCTTTGAGAAAACTCATAGTACCATCAAGGAAATACAAAAAGCAAATAGTACAATTGGAATTGCAAAACGATCTATACGATGACAACTTTATTGCTGAACAAAAGCTAGGTTATACACAAAGATGGAAAGAAAGTTTTTAAGGTACAATTGCTCAGGACAGTGAGCCTCCATTTTGTGCTTTTCTGATAACCAAGGATGCTTTTCAACACGGCCAAAATCAAACTATCAGTCTCAACGGATATCATGCATTTAATGCTATCTCTAAACGGGATGATCAAATATAACCGTTGAAAGTTTGCAAGAGAAGTTGGAGACACCTATATATAGAAACTCTCGAGCACTAAAGAACCACTTTTGCCATTAGAACATTTGCAAGATATTCAAAGCTCATATAGCTTGTAAAGCAAAAGTCTGTAATTCTTAAAGTTGAATATTTGTAAAAATATTCAGTAGATCTTAAACTTTCATACCCTCACATATAGTGAGTTAGAAAGATGTTAGAAAAATCTGTGATTGAATTAGAGCCTGAAGAGGCTTGGGAAGAAAGTAATACTTGTAGCCTGGAGAGGTATATAATACTTGTTGTAGAAACTATTTGGTAATAGTGGAGAAAATCCTTCAAGTAGAAGGGACTGGATGTAACTCTTGGTTGGAAGAGAGTGAACCAGGATAAAATACCCGAGTGAATTTTCCATCCCTTATCTTTACAGTTTCATTTATTTATTCTAACTGTGGGATTTGATTTTGGTTTTGTTAATCTTTTAAAAAGGATTTATTGTGTGCTCAAACTTTTTATCTTCTACTTGTGAAAAGGTTTCTCATGAAGGGTTTTTGCGAAAATAATTAACAAACACAATTCAACCCCCCTTCTTTTGTTTGCCTGTGCCAACTTCAAAAATAACCAAAACACTGGTCATCAGGGAGCCTCCGCACCTGCGCAATCAACCTCTCGAATTGTTGGATGTATTCGTCCATGCTACCTCTTTACCAGAGATTTGTTAATTGCTCAAATACTCCGCCGTCTCCCATTCCTCCATAACGCTCCAACAACTCTACCTTCAACCTCTCCCATGTCAACTCCATTTCATCATCAAGCATAGAGTTAAAAAAATGGATAGTTGGCCCTTCCATACATAACTGAGCAAGATTCACCCTCACCTTCGGGCTCGTTTCCTGAATCTGAAAATATATCTCTGCTCGTGTTATCCACCCAGCAGGGTCATCCACATCAAACATGGCTAATTCCTCCTTTTTCACAGACTGGCGGAATTCCTCCAACGCCTCTCCCTGCAACTTCTTCAATCCCGACACCGAGGACCCCTTTTTCGATGAGGTACTCCTGCCGCCGCCTTCCTTTTCTGTTTCTGTTTGTTGCTGTTTCTCCTTGTTGGTCTCCTCTTCCTCTTCCTTGTCTTCTCCATCTGATTGGGGGGTTCTTTCTAAGATCTTCTTAAGCAACGCTACGAGAGTATTGTGGTTCTCATCCACCTTGCCCTTCACCCCAGTCAAAGTACGCTTCACATTAGCCAACTCCGCCTCCAGTGCTGCAACTTTTGCCTCCATCGCCTTTTTCTTAGAGGGCATTCACCTTCCTCCACTGATCCTGTCACGAAATCTGGCAGGTCGGACCAGTTTGATACGGACCGGTAACACACACAAAGAAAACAGTAGCAGAAAATAGGGAGAAAAACTGAGGTCTGTATGTATTATTTACTGAAAAAGAAAGATTTATAGGAGAATGAACATTCCCTGCCACAGAGCAAGCTCCTATAGAGAGCTATTGCTCTCTATCCATAACAAACTTCTCAATTCTCAAAGACACCTCACTCCTAGCCACACCCCCTACTATATGGACGCACTACCTTTCTATTACCCCCCCCACCACAACTCCCCCACCCTCTTTTCCCAATTCCTTTTTGTTCCTCCTAACATAAACCTTCCATTCCTTCGACCCACTCACTCCCTGATGCAACAAAGGCATATTTGGGCCTCCTATGTTTCCTTGGGCTCTACCAGATTTTCTATTTGCATTAGCTTGATCTTGTACTTGGTTTTATTTCATAGTGGATATCTTTGCTCCTTCCCCGTGGATATAAGCCCCACCAGCTAAACCACGTTAATTGTTTGGTGTTCAATCTTCTTCCTTAGTCTTTCTTTAATTGTTCAGTTTAGTTTTCTGGTTTTGTGCTTACTGCTGTGTTTTGTTTGCTGTGGTGCAGTGTATCCACTTACACATATTTTCCAGATGGGAAGAAAATACTACGGAAAACTAAAGATAGAGAAGAATGATGCATTTTCAAAGAATGATAGAACAAATTCTAATTTAGACATCAATTTATGTATGCAAATGGATATATAAAGACAGATCTGTCCTAAAGATCTGCAGTAAGTGGAAGTGAATCATGTTAAGAGTGAGATCATGGAAACCTAAGGTTTACTGAGAAGAAACGAAAATAACTCCCTTAAGTACATTACATGGCAAGAAGAAAGTGTTCCGTAAGTAATCTATTTGATGCAAGCAAAAACATCTTATCTTCTCTTTAGAAAATTTCTGCAGATGTTTATTAAAACATTGATCACTCCTTGAGAGACCCATACATAGCAAAATGAATTCATTAATCAAACTTCTAAGAGAGAAAGACTAACCATTGGAGTCCACTACAGGAGCACAATCTGCTTTGCTCAATGGCCCAATGCTTTTCTGCCACAGTATATTACCTGAAAAGACATCTAGGGCCAGCACAAGAGCCCTCATTGGAACAGTTACATACAGATGACCATTGTTTCCAGGGGTGATGGTGAAAAATTTATCCAATGAACTGAAATCCTGTATCCATCTAATGCAACGGCTACGGATTGACACAATATAGTTCTCCTTCTGTGTTTGAGATCTGCATGCGAAAAAAGATACACTTTCTGAAAAGTCACATTGATCCAAGGAAATGAACAATTATAATTTCCAAGAGACTGTTTATTATGTGAGAAAACTACAAACAAAATACAAATCACATATTACGCTAGTAACTAAAATACCGTGAAGAAATATCACTTGGCCTGCTATCATTTAAGGTCATAGTTAACACTGTCAAGAACAGTTTCAACTACTATTTGTATAGCAATTAGGCATTGTACTGATGGTCATCCAATTAGTAATAAATTGGTGTTACCATCAGTGAATTTACCGAATTGTAGCATATAGATATAGTCTTTTTGCCTGTGGCTTCCCCTTAAGATAACTCAGACCCATAAACATCATAATTTTTGGAAAAACCATCCTTTGACACATATATACATACATTGCTACTAAAGATAGAGTGTGGAATAGATATTACAGTAAATCAAGGATGAGTAAAAAACCTTACATATATACTAGCCTCACATTGATCCAACATGGGAACAGATGCAAAGTAACAATCTGTAGTATTTTTCCTGCATCCTTGACGGTAGCCAAATTGGTAAAGCACAGGTCCTAAACTCCAAAGTAAACGACCATTTGACCGATATGCAAAGAGCCCCCTATTCTTGATATTGATGAATACAGTTGAGCTTAGTGTTCTTACTGAGACCCCAATAATTGCAACCTCTGCCTGTTGACCTGGTTCTGGACCAAAGAAAAGTTCTGCCGCAGGCTGAGAAGTTATAGTTTTTTCAAAATTAATCATCAATACTCTGCTATCAGCTACCAAGTATATCTGCAAGTTCCTTATAGGAATCAATAAACATTAGACATTATGTTTACTCGTTAGCTAGTCTTGTATTTCAACACAAATATACAGGGTTCCCATGTTTCACAGAAATTTATGAAGAAAGCCTATGTTTAACATGTTAGCACCATATTTGGTGAGAAGAATGTGGGGTGCCCATCATTCAATTCAATCTATATTTTGGGAATTCCATATTCCATACCCTATAGGATGTGTAAACTTGATACAAAATAAGAAACACATTTTTCAGCATGTTTGAACAGTTTTCCATTATTCCACCAAATAAGAAGATTTTAACTTTCCAGAAACCTCAAACTTGAATATCATATTAGCACAAGGCAAACATGATCCAAAGTTTAAGGTAAATAATTGTAATGCATCATCTCTGCAGAAAACAAGAAAATCCATGGTTCATGTTCATAATGAATATGAATGACATCCATTGACCATATAGAATATTACACATTAATTTATATGAACACGGATTATAAATCAATTTATAGCATATGCTATTGCATTGAGATTAATAATGAGACTTTTGAGCTAGTTAAGACGAGAGTCAAACATTGATTGTATAAAAAGTCTTTAAACTAACCCCGTATAATAATAATTAAGGATAAAAGTTCTAAGAAGTGAGTTTGATTATAAAGTGAAAAAGTAAGAGTGTATACATGATTGATTAGTTAAAGTAGATTGAAATCTCAATGTACTTTAACTAATCAATGATGAATACACCCTTAGTTTCTCACTTTACACTCAAATTTATCCTAGAAGGGAGCATTTTCCAATAATTAGAATCAAAACAACGCACCTTCCCACGACCTCCATCAACTGGAGCCATACCAACGTTGCACTTATAGTCTAAATGTATGGTCCAGGCAATGGTACCATTGTTTTCAAATGCCAACAAGTTGTCATTAGAACACGCATAAACCCTTCCATCTTCTCCAATGAGAGGTTTAGAAAGTCTGTGTGAAAGGCCTCTTGGCATGCTCTCAGCTGAAACAAACACTAATTCATTTATCAAATAAAATAAAAAACTGCGGAGTTATAAAATCAAATCAACGCATGGAATCAAAGAGTGATATGGGACCTTTAGATAATCCACGACATGCAGTGGAAAGCAATACTAAAACGAGCACAAGTAATTGTGTAACTTTCATTGCATTGACCGGTCACCGTCTATGCCCTTTGTGTAAATTTTTTTATGAAAAGAAGCAAAATTAGGAGAGAAAATGATTGTCGTACGAATGGAGATATAATGTTGAAGCAAGATTTGAATCAGAGTAAAAAACAAATAATCTATACTAATAATAGATGGTGACTTCTAGGATAAGGGTGTAAAAAAGCCTCTCACCCCATGAGGGAGCAATATGACAGGTTATAGCAAGTGGACATGCATTCTTTTCGTAAAATAAAAGTCTTTTGAATAGAAACATATAATTAACAAATTTGCAATTTAGACCCTGATCAACCTACGGTGGAGCGTGCATCCATTGTTTGAAGAGAAAAGTTCCATACTTTATATGACCCATTTATGCATTCATATCATACGATTATGCCTTCACCATATTTGGAGGTGTGAGCTCTTGATAATGATGGAGTTAAATATTTTGCGACATCACTGGCAGTAAAGGTTTAAAATTTATTTTAACTTAATAACAGATCTAGAGTTTAGAGGAAAAGTTTTAGCAAGTGTCGGTGTAGACAAGTCATTCCACTTTGACGATCTTTTGAATTTTCTTGTTTGTCACGACCCAAAAACTCAAGCCGTGACCGACACACAGGCTTACACCCTAGCCCAGCAAGCCTAATAACTCAGAAACATCCTTGAAATAAAATAAAACTTTTACTAAAATGTCGACAGAGTCCCTTCTGTAATTACAATGTCCCAAAACAAAGCTACCTGCTAAGAAAAATCATAATGTCATCTCAGAATTCCAACCATATAAAATATATCTAGTATGGTGCTCTAGACCATTAGTACAACACAAAAGAATTAACACAAATTTCCTGTAGCTGCAGAATGAAATAATCTTCAAACTACATTAAAAGGGCCTCCAACAATTAGGGCCTACCCAAAAATGATACTATCTGGATGATCTGAAGTGGTCGGCAACCACTACTTAGCTGCCTGGGAATCTGTATGGAAAAATAAGAAGGGTGAGTCACAAAGACTCGGTGAGGGCATAACAATCACCATGAACTAGAAGTGAAACATACTAACGCACGAATAGTTATTCTTTCAAACTTATAAGGCAAACATGCTGGAATATGGATACAATAAAATCAAGTAACTTCAATGAAACATTCGTATAAAATTCATTAAACTTGCAAATTTAACATGTTCCAAATAATAACATTTTTTTAACACCAAATCTAGTTAAAAATGTAAAAATAATAAAAGAAATGAGTAAAACGAGAAAACACAAAGTTCAAAGAAATTTTTAAATCACAGTGGGGTCACACATGAGAGAACCAAAAATCTGAGGAGGCTCCATCTCGCTAATAGCCCTCTCCTCCTAAGGGTGGTTTCTCCCCTAGGGGCGGCTCCATCTAACGGATAGCCCTCTCCTCAATCAAGTCACATCAATCATATCTCACCGGGGGCGGCTCCATCTCGTTGATAGCCCTCTCCGTGCACTGGCGGCTCCATCTAACGGATAGCCCTCTCCTCCCGGATTATATATAACTAGGTGCACCTAGACCGTTAACCCCGCTAACGACTACGGGATTCTAACATGGATTCCCCAATTCACAATTCTCAAATTATTTCATTTATCCAACTCTTCAAAAATAAAAAATTCACATTATCATATTTTAAGTTTGACTGCTATCAAATAATTGCTCTTTACAACTCTCAGGTATCATCAAAATCATTTAATGAGAAGCCACAACCTAAAAAAAATATTTATGAATGATTAAAATAAACACCAAAGGTATGTTTCCCCAAATATAATTGTAAAAATAATTTTAACATAGCAAGACAACTAAAATCATAATTATAAAATATTTAAAATAAGACACAGTGATCATTATCTACTCACAAATATGGACAGACAACAAATCTACTCCCAACAACTCTAAGGGAAGCAGACAGGTGCTAACTGACAGATCTCTGAGAGCCTAAATGCACAACTTCAGAGTGGGTACCTTTCTTTCTCAAGAGAGCTCCACCTCTAACCCAAAAATCACCACAACTTAACTTCCCAAAAATCTAAGAGGTAAATCTTCAAGATTTGTATAATAAACTTACAATATTTCTTGAGATTGGAAGGAAAATGAAGCAAAAAGAAATAAGAAAATGGAGCAAAAGGGAGGGAGAGAAGATGAGGCGGTAGGAGGGTTAGAGAGAAGAAAAAGAATGAGGGGTGGGGGTACAGAGAAGCTTCTCGCTGAGAAGCAAATCTGCCCCCTTTTGATCTCTTTTTTTTTTTAGTTTATTGAAACGGTGCGTTTCAATCTTTCCCCGTTAATAAAATTCATCCTCAAATTTTAAAGTCCTTACAAACCTTGGTTTTCAAACTAGTGAGGATACTTTTAATACATTATTGCTTCGGGTTCCCAAGTCGTTTCTTCACCAGATGACCCTCGCCAAACAACCTCCACTGACGCAATATCCTTAGAATGTAAACGCTTCCCTCGCTTATCTACGATGGCTACAAGTTGCTCTGTGTACGACAAATACTCATCTAACTGTACATCTTCATGCTGGATTATGTGAGCAGTATCATACAGATATTTTCGAAGCATAGATACGTGAAAAACTGGATGGACTCCTGAGAGATCTGGAGGAAGAGCCAAGCGATAAGCTACAGGTCCAACTTTCTCCAAAATCTCAAATGGCCCAATGAATCTTGGACTTAACTTACCCTTCTTGCCAAACCTCAACATTCATTTCATTGGAGAAACATGTAAAAACACATGATCTCCTACTGCAAACTCTAATGGGCGCCGCCTTCGATCAGAATAAGACTTTTGTCTGCTCTAAGCTGTAACCAATCGGTCTCGAATCCACTTAACCTTCTCAAGTGCATCCTGAATTAGCTCTGGGCCCACTAGTTTAGCTTCTCCGACTTCAAACCATCCTTTTGGCGACCTACACCGCCTACCATACAAAGCCTCAAATAATGTCATTTGAATACTAGATTGATAACTGTTATTGTATGCAAACTTCATCAAAGGCAGATATTAATTCCAACTCCCACCAAGATCTAGAACACAAGCATGAAGCATATCTTCTAATATTTGTATAGTCCTCTCAGATTGGCCGTCAATTTGAGGATGGAAGGCCGTAATGAGATTAAGACGAGTTCCTAAAGCAGTTTGAAAGGATTTCCAAAAACAAGCAGTAAATTGAGCCCCTCAATCTCAGATAATAGAAACCGGTACACCATGCAAGGAGACAATCTTATCCAAGTAAAGCTTAGGATACTGAGCCGCAGAGTAGGTGGTCTTAATAGGCAAGAAATGAGCAGACTTAGTTGACCGGTCTATAATCACCCACACGAAGTCATAACCTTCTGAGGTTCGAGGCGAATCTGTCACAAAATCCATAGCAATACTTTCCCACGTCCATTCAGGTATCTCAATAGATTGCAGCAATCCTGGCGGTTTTTTGGTGCTCAGCCTTCACTTGTTGACACACTAAGCACTTAGAATCAAATTTCGCTACATCTTTCTTTATCACTTCCCACCAATAAAATTTTCACAAGTCTTGATGCATCTTATTAGAACCAGGGTGAATAGTATAAGAAGAATGATAAGCTTCCTCTAAGATTTTTCTTCTTAAGTCCCCCACATTAGGCACACATAACCGAGCTCCAAGCCACAAAGCACCCTCAGAATTGGCTGAAAGCTCTGAAACTTCCCCATTCTGAACACTTTCTACCAGTTTCACCAGCTATGGGTCTTGACCTTGAGCTTTCTTAATGTCATCAACCAAGATGGAATGAATTTGTACATGAGCCAACCATGAACTTGGATGAGTAACTTCAAATTGTATCCCGCTTTCAACAATTTCTTGGAACTCTTTAACAATAGGTCTTTTCACCTGTGCTATGTGAATAAGAATGCCTATGGATTTTCTACACAAAGCATCAACAACTACATTCACCTTGCCAGGATGATATAAGATTGTACAGTTATGGTCCTTCAGAAGCTCCATCCACCTCCTTTGTCTTAAATTCAAAAATCCCGCTACTGGAAAATATTTTTAAGGCTCTTGTGATTGGCATAAATCTCACAAGTCTCGCCATAAAGATAATGCCTCCAAATCTTCAAAACAAAAATCACTACTGCCATTTCTAAATCATGTGTGGGATAGTTTTTTTTTTCATTCCTCTCGAGTTGTCTAGATGCATAGGCAATGACTTTGCCATGCTGCATAAGTACGTAACCAAGAGCCACTCTAGAAGCATCACAATAGACCGCATAACCTCCACCACTCGAAGGTAAACCTAAAATAGGTGCTAAAGTCAAGCAATCCTTCAATTTCTGAAAGCTCTCTTCACATGCATCACCCACTTTGGAACTCTACTTTCTTCTTCGAGTCAGCCTAGTCAATGGAGAAGCCAGTTTAGAGAAATCCTTCACAAAATGACGATAATAACCGGTCAAACCAAGGAAACTCCTAATCTCATTCACTGTAGTGGGTTTAGGCCAATTTTGCACGGCTTCCACCTTTCCTGGATCAACGCTTATCCCATCTTTAGACACAATATGCCCTAGGAAGGCCACACTATCCAACAAAACTCATATTTAGAGAACTTAGCATATAGTTGCTTCTCCCTTAAGGTTTGTAAAACCAACCTTAAGTGTTGCTCATGTTCCTCATTACTCTTGGAATAAACTAAAATATCATCAATAAACACAATCACAAAATGATCCAAGAATGGTTTAAAAACTCGATTCATCAAATCCTTAAAAGCTACTGAGACATTAGTGAGTCCAAAAGACATAACCAAGAATTCATAGTGCCCAAAATCACATCAAAATCAACCATATCCAAAGCAATTAGATCTACCCGAAATTCTTTGCCATCTATAGATACCTCATAAGAACGGTATACAGAATCAGCTTACAAAAATTCTCCCAGAGGTGTAGCCACAAATAAGGTCTCGTCTAGACGTGAAGTACCTTTACCCAGTCGAGAAGCAAACAACAAGGATACAAAAGAGTGGGTAGCTCCAGGATGAAACAAAACACAGGCATCTTGGGAACATATATAAAGTATACCTGCAACGAACGCATTGGATGCCTAAGCATCTTGACGTGTCAAAGGAAAAACACGAGCTTGACCCCTCCTTGCCAGTCTCTGACCTCTGCCACCAGATCCTCTACCACCTTGCTGAGCTACTCTAGAACCTATGCCAAAAGAACTCTCAACTGTCTTGCTGGTGTTGCATGAGTCTGAGAAGATGCTAAAGCTGCTCCAGCTGGTATCAATCCATGACTGGATGATGGTTGTGTCGTAGCTACAGGACATTCCATCTTAATATGACCCGCCTGACCACAATGATAGCAAACTCTATCTCCAAAACAAACCCCAGAGTGAAATCTCCCACAAGTATGACAACACATCTGAGCAGTACCATATCGTGATGATCCCAAAGCATGATCTGATCTACGACTACTGATCGAACGCAAGATCGCACACTAGAACAACTCTTCTGTGTCACTAACCTTTGTTTCCCCTGATGATCGGGCATAAATCCACTAGTACCACCAGGATGACTACTCTGTGATCCTGCAAGTCGTTGTTTCTTACGAGAGTCCCGCCCAATACTTCTCTTCTCTTTCTGTCGCTGCTCAATCTGAAGTGCCAAGCTTAAAACCTCAACAAAAGTATAACAATTAGCTCCACCCAATAATCTAAATAAGTACTCTCTCAATCCTAGGGTAAACCTCTTAACTCACACCTCCTATGTAGGAGCGTGCCTATAAATTTTTGTGAAACGAGCACTGTATTCTGAGACTGACATACCCTCAATTTGCTCCAACCGTTCGAACTCATAAGCTAATCCATCTATGACACTCTGAGGAAGGAAACGGGCCATGAACAACTGAGAAAATTCACCCCATGCCAACGGAGGCGAACCCACTAGTCTACCATGTGAGACCCTGTCAAACCAATCTGACCTCAATGCCTATAGCTGTTGCTGCTGGCGGTTGCTCTACCTGTTCACCTTCTTGTTGATGGTCGAGCTTTACTTGATGTTGATTTCCTTATTGTTGCTGCCTAGCAACAATTCCAACAAGTTGTTGCATAACCTGTTGTAACCCCTGTATGCCAGCTGCAACCTCTGCCATTGTCGGATTACCTTGCCTTGCTCTAGGCACCTCAACATTGGCCACTCCGGCACCCAATCCACGTCCACCAGTAGCCCCTCCACGTCTGCCTCTATCGCGGCCAAGACCACGACCATGATCCCTACCCTTTGAGGAGGGTCTTGAGGTTGGGCAATAGACTCATCAGAAGTTTCCCTTCTAGCAGGAATCCTAGTCCTTGGTGGCATCCTCACCCAAAAAGGAACATTTATCAAGTACAAAACGAGGAGACAGATGGAATTAAGAATTTAAACCATACTTCGAAAAGAGATTTTGGACAATCATAGGGTGTTAATAGCTTCCTGCAAGTACGTTGTGCCCGGGTACACAAATTACTAGCAAGATTCTGTTATCACCTCATGTCTGCAACTACTAGGACTTAAAACCTAAGCTCTGATACCAACTTTGTCACGACCCAAAAACTCAACCGGTGATCGACGCACGGGCTTACACCCTAGCCTGACAAGCCTAATAACTCAGAAACATCCTTGACATAAAATAAAACATTTACTAAAATTTCAACAGAGTCCCCTCTGTAATTACAACGTCCCAAAACAAAGTTACCTGCTAAGAAAAATCATAATGTCATCTCAAAATTCCAACCATATAAAATATATCTAGTATGGTGCTCCAGACCATTAGTACAGCACAAAAGAATTAACACAAATTTCCTGTAGCTGCAGAACAAAAGAATCTTCAAATTACATTAAAAGGGCCTCCAACAATTAGGGCCTACCCAAAAATGACACTGTCTAGATGATCTGAAGTGGTCAGGAACCACTACTTAGCTTCCTGGGGATCTGTATGGAAAAATAAGAAGGGTGAGTCACAAAGACTCGGTGAGGGCATACCAACCACCATGAACTAGAAGGGAAACATACTAACGCACGAATAGTTATTCTTTCAAACTTATAAGGCAAACACACTGGAATATGGATACAATAAAATCAAGTAACTTCAATGAAGTCAATCAAGTCACGTCAATCATATTTGACCGGGGGCGGCTCCATCTCGTTGATAGTCCTCTCCGTGCACTGGCGGCTCCATCTAATGGATAGCCCTATCCTCCCGGATTATATATAACTAGGTGCACCTAGACCGTTACCCCCGCTAACGGCTACGGGATTCTAACATGGATTTTACAAATCACAATTCTCAAATCATTTCATTTATCCAACTCTTCAAAAATAAAAAATTCACATTATCATATTTTAAGTTTGTCTACTATCAAATAATTGCTCTTTACAACTCTCAGGTATCATCAAAATCATTTAATGAGAACCCACAACCTAAAAAAAATATTTAGGAATGATTAAAATAAACACCAAAGGTATGTTTCCCCAAATATAATTGTAAAAATAATGTTAACATAGCAAGACAACTAAAATCATAATTATAAAATATTTAAAATATGCCAACAAATATGGAGAGACAACAAATCTACTTCCAACAACTCCAAGGGAAGCATATAGATGCTAACTGACAGATCTCTGAGAGCCTAAATAATGCACAGTTTCACCGAGTGGGTACCTTTCTTTCTCAAGAGAGCTCCACCCCTAACCCAAAAATCACCACAACTTAGCTTCCCAAAAATCTAAGAGGTAAAGCTTCAAGATTTGTATAATAAACTTATAATATTTCTTGAGATTGGAAGGAAAATGAAGCAAAAAGAAATAAGAACATGGAGCAAGAGGGTGGGAGAGAAGATGAGGCGGTAGGAGGGTTAAAGAGAAGAAAAAGAATGAAGGGTGGGGGGTACAGAGAAGCTTCTCGATGAGAACCAAATCTGCTCCCTTTTGATCTCTTTTTTTTTTTTTTAGTTTATTGAAACGGTGCGTTTCATTGTTACAGTACATACCCAATTAAAAAAAAGAGAATTTTGTTTTACAAAGAAACAAGAAGCAAAAGAAACGTAGAAACAAGGTCCACTAAGGTTCAAGCAAGACAACATTCTAAACTTGAAAGAAAGGATGAGACGATCTGATAAAAAAGATCCAAAGGTCCATTATGTCATATTGAAAAGTAAAAAACTATCAATAAGAGAAATCTATTAATCCTCCTCAAGATTAATCGAGTCCTTGAATTTCCCATACAAAATTTTCTCCAGTTCAGACATCTGGGCAAGCACAGATTCCTTCTCCTCTTCAAGCTTTTCCAATTTCTTGCCTGTCACCTCTTTCATCTGTTCTATCATGTTGTCAACTTCATCCTTTGGCACATGAGCAAAAACCTCCCCAATCTGAAACCGCACTTCTTCTTCATATGTGAGAATCAACTTATTAGTTGCATCCTCCAAATTAAAACCATGACAGGACTTGCATAACAGATACTTCAATAAAGTCTATACCCATCAATAAGCCAAAGAGATAAGCTGAAAGACAACAAAAAAATTAATAAAGTCTATATCACAGAACATGTATGTTTTGTGGAAGACCAAATGCTAAACCCCTACAAGATCAAACCACTACTTAGACAAACCACCACTTAGACAAACAACCACCATTACTTTTAACCTTTACATTGTACTGAATCCCCAAAGGTTATATATAACTCTAATGCCCCCCAACCGTGCCAAGGAACTATCAAACACACCTGAAATTGGTCAGGGACAAGAGCAAAGGCATCCCCCTAAAATGAATCGAGCAGAACACTTCTGAGTTGGGTTTGGAATGAATCGAGCTAGATGACACGACTAGAGGTTCTTTTTGGTTATATATACAGTACTTTCAGTAAATGTAGGGGTCTTTTTGCAAAAATTATTTTTTAACTAGAACAGCAAGTTAACTACAGTAGATCTCAGTCGCTTAATTAAAAAATTATTAAATTCAATGATGAATGATGGTACTTCACTCATGAGGGACTTATTTGGCCCCTCATGTTAGAAGCCACCATAATAAATAAATAAATAGATAATGCCAAAGTTCAAAAAAATTCAAAATTTTGGTTGGAACATCTGAAAATATCTGAAATACCCTTGGAAACTATATACTGTCACAATATGCGTACATGTGGTAAAGGTTACATATAATTCACGGAGGCGGAGCAATTACCTTTAATTAAATTATTTTTTATTCCTCCACCAAATGCCCAATTCCACCCACATAAACAGATCTCATCATTCTCCTTCCTGTGAAACTTCCGTGAACTTCCTCTAACACGTTCTTCCATTCCCTTTAACTTCCCTTAAATGGTTACCTAATAGCATTCCAATCTTTTAATCAGGATTTGTGCGCACGAGCAAGAGGAAAGATAGAATGAGGGACAGATGGTGGGGGAGGCTATGGGTAGAGACAGGAGTGAAGGACCATGGTTCCAGAATCGAATCAAGCACATTGTGCAGTCGACGGCCTTTTACTATTAGTGTCCAATAAATAACAAAGGAAGCCTCTAATAGAAGAATATTACTCCGTCAATTGCCTTCTTCACCTTCAATCTGATCTTTCTTCTCTTCTTCATCAGGTCTTTATTCAACTTTTCATTCCTACTTTTAGGGTTTTTTTTATGATTTTCAATTTCGTTGATGTTTTTATTTACTTATATAATATGTTCAATTTTCTTTTTTTGACTGATAATATGTTCATTTTTCATTCATCTACCCATTACTCCATTAGTCTCTTTCTCTTTCTCTTTCTCTTTCTCTTTTTAGTCTTCAAAACAAAACCCCAGTTAAAAATGGAAGGATGAGGATCTGCTCCGCTTGCTGACACCGTCATGTTAGACGCAGCGCCGCTGCCGCATCTCGACAAACATCATCAGATGCCGGTGCTGGTGATGGGAGTAGAGAATATTCCGGCGACACTGCGACACGAAGGAAGGTTCATTCAGTACAATATATTCGATAACAAATTTGAAGTCGTCGTGAAATACAGACCCCGATCATGCCAATCAGAAAAGGGGGTTAAAGTATTGGATGGTAAATCAAAGCCCCAAAAGTTCCCATTTTTTTGTTATTTTTCAATTAATGGTATGTGGGATTGTCATTTTTCTTGAATAAATATTTGTTTTTTTTAAAGCTTTCTCACTCGGTTACACTCTCCCTACCTTTTGCAATCTCCACCCACCATTGCTTGCTTCTCTATTTGGGGTAACATCACCATTACGAAAACTACATGCACCCACGTTTTCTGATTCCTACATTCCCACCCTTTTCATTTTCACAGTTTAAAAAAAACATCCGATTTCACTGTTCTCTGTTGTTTAGATGTAAACATCTTTCGATTTGAGAGTGTAAGGAACAACAATGATAGACACTGAAGACATCACACAACGCCATATTACGACGACGGAGTATCGCAATAAACTTCTTCAACTCAAGGAATTTGAATCCAGATAGCAATTTAAATCCAGAGTTCGATCGGGTTCGTCTCTTAATTTCATCTTCCGCTTAATTAAATCACGTCTTTTCATTCAACTTTGTTTAATTTTCATGATATATTTATTTGATTTTTCGTTTTGATTAGGGGTTTCAAAAATGTAAAATGCAAACAATCAATTCCTTTGGAATAGGGTTTTTATTATTATTGTGATAATTTTAGTAAAATTTGGTCTTCTTTAGGCCCATTTTATTACAGTTTCAAGAAACTTCTAGAAAAGTAGAAGCAAGTAGGTGAACCCAAGAATGAAGAGAGAAGAGTAAGAAGCGCACAAAATATTCTGGAAGATGCTGGTGCAAATGTTATTTTCCAAAGACAATTTTTTCTCTCAATTTTCTTGGAATTTAATTTAACTTTTATGTTAAAGAAGGAATCGTGTCATATCATAACAACAACTTATTTACAATTATGGTTGCGCTAAGCTTTTGTGATTGGCGCAATTCCCATTCAATTTTTAGCTTTATTGGTGAAATTATCTCAGAGACCCTTAATTTATTTTAATAGAAGTGCTCAAGTTTTGTGCATGACCTTGCAGTCTAATTGAGCACTTCTATTAAAATAAATTAAGGTTCTAGCTTCCTACAGTTGTAAGCCCACAAATGAATTGAAAGATTTAATGAAATAAAGTTTCATTGCAATTATTATTCAACTATTTTAATTCTGCACGTGCAAGTAAAGATGGTTTGAGAGCAGATAATTTCATCAATAAAGCTAAAAGTTGAATGGGAATTGCGCCAATCACAAAAGCTTAGCCCAACCATAATTGTATATAAGTTGTTGTTATGATATGACACGATTCCTTCTTTAACATAAAAGTTAAATTAAATTCCAAGAGAATTTAGAGAAAAAATTGTCTTTGGAAAATAACATTTTCACCAGCATCTTCCAGATTCTTTTGTGCGCTTCCTACTCTCCTCTCTTCATTCTTGGGGTCACCTACATGCTTATACTTTTCTTGAAGCTTCTTGCATGCTTTCTTGAATCTATAATAAAATAGGCCTAATGAAGACCAAATTTTAATAAAATTATCACAATAATAATACAAACCCCATTCCAGAGGAATTGATTGCTTGCATTTTACATTTTTGAAACCCCTACTCAAAACGAAAATCAAACAAACATATCATGAAAATTAAACAAAGTTAAATGAAAAGACGTGATTTAATTAAGCGGAAGATGAAATTAAGAGACAACCCGGTCGAACTCTGGATTTAAATCTGGATTCAAATCCCTTGCATTGAAGAAGTTTATTGCGATACTCCGTCATCGCAATATGGTGTCGTGTTGCGTCTTGCAAGATGCTTTGCATGTGGGAGAAACTGCTACAGGTACTCTTCATAACATATATCAAAATTATTTATACAACAATATATGTCAAATACATCAAACACACTCAACACATACAATTACTCTTTGTAGAAAATATTGGACAAATAACCATATTGCCTTCGTCATTTATTGGTAGCCGCCAAGACATGACACAACGATATGAAGATGGTATGGCTATTGTGCTTCATGATGGCAAACCTGATATTTTTCTTACCATGGCATGCAATCCTTCATTGAGTGAAATATCAGCTGAACTTGGCCCATTTCAAACTCCACAAGATCGTTCAGACTTGCTGACAAGAATCTTCCGATCAAAATTCAAGCAATTTAAGCATGATGTAATTAATAAAGGGGTCTTAGAAAAGGTCAAAAGATATATGTATGTAACCGAATTCCAAAAATGAGGATTGCCTCACGTCCATTGTAACACCATAGTTTTTACACATATGATTAATTATTTTATTTGGATGTTTATGTTTATTATGTTATGTGGTTTAGTTTGAGTAATTAAATTACTCTCTTCAAATTATTTTATCGGGTGTGTTAGCACTGACTTATTTTAGTGAATGCACGCTTACTAGACAATAATTTACGTTATTGTCACTATTATACCGGTACAGAAAAATATTTTTAAATAATATGATTAAGAGAAAAGCATTTTCATATATTTATTCTATTTAATTTTAGAGTTGAAAATAAACTGGTTTGACCTTAATCGGAGATTAAATTTTGGACAGAGTATTTTCTTAGTTGATCAGTTCAACTATTAATCTTTGCTTTAATTTGAATTTCGAAATCATATATTTATCAACCTTTATTTTTAGATTCCAAAAAGTAAAAACATGTTTATTTTAGGCTTAATATTTATGACTCATTTTGTACCTATCACTAAAGAATTAGTTTTAAAACTTAACTTTCTCATTTTTTTCTCTCTCTCTCTCGACGCCCTCTCCCTCATTTTCTCTTTTCTTTCTCTGCTTCTTCTCCCTCCTGACTCCATCTTCTTCTTCCTTCTCCCCAACTTCATCTTCTAACTCCTTCCTTCCTTCAAGTCGCGCCGCTCTACTCAGACCGCCACCAGCCGCCGCTCGAGATGGAAGGACGAAGATCGCGTCCCTGCATGCGGTCCTCGCCACTGTTGCGCTCTCTAGTGGCGAAACCGCATCTCTCCACCGCGGTAAGCACTGCGCACCGCTGCCTCCATGGTGGTTCCACCATTCTCATAGTGTTTTGAGCTCTCTTCTTCCTTTCTATGAAGCTTGGCTTCACTTTATGGATCATGGTTGTTGTAGGGGAGTGTTCCACCGCCACTGCCACCTCGCCGGAGTTGCATGACGCCGCCGCCGCACCCATGGCTGGTCACTGCGTCCTCTGCCTTCATCTTGGGTAAGTGTTTTACCCTCTAATCTCTTCTAGATTGAAAACCCCCAAATTGATTTTGAAACCCTAACCCTAACCCTTTGATTTCAGATTTTAATCTTAAAATTAAACCTTGTTTTATGCAATTGGGACTGTGAATTGGTGTTTCCCTAAACCAATTTCATTATTCTTTAGTTAAAATGAGTTTTCCCCAAATTGTATTTAGGAGCCCTAAAACCCCCAATTTGATTTTATTTGAATTTGGGTATGTTTTTGTGAAATAAATTATGATTTAGTACAATTAGGACTCTTAATTGATGATTCCCAAGTTCTCTTTCATGATCCTTTAATCAAAACAAAGTTTCCTTAAAGGGTATTGTGAAGCGTAAGCTTCAAACATGATTTTCTTTGAAAATAACATTGTTTGGTAATAAGATTAAGTGTTTAAATCAAATTAGAATGTGTGTTTGATCATGTGTAATTGATTTCTTGATTTCTGGTTGTTACGTGTTGTTGGATTCCCTCTCTGAGACGTTTGACACGGCTATGCTTGCTTGATGGAGTAGATATGAGCTAACGTGAGCATTAAGACGAGGATCCTTTACTTGTCTTCAAAGGTAAGGAGAGCTTACCTGAGGGATTTTTCTCAATAACCATTTGCTTGTAGTGTAGTCTGTATAAGTTATGTGGTTGTGGTTATCTGTTTATGTGGTTTATGTTGTGTTGTTTATCTGAGTATCGGTGTTTGATCTGCTTTTAAATTATTTGATTATCGTAGTTGTATATTATATTGCTTTGTGATGCATGATCTCGCTGTGAAATATCTGTGATATAACTGCTGTTTGATGTGTGAGAAGCCTGACAGTGGTCAGTGCACAATTAAGTAAGTCGGATAAAAGCTTTAAGAAGCTTCGCAAATTATATTCAATGTTTTAACGGCAAAATATTGATATATAATATTACAGGAATTTTATTTTGAGAAAAATGAGGAATTTTGGAAAATATTATTATTTTAATAATTTATTTCTGGAAAAGTGATTTACAAGTCACAATGAGCGCGAAACTGTGAAAATATTTTAGCACTGCTAAATTTTAAGTAAGAAAACCCAGAATATTACAAAATATTCTTTTATAAAATTAATTGGTGAAAATAAGTTAATCATGATTTTAGAAAATTAATTAAGTGGAAAAAGTTAAGTTTTGGCTTGAAAAACCTTAAAAATAATATTTGACGGCAAATTTGGAAAAATATTGACGGCAAGTATATTTGAAACGGCAGTGCTTATTTTGAAGAAAACAAACCTCAAGTGGATCATTGGTTTGTGAAAAACTAAGTTTTGTTATTTAAGGATTTTATAATGAATTTCTACCTTGAAAAGAATTTCTGAAAATCAAAAGTTGATTCAACCGTGTTGAAAGTGCAGTTGGACTTAGTAACCGAGACGTCGGGGTACTGAGGTTCTGTGTTGTGATGGACTCGAGGTCATTTGGACTTGAGGGCCTATACCGTATACGTGAGGTATACCGTATTGAAACATTGAAGATGTTTTCTAATACCACGAACCTAAGACTAGTGCATCGGTCGAGAGGTGTCGTGATTGAGCACTCGGACTATGAGGTCCTGTGTTGTAATAAAAGTTTTAAAGGTGTTTTAAAACTATGTGAGTCGTAAGCCATTGTGAGTTTCGGCAAAGAAAGATTGAACACAAAGAAAAGATCAAAACAAAAGTGGTTTGCATGCATTTGGCAGACGTGCCTGTGGTTGTGGTTTGATGCATTAATTACCAGCGGCGAAAGGTAATTCCGATATGCATTTTTCTCATGTGCCTAGTGAGGACATGGAGACCCCATCTTACTTGCTATTGGTGCCCTGAGTGTGGACATTAGCAATGTGTTGGCAGTGTGCCTGGCCTTGTGTGCCTGTGTGGATGGGAAGAGGTTGCGCACCTAGTGGCAGAGTGCCCATTTAGCCAGTGTGGCTCCGGAGTATGATCAACTCATTATATGTTGGGATATCTCATGAGATTAGGATGAATGTAGATGATGAATATGAAGTGTCATGCATAATTTTTAAATGGATGATGTTTGGGGTGTTGAACCCATTGATAAACTATTAGCTTATAAATGCTTGTGTGATAAATGTATATGTGTTATGTGGTGTCGTGCATTTAGATATTGTGTTAAATCCATATATTGGCGTCTCACCCTTACAAACACATCAGGTTTCTTCTGGTTCGCTATTGTGCCCTGGATATTTTAGTACAAATGGTGTAGAGGAGTCTCCCTAAGTCACTCAGAGACTTAGATCTGGTGGTTTGATGAAGTACTTATTTGTGGAGTGATCACGTGAGTTTTCCTCAGGAATAACTTTTAGAATGACCAGCTTAGGGTTTGAGACTTAGATTATTTTGATAGTGTGTATGAGTATGGCTCAGAGAGCCTTTATTTTAAAATGGAATGTTGATGGCTCGGAGAGCATATCTTTTGAATGAAAATCTAAGCTGTTCCTTTTGGTCTTGTAAAGCTTATGGTTATAACTATTATTTTTATATTGCTGCCTGGTTGTATTTGGTGTAACTGGAATTCTGGAGTGAAAATGTAATTATTTTAGCAGGTGTTCTTTTACCTGGGATGTCCGAGTTACAGAGGAGACGCTGTCGAAATTTTCTTAAAAATACTAGCTTTTATTCAAGTATATTCTTTAAATCAAATAGGCTTGCCAGGCTATGATAGTAAGTCCGTGTGCCGATCGAGGCTTAGGTGTGGAGACGTGACAAAATTTTTATATCCAATTTCAGACATTTATGTACTTATATAAATTATTTTCCGAAAGCACCAGCAAATTATCTTTTTAATTTTATTTTCGCACGTGTTATGTAGTAATGCCCAAGGGGGGTGTTACAGAGTGATATCAGAGCTGGTCGAGTCTTTAGGGATCTTTGGGGAATAGGTCTGTTAAGTTTTTGTTGTGTGATCTCTGGTTGGTTTTTGTTTGAATTGTTTCTTGTTGAAGTAATGTGTTGACGCACAAGTATGTGTTTTCTTGATGGTTTTCCAAGGGCTTTATGTCCTGGGAGACCTTAGATCTTGAATGTTACTTGGGTTCGAATATGACATTTGATTATCCTTGCGAATCGTGTCTGATATTCGAAACAAGGTGCTTGTGTAAAGGGTTTTCCGGGAGTGTTTCCATGAAATATTCTTGGTTTATGGTTAGCAAAGGACATTGATTTTAGATTGATCGAGTGTTTTCCTTGTGAAGCACCAATGTTGTGTGAAGGCTCGTGTCACCGTGTGGATTTCTGACAACTAGGTAAAGGACGAATTATGAACAAGTATTCTCTGACTTGCGTAGTTGATTTGGTAAAACAATTCCGAGGAGTTGTCATCTACTCAAAGATCGACTTGAAGACGAGTTATTATCAGATTGGAGTAATGACCTATCTAAGGTTTTGCGTCGTCAATTCAGTTTATGAAGAAAGATCAACTCTTTGTATGTTTGATCGATTGATTAAGTTGTCCGGGATTGTGCCCAATTCAAGATGGTCATACTAAGCTTGGCTAGAAAGACTTGTATGTTGGTTAGAACCAAGACGAATCGAGTGGATTTTCGATCTTGGGTGAGTGTCTGGTGATTAAGGAACTCTTCACTGTACCCTTTGATTCTCTTGAATTTGTCAGTTGACATTTATTTCTCAAATCCTATGATTTTATTAGATGATCACAACAACGAAGTTTGTGTGGGTCAGACAAATTTTCTGATTTTAATTTGAAATCTGTCAGGACGTATGAATTAGTTATGTTAATTCATAAATTTCCAATTATTCATTTCTTTGTTTGTGAGAAGTCGTACTCACACTTCTAAATGATCCTCGATGTATTAGACATTTGAGTGAATTGATTTAACAGAATCCATTGGTCTGGATACTTTCACACTTTGTTGAGAGAAGTAGTTATGACTATTTCTTGAGTTATAACCCAGATAATTTCGTGATAGTAAAAGTTTCTTGGTGAAACCTAGTTTCGTCACTTCTATTTTTGGTAGAGGTGAAAGTCATCATTTTGTAAATTCCTTGTACTAAGAATAAGAATTAATCCTCTTTGGATTAGACATTATTCACCCCTTGATTCTTTGAATCCGTTGGAAGATTCTTGTGGAAGAATGAACTTTATTAGATTCATGTTTGTAAATGTGTATTGATCATGCATTTTTACACCCACGAACCTGATGGAAGGATCTTTTTCCATACTGGATGTTCCTGTATCCTTCAAATTAATGAAATTCTTTTCTATGCTTATGTGAAAGTGAAATCAAGAAAAATTTCTTTTCTTGAGAAATTCTTTTATGATCACTAAGGTCATGTCTTATTGCGGTTCGAAAGTACTTGTTGTCATTGATCATTTTAGTTCTACGTATTCTCCAAATATCGTCGATGTGTGACCTATCTCATCAGTCATGAGTTGGATATCTCCACATCAAGATGTCAGAGTTAGTTGATAGTTTAACAATTGAAACCTTCCTTGTTAAGATATTGGCATTCCTTGAATCTTGTTATGAGTTTGCTGAAGACCTACATGAGTCTTGTTTGAATTCAAGTGATCGCTGATTGACTGGTGAAGTCTACACCCTTCTTACGAGTTGAGTTAAGCTATGCAGTGTTAGTGAACCGAATAATGTATCAGAGGATTGTTCAAACTTCATGGAGTATCTTCAAGTGTTGTTTCAGATGAAAAATGGAAGTTTATCAACGTGTGTCGGTTAAGTTTACTTTAAGTGTTGAGGACTAAGTTGAGGCTAAGTCCAACTGACCATCCTCAGCGGGATGGATAAGTAATGAGATGACCTATCCTTAGTGGGTTAGTTAGGGGATAGTGTGGTACCTAAATTTTTGTCATCTCTATGGTAGGACAAACCAGAGTTGATAGGAGCTTCGTTAATGTATAGATGTGAATGGTACTATGAGGACCCTTAAGTTCAACATCATTGAGTGAGATGATTACAATGGACCTTATCATGATCGAGGCAGATATATCATTAAAGGAATTAAGAGTAGTGATCAACGTTTATGGTTAATGTTGACTTAGTGAGTCCGAGGATTAACGGAAAAAAATATATGGTAGTTTTCCTTAAGCTGAACGGAAATAGTAAAGAGGAGTTCTTGAGTGAAACTAAGTTGTTAGAAAAGTTTAAGAATTATGATTTTGGATAATTCAAACTGAAGTGATTCCCTTTGGTTGTAATTGCATGAAGGAATGTAATCGTATTTTTTAAGATTGAAATGAATGACTATGATATAATTTGGAGTGGTGGAATATGTTCAAAGGAAACTAAGACAACAATTGTATACTTTGAGTTGAAGGTTGATGTATGATAGGGTAAGGTTAGTGTTGAACTTGATGTTCGTCGTGAAGATAAGGTGTTGAAAAAGTTTTGCTAGCGGACTAATTTTGAGGCAAGAAGTGATTAAGTTTTGATTATGTCTTTCGAGTGTGGTAAGCTATGGTGAAATGTTTATAATCTTTGAGGTCTTATCCTGGTAAATATATGGTTGATGATCCACGGTGGAAACTGGACATTTTAAATCCAAGATTGCCATTGGGGAGTGTCCACCTGGATTTCTTGGCTTTGTTTTGGTGCCGCTCTTAGGGGTAATGGCCTTAGAGAAACTCTATTTTATAATCTCTTTTCTCGGCTGCAAATATATAAGATAAGGGCAGATATGATACAAGCACTTTCTTGCATAAGTGATAGAGCTATGTCTTCAGATGGAGGAATTGTTAGGAGTTGTGTATTTTCTTGGGTAATAGGGTAGATGTGCATGGGAAATTTCTTGAACCAGGGATACTAACGGGGCTTGAGAACCAAATTGAAAATGAGAAGCAAATGAAGGATATGAAATCGAAGTAGGCAAAAGATTCGAGAGGAATTAAGAAGAGAACGGACTATGTTGGATGTGGTAAGATTCAATTTCAATAAGATTAAATTTCTTAGGTTCTTGGCGCAAAGTTTATCATGTGCAACTCAGGAATGTTACAACGTTTTGATTGGAGACTTGAAAAGTTTGAATTTGATATGACTAGAAGAGTAGACTAAGCCCAAATGGACTAAGACTATGATTGCATCTTTTAAGTAGAAGGTTAATTGATGTTATGGTAAAGTTAATGTTGGTTTTGAGGTTAGCTGTGAAAGTTAGATATTGGAGAAAGTTTTTCTAATGGATCTATATTGAGAAGTGAAGAGATTAAGCGTTGATTTTGTTCTTTAAAGTGTAATAGACTAAAGTGAAATATCGAAGGTAGTGGGGATAATGCGGTAGTGAAAAGTCTCGAGGATAAATAGAATGGCATAAGAATCGATCCTGTTATAGAGTTATAGATGAAAGGAATGAAGCAACGAGAATACAAAGCAAGATTTTAGGGTCAAAGTGTGATTATACAATCCTGTTTAGTTTTGAGCTACGAAATTTTGAGGACAAATTTTTTTTAAGAGGGGTAGTAATGTAACACCATAGTTTTTACACATATGATTAATTATTTTATTTGGATGTTTATGCTTATTATGTTATGTGGTTTAGTTTGAGTAATTAAATTACTCTCTTCAAATTATTTTATCGGGTGTGTTAGCACTGACTTATTTCAGTGAATGCATGCTTACTAGACAATAATTTACGTTATTGTCACTATTATACCGGTACAGAAAAATATTTTTAAATAATATGATTAAGAGAAAAGCATTTTCATATATTTATTCTATTTAATTTTAGAGTTGAAAATAAACTGGTTTGACCTTAATTGGAGATTAAATTTTGGACAGAGTATTTTCTTAGTTGATCAGTTCAACTATTAATCTTTGCTTTAATTTGAATTTCGAAATCATATATTTATCAACCTTTATTTTTAGATTCCAAAAAGTAAAAACATGTTTATTTTATGCTTAATATTTATCACTCATTTTGTTCCTATCACTAAAGAATTAGTTTAAAAACTTAACTTTCTCATTTTTTTTCTCTCTCTCTCTTGACGCCCTCTCCCTCATTTTCTCTTTTCTTTCTCTGCTTCGTCTCCCTCCTGACTCCATCTTCTTCTTCCTTCTCCCCAACTTCATCTTCTACCTCCTTCCTTCCTTCAAGTCGCGCCGCTCTACTCAGACCGCCACCGGACGCCGCTCGAGATGGAAGGATGAAGATCTCGTCCCTGCACGCGGTCCTCGCCACTGTTGCGCTCTCTAGTGGCGAAACCGCCTTTCTCCACCGCGGTAAGCATTGCGCACCGCCGCCTCCATGGTGGTTCCACCATTCTCATAGTGTTTTGAGCTCTCTTCTTCCTTTCTATGAAGCTTGGCTTCACTTTATGGATCATGGTTGTTGTAGGGGAGTGTTCCACCGCCACTGCCACCTCGTCGGAGTTGCATGACGCCGCCGCCGCACCCATGGCTTGTCACTGCGTCCTCTGCCTTCATCTTGGGTAAGTGTTTTACCCTCTAATCTCTACTAGATTGAAAACCCCCAAATTGATTTTGAAACCCTAACCCTAACCCTTTGATTTCAGATTTTAATCTTAAAATTAAACCTTGTTTTATGAAATTGGGACTGTGAATTGGTGTTTCCCTAAACCAATTTCATTATTCTTTAGTTAAAATGAGTTTTCCCCAAATTGTATTTAGGAGCCCTAAAACCCCCAATTTGATTTTATTTGAATTTGGGTATGTTTTTGTGAAATTAATTATGATTTAGTGCAATTAGGACTCTTAATTGATGATTCCCAAGTTCTCTTTCATGATCCTTTAATCAAAACAAAGTTTCCTTAAAGGGTATTGTGAAGCGTAAGCTTCAAACATGATTTTCTTTGAAAATAACTTTGTTTGGTAATAAGATTAAGTGTTTAAATCAAATTAGAATGTGTGTTTGATCATGTGTAATTGATTTCTTGATTTCTGGTTGTTACGTGTTGTTGGATTCCCTCTCTGAGACGTTTGACACGGCTATGCTTGCTTGATGGAGTAGATATGAGCTAACGTGAGCATTAAGATGAGGATCCTTTACTTGTCTTCAAAGGTAAGGGGAGCTTACCTGAGGGATTTTTCTCAATAACCATTTGCTTGTAGTGTAGTCTGTATAAGTTATGTGGTTGTGGTTATCTGTTTATGTGGTTTATGTTGTGTTGTTTATCTGAGTATCGGTGTTTGATCTGCTTTTAAATTATTTGATTATCTGTAGTTGTATATTATATTGCTGTGATGCATGATCTGCCTGGGAAATATCTGTGATATAACTGCTGTTTGATGTGTGAGAAGCCTGACAGTGGTCAGTGCACAATTAAGTAAGTCGGATAAAAGCTTTAAGAAGCTTCGCAAATTATATTCAATGTTTTAACGACAAAATATTGATATATAATATTACAGGAATTTTATTTTGATAAAAATGAGGAATTTTGGAAAATATTATTATTTTAATAATTTATTTCTGGAAAAGTGAATTACAAGTCACAATGAGCGCGAAACTGTGAAAATATTTTAGCACTGCTAAATTTTAAGTAAGAAAACCCAGAATATTATAAAATATTCTTATAAAATTAATTGGTGAAAATAAGTTAATCATGATTTTAGAAAATTAATTAAGTGGAAAAACTTAAGTTTTGGCTTGAAAAGCCTTAAAAATAATATTTGACGGCAAATTTGGAAAAATGTAGACGGCAAGTATATTTGGAACGGCAGTGCTTATTTTGAAGAAAACAAACCTCAAGTGGCTCATTGGTTTGTGAAAAACTAAGTTTTGTTATTTAAGGATTTTATAATGTATTTCTACCTTGAAAAGAATTTCTGAAAATCAAAAGTTGATTCAACCGTGTTGAAAGTACAGTTGGACTTAGTAACCGAGATGTCGGGATACTGAGGTTCTGTGTTGTGATGGACTCGAGGTCATTTGGACTTGAGGGCCTATACCGTATACGTGAGGTATACCGTATTGAAACATTGAAGATGTTTTCTAGTACCACGAACCTAAGACTGGTGCATCGGTCGAGAGGTGTCGTGATTGAGCACTCGGACTATGAGGTCCTGTGTTGTAATAAAAGTTTTAAAGGTGTTTTAAAACTATGTGAGTCGTAAGCCATTGTGAGCTTCGGCAAAGAAAGATTGAACACAAAGAAAAGATCAAAACAAAAGTGGTTTGCATGCATTTGGCAGACGTGCTTGTGGTTGTGGTTTGATGCATTAATTACCAGCGACGAAAGGTAATTCCGATATGCATTTTTCTCATGTGCCTAGTGAGGACATGGAGACCCCATCTTACTTGCTATTGGTGCCCTGAGTGTGGACATTAGCAATGTGTTGGCAGTGTGCCTGGCCTTGTGTGCCTGTGTGGATGGGAAGAGGTTGCGCACCTAGTGGCAGAGTGCCCATTTAGCCAGTGTGGCTCCGGAGTCTGATCAACTCATTATATGTTGGGATATCTCATGAGATTAGGATGAATGTAGATGATGAATATGAAGTGTCATGCATAATTTTTAAATGGATGATGTTTGGGGTGTTGAACCCATTGATAAACTATTAGCTTATAAATGCTTGTGTGATAAATGTATATGTGTTATGTGGTGTCGTGCATTTAGTTATTGCGTTAAATCCATATATTGGCGTCTCACCCTTACAAACACATCAGGTTTCTTCTGGTTCGCTATTTTACCCTGGGTATTTTAGTACAGATGGTGCAGAGGAGTCTCCCTAAGTCACTCGGAGACTTAGATCTGGTGGTTTGATGAAGTACTTAATTGTTGAGTGATCACGTGAGTTTTCCTCAGGAATAACTTTTAGAATGACCAACTTAGGGTTTGAGGCTTAGATTATTTTGATAGTGTGTATGAGTATGGCTCAGAGAGCCTTTATTTTAAAATGGAATGTTGATGGCTCGGAGAGCATATCTTTTGAATGAATATCTAAGCTGTTCCTTTTGGTCTTGTAAAGCTTATGGTTATAACTATTATTTTTTATTGCTGCCTAGTTGTATTTGGTGTAACTGGAATTCTGGAGTGAAAATGTAATTATTTTAGCAGGTGTTCTTTTACCTGGGATGTCCGACTTACAGAGGAGACTCTGTCGAAATTTTCGTAAAAATACTAGCTTTTATTCAAGTATATTCTTTAAATCAAATAGGCTTGCCAGGCTATGATAGTAAGTTCGTGTGCCGATCGAGGCTTAGGTGTGAAGACGTGACAAAATTTTTATATCCAATTTCATACACTTATGTACTTATATAAATTATTTTTCGAAAGCACCAGCAAATTATCCTTTTAATTTTATTTTCGCACGTGTTATGTAGTAATGCCCAAGGGGGGTGTTAAATCCATATGCTACTGATCATGGACCCAAATGACAAATTACGCAAACCAGAAGAATATGACAACGTTGTTAGAGCAGAAATTCCAAAAATTGATGAAGAACAACAATTACATGTTGTAGTGCTAAAACACATGATTCATGGACCTTGCGGTATACTGAACCCAAGATCACCATGTATGAAGGATGGCCAATGTAAAAAAGGGTTCCCAAAAGAATTCATCCAAGAGACATGACAGCGTATTGACTCATATCCACGGTATAGAAGACGGAATGGTGGACCAATAACTTTGAATAGAAATATGTCTATAGATAATAGATGGGTGGTCCCTTATAACCCCTGGTTGCTGTTAAAGTATGACTGTCATATAAATGTTGTAGTCTGCAGTAGCATCAAAAGTATCAAGTACCTGTATAAATATGTCCATAAAGGTCTTGATCGAGTTGCCATGGAGGTTCATATGGATGAGGTCAAGCAGTATGTTGATGCAAGATGGATTTGTGCTCCAAGGGCGTTATGGAAAATATTTTCATTCACCATGTACCGAATGTACCCAAGTGCTGAAAGATTACTAATCCACCTACCAAATCCCCATCAAGTGTGATACCGTACAAATCAAAGAATCGGTAATGTACTAAATGATGTGCGAAACTCCAAAACAATGCTCACACAATTCTTTGCCCTGAACCGGAGAGATCCACAATCAAGATGTTATATATACATGGAAATTCCAGAACACGATTTGTGGAAAAAAGGAAATAAAGAATGAGTTAGACGAAGAATACAAAGGATTGAATTCACCAGATATTTGTACCCGATTCACCAGATATTTACACATACTTAACCAAAAAAATTTATTTCTAAAAAAAAAAACCATTCACCAGATAATGAACTGAATTCACCAAATATTTGTACCTGATTCACCAGATATTTACACATACTTAACCAAAAAAATTTATTTGACTTTTTTAAAAAAATAAAAATTTTATTTCTAAAAAAACCCATCCACCAGATAATGAACTGAATTCACCAGATATTTGTACCCGATTCACCAGATATTTACACATACTTAACCAAAAAAATTTATTTGACTTTTTTAAAAAAATAAAAATTTTATTTCTAAAAAAACCCATTCACCAGATAATGAACTGAATTCACCAGATATTTGCACATACCTGACCTGATTATGGAGACACCGCGGTTTCTCTTGTATTATATATAATATAATGAGAAAGGGAATCTGTATATTATGAGCTTGCTGAGAGAGCTTTAGACGGAACCATCAGCGACAGGATCAAGGAATATTCATCTCAGGTAAACCCATCTTCTTAATTTCACTCCGAAGATTTTCTGCAATGCTCTCACCAAATAATTTTTTTTTTACTACTGTAATAATTGATGAATATTTATTAGTGTAAATTGTTATTGCTATTATTTTTTTATGTCTACTGCGATATTATTTGTTACTCATTATTACGGGATTTTTATTACGAGATTTCACCTCCCCTTTTCTTTTTCTTTTTCTTTTTCTACACGTTCGTTCTGCTATCTTTCTTTTTCGGCTTTTTGACCAAACTGGGTTTCTTTTAGAAACTATTTACCAGTTTAGATATCTGGTGAATGAGTTTTTTTGAGAAATAAATACAAGAGAAACCGGGTACAAATTATAATTTCAAGATGTCACTCTCATTATATTATATATAATACAAGAGAAATCGCGGTGTCTCCATAATCAGGTCAGGTATGTGCAAATATCTGGTGAATTCAGTTCATTATCTGGTGAATGAGTTTTTTTAGAAATAAAATTTTTGTTTTTTTAAAAAAGTCAAATAAATTTTTTTGGTTAAGTATGTGTTAATATTTGGTGAATCGGGTACAAATATCTGGTGAATTCAGTTCATTATCTGGTGGATGGTTTTTTTAGAAATAAAATTTTTATTTTTTTAAAAAAGTCAAATGAATTTTTTTGGTTAAGTATGTGTAAATATCTGGTGAATCGGGTACAAATATCTGGTGAATTCAGTTCATTATCTGGTGAATGGTTTTTTTTTTGAGAAATAAATTTTTTTGGTTAAGTATGTGTAAATATCTGGTGAATCGGGTACAAATATCTGGTGAATTCAATTCATTATCTGGTGAATGGGTTTTTTTAAAAATAAAATTTTTATTTTTTAAAAAAAATCAAAATTAAAAAAAAAAAGGTGCTGCTATAGTAGCGCACTGTAGCTAGCAGGGGAGGACGCCACTACCAAATGCACCTACCCTTTTGATTTTTTTTTTATAAAAGTGTAGGCGCCAACTGCAGTGACGCCTTCAAAGGCGCCATCTGCAGTGGCGCCTTTGACCCGTCAGACCGAAAAATAATAAAATATTCAAAACGACCCCCTATTGGTAAATAGTTTCAGAATAACCCTAAACTGGTAAATAGTTTCTAAAAGGAACCCAGTTTGGTCAAAAAGCCTGAATATTGTCCTTCACTTTACAACAAATTTATAATTTAATAGTATGTGCAGAGGAGAACCCTCGCGACCGTCCCATCCGGGAGCCGCAAAAAAAGAAGGTAAAAGATAGAGGAGTCGTTACTAAAATTTTTATTAGGAAAATTTTAGAAAACCCAATTATTTAAAGGTAAACTGGTCTAAAAAAAGAGAGAGATGAGTCCGGGAGTCGGTTACGAGTAGGGAATGTGTTAGCACCCCACATTGCCCGTTTAAAAAACGGTACCTCAAGTTAATTGTGCAAAAAAAACATTTTAATAACCTTTTAAATATTTATTTTACCCCAAAAATTATTTACAAAAAAAGAATTATTTTTAATTTTTTTAATTTTTTTAATTTTTACGTTTTTAAATTTATTGTTTATAAAAACTAAATGAGGTTGAACATGCCACATGAGTCCACGTGGCAACCTCAAATCTAAGGGACTGAACATGCCACCGTGTCTATAGAGCATCACTCAAAATAAAAAAGCTGAATTATTTTAACATAAAAAGAGATACAAAAAAGGAAAATTTAGTTTTGGCTTGATAAGATGATTTATCTTGCTCCTACGTATTCCCGGGTGCGATGGGAAACTCAAAGCCACATAGTTCTTTTAGAAAAAAGTTTGATTGGTTTATTGATTTTATATTTTGATAAAGGTTTGATTTTTTTTTATTTTTGCGTTTTAGAGAAGAATTTTATCTTAAAATAAATTCACCTTTGCACAAAGTCCAAGATAGCAACGCTATACGATATACCCTTACAATTCATACGACACTTGAGGATGAATAAGTCCATACATCAACGTCGTAGATTGTTGCGTGAATTCAAAATATATTTTTTAAAAAATGAAATAGGGTAAAATTGGTTAAAAGTATAAATTAAAAAAACATTTAATATATATATATATATATATATTTTTAAAGGGAATTCACTCTTGCACAGGATTAAAGATAACAAAGTTATACGATGAACCCTTACAATTCATACAACACTTGAGGATGAAAAATCATACATCAACATTGTAGATTGTTGCATGAATTCAAAAGATATTTTTATTTAAGGATTTTTTATTCATTTAAAACAAGAAACCAGAAAATACCCTCTCTTTTTTTAAAAGAAATTTTCATCTAATTTTTTTTTAAACTCTGACCCAATAAACAATGTAAGAGACACACTCATGATCCTTAAATTACTAAGCCCATCAGTCTTACAAAAAAAATAAAAACATCTCAAAAATCACATATGCACAACTAAAAGAAAAGAATAAACAAGTCTAAACATTAAGCCTATTCTCATACTAATAACAACACACGCCATAAAAGTAAAATAAAAACAACAAAACCCAAAGGAAGCTAGAAGCTTCCTGACGTTACCAACAATGGAGGTAGAAGGGGAGGTCTGAAAAACAGATGACAGTGGACGAGGCAGATCGACGCCGGTGGAGGTTGAAGAAGGCTGGAGGGAGTGCGCCGGAGAGGTTGTTGCCGTGGAGGAAGATGCTGTGGAGCACGATGGCGTTGAAGAGAGACGAAGGGATGGAGCCGTGGAAGGCGTTGGTGTGGAGGTTGAGGCGGCGGAGGTAGATCGAGCAATATATCTCGACAGAGGCGGAGACAGCGGCGCACGCGATGCAGCTGGACGAAGGTGGGATGCTTGTGTACCGAGGCGGAGGACGACGGCTGGAATGACTTGACAGTGCGCGGCTGGCGGCGATATGGTGAGGAGGGGAGAGTGGTCCGAAGTGTGATAGCAGTAGTGGAGGTCAAAGATGGCTCTAGTTCAGCAATGGCTATTCTGATGCCATGCGTGTTATAGGTGTTATAGGTGTTTTCTGGAATTCTAACAAGGACAGAGGGTGTGTTGCCGTTCTAGTGTGATTTGATTTTTTGATTTGAATGGTCACGGTGGCTTAGAGTTAGAAGAGCAGGAATATGAGGGTCTCTGAATGGTTTTTTTTTTGTACCCCTCTTTGGTTACTGTTCAATGCAATATAGAAGAAGATGACAAGTCTTCTTGTTAGGCCAGCTGGTGTGGGTACAAGTAGTGGGGAGCAAATCAGCATTTGCTCCACCACCTTGCTTGGCTGGTGCAAGGGTAGGGAGGGTGCCCCCTTTTTTAGTAAAAAAGTGAAAGAAAACAAGAAAGGAGAAATAAAACAAAATTGATTCATTCTTGAAGGAGAAAGCTAGCCCTTTTTTTTTTCAAAAAAAATTACTTTTTGTATTCTGATGACAAATAAAAAAAGAAAAAATAGTTGGGCTTGGATAATGGGCCAACAAGCCATTTGTAACAATAAAATGAAAATGGGCTACACTAATTCTATAATGGGCCAAGAAAAAAACATTTTTTTTTATCATTTTTCTTGTTTACTATTTTTCAAAACATTAATTAAAAAAATCCGGGCAAAATTAGGTGTTCACAACTGTCCCTCTTTACTTGTTTCTTATTAGATAGTAGGTATAATCGTAGTTAACCTATTATCATTATAAGAGACGAGTAAAGACATGAACTCCAATTTTGGCCGGGGTTTGCTGACGAGTGAAAGGATGCATAATTAAAAGAGCTTACGGGATGGATTGCTCATAGAAACTCAAATAGAAAGATAAAAGAGCTTACGAGGTATGGTACCCGCTGAAGCTTTGAACAGAAAGATGAAAGAGCTTACGGGGCATGGTACCCGCTGAAGCTTGACAAAAGATAGAAAGCTCGCGGAGTCGATTATCCGTTGAAGCTTGAAATGAAAAGTTAAAAGCTTACGGAGTCGGTTGTCCACTAGAGCTTAAAAGAAAAAGGATTAAAATCTTGCGGAGTCGATTATCCACTGAAGCTTGAAATTAAAATGTTAAAAGCTTACGAAGTTGGTTGTCCTCTGAAGCTTGAAAGGAAAGGTAAAAAACTTGCGGAGTTGGTTATCCACTGAAGCTTGAAATTAAAAGGTTAAAAGCTTACGGAGTCGGTTATCCATTGAAGGTTGAAAGCGAAAGTGTTAAAAGCTTATGGAGTCGATTATCCGCTGAAGCTTGAACAGAAAGATGGAAGAGCTTACGGAGTCGGTTATCTGCTGAAGCTTGAAAGCAAAAGCTTGCGGAGTCGGTTATCCGCTGAAGCTTGAAAGGAAAGGTAAAAAAGCTTGTGGAGTCGGTTATCCACTGCAGCTTGACAGAAAATAAGAAGCATGCAGAGTTGGTTATCCGCTGAAGCTTGACAGAAAATAAGAGGCATGCGGAGTTGGTTATCTGCTGAAGCTTGAAAAGAAATGTTAAAAGCTTACGGAGTCGGTTGTCCGCTGAAGCTTGAAAGGAAAAACTTGCGGAGTCGGTTATCCGCTGAAGCTTGAAAGGAAAGGTAAAAAAAGCTTGCGGAGTCGGTTATCCACGGAAGCTTGACATGAAAGGTAAAAACCTACGATGTTTGTGCAATTTACTGGGTTTTGTGCTCACAAGAGATAAACAACTGCAATGCATGATGCCAGAAATGTCCTATATGCTTGATGAAAACCTCAAATGATTTCAATGCAACACGAGGAAATCTCGTAACGCATTACTATTTTAATTTTTCTATCGCTTAGGTGGTTTTTATTATCACCCTTGACCCCTTAAAGTGTTGATCACAGACAAGCTCTGAGAAGAACTAAAACATGTCAAATCTTCATGGGAAATAAGGTCAAGCACTTTTGAAAGGGTACGCTTCCTTTGCAATGATTGTCCCTATGCTTCTTGCCAGGAGACCACGGTGCCCTTTGTCGGGAGATCATCTCGTTCTTTACTAACTTTTGAGATTTTCAAGGGAATTCTAAATGCATCTCGAAGACACCAATACATGTTTCACATTCCAGTATATACTTATCATGATGAATGCACACACACGATTGACAAAAGTTAAGAGAAAGAGATAAGGGTAAAAGAATTGGGAGTCAGTGTCATTATATTTGGACTGAAAAGGTATACAAAGAATATATTACAATGGGGTATGGAATTACAAAAAGGTTGTGGAGTGGAAACACATCTCCTCAAGTGATATCTCTTTCCATGACTAGTGTTAGTATCTCTCACACCATATCGACTGCTTACTAATCAACATCTGAGAATGCTATCTACCCCAATCTTCATGTATCTAGCCCACTGATTGCCCCAGTTCATCGGCTTGACTACACTTCCATTGTTATGTTTTTATTTATTATTATTTTTTTGAACCCTAACTTTTGCCTAGACTGCCTTTTCAGGTTTTCAGCCTAGCGGGTTGCTCTAACTTTTGCCTAGACCGTTTTTTCAGATTTTCAGTCTAGCGAGCTTTTCTTTTTTCATTTTTCACTTTTTATTTTCCTTTCTTCTTCTTCTTGGGAAGTGTGTTCAAGCATAATACCTTTTGACTGCATCTGAGTTTATAGGGAGTGGAAGATCTTCCCCATCCATCCTGGTGAGAATTAAAGCTCCTCCCGAGAAGGCCTTTTTCACAACGTAAGGTCCTTCGTAGTTCGGGGTCCACTTCCCGCGATGGTCCTTTTGGATTGGTAGGATCTTTTTGAGCACTAGATCACCCTCCCGAAACTGCCACGGGCGTACCTTCTTCTCATAAGATCTCATCAACCTTCTCTGGTACAATTGACCGTGACACAATGCCGCTAATCTCTTCTCTTCAATGAGGTTCAATTGGTCAAGTCGATCCTGAACCCACTCAGCTTATTCCAATTCCGCCTCTCTCAATACCCTTAATGAGGGGATATCTACTTCAATCGGGAGTACTGCTTCCATCCCATAAACTAAAGAATATGGAGTTACCCCTGTCGAGGTGCGAATAGAGATACGGTAGCCGTGCAAAGCAAAAGGTAACATCTCATGCCAATCCTTATATGTCACCACCATCTTTTGGACTATCTTCTTGATATTTTTATTAGCGGCCTCAACTGCTCCATTCATCTTTGGGTGATATGGGGAGGAATTGTGATGCTTTATCTTGAAGTTTTCGCACATCTCTTTCATCATCTTGTTGTTCAAGTTAGTCGCATTGTCAGTGATAATCTCACTCGGCAACCCATTCTCTTTTTACAAATTTGATCACGACATTCCTGGTCACATTGGCATATGATGCAGCCTCAACCCACTTTGTGAAATAATTAATGGCAACAAGAATGAAGCGATGCCCATTCGAGGCTTTTGGTTCGCTTGGACCGATCACATCCATTCCCCACATTGAGAATGGCCAGGGTGCCGTCATGACATTCAGGGGAGCTGACGGTGTATGAACCCTATCAGCATATATTTGACACTTATGGCACCTCTTCGCATAACTAAAACAATCTGCCTCCATTATCAACCAGTATTGGCCAGCCCTCAAGATTTTTCTCGCCATTGCATGCCCGTTCGCGTGTGTTCCAAAAGATCCATCATGTACCTCCTCAATTATCCATTTAGCTTCGTTTGCGTCAACGCACCTCAACAACACCATGTCATGATTTCTTTTGTAAATAATACATCCGTCTAATTAGAAACCCATTGCAAGTCTTCTTAGAGTTCTTTTGTCATTTTCTGAGGCGTCCGGAGGGTACTCCCTTCTTTGGATTAAGCATTTGATGTCATGGTACCATGGTTTTTTATCAGACTCTTCCTCTATCACTTGACAATATGCAGGATGATCACGACTTTCCATTTTGATAAGTGGTAAGTTCCTCTCGCCACTTACTTTGAACATCGAGGACAAGGTAGACAGCGCGTCAGCTAATTGGTTATCTTCTCGGGGAATATGATGGAATGTGATTTCATCAAACTGCTCAATCAAACCTTTGATGTAATCATGGTACGGGATTAATTTGGCATCTCGGGTTTCCCATTCCCCTCTTAGCTGGTGGATGACTAATGCAGAGTCCCCATATACCTCCAGTATCCTTGCCTTTGCGCACAAGCTTCATATTCGGCTATATTGTTTGTACAATAAAAGCAAAGTCTTGCAGTGACAGGGAAATAATCATTTTCTGGTGAGATTAGTATTGCCCCAATTCCATGTCCCAATGCATTAGAAGCTCCGTCAAATAACAAGGTCCACTTTTCTTTTTCTGGTGATTACTCGCGATCAAACAAAGTCATTATATCTTCATATGGGAAATCATATTGCATCGATCCATAATCTTCTACTGGCTGATTGGCTAGATATTCTGCGAGAGCACTCCCTTTTATTGCTTTTTGGGTGACATAGACGATGTCATATTCTGATAGCAGGACTTGCCAGCGAGCAATTCTTCCAGTCAGAGCAGGCTTGTCAAAGAAATACTTGATCGGATCCATTTTGGACACCAACCAGGTAGTGTAACACAACATGTAATGCCTCAAACGGCGAGCCGCCCAAGCCAAGGCACAGCAATTGCGTTCTAGCAGTGAGTAGTTGGCTTCGCAACTGGTGAATTTCTTAATTAGATAATAGATGGCATGTTCCTTCCTTCCTGACTCATCGTGTTGCCCCAATACGCAACCCATCGATTCATCTAGCACAGTCAAATACATGACGAGAGGTCTTCCCGGCACTGTGGGAACCAAGACTGGAGGCTCTTGTAGGTATTTTTTGATCTTCTCAAAGGCTTTTTGACAATCTTCATTCCATGTTACGGCCTGATTTTTGGGCAGAAATTTAAATATTGGTTCACATGTCGCGGTTAGTTGGGAGATGAATTGGGCAATGTAGTTCAATCTTCCTAAAAACCCACGAACTTCCTTCTTCGTTCGAGGTGCTGGCATATCGATGATTGCTCGAACCTTTTCAGGATCTACCTCTATTCCTCTTTGACTAACAATAAACCTCAAGCTTGTCTGATTTCACTCCAAAAGTGCATTTGGCTGGATTCAATCGGAGCTTAAACTTTCTTAACCGCTCAAAAAGTTTCTGCAGATTATCAACATGGTCCTCTTCGGATCTGGACTTGGCGATCATGTCATCTACATAAACTTATATCTCCTTATGTATCATGTCATGGAATAAAGCTACCATAGCCCGCTGATATGTTGCCCCAGCATTTTTTAAGCCAAAGGGCATAACCTTATAGCAAAAGGTTCCCCATAAAGTGACAAATATAGTTTTCTCCTTATCTTCAGGTGCCATCTTGATCTGATTATATCCTGAGAATCCATCCATGAAAGAGAATATGCATGTTGGGCAGTATTATCTACAAGAACATCAATATGAGGCAGAGGAAAATCATCTTTGGGGCTAGCTCTGTTCATATATCTATAGTCAACACACATTCGAACCTTTCCATCTTTCTTGGGAACAGGAACGATGTTAGCAACCCATTGAGGGTACTTTACAAACTTCCTCCTTGATCTTTAGAGACATTTCTGCTTTCATCCTTTGTAGCTTCTGCTTTACTGGAGGACACTCCGGCTTTAATGGCAATTTGTGTTACGCTACACCGGGTCTAACCCTAGTATGTCTTGAGTACGACCATGCGAAAACATCTTTATAATCCATCAACAACCCCGATCAACCTACTTCGCTCATTTTCTTTCAGGGAAAGGCCGATCTTGACCTCTTTTTATCATCTTCAGTTCCCAAATTGATTAGTTCACTTGGCTCTTCATGGGGCCGAATTTCCCTGGCTTCTTGCTCTACCAACCTCAATAGTTCAGGAGGTACTTCCCCATTATCATCAACAACCTCATCAAAGATGATCAATAGGATAGTCAAAATTGTATGCGTTGAGTTATTAACACTGTCATTTTCAAGAGAGTCACTTTTTGATCTGCATTTTGGTAGTTATCAGGGAAAGATGAATGAATAACGGTTAAAGATGGGAAACTGCATTTATTAGTGAGGAACAATGAATAAAAACGAAAGTAAAAAAATAAAAGGGATAAGAACATAAAGATATTGAATGCATGCATTTATTGATAAGTAGTACTGAAACGGAAACAAGTAAGCCCATTACAGCAAAAATCCTAAAGCCTTGGGCAGAGCTAAAGGATAAGCATTACAGAATTACTTTAAAAGAAACTCTATGGTCCTAGGGAACTCAATGACCTCCCAATTGTTGAGCTCTGTATCCGGAGGGCATGGATACACCAAATTGACACCATGATCGGCGAGATAATCATCTTCAACAGCTGCTGCTTGGTCCAGGAATGCGAACCCTACACTTCGGAAGCTCTGTCGAATGTCATAAATGGGAACCCTTTCAACCTCGTATTCACGATTTTCCAACCGAGCAACCTTTTTCTTTTCTTCTCTTCTATAACCCTCATCTTGTCGGCCTTGGTGGGTTTATATCCCAACCCAAACCTGTCCTTATTCTCGGTGAGCGTGAGGATGTCAGTGACACCTTAGCTATTCTTCCCCAAACCGCTTCCAGGTCGGTATCCTCCTTCGAGCATAACCCTAGCCATCATAACGGACGCTTTAGATGACTGAGGTTTCAAGAGTGGAGCACCGTCCCCGACATAAGTGGCATTGGCAATTTCAAACGATTGGAAAGCGGTCTCAAGAGCTTCTTCGGCAGCTTCAATGTAAGGGGTTGTTGATGGCTTACTCACTAACATATCCTCCTCTCCAGAAACAACTATCAACTTACTATCGACAATGAACTTCATTTTTTGGTGCAATGTGGAAGGTACAGCTCCAGACGAATGGATCCATGGTCGTCCTAGGAGACAACTGTAAGTTGGTGTGATGTCCATTACTTGGAAGAGTATTTCAAAGGTGCAAGGGCCAATCTGAATGGGCAATTCAATTTCTCCCATGACTTCCCTTCGGGTGCCGTCGAAAGCTCTTACAATCATTGTACTTGGCTTCATATGAGTTCCATCGAAAGGCAACTTTGACAGTGTTGACTTTGGCATTACATTCAAAGAAGAATCATTATCGATGAGAACCCTAGCCATGACATGATCTCGACACTTCACAGAGATGTGTAACGCCTTCTTGTGCCCTATTCCTTCAGCTGGAATTTCATCATCAGTGAAAGTGATATAATTATCAACAACGATGTTACCCACAATGTTATCAAGCTTATCAATTGTGATGTCATGAGAGACATGAGCTTGATTCAACACCTTCATCAGTACTCTCCTATGTGGCTCAAAATTCATCAACAAAGACAAAAGAGATATCTGAGTTGGAGTTTGATTCAATTGATCCACAACCCTGTATTCGCTTTGCTTGATGAACTTCAAGAATTCGCCGACTTCTTCATCAGATACCTCCTTTTTATTATCACCCCCTTTGGTATGCTTTTCAGCCGGCGTTCCTTCCACCTTCTCTTTCCCCTTGCGATCTTTTTCTTCTTTTTTGTTCCCTCCCTTCGCAATACTTCTGGAGTATAAATGCGACCACTCCTAGTCATTCGACCAATTCCCGAATTGTTGGTAACCACAGTGGTCCCGTTGGGAGGACTTTGTTGAACCTGCCTATCATATTTCCATGGCACCGCTTTGGTGTCCTTGTAAGGGAAAGGACCTGGGACTCAGATGACAACTGGTGTTGGCCCGCTCGAAACCGGCATAGGTTCCTTATAGTGTATCACCAATGGCTTCGGAGCGACTTGCTCAAGAACCGGTTGAGGATTAATCACAACAGTAAAAGGAGTTATCTTAATTGGAGTTGGGGAGATTGTAGATTCAGCGACCATGTTAATGCCACACTCATTCGATTCACAACTAATTAAGATATTCTTCATATCTATTAACTGTTGCACAACCTGTCGAAATTCTGCACAGTCTTCAATTGAATGCCCCATATTACCGTCGAAGTCACACCTAATCTCTTCATCAAGAGTCTTCTCTTCAACAATTGAGGTTTGCACCAATCCATGTTTTTGCATCTCCCTTAAAATAACACTCATGGGAGTTCTAACATCAGCCACTTGGCTCTTAAGAGTAGGTTCCATAAAGCTATCAATGGCATTGACTCCCGAACCCCCATGATTTGGCATAGGACCTTGTGCCCCATTCGGAGCATCTTTCTGAAAGCTCAACCACTTAGCATCAATGAGATCCTGTACGTTAAATTTGAAAGCCCTGCAGTTCTCAGTGGAATGACCTATTGCCCCCGCATGATACTCACATTTAGCATTTGGGTCAAACCACTTCGGATAAGGAGGCCCCAATGGTTTCATTGGGATAGGAGTCAACACGGATTTGCTTATAAGCTGATGCAGTAGCTCAGTGTAAGTCATGGGTATCGGGTCAAAATGTACTGGATTTCTTTCTGAGTTATACGGTGGTCTTGTTTGGCTGGTGTTTGGGTTTGGACCTAGGGGTTGAACAATTTGAGGTGGCATGGTAAGGGGTGTTTGAGGTTGAGAGGGGTATGATGGCTGGTAAGGAGCCATCTGTTGAGGATTTGTAAATTGTGAGGTGGCGGCGATGTATGGCTGGTTGGCTTGGTGATATGGGGCGTATTGGGCTTGGAAGGCGGGTGTTTTGTTTGGTCTATATTGGTTTGGTTTCTTTCGTTCAAGGGTTACTGCGTGTGCTTCTCCTTCTTTCTTTTTCACAAACGGGGCTCTCTTCGGGCCGTTCATTCCTGAAGTCTCAGTGATCTTGCCATTCCTCATTCCACTTTCAATTCTTTCACCAATAATGACCATGTCAGAAAAGTTCGATGACACGCTCCCAATCATTCTATCATAGAAAGGCGACTGGAGTGTATCAATGAACATTGCCACAATTTCTTTCTCGGCCAATGGAGGCTCTACCTAAGCAGCCAGTTCCCTCCATCGTTGTGCATACTCCTTGAAAGTCTCTGTGTCTCTCTTTGCCAAATTTTGGAGTTGCATCCTATCGGGAGCCATGTCAATATTGTACTTGTATTGCTTCAGGAATGCATCTGTTAGATCTTTGAAGGATCGGACGTGGGCCCGTTCGAGATGCGTGTACCAATTTGAAGCTGCCCCAGTTAAACTGTCTCGGAAGAAGTGAATCAAGATCTTATCATCTTGAGCGTATGATGCCATCTTCCTTACATACATGGTCAAATGGTTTTTGGGACAAGTGGTTCCCCGATATTTGTCGAAATCGGGTACCTTAAATTTTGGTGGAATTACAACATTTGGCACCAGACAAAGTTCCGAAGCCTCCCCATGAGACCATAACTATTTACCCCGTCAATGGCTCGCAAGCTCTCCTCTAACACTTCCAACGTTTCTGTAGAGTGGGAATTCCCTCCCGCCTGGTTCACTGGAGTTTCACAATACAGATTCGGGGGACAGGAGTCTGGCATGGTGGAGGATCCAAAGTTTTGCATCATTTGAGTCCCCTGGGGCCCATAATGTAGGATGCATTGTGGGGTTTTTGGATTGGCAGAAAGTGTCACCGTCGGGGTGTTACCATCTGTAGGGTTGACAGTTTGTGTTTGTGGCATTTCGACAGCATCGGTGGGGGTTTTTGTCTGAGAGATATGTTCGGAGTTTTGAATGCCATCTTGTGGGCTGGGGGCCGTTGGTGGCACAAATCCACGAGGCAAACCATATGGGGGATTGTTCGAGTCAAATGAAAGATGAGTTTGGTTGCTTGGATAAATAGTGAGAAGCATCATGGCCCCTGGTTGGTTGAAGCCTTGAATAGGAACCTGAGCAAAACCGGGCAGAAGGAGAGATGTGGTCGGATGTCCTTCGTTCGAGGCTGGAGGGTTCTCCTTTGTGTTCATTTTCTTCTGCATTGCTTGTAGGATCTCCATCATCTTAGTCATCTGATCCTTGATTTGACTGACTTCCTCCCTGATCTCTTGGACTTCTTCTAGTTCATCCGCCATGGCTCTTATCTGTGACCGAGTGCGATAAGGGTGTCTTGGAGCAATTGTTCAGAAAAGCCACACATTGTTTTAATCAAAACAAAAGTGAGAACAAAATGTTTGAAAAATGCAAAAAGCTTTTATGAAAATCACCTTTGGAGTTTATTATTATTTTTTTTGAGTTAACACCTTATAACAGACAAGAGATGGTCCCTCCATCCCACACAGAGAGCATTGTGATCATAAGATGGAATGGATTTGACAACAAATCTAGGGGAGAAACAACTCTCCACAATAGATGTTTTCTCAAACACACTAGCAATTCTGAATTGAGACATCTCGTCCTACTCTTTGCGCAGAAGGAAGAATCCTGTAAGGCAAAGATGTAGTGGACCACATACTAAAGGAAGACCATGCTCCACGATAAGTGTCGTCATAAGTCAAGTGCAAGAGTTGGAGTGCGAAGGAATCATAGAAGCAAGAACTGATTTCATTAAAAACTCCTCAAAGCAATACATAGAATTATGGAGGCAAGGCCATATTTCATTAAAATCTCCTCAAAACAATACATCATAATTCTCGACATTGTTACAACATTTTCATCCTAAAGTCAATAGCTTAGGTCTCTTTCTTTTTAGCCCTCGAGCAAACCCTCCACACATTTGCATGAAATCATCGAAATCAGCAGGGAGACGAAGCATAGGGTTCGCGTGAATTTGTTTTTCTGCCTTTTCAAAGCTTTGGACAAAAGTTCGGAATACAATGGCTTAGCTCCAAATTCATACTCATATATCTTTTTACCCATTTGTCAATATCTATCCCTCGCTCTCGGGCCTCTTCTCTCCACCATTTCACGACATTCATTACTTGAACCCTTTGATCATGATAGTGTTTTGCTGATGTCCACCCTAAATCGCACTGCTTCTTGATTTCGACTAGTAGGGTATTCAGCTCTTGGACCTTTTGTACCAATTCATCAGTCCTCCTGTCTTGTGCACAAATTTTCTTTTGTAAGTTGCCATTGACTCCTCTTTGTCGATCAACCTCCGCCTCCAATGACTTTCTCATACCTTCTTATTGGATGACTTCTTCTTCTAACTGACGTTTTTCTTTTCTTAGCCGATGCCTCTCCGTTGTCAAGGACAATACTTTACTTTCAAGATTCTGGACCTTAGCCATGATGCTTGGTGAGACATTGTCTGTATTCTTCTGGACTCTTGAGGTTATGGAGATATCTGCACACAAATCTTTTAAATGTTCATTTTCCTTTGTTAACTTCTCACAACGCTTCTGACCAATGGCTATTTTCAACTCGGCATCTTGCTTTTCTTGTTCCATTTCCTTCATTTGTGCTTCCAGGACTTTCAGTTGTTCTGCCATTTGAGTTACGGAAGGGGAGTAATCTTCAGCTTTCGTGCTTTCTGCAGGAATGTTGACGGGACCTTTCTTTGATTTTCTCCATGCTTCATACTCTGAGACAATGATTAGGATTGGTCGGCCCAATTGTGATCTCCCCGCCATCCTCACATTTTTCCATGCATTTCTAACTACTTTTGCCAACAACTTGGTATTCTCACCATCCTCGTATCAGAAACAGCATCCACTGAGTTGTTCTTCTTGTGGCACGGTTTGCGTCCAACAAAGTTGTCGTAAGGCTATGGCGGGTGTGTAGGATATGCACCCTCTCGGGCCCATTAAAGGAACATTTGGATAGTCACCACAAGTATAAATGATATCTTGCCCTTGTTGACTTTCGTACCATGGGCATACCCACTTAAAAGAGTCTCTTTCCACTTTGTCAAACTCGCTCTTCCATTCCTCTTCATTAAGCTGTCTTGTGGGGATGTTATGGAAACCTCTTAGTGGATCTGAATGGTGGTTGATATAGCCTTTTGCGTACATGTGAGTCATGACCCATACATAGAGCAACTGTGCACAACATCTGAGCTTCCCCTTTGGATGCCACTGGCAAAATTCTAGAGTCAAAAGCGTTTCAGCCAATACTGCCGGCACGGGGTTTTTCTTTCTTTCAACTGTGAGGAACACGTCCATTGCTGCTTGATCTATCATGTCTAGGGCCGATGGAAATAGAACCAACCTATATATTGCTAGTGCCAATACCCTCTCAAAGGTTTCCCAATCTTGTCGATCCATTAGTTTCCTCAAATGATTTTCAAGAAATTTTCGGGTCAACCCTCGCGAGTTTGAGTGCCCGATCAAGTTCACTTCAATTTCAGGAAGCCCTAGTAATCCTGCTATGCTTGCAATGGTCAAGTATTGCCCCATGCAAAAGTACACGATGGGGTTTTTCTGCATTGGCAACCTTAACATGCAAGCATATTCTTCAATGGTGGGTGTAATGTCCATGTTTGGCAACTCGAAGCATCTGAGATGTGGGTTCCAATACCGACTTAGAACACTCAAAGCAGTAGCTTGAACCGATATGGAAATTAGGTCCAAGATCCCTCCATACTTCTTGACGAAGCTTTTTCGATGCTCTTGAGGCAAAGATTGGCTCAACTCTTTCAGATCCTCTAATGAGTTCAAAATCACCCTGGAGCTCTTGGTGGCGGGAGCATTGCTAGTGTGTCTGACTTTTTCCATCTCTTGTTATCAAAGGTGTTATCTCTCGCCAAATTATCTGTGCAAGGGAAATTTTGTTTTATTAATAACATTGGAAAGCAAATTTACTTATGCATGCGAGTGTACCAAGATGCATGAATGCATGACATATTGATGATGCATGGCCTAAAATACTACATGCACGAGCACACAATATAATAATGAGTGTAACAGGATGCACGAATGAGTGGCATGTTAAGGTGCATGTGGGATACGTGCAGAAAATCGTTATGATGCATGAGATATAAATGTGATTATTCATGTTGCCGAAAAAGATGGAATGCACTCCCTTTTGTCCTACATAGGTCATATCCTAAAGTTGGGACTTCTGAAGTCAAGACCCTATTTTGGTAGGCTGCTAATGGCATTTTATGTGCACGACTTTCGGGAAAGATCTAGACCCCTAAACATATGGCCCAAGGATTACCCTCATCTAAAAGATAAGGATCCGAATCCATGAACCTCACCGCTGGGACAAATAAGTCACAATATGGTAGTCCATGTACCGGTAGCAATCCGAGCGGGAAAATCAGTGACTGTCAGGGATGCAAAAGCATCACAATAACATCACTGAAGCCCCTTCTAATCTTATGGCATTCCAAGACTCGGGTATAGAGCCCAAAAGTGTGTGCAACATGTGATAGTGATGTGTGTGATGGGGGCATACAAACCTTCACAAAAACCTACTAAAACAAAACTACCCCAAACCTGCAAAAAAGGAACAAACAACACCAATACAAAAGTTCTCTATCCTAAGGTTGCAAGAATATACAAAAGCAATTATGAAAGCATTAAAAAAGAAATAAAACCAAAAGGGTAAAACAAATATTTTCAAAGCTATTTTTTTTAAAAAAAAATTGCACAACCAACTATGATAGGCCTGACTCTCAAAATTCCCCAGTGGAGTCGCCAGCTGTCGTGACCGTCCCGTCCGGGAGCCCCGAAAAAAAGGAGGTAAAAGACAGAGGAGTCGCCACTAAAATTTTTATTGGGAAAATCTTAGAAAACCCAATTATTTAAAGGTAAACTGGTCTAAAAAAAGAGAGAGATGAGTCCGGGAGTCGGTTACGAGTAGGGAAGGTGTTAGCACCCCACATTGCCCGTTTAAAAAACGGTACCTCAAGTTAATTGTGCAAAAAAAAAAATTTAATAACCTTTTAAATATTTATTTTACCCCAAAAATTATTTACAAAAAAAGATTTTTTTTTTAATTTTTATTAATTTTTACATTTTTAAATTTATTGTTTATAAAAACTAAATGAGGTTAAACATGGCACATGAGTCCACGGGGCAACCTCAAATCTAAGGGACTGAACATGGCACCGTGTCCATAGAGCATCCCTCAAAATAGAAAAGTTGAATTATTTTGATTAATTATTTTAACATAAAAAGAGATACAAAAAAGAAAAATTTAGTTTTGACTTGACAAGATGATTTTTCTTGCTCCTACGTATTCCCGGGTGCGATGGGAAACTCAAAGCCACGTAGTTCTTTAAGAAAAAAGTTTGATTGGTTTATTGATTTTATATTTTGATAAAGATTTGATTTTTTTGATTTTTGCGTTTTCGAGAAGAATTTTATTCTAAAATAAATTCACCTTTGCACAGAGTCCAAGATAGCAGCGCTATACGATAGACCCTTACAATTCATACGACACTTGAGGATGAATAAGTCCATACATCAACGTCGTAGATTGTTGCGTGAATTCAAAAGATATTTTTGTAAAAATGAAATTGGGTAAAATTGGTTAAAAGTATAAATTAAAAAAACATTTAATATATTTTTTTAAAAGGGAATTCACTCTTGCACAGGGTTAAAGATAGCAAAGCTATACGATGAACCCTTACAATTCATACGACACTTAAGGATGAAAAATCATACATCAACATTGTAGATTGTTGCGTGAATTCAAAAGATATTTTTGTTTAAGGATTTTTTATTCATTTAAAACAAGAAACCAGAAAATACCCTCTTTTTTTAAAAAAGAAATTTTCATTTAATTTTTTTTAAACTCTGGCCCAATAAACAATGTAAGAGACACACTCATGATCCTTAAATTACTAAGCCCATCAGGTGTTCTCTTACCAAAAATAAAAACATCTCAAAAATCACATATCCACAACTAAAAGAAAAGAAAAGAAACAAGTCCAAACAGTCAAAAGCCCATTCTCATACTAATAACAACACACACAATAAAAGTAAAATAAAAACAACAAAACCCAAAGGAAGCTAGAAGCTTCCTGACGTTACCAACAATGGAGGTGGAAGGGGAGGTCTGAAAAACAGATGACATTGGACGAGGCAGATCGAAGCCGGCGAAGGTTGAAGACTGTTGGAGGGAGTGCGCCGGAGAGGTTGTTGCCGTGGAGGAAGATGCTGTGGAGCACGGTGGCGTTGAAGAGAGACGAAGGGATGGAGCCGTGGAAGGCGTTAGTGTGGAGGTTGAGGCGGGGGAGGTAGAGGAGGTAGATCGAGCAATAGATCTCGGCAGAGGCGGAGACAGCGGTGCACGTGACGCAGCTGGACGAAGGTGGGATGCTCGTGTACCGAGGTGGAGGACGATGGCTGGAATGGCTTGACAGTGCGCAGTTGGCGGCGATATGGTGAGGAAGGGAGAGTGGTCCGAAGTGTGATAGCAGTAGTGGAGGTCAAAGATGGCTCTGGTCCAGCAATGGCTATTCTGATGCCATGTGAGTTTTGGGTGTTATAGGTGTTCTCTGGAATTCTAAAGAGGACAGAGGGTGTGTTGCCGTTCTAGTGTGATTTGATTTTTTGATTTGAATGGTCACGGTGGCTTAGAGTTAGAAGAGCAGGAATATGAGGGTCTCTGAATGGTTCTTGATGGCAAGAACCTTGAGCATTGGGTTGTGAAAATAAGAGTAATCTTTGAGTTTCAAGAAGTGCTGAAGCTATTGGATAATGGGATCCAAGAAGAGGAGGATAGTGCCTTCTACAAAGAATACAAGAAGAAAGATTACTTGGCTCTCTCAATTCTTTACCAGTGTGTAGATGATGTAAACTTCGAGAAAATTGCAGCAGCTACTTCAGCAAAGGAGGCCAGGATATTTTGAACAATGTCTATGGAGAAGATGAAAGAAAGAGTGAGACCAAGAAGGCAAGAACAGCGATGGCAGCAAGCCAGCAAATCCAAGAAATTGGGCATTTGGTGCATAACAATGCAAGTGATGCTGAGTTGGTGGAAACAGAGAGAAGCGTTCAAGAAGAAGGAGACAGAGATCGAGAAGAACTGAGTGTTGAAACTTCACTTGCTCCTCTGCGGTACACTCTGGTCGAAGGTGCAAGACTTCTTGCGGCTAAGGAAGAAGGTGGCACACCAGAGAGAACAGGGTGTGAAAAATCGCAAGGTGTGCCGGTGATGGCGGTCGAGATGGTGGATATAAGCGACAAGGAAGAACACACATCCGAGTTGACTCGCCAAATGACTCACCAACTCGACCTGAACTGCTCTAAGGGTGTGGTTGCTGAGCGGAGAAAGAAAATTATCGTGAGAGAAGGCGAAGCGATCGACGAGGGGCACGATCGAGGGCTTGAACGGTGGCGGTGGATACGGATATGCATGATGCGGTGGTGACGGTCATGATGATGGCTGTCGTGAAGGGGAAACCGAAAAGCTTAGAGTGGGAGAGCAGAGCAAAGAAGACGATAATGGCATTCAATTCGAGGGTGAGGTGAAGGCGGAGATGTTGCCGGAACCACCGAATCAGCTGCTGCCAAACCCGCCAGTTGAGCTACTATGGATGAGGGACAAAGTTTTGTGCACAGTCGTCAGAGATGAAGATGACAGACACCGTTGTATAGTTTCTGAGGAGTCTGAAGAGGTGTTGCCGGTCACAAAACCTCCAGATCCGAGTCCTCAAGCGGCAGCGACAAAAGCAGTGATGGTGGCGTCGCAACCCCGAATCCGTAGCACTGCCGTGGGGAGGGGCGCAATGACACTGAGGTACGGAGGTCCGATCAAGACATCGCCGCCGTCATCGCCAGAGATGCAGTGGTGTAGTGTCATGGTGGCGGTGTTGCTGTGGTTAGTCATTGTGAGGATGGTGCTGGTGCTGTGTTCTATCGAGAGGAAGAAGGAGATGTCAGGGACAATTTGGGAATTTCGAATTTTGAGTCACCCTTTTGACCTAATGGGCCAAGCCCAACCGAGTTATGATGGTAGCATATGGGCTCAGAAATGGCTTCATGTGCAACAAGCCCAAGTTATGGAGGAAGAGCAGAAATTGTTTTCTGCCTTGGGAGTTCATTTTTTGGCATATTGGGCCAAGACCAACACTATAAAGAAATATGGGACAACTTCACAGATTTGTGAAGGTTTTGTTTTCATGGGCGAAGTCCAATTCTTGTTGAATTTTCCATGGGATCCAGGTGGACATATATTTGTGTTAGTGATAATAATGTGTGCATTATAAAAATGCAAATTTGAATGTAATAAAAATAGTGTATGTGAGATATTTGAATTATGGGGGTGTGTTGGAAATAATTCAAGTATCAATAATTAGTTGTAGTGGTTGTTATTAGTTAGTATTAGTTACATGACAGTTAGTGTTCATAAGTGAGTTAGTTAGAATAACTAACTATGTGATCCTTGTAGAGCTATGTCATGTGCTTGTATAAATACCCTATGAATTGATGAATAAAGTGTACACTGAATACATTCAGTGATATTATCATCTTCTCTAATTCTTCTCTCTGTGAGTGCATGTGTTTAGTGTGATTAATTGTGAGATTGAGTAATTCTTGTTCCAACATTCAGAAGTATCCTGGCACCTCATTCTCATTCAATTATCAATTTAAATTATTTAAGAACAAATGAGAAGGCGTTGGCTAAGGCTCCTGTTAATAATGAAATTACATGCAATTTATAATCAAAATTAATTGGAAGTCATCCTCCAAACTAAAATATCATATCGTCAAAAAAAAAAAAAACTAAAATATCATAGAAAAATACAAAATGGTTGCTATGCAGACATGAAATACACAACTCTAGTTGAAAATATCAACAGAGTTGCCTTTTCATAAGTAAGAATAATAAAAGATATTTTATAGATTAACAAAAATCTATAACAAGTCCAAAACTGTACAAATGCATGCATATTTGCAATCCATATTTGTGTATGAGCTTTAATATACAGTACCTTACACCGAATAGTGTATTATCAGCATTTACATGAATATGCTGCTAAACATCTAATAAAATATATGATCGGTATGGTAAGTTGTAGAAAATGAGCCTTAAAATATGGTGATACATAATTTCAGTACCACTTACTCTAATACATTTGAAATGCTAAGAAAAAATCAGTGCAATTAACGAAAGACAAAAGTAATATACCACATCCCAACCAAGCTTCTTTGTTGCAACAGGCTATGTGGAACCAAATTCTTCACCGGTGCAGATAATGAAGATGGAGTGTAAAGCAACCAGGATCATATGTTACACCAACACTGGGTATTATGAATGGCTGCTCAAAGTAGTTTATCTCGGGAAATGAGGCAATGCCACTGTCTCCTTTGGTCCACACAGATGCATCCCAAAAACACAAACACAGATCATCAACCATATAACTCAAACGATTTTACGGAATGGGGAAGAGGATAGGGAAATAAAGATAATGGAGTCAAACATACAGAGATTTCAATTTAAAAATGATGAGAATGTGAAAGATGGAATCCAGCCATGGTTAAGATTCAACCTGTCCTAGTTAAGTTTTCGACCATAACTGCTCTGAACCAGGAAGGTCTATCCAGTCTCGTTAATTTAATGGCTTTCAACCTTTCATACCATCAACTATGCTAATGCCTTCTCTTCATGGGATCCAGTCCACAAAAATCCTTGTATATGGGACTATATATGATCCCTTACACAAAAAGGTTAGTTTCAGAAATTAGAATAACATCCATTGTTCTTCGTAGCAGCTTCCCTATACAGTTCCTTTTTTTGGCCACCTTAGTACTCTTGTCATCTCAAATGGAATTCTCACAGGTGAGATTCCAAGTTCAGTGGGAAACTTATCTTATCTGGTTACTTTGGTCCTTAGCTTCAATACTTTATCAACAACCATTCCAGGAAAAATAGGAAAGTTATGTAAACTGCAGTGGTTATTGTTGAATTCAAATGATGCCTTACATGGTGAAATTGCAAAACTATTGGAAACTTCTCAAACCTGGCAATGTTTGACAACCAGCTCTCTGGTATGATTGAGTGCCCTTCAAGTGCTTAGAGCAGGTGGAATGGAAATCCAGGTATTCATGGTGAAATTCCAATGCAGATATCAATCTGCAAGGATCTCTCTGGGAACTTACAAATCTGCAGACAATTTCAGTCTACAAAGCACATCTCACAGGTCACATCCCTTGGAAATTTTGTTTCTGTATGAAAACCAGCTTTATGGAAACATTCATTATGAATTGGGTTCCATGTAAAGCCTCAGGAGGGTGTTCCTGTGTCAAAAATGATTTAGCACAATCAATCCCATAAAAGTGGTAGAAAACCAAAGTCAATGTAAATCATTGTATCCAAATGATTTATTTTTAGCTTAATCAGATTCGCTATGAAAATGAAAAACAGAACAACAGAAAACGTCAATTACCAATCTTCATCTTTCAATAATTCAGTGACATGAAAAACCCTAGATGCATAATTCAGCAAAGAACTAAAGATCATATACCAAAAAAAAAAAAAAAAAGCACTTTGAATATAGGTAAATATATAATCCAAGCTGCAAACTCATGCATAGCAAAGTTTGATATTATAATGGAGTCTTCTTCCTTCGCTTATGTTTATTCTTAAATTTTTAAATCCATAACTTAAGAATTATTGATTCCACTGTAGCAAATAAATATTTCAAAAATTGACTGCTAGCTTGCCGTTGATTTCATTTGCTACTGGAATGATGGATAGACAGCTTAATGAAACTCACCTGAAGTTGAAAGAAAATGTAGTTTGACCGTGTTTCTCCACTTCCTGATTATCCTTAGTACTTCTTCGGTTCTTCCATATGCTGATAAAGATTTGCATTTCAAATTTTTAGATGGTTGAGAGCCAAATCACACGCCCACCTTAAAAAATAAAATAAAATATTTGGATATTAAAATTAGGTGAATTCAGAGCAAAGATATTCATCAAACCCCATCAGCATTAACATACAAAAAAAAAATTCCAACATTTCAGTCCCTACCAATAAAAAATAAACAAATATTTATTCAAGAAAAATGACAATCCCACATAACATTAATTGAAAAATTGAAAAATAACATAAAAATGGGAACTTTTGGGGCTTTGATTTACCATCCAATACTGTAATCCCCTTTTCTGATTGGCATGATGGGGGTCTGTATTTCGCGATGACTTCAAATATGTTATCGAATATATTGTACTGAATGAACCTTCCTTCGTGTCGCAGCGTCGCCGGAATATTCTCTACTCCCATCGCCAGCACCAGCATCTGATGATGTTTGTCGAGATGCGGCAGCGGCGCTGCGTCTAACGTGGTAGAGGAAGTTCACGGAAGTTTCACAGGAAGGAGAATGATGAGATCCGTTTATATGGGTGGAATTGGGCATTTGGTGGAGGAATAAAAAATAATAATCTTAAATTAAAGGTAACTGTCTATATCGTAAACTGTTTTTTTACGACAGTTTCTTTCTTCAGACCTCTCCCCCCATGTTCTTCCACAACCCTACGCCATCTTCGGTCTCTGATCTGCCACCATGGCACCGTCACAGATCTCAAGCTTTCTCACTCGGTTAGTCTCTCCCTACCTTTTGCAATCTCCACCCACCATTGCTTGCTTCTCTATTTGGGGTAACATCACCATTACGAAAACTGCATGCACCCACGTTTTCTGATTCCTACATTCTTACCCTTTTCATTTTCACAGTTAAAAAAAAAACCGATTTCACTGTTCTATGTTGTTTAAATATGTAAACATCTTTCGATTTGAGAGTGTAAGGAATAACAATGATAGACACTGAAGACGCCACACGACGCCATATTGCGATGATGGAGTATGGCAATAAACAATAAACTTCTCCAACGCAAGGAATTTGAATCCAGATAGCAATTTAAATCCAGAGTTCGACTGGGTTCGTCTCTTACTTTCATCTTCCGCTTAATTAAATCACGTCTTTTCATTCAACTTTGTTTTCATGATATATTTGCTGCAACTTTTGAACCATATTTTGTTGGAGTTAAGGGTTTTCAAGCATTCGTTTTGTAACTCATGCTATGTGGCATATATGTACAATTGCAAGAAATGTGGTCTTGAACCCACGTTTGGATAGAATCCTCCTATCTTATTGGAGACTGTATCTTGATCATGAAAACTATATATGCCACGTACTGTTGTAGCGACATTCTCATCACTATATACATTCATTGAAGTGAATGAAAGCACATGATTGTAACTTCTAATGTGTTGTATACAATGTCTTCCTTCGACTGGACAATCTAAAAATATTTCTAGTAACACTGGAGTGCATTTACTTGTTCAAATGATATCTTCTCATCAGAGCAGCACATGTCACGTGATTCATGATAAAATAATTATACATTGCAATGGGTACACGTGCTTGGAGGTGACAAACAAGAATTGACCATTATTGAGGTATTGTGAAAATTTCTACCACTATTATGTTTTGTTTGAAAATTGCATTACAAATCTGCCTGTTAAAAAATACATGTATCGTATTAAATATAGTCATCGTGGATAATAGATTTTTAAATATGCATGTCATCCTCTATATTTTTAAACTATATTGACAATGTTTTGCATCAATTTTTATACGTGCCTAATATATGATAGTAGACACAAAGATTTTAGGACTTTGCAATTAAATTGACACATTAATTATCATATATATATATATATTTATATATATATATATATATTTATATTTATCTAAAAGATATTGAATTGATCATTTTAATGTTCAATAATTTGTCTGATCATGGGATAGGACGATCGAAATTTAAATGTTTTACATTGATGATAATCGAATTTTCATAATTAATATAGATGTACACAATATCAATATAATATAGTTGTACTAAAATAATACTGTACATTCCATGTGCAATTTCGTTAATGTATCTGAAACTCGATCTTATTCCACTCACTTGTGTTCCTTCAAACCTTGTAGTTGAAAAAATTTCAATGATTCAATATAAAATAAATTTTATGAATGTCCATTACTAACTATGTTCAATGTCAATATTACGTGTAACGCTTGGTCCGGCTTCATGGTCATGTGTTCCTTAAAATCTTGACGAAGCAACATTATGATCTGTATGATTTAACATCATATCAAAATAAATTTTACAATGATCCAATAAATTTAAGTTTTTTGAATGTCCATCACTGACCTTGTTCAAAGATAGTATTACATATACCACTTGGTCCGGCTTGATGGTAATGTGTTCCTTAAAATCTTGACGAAGCAACATTATGATCTGCATGATTTAAAATTTAATAAAATCAGTATGTTTATATATATTAAATTTTTTTTTAAAAAAAAAGATATATTAAATTTGAGAATGGGTAATGACTCATTTTTTTATAAAATATAGTAACTTTGTCGCTAAGAAAAAGTTAAATGAAAGTAACGATTTGTTAAATATGACCATCAAAATAGCTGAAATATTATGTTACCTGTAATTGTAATGTTTATTATTTGACGACCGCGCCAAATGTCGCAAAGATGTCAATCTCATCCTTTCTGGCATATTTGAATTTGTAGTGAATGATCTTCGCCCCATGGATATTTGTTCCATTCTATTTCTATAAATTTGTCGCCTTCCAGCTAATTCATGTTCTCTTTGCTCCATGGTAGCCTACTATTTCTATAAGCTTGCCTACGCAGCGCCCGTTGATGCCCTTGTGATTGGTGATTAATAATTTCATTCATATTGATAAATTACCTGTTGATGTAAATAGAAATGTAAAAAATATCTTTGTAATAATTTTTGACATATTTTGAATATTTTAAGTTTCAATTTATATTGCTTGGTCAAAAAAATAAATTATAGTGTTATTTAATTTATCTAGGAATTTTTTTACGAAATTATATATAGCTTGATTAATATTGATATACTTCTATATTATGAATGCTTAAATTGTCCAAAAAAAAAAATTTAATTTAATGCCTTCTAGAGCAATCATAAAGTATAAATATTACGTATACAATGCAATTAAATGATTTATCTATACTAATTAATTTGATTTATTTAATTATCTTAAGACAGAGTAATGTAAAAAAAAAATTAAATGAGGTATATGCTGAAATAATTTAGTATAGACATTTTCTCTGATTGAAAAGAAGTTCATCCAACCCGCATATTCTAGTTCTGGAAAAATCCAAACCGGCTTCTTTTATCTCTTGAAACTCAATTATGTGCTCGATGGTTATCTTTCTTGCTTCAGATTCTTCCATATTGGGTACAACAGTAGGGTTTGTAGTCCTTCTGGAAGCCATTTGGGGTAGGAAGACGTAGATAGATTAGGTTTTGAAAATGAAAAGGTGAGAACTTTAGAGAGAGAGGAGTCTGAAGGTGAAAGGTTGTGTATGAGGAAGTGGTTTATGAAAAGCACTTAGCATTTATGATGCTGACATGTGGGGAGAGAAGCTAGCCGAAGGGAGCGAAACGTTTTCTCGTTAACTTCCCACTTAATCATTCGAGAATTTGAAATTAATTATGTCTTTCTCAGTCTTTAAAGAGGGTCCATGTCATATCAGACGAGTCTTAAACTATCAGTCACATCATACAAATATTCACACATAAAAATCTTAAGATAAAATTTTAAATACTTACTTTTAATTGATTTGTCTCAATAAATCATTGGCCTCTTTTGTTGTTTCTCTTTTTTTCTGAGATGTTCTTGCTTAAATTGGAGGCTTTGGAATATATAATCTTTTGTGATTGTTAGTGGTGAGAGTCCATTTTCCAACTTCTATCATTGGAGTCTTCTTTGTTCTACTCAATAAATCTGCAAGAGGAATTATATGGTGTTTTGGTACTCATACCTTTCTGTGTCCTTTCCCATTATTGAAGACTTGGCTTTTCTATTGTGAAAGCACTTGGATGTGATATGTCCAGATTTACCACAAAATGTACATGATATATCAGAAGGAGATTTATTGGTAACTTTCAGTTTATCTGAGAGTTTATTAGATACTTTATCAGGATTCTTTTCGTTGTATCCTATACCAGTTTTGTCAAAACTAGACCTTTGACTTCCGAGAAGTTTCATCAGGTTGTTCTTGCGATTGACAAATCTAGCAAGATCATTGGTGAGCTCTTCCACTTTCTGTTCAAGTTTCAAAACTTCTTCATATGGTGATGTTTCAGTAATGATCTTAGCTCTAAGCATTTCTGCATTAAGCTTCCTGTTTTCTTTGACTAGTTCATTAATCTCAAGATTTTTATGTTCATGCTCTTTAGTGAGCTTCACGTACTTTTTCTTCAGTTCTTTGAACTTATCAAGAATACAGTTGGATTCACTGAGAAGTTCATGATAGGCATCTTGTAAATCCTCAAACTCAGAATCTACCTCATAATCTGAGTCAGTGTCTCCAAGTAGACATTTAAATTCATCATCTGATTCCTTGTCTAGATCTTCCCGAGTGATCATCTTTTTGAGTGGTGGCATCTTATCACCAGCTCTTTTGACTGCTGCTTTCTTAGCCCTTATTTTGTTCCAGAATCTTCTCATCTTTCTGGTTGCTTCAGAAACTTCCTTATCTTCATCATCATTTTGAGAATGTTGATCTTTTGGTATACTTGAAGATGGAAGCTTGTCAACATTGTTAACTGATATTTCTTCAGATGTTTCTTTGACAACAACATCTTCATTATATAGTTCCTCAAGTCTGTTCCAAATGTCTTTGGCTGTTTCACAGCTACTGACTTTATAATATTCATACCTGCTAAGAGAACATACAAGAAGATATTTTGCTTTGGCATTAAACTAAACCATATTTTTGTGATCTGATGTCCATCTTCTTCTTGGAATAGCATTTCCACTTTCATCGGTTGGACTATATGGTCCTTGAGATATGATTTCCCAAAGATCTAAGTCAGTTGACTCAATGGACATTTTCATCTTATTTTTCCAGTACTTGTAATCCTTTCCATTGAACATGGGTGGTTTGATGAGATATGTACCCTGATTGTATATACTGTTGCTTGAGGCTGCTTCACTTGCCATTCTTCATAATCTTTTCCTCTACACTGTGAGGTGCTCAACCCAGAAGCTGGACTCTGATACCAATTGAAATGGCACAAAACAACACTAGAAAGGGGGTTGAATAGTATTTTCGAAAATCAGAGTTTAAGAAGCACAAAACAGAATCAGTAATTGTGAGATGGTTAAAGACAGACGTCTTTATCCACAAACTGATCAACAACTATTTAACACACCAGAGTTAGTTACTTAAAATAGTTAAACAAACTGAATAATAAAGTAAAGGTTAGGGAAGGAGTATACTCAGATTTATCCTGGTTCACCGACAAACTTTGGGCTACATCTAGTCCTTGGTTTCACCAAGCTTTAACACTATAACTGATCAAGGTTACATACGAGTATTATTTGTACACCTAGCCTCTCCAGGCTCAACCACAAGTATTGTTTGCACACCTAGCCTCTTCAGGCTCAACAAGTGTTCTTGAAACAAACCTCTTCAGGCTTAGAGTTTTTAGAGAGTTTTGAAGCACAGCTTCAAAATTACAAAGCAATTCAACCGATCTTTTAACACTACAGAGAGTGGATATGAACTTGGAACTTGGTGAGTTGCAGATGAGTTCTTATTCAAAAGATTTTTAGAGTGTGAAGAATATATGTGAGTGATCAAAGCTTTCAACTATAGATTGATAAGATGAATGTTGTTCTTGAGTAATATAGCTTTTTCACTAATGAGTAAATATTGGCTTTCTCTAGTTGCTTATTACCGTATCACTCTGGTTTGTTCAGTCTTCGACTTCTTCTTTTTATACTTGATCATAGAGATCCATTGAAATTCATTTGAAAGTCTTCAGCTTTGTTCTTTAGGAAATAGCCGTTTTGACTTGATAATAAATGCTTTGAAGAACGTTGGAGATTCCTTGATGATAACAGTATAGGAGATATGCTTTCTGACTTTGGGCAGCGTTCTTTCCTTATTTGTGCAACACTTAGTAAAGCTCAGATAAAGTAACTTTTCTCTTACTTACTTAAGGAATACTTTTCTATAGCCTTGTCTTTTTGTCTTTTCTCATTTCTCTGATTTCGACTGAAGATAACAAATATATTAATAAACTTCTTCCAAGTTTAATTAACTATATTTCAAATCATTTTGACTTTTGAATCAGAGATTAAGTGATTCCTTCATAGAGAGCTTTTCTCTTTGGCGCGTGCTTCATCAACACCGAAGGTGACTTAGCATTTCACATCTTCTAAGCTTGTGGATGTTTGAATATATTTTGAATCAAACAAGTTAATCTGACAGAAGAGTGATTCTAACTTTTTCATAAGCTTAGACGCATACTGAGAGAGATAGACGCTTCTTTGAAGTGAGACTTCTTAATCTTGTTCTGATCTGTGATCTTGATCCTTCTTCTTTCAACTTCCTTCAGAAGATAGTGTTTATATTCTTTGAATACTTGATCATTACTTTGACTGATAACTACTTCAGACTTCTTGGTCTTCAATAAGCACAAACAATCTTCTTATAAGAATAAAGCTTGATTTTCTCTTCCTTTCATTTATTTGTTGAATGGATAAGTCCTTTTCCTTTAGCTTTCAGTGAAGATGACGGTTGTTGACTGCTTTGCTTTGATATTGCTGCTAGCTGATATTTTTCATAGTTTGATAAGTCTGAGAGATGCTGATATATGCTTCAGTGAGTATCAGACTTCAGACGCATTGAGCATTTGATAACTTTGAGTCAGCTTGTATATAAGCTTTTGATTATTTCATAATCTTTTGTTGACTTGATTTGCCAAGATTGAATGCTTTGGCTACACAACTCAAGTAGATGATTAACAATATTCAGATGGTTCAATGTAAAATCGATTGCTTAATGTTTGGGTTCATCAAAACACACAAGGGCCATAGAAGTGTGAGTCAGACGTATGACGAGTCAAACGCTTTGTGACTTAACAAATAGTTGTTGAAGGCCCAACACAACCTGAACAAGCCGAGCATGTAACTCAAGCAAAGAACCAAGACAAACACATGACTGAGACTAGAAATGAAGCAGAAAAGTCAGAAAAATAGGGCTCATAGCCTATCTCTTTATCTTCCGTTCATCCAGAGGCACCACAACAATCTCTTGCTCTGAGTACAAGGCCTGCACAAAGTCATCTAGTTGCAACTGCTGAAAGCTCCAGGGCTGCTGATCCATTTGAGCTTCAAGAGTCAATTACTAAGCAAGTTAGGCAAGATATTCAGGCAGATATCCAATAAGCAATCCAAGCCAACAATGCTTACTTGCTGCAAGAAATGTTCAAACTGATGCAGAATGTCATGAAAGGACATACTCAGAACCCTCCACCACCACCTCCTTCAAACTCTTAAACGTTTTCCTTGCTATCTCTTTCTTTTTGTTATCTTGTGTCAAAACTGACTATGATGGTACACTCTTTTTACCTTTTTGCCTGATGACAAAAAAATGGGAGAAAATAGAGGGACATAAATTTTAAAAGTTTTGAAAAACATGGTTGTCTGATGCATCTCTGTGCTTATACACTAATGTTCTCATACCTGGTTAAATGCATAAGTTCATATGCCTTGACACATGTCATATTTGCTTTGCATACCTGTTTGATGTTAGAATTGTTATAACTTTTGGATGTTGTGTTTGGGGGGGGGGGGACTCTTTGGCTCTCTTAGACTTTGTTCAAATCAAATATAATAAGTTTTTTTCATCATAAAAAAGAGGGAGATTGTTGGAACCAAAGAGGTTTTGGTTAAATAATCTCTTAAGTTTTGATGTTAACAAAAAGATTAAATTTGTATGACAAAGTTATGTTGTGAACTAACTTATCTATTCTAGTACGCAGGACTGTTTTGATTATCGCTAGATGAGGAAACTAGTCTAAAGTTATCAAAGGAAAGTCTAAAACCATCACGGGTCCAAGCTATGTTCGCTAGACAAGCCTTAAAAGTCATCTAGTAAAGAACTAGTCTAAAACAGAAATGCTAGACGAGTCACTAAAAATTACCTAATTGTGAGAAGTTCTAGACGAGGTTATTAGTATATCAGGGAAAAGAACAAGTCCAAATAATTGTAGTCCACCCGAGAAAAGAATAGACGACTTATAAGTAGACCACTCGGTAGAAGCTAGACGAGTAGCTAACAAGACTACCCGGTAAAAACAAAGTTAAGTTACACCAGTCCACCCGATAGAACTCTAGACGAGATATCAGTAGACTACTTAATTTTCTCTAAGTTCTATGTTTAAAAATTCACGTCCAAAGACGTATCTCCTTGAACTTGTCTAGTCAGCGAATTTATTTCAAATGATTGATTATTTAATTCGAATGTTCCATATCTCTTTCCTAAGTTGTTTCAATTGTTTATACTTTGTTTCTTGGTAAGAGAAACAGAGTACCACCGTTTAAACAAAAACTTTGTACTCTGTCACAAGCTGCAGTAAAGATGACTAAAGTATAAAGAAGGAAAGACAAAAGGCTACTTTCGAGTACAACAGAGAAGTGATAGAACCATTTCGAGCTTTTGTTGGAACCAAAGTGGTTTTGGATTTAATAATCTCTAAGTTTTGATGCTAACAAAAGGATTAAATTTGCTTGGCAAAGTGTTAGTTGAGATCTAACATGTGCTTTCAGTTATGAAGGAACAATTTAAAAAGTAAAATAAACTTGAGATAAGTTTTCTTTGAAATATTGGCGTCCACCCATGTAGACGGGCTGCTCAAATACTTTGGAAAAAGTTACTCTGATATTTAATTGAGTAGACTGGCTTCTTGAATAGACGAGGCTTTGAATATTTGCTAAATAAATACCTAGATTACTTGTTAGGTACTGCAAGTCCAAAGACTTGATAATAATCGCGTCCATCTTGCCACGTAAGCATACGGAAGTAATTAGTTGACGAAAATGAACTAAAATACAAAGTAATCTAGTAGTCGAGCTCTAACCGCCACGTCACTAGACGGATATCTTTATAACTCATTAAGAAATAGCAAGTCCGAAGACTTGATAGATAAGAAGATATGTCACGTCATCAGACGAGCTAAGTAAAATATAGAACAGACTTTGACTCTCATATGAATGAGTAGACGGAGTTTCCTTTTAGACGAGCTCCATCTTTGAATGAATTAAATGTATTCTGAATCTCTTATATTTATTTCAAATGATTGATATTTATTTCAATAGAATATTTGTTCTTCACATTTGTTTTATCTGCTTTAATGTTTCAACTTGTTGTAAAAGAAACATAGTACAATAAAGAAATGCAAAACGCAGAATCGTACAATAAGATACTGCAAAACGATCTGTACGATGACAACTTTATGACTGAAAAAACTGGATTATACACAAATAAGGAACAACAAGTGCTCAAGCTGAAATACTCAAAGGAGTGAACCTCCTATTTCATGCTACCTCGATAACCAAGAGTATTATTAAGCTTTGCTACAATCAAGCTATCAGTCACAACAGATATCATGCATTAAATGCCATCTCTAAACGGGATTATTAAAAGTAACCGTTGAAGAAATACAAGTGAAGAAGAAGGTCACTATAAATTGAAGACCTCAGATACTCAAAAAAAAACTCTTGCCTGTACAATCTTGCTAGCTGAACTTTTGCCATTTGATAATCATTCATTTCATTATTCGTTCAAGAGCAAGAGTCTGTATTCTTTAGTTTGAATATTGTTGTAATATTCAACTGATCTTAAACTGTCATATTCTCACACATAGTGAGTTAAGAAGATCAAACCTTAAATCTCTTTGTTAGAGTTAAAGCCTGAAGGGGCTTGGTAAGAAAGGAATACTTGTAAGCCTGGAGAGGTGTTGAATAATTGTTTGTAATCTATTTGGAGAAATAGTGGATAAATCCTTCAAGTCGAAGGGATTGGACGCAACTCTTGGTTGGAAGAGAATGAACCAGAATAAAAACTTTTGCGTGAATCTTCTATCCCTAAACTCTTCAGTTTTATTTGCTTACACTAACTGTGGGGTTTTGATATTGTTTTTGTTAAAGTCTTTTAAGAAGGATCTTGATTCTTGTGCTTCCTTCAGTTTCAAATTTCCTTGTGTGCAAAAGTTGTTTTAAAGGTTGTTTTCGAAAATTATTAACAAGCACAATTCAACCCCTCCTTCTTGTGTTTGCCTGTGTCAACTTCAGTTGGTATCAGAGCTCAGCCTCGAAAGGGTTGAGCATCTAACCAGTGCTGAGGGAGTACGATCGAACAACCATGGATACAGAAGGACAAGCTATCAACAGACTTACTCTCTTTGATGGTTCTGATTATGACTATTGGAAGGAGAGGATGATGGCCTTTTTGGATGCACAAAGTCTAAACATCTGGGAGCTCATAGAAACTGGTTACACCGAACTCAAATGAAAATGGAGCTGCTGTTGCTAGAGCAGACTGAACAGCAGATCAAAAGGCAAAGCATAAACTCAATCTTAAAGCTAAGCATTATTTGATGTGTGCCATCACCAGATCTGAACATGACAAAGTTCACAGCTACAATACTATTAAAGAAATCTGGGATACTCTTGCCCTAGCTCATGAGGGTTCCTCACAAGTTAAGGAATCCAAGATTAGCATGCTGGTTCATCAGTATGAGCTGTTCAAGATGGGTGAACATGAAACATTAGACCAAATGTTTGGAAGATTCCAAACCATCACCAACAGTCTCAGCTCTCTTGGAAAAATCTATGAAAATAGAGATCATGTCATAAAAATCCTTAGAAGTCTATCCAAGCAGTGGAGACCCAAGGTAACTGCTATTCAGGAAGCAAAAAACCTGAATACTCTCTCTCTCCGGAAGAGCTTCTAGGATCTCTCAAGGTTCATGAACTTGAACTCAATGAAGAAGAAAATTCCAGAAAAGGAAAATCTATTGCCCTAAAGGCAAAGAAAGCAAGTTCATCAAAAGTACTCAAAGCTACTGAGTCTTCTGATGAGTCTGAATCTTCTGATGATAATGAAGGATCAGATGAGGATAAATTATCCTTTATCTCCAGAAAGATTCAAAACATGTGGAGAAAGAAAGGTGGTTTCAGAAGGAAGCAACTCAACAAAAAGTTTTCCAAGGAGAAGTCAGACTCCAAGAAAAAAGGTCCACCCATGTGCTTTGAATGCAAGAAACCTGGTCACTTCAAAGCCGACTGCCCTGAGCTAAAGGACAAAAAGAAATTCTTTAAAAAGAAGAAAGGTTTAATGGCTACATGGGAGGATCTTGATCTGTCATCATCAGATGAAGAAAATGAAGCTGAGGAAGAGGTAAAAATCTGTCTCATGGCAGACACTGCATCAGAAAGTGAATACACTGATGCTGAGGTAATGGACTCTGACTCGTCCACTCTTCAAAATACTTTTGATGAATTGTTGCATGAGTCATCTATACTATCAAGAGAATATAAGAGTCTCAAAAAGAAGTTTTCTAAACTATCTAAAGAATATGATAGGGTCTGCACTGAGAAACAAAACCTTAAAAATGAAAACGACATACTAAAATCAATGAATGTCAGTCTAGCTGACAAAGTGGTGTGTGAACCTGATGTCTCTTGTGAAGTTGCAAAACTGAAACAAGATGTAACATATCTAATTAATTCTCTGTCAAAATTTGTGGGAGGCTCAGATAAGCTTAGCCTCATTTTAAGGTACTCTAGGTCACCTTATGATAAATCTGGTCTTGGTTATGACAAAGAGAAGCAAGACGCATCTCACAAAAAGTCAAAACCACTTAAACATCATAGAGCTTCAAAAGTTCCAAATAAACATACCAAAGCTAAGTCTAGTTCGTCTAACACTTTTTGTAAAGTATGTGGAAAAAATGGGAATATTACATCTAAATGCTTACACAATAAACATGTTAAGCATACTCGTCCAGTGACAACTAACAAGAAAGGACCCAAGTCAGTTTGGGTACCTAACGATAAGATAATACCTGTTGCGGATCTGCTTAACAACAGGAAGAAAACAGATGTCTTGGTACTTGGACAGTGGCTGCTTACGACACATGACGGGAGAAAAGTCTATGTTCCAAAACCTTAAGCCCAAAGATGGTGACTGGGTCACATTTGGAGGAAATCATAAAGGGAAAATCATTGGTATAGGTAAAATTGGTAAATGGCTTGAAGCACAATCTACTGAGCATAAGTCAATTATGTGACAGTGGACATGCAGTGTCTTTTGATAAGAACATGTGTACTGTCAAGAAAGATGATGGATCACTTTTATTCACTACAAAAAGGCACAACAATCTGTACAAGATTGACTTGGAGGACCTCTCAAATCAAAGTGTCTCATGTCTAGCGTCCATTGAAGATGAACGATGGATTTGGCACAAAAGGCTAGGTCATGCAAGCTTGAAATTAATTTCAAAGCTAAACAAGCATAATCTCGTGAGAGGACTACCGAACCTTAAGTTCAAATCTGATGCTCTCTGTGATGCATGTGAAAAGGGAAAATAAGTCAAAGGTTCTTTTGAATCTAAGAATGTCATTAGTACCAATAGACCACTAGAGTTGCTACATCTTGATCTTTTTGGTCCAACAAGAACTGCCTCTGTCAGTGGTAAGAAATATGGTCTTGTCATAGTAGACGATTACACTAGATGGACATGGGTTCCTAACTCACAAGGATAAGTCTTTTAAGGTCTTTTCTGTATTTTGCAAACGTGTACAGAATGAAAAAGGCATGTGTATCACTTCAATCAGAAGTGACCATGGGGGAGAGTTTGAAAATGAGCTATTTCATAAGTTCTATGAATATAGTGGTATCCTTCATAACTTCTCAATACCTAGAACACCACAGTAAAATGGTGTGGTAGAGAGAAAGAACAGATCTCTTCAATAGATGGCTAGGACTATGCTCAATGACAATTATGTCCCTAGATACTTCTGGGCTGAAGCTGTTAATACTGTGTGTTACATTCAGAATATAATATACATTAGACCTATCCTGAATAAGACTCCTTATGAACTGTGGAAAGGAAGAAAATGCAACATATCTTATTTTCATCCCTTTGGTTGTAAATGCTTTATACTGAATACTAAAGATCAACTTGGTAAGTTTGATGCTAAAACAAATTGTGGAATACTATTAGGATATTCTGAAACATCTAAAGGCTTTAGAGTTTATAATTCTAGGACTCTGATAGTAGAAGAAAGTATTCATGTCAAGTTTGATGATAAACAGCCTGATAAAAAATTATCAGAGCTAGATGAAGCTTTTGCAGATCTTGATCTAAGCGCTCCAAGAGACTCACCCGATTCTGTCAGTGGTAAGAAGATGACCCCACACAACAACCAGAAACTTCCGCTTCTCAACATGATTCAGTTCAAAAATCTTGGTACTTCAACAATTATCATCCACAAGATCAGATCATTGGAAACCCCAATGACAAGCTAAGAACCAGATCAACCTTCAGAGAACAAGACAATTCTGCACTAGTCTCTGAGTTGGAACCAAAGACAGTAGATGAGGCTCTGCTAGACGATGGTTGGATTCTATCTATGCAAGAAGAACTCAATCATTTTGAAAGAAGTGATGTTTGGACTCTAGTTCCACTGCCCAAAGATAAACCAGTGATTAGACCAAAGTGGGTTTACAGAAACAAACTTGATGAAGATGGTAAGGTAATCATAAACAAAACAAGACTTGTTGCTCAAGGTTTCTCTCAAGAAGAAGGTATAGATTATACTGAAACCTTTGCACCTGTTGCTAGATTAGAAGCTATTAGCATTCTACTTTCATTCGCTGCACATTATAATATTATGCTTTTTCAGATGGATGTTAAAAGTGCTTTTCTAAATGGCTTTATTAAAAAAGAAGTCTATGTTATGCAACCTCCGGGTTTTGAGTGTGAAATCCATCCTGAACATGTATATAAGCTTAATAAAGCTTTGTACGGTCTTAAGCAAGCTCCTAGAGCTTGGTATGATAGACTAAGTTCCTTTCTTATGGAAAATGGATTCAATAGAGGAAAGGTTGATACAACCTTATTTAGGAAATCCATTAAGTCTAATTTCATAGTTGTACAGATATATGTTGATGATATTATTTTTGGTAGTACTAATGAGTCTCTATGCAAAGAATTCTCTAAGTTAATGCAGAAAGAGTTTGAAATGAGCATGATGGGAGAACTCAAATTCTTTCTTGGACTTCAAGTAAAACAAACCACAGACGAGGTGCTCATCCACCAAACTAAGTATACAAAAGAACTTCTGAAGAAGTTTAAGATGGATGATTGTAAACCAATGAATACTCATATGCACCCCACCTCCATACTGAACAAAGATGATAAAGAGAAAAAGGTAGACCAAAAGGTATACAGAGGTATGGTAGGATCTCTCTTATATCTTATTGTGTCTAGGCCTGATATTATGTTTAGTGTATGTTTATGTGCTCGTTTAGAATCTGATCCTAGAGAATCTCATTATCAGCAGTTAAGAGAATTTTTAGATATTTAAAAGATACTACTAATCTTGGTCTGTGCTTTAAGAAAAATGAAGATTATAGAGTAGTTGGTTTCTGTGATGCTGACTATGCTGGAGATAGAATTGAAAGAAAAGCACTAAATAGAGGATGTCACTTTATTGGAGCTAATCTTGTCTCATGGTCAAGCAAAAGACAAAGTACCATTGCTTTATCAACTGTTGAAGCTGAATATATATCAGCTGCAAGTTGCTGCTCACAACTTCTCTGGATCAAACATAAATTGGAGGACTACAATGTATTTGTAAGTAGTATTCCGTTTATGTGTGATAATACTGCTGCAATAAATCTACCTAAGAATCCAATTTTGCATTATAGAGCTAAGCACATAGATATTAAACATCATTTTATTAGGGATTATGTGCAAAAAGGTATGATTGATATTCAATTTGTAGATACTGACCATCAATGGGCATCTTTACTAAACCTCTTGCAGAGGACAGATATATCTTTATTAGGAAGCATCTTAATATGATATGTGCGGATTAGTTTAGGCGTCCAGCCTCAAAAAAATTGTTTTGCTAATCCTGCGTCTATTACCTATGCGCGTCTATTACCTGTTTGTAGTTGTGTGTCTATTGTATAATGTATTGCACGTCCATATGACGCGTCCACTATTACTGGTTATCGCGTCCATTGTATAGTTTCAAACGAGCTCACATCTGCCTATGGTTAAAGATATTCTTTTTTGCATGTTAATAAATTCATTTATTTTGTCACAAGACAAATTTATCCTTTATTCTCTTTGCTGAGTCAGTACTTTCATCAATCCCATCAAGACCTTTTTATGGTCCCAAGTTACCAACGCCGTTTTATCATAATGACATGGCATATCAAAAGTTTTTTTTTAAAACCTTTGATATTCAAAATTCCTTTAAAAGTAATCTTTTTCTTCTGAGAAAAACTTTATGCTTCCATAACCTCTTGAGCTATCTCTCTCTTTACCTCTTTCTGCTTGCAAACCCTAAGCTCTTCGATCACCTACAATGACTTCTTCAACCTTCAACGTGGACAAACTATAGAGCATCATTTTAACCTTAGTGTGCTGAAAGACTATAACCTTGACATAAGCCAATAAGTCAATGCAGCTGGGTGGGAAGAACTATTCGCGGAGAAAGTCTGTCTTTCCCAATCTAGTCAGGGATTTTTGGAGAAACATCCAACTGGCTGAAACTGATTTCTACTCAACCGTGTTAAGAAAGAAGATTACAGTCTCGGAGAAGACTATTGCTTAAGCAATCTTCTGTGCTTAGGAAGGACTAGTTTTCACCGAGTCTTGGGAAGAAGGCTTGGGTGGCTCCGAGACTATAAAAGTCTGTCTCATGAAAGAGGACACAGTCAGGACTCGCTCTTGGAAGGCTGTTGAAATGAAGGACATCGTTCGCATCCTTCACCAGCTTCTCAACAAGGTGGTGCTTCACAAGGTTGGATCAAAAGACAACCTCTCATCTCTTCACAAATTGTCTCTGCCATCTTCTCACAGAGACAAGAATTAATCTTCCAAGAATCCTGTATGGAAGATTCAGAGACGTTGTGACGAACAAGAAAAGACTCTCTGAACTTTCTTTCTGCCATCTTCACTCAAAGATTTTCAAGGCTCAAGGAGTACATGAGTTTCTTGCTGCTAAGACTCCTGAGGAGCAAGCTAGGTTGTTGACTGATAAACTAATGTCTGCTGTAGACTTTGGAAAGATGAACATAGCCAACATGAACCTCAGTACCTTTGCTGTTGCTGCAATGGCCAAGACTGAGGAATTATTGATGGCTAAAGAAGAGATGGTTGAACAGAATACTGCTGAAGTCCTAGGGGTTAAAAGGGTAACTTGGCAGAAGACCACTGCTACTAGGAAGCCTGCCCCCAAGAGGCCAGCAAGTGGGATTGTTACCAGGGAGCCTTCTGATGCCCCTGCTGTAAAGAAACCAAGAAAAATTATCCTCTCTCATAATGAAGATGAGGAAGCTGATGAGGATAGAATTCCTATCAGTTCTATTCTGAAGAAGCAGAGGACCTCTGTTGCTGCTGCTGAGACCGTTGTGCTTGTTCCATCATTTGTACCAACAAAACCAAGGAGGCAACCATCAAGAAAAGCTAGGTCATCTAAGACTCCTAAGGTAACCATATATGCTGATGACCCTGTGCAAATAGCTGTAAATGCCCTAGCTCTAGCTTAGAAACTAGGATAGATGATGTACCTATCTTGACTCCAAATGACGTATATATTCCCACACCCCTCTCACCCCAACCAACACAAACAACCACTTCACAAGCCGATGATCCCTAGTTAAATCAACCAGATGAAGGCATTTCTCCCGGTGCACCTTTCCCCAAGTCCCTGAGAACCTTATTTCCTTCCCTCTTCCCCAACTTATGTCCTTTACAATGGCATATCTGAGGATTGGGCCAAAGTAAAAAGGGAATGGAAAATTCTGTTTCGTTCTCACCAAACTGAACCAGAACATATTCAAGGCAGATGGTATCCTCTACTTGAATATGAGGAAGAAGTTAGCCAATCTATTGAACCCCTCTACTTACATCACCCGAAGTGTCAATCAATCAAGAATGTGCCTTCTCAAATGCACAATGATCCAGGGTCACTAGTCACTCACCTACCCTTAACCAAATTCCCCCCAAGAAAATTTACCCAAACCCTGTCAAAACTCCTCCATTCATACCACTCACTGATGGAGTTGAGAGACATATTATCCCCGTCTGGGAGACTGACCCCAAGAGGAAGAATCTTCCCACTATTCCTGAGAAAAGAGCAAGATCATCTAAGCATGTCCCCATGATCATGCCAAGGGACACAAAATGGGTGTCCTTTGAGCATCCTAGAATCTATGGGAGGGCTGCTGACTTGTTTCTGGATCAGCTCTGCTATGATATGCTGAAGTGAGAGTTCAGTCAAATTAGAGCTGATAGAGCTGCAAATTTTGTACCTCCATCCTGGCTGAGGCACAATGAAGCAACCAGGATTGGAATCAAGCCCTACAGGATCTGTCCGAGATTGCCAATGCTGGATCTTAATAAGGACAAGGACCTGAAGAACAAAAGATTCAAGAGAGTGATGCCTGAGGCTGAGACAGCATTGCTTGATCTTGATCAAGAGACTTTTGACTACTCAACGATGGATTTCCTTCTAAATACTGAATCCATTGAGTTGATCAATGAGCACAGAGCTACTGAATTCTGGAAGTCTCACATAATTCACTGCACCAGAGAGGCATCTTCCTCTGGGTTGTCTGAAGAAGAAAAGGAAGATATTCCCAAGGTCAGAGGAAAGTGTGGGCTCTCACACTTTAGATATATGATATATAAAGACCTCTGGGGACTTCCAATCAACAACAGGAATGTGGAGTTTATCTACCCTACTAGATGGGCAAAGGAAATCATAGTAAAACCCAAACCTACTCCAAAGCTTATCTCAGATGACCTTGTTACAGAAGAAAATGGACAAATTGTCATTGCTGATAATTTGGAAGACACTGCTAAATCTTGTCACCAACAGAGCTCATCAGGAAGACAATCTTCTCAACCTTTGGCACTAGTTGTAATGCACCTTGGAGATCAGTCAAGAACTCTGAGCACTTTTCAAGAATATGCAGAAAGCTCAAGACAACAGACTCTGCCATCAAATATTGAAGAATGTCTTGGAAAACTGGTTGATGAAAGGGTTGGTAGATGAGAAGGTTGAAAGATAGCTGAAAAGATCAAATAGGATGTTCATCAGTAAGTGCAAACCTCAATGGCTCCAACCTTAGAGGTTGTGAATAAAATGCTCGAATTCCTCATGGATTTCAAGAAGAGTTAAACTCAGAACCCTCCTCCTCCACCACCTCCTTCTGCTTAACCTTTATTTGTTATTATTTTCCTTCTTTTGTACTGACAATGATGGTCCTCTCCTTTTACCTTTTTGGCTGATGACAAAAAGGGGAAGAAAGGAAAGAAAAGAGAATTATATATATAAAGTAAAGGAAAGAAAAGATAATTATATATATAAAGTCTGTTTTTGAAAAGCTCTTATGTGTTTACATTTGCATATATTCTTGTCTACTTGCTATAATACTCTGATACTTGTGTTTGCTTATTTGCTTTGATATCTGTAGATCTGTTACTTGTGTTTATATAGATTCTAAGTATGATAAGTTGTTTTACCTATCTGTTAGCTTATAAGTCTGCTTAAGTAATTGAATGCTTTCTCTTAGGGGGAGCCTTGCAAGCTCTCTTAGACTTTACTTTTCAAATTGAATTAGTTTTGTCATCATCAAAAAAGGGGAGATTGTTGGAACCAAAATGGTTTTGGATTTAATAATCTCTAAGTTTTGATGCTAACAAAAGGATTAAATTTTCTTGGCAAAGTGTTAGTTGAGATCTAACATGTGCTTTCAGTTATGCAGGAACACTTTAATAAGTAAAATAAACTTGGGATAAGTTTTCTTTGAAATATTCGCGTCCACCCCTGTAGACTGACTGCTCAAATACTTTGGTAAAGTTACTCTAATATTTAATTGAGTAGACTGACTTCTTGAATAGACTAGGCTTTGAATATTTTCTAAATAAATACCTAGATAACTTGTTAGGTACTGCAAGTCCAAAGACTTGATAATAAGCACGTCCATCTTGCCACGTAAGCAGATAGAAGTAATTAGTGGAAGAAAATGAACTAAAATACAAAGTAATCTAGTAGACGAGCTCTAACCACCACGTCACTAGATGGAGATCTTTATAACTTATTAAGAAATAGCAAGTCCGAAGACTTGATAGATAAGAGGATATGCCACGTCATCAGACGAGCTCCATCTTTGAATGAATTAAATGCAATACGAATCTCTTATATTTATTACAAATGATTGATATTTATTTCAATATAATATTTGTTCTTTACATTTGTTTTATCTGCTTTAATGTTTCAACTTGTTGTAAAAGAAACATACTACAATAACGAAATGCAAAAAGCAAAATCATACAATAAGATACTGTAAAACGATCTGTACGATGACAACTTTATGACTGAAAAAGCTGGATTATACACAAAGAAGGAACAAGTGCTCAAGCTGCAATACTCAGAGGAGTGAACCTCCTATTTCATGCTACCTCGATAACCAAGAGTACTATTCAGCTTTGATACAATCAAGCTATCAATCACAACGGATATCATGCATTAAATGCTATCTCTAAACGGGATTATTAAAATTAACCTTTGAAGAAATAAAAGTGAATAAGAAGGTCACTATAAATTGAAGACCTCAGATACTGAAAAAAAAACTCTTGCCTGTACAATCTTGCTAGCTAAACTTTTGCCATTTGATAATCATTCCTTTCATTATTCGTTCAAGAGCAAGAGTCTATATTCTTTAGTTTGAATATTGTTGTAATATTCAACTGATCTTAAACTATCATATTCTCACATATAGTGAGTTGAGAAGATCAAACCTTAAATCTCTTTGTTAGAGTTAGAGCCTGAAGAGGCTTGGTAAGAAAGGAATACTTGTAAGCCTGGAGAGGTGTTGAATACTTGTTTGTAATCTATTTGGGGAAATAGTGGATAAATCCTTCAAGTCGAAGGAACCGGACGTAGCTCTTGGTTGGAAGAGTGTGAACCAGGATAAAATCTCTTGCCTGAATCTTCCATCCCTAAACTCTTCAGTTTTATTTGCTTATACTAACTGTGGGGTTTTGATATTGCTTTTGTTAAAGTCTTTTAAGAAGGATCTTAGTTCTTGTGCTTGCTTCAGTTTCAAATCTCCTTGTGTGCAAAAGTTGTTTTAAATGTTGTTTTCGAAAATTATTAACAAACACAATTCAACCCCCCTTCTTGTGTTTGCCTGTGTCAACTTCAGCTTTATGATAACCAAGAGTACTTTTATGAAAATCACATATCAAGTTATCCGACTCAACGGATCTTAGCATTTAATGCTATCTCTAAACGGATGTTTCTTGAAGATCGGTGGAGAATAAAGAGCTCATCCTGAAGCCTTCTATAAATACTGGATGACCCCAGTAAAGAAAGGGATCTTAACAATTGCAAGCTCAAATATTTGAAAGCGCCAAATCTCTGTCAAACTTTCTCTTGATTACTTTGTAATCCTTGATCTTAATCTTGCATACCCTCACACATAGTGAGTTACTAGATCAAATCTTTTAATCTCTTAAGTTAGAGAAAGCCAGAAGAGGCTTGACTGGAAAAGAATACCTGTTAGCCTGAAGAGGTGTTGAATAATTGTAAGTTGTATGTTTGAAGAGCCAGGTTAAAGAATACTTGTAAAACTATTGGACTATAGTGGATAAAACCTTCAAGTAGAAGAGACTGGACGTAGCTCTTGGTTAGAAGAGAGTGAACTAGAATAAACTACCTTTGTGAATCTTCTATCCCTATCTCTTTACAATTTTTATTTATACTAATTGTGGGAACTTGATTCTGAGTTTGTTAACTCTTTAAAAAGGTTTTTATTGTGTGTTTATTTTATTTCTTGCTTGCTAAAAGGTTTTAGAAAGGATTTTCAAAAAACTGTTAAGAAACACAATTCAATCCCCTTCTTGTGTTTCCCTGTGTCAACTTCAAGAGGCAATACAGGGAGGGGCATAATGATAAATTTGGGGATTAGATACTAATTATGCTACTCGAGCCAAGCTATAAGCGACACCATTTCCTAACCTCCTAATAAAACTTACCCTATAATTTGGGGAAAAAGAGAGCAACTTAGTGTAGTCATGAATCAAGGAGCCTAACTCTGAGATGTCTACTCTTGGAGACTCAATAAGGTCCATTACTATTTTACAGTCCAACTCAGACAATATTATGCAAACCTAAGCTTCACACTCAATAAACATCTTCAAGAAGACAAGTAGCCCCACCTACAGGAACAAGGAGGCATTGAGGGAACCGTGAAGTTCTAGCCGTAATGAAGTGACCATGATGATCTCCGAGGTAGATACCAAACGTGGTGCAACCTTGCTCCTGAAATAAGCATGCATCAATATTGCATTTATAGAAGCCTATAGGGGGTGGGGACCATCTGCTCCGGAGGGATTGTGTTAAGTCCTTCAACCTAGGTGGTAATATGCTTTGCCTTCACCCAATCATGAAGAAAAGTTGGCTCTATGGGTTACTTGTCTTACTATTATTTCGGAATCTTCCCGAAAATTTTCATTTCTACAGCGCCATATACTCCACATGGTCATTGTGAATTTGGCTCTCCTAGAGATATAAAGAGAATGAAGCAACAAGAAGCACAAGTCATTATAAGATTCTGCATTAGACATCAAGTCTACCATACAATTCCAAAGATTCAAATCCTTTCAACACTCCACACTTTACGGGCACATGAAGATAATATGACATAGGTTTTCCATCTTCCTATCATAGAGCACACAAAGACTCGAGCAAGGGGTAACTTTTCTCTAAAGTTGATTGAGTTGGGAGACAGTCACGGCAAGCTCTCCATAAAAACAATTTAACACGAGGTGGAATGATAAGATTTCAGATTGATAACCAGTATTGATCAGCTTTGTCATGACAACATGGTAGGCAGATCGAACACAATAGATCCCTATGTGAGAGAAGGCCCATACTCTTCTATTATTACGGACTAAAGGAAAAAGTTAGGTTGTTAAAATAGAGGATGTTACTGCAGGAGGGAGAATCGAACGAATAAGCGGCTCATTCCAAGCTCTCATATAAGGCAACATGATATCATTCACCTTCCAGATAAGAAGACTTGTTTGCATGGGGGATGGAAACTAAACATCGGGCCCATCACGCAGCCAAGGTGAATCCCAAACGAGAATTCGCTCCCCTTTGCCTATAGCCCCCTACACCTTCTTTCAATAGGGCTCTAGAGCACCAGATGCCTTCAATAGGGCTCTAGAGCACCAGATGCTTCTCCATGCATATTAGGGGTTATGACCAATTTTTCTTCAAGCAAATCCTCTTTCAGGAAGTATCGGGTCTTCAAGATTCGGGTTACTAAAGCTCGAGGTTTAGAAATAAACTTCCAGGCTTGCTTGCCTAACATAGCAAGGCTGAAAGCGTAGGAGTTTCAGAAAGCTAGAGCTCCATACCTTTTGAGGACTGCCAGCTTATCCCATGCAAGCCAATATATACCCTTGGTCTCACTTCTACGAGAACCCCACTAGAAGCAGTTGAGACTTTTTTGAATTTCATCACCAAGAGATGGAGGGATAAAGTACATACTCATACAATAAGCAGTAATAGCTTGAACAACTAATTTAATTAACACCTCCCGCCTAGCCATAGAGAGAGTACGACCTTGCCAAGAAATCACTTTCTTCCAAACCTTGTCTTTTATGAAATTGAAAGTTGTTTTCCTACTTTGACCAGTCATTGATGGAAGACTCGGATACTTGCCCATACCCAAAGTTCACTGACACCTAGGATAACAGACAGTGCTACACGGGAGGGAGTAGGCACGTCACTACTAAAAAGGATCTATGATATATACATATGGATGGATTGCCCCCGAAGCCAACTCATAAGTATGAAGAATGTTCCTTGATGAGACTAAGATCTTGATCGTTCACAAAAATAAAATGGAGACCATCGGAGCACCTCTGCAAAGAGGAGAGGCCTGTTCCTTGATGCTTGCTTGATCAAAGAGGACAGGTCCTCAACACGCAAAATGTATAAGTAAAGGAGAAAGGATCTCCATGGCGCAAACCACGGCATGCTTCTATGGGGCCAACAGCCTTATTATTCAAAAGAATGAAATAATGCACTGAATCAACACACATCGTAATCCACTGGATCCATTGAGGCATAAAACCCATCTTCACCCTCACAACTCTAAGATACTCCCAGCTAATCCTGACATAGGCTTTGCTAATATCTAGTTTGATTGCAGCATCACCTTTTCCCCCTTTCTTTTGCATATCATTTAGTGAACTATCTCAAATTCTACTTGAGCATTATCAATGATTGAATGACCCCCTACAAACGTTGATTGCTCTTCAGAGATACACATGGTAATGATCCTGACTAGATACTTTTCAAGAGTTTTAACAAGGACTTTGTATACGACATTGCATAAAGAGATGGGTCAAAGATCTTTCATCGAACTCGGATTGTCACACTTAGGAACAAGGGCAACATTTTTGCTATTAATAGAAATTGAGAGAGTTCCTTCATCGAGCCAATGACGACAAGCATTAGTCACATCACCTCCACATAAGATGGCGATAGAAAGCACCATTAAGGCCATTTGGTCCAAATGTCTTATTAGGGTGAATGTGATGGAGAGCTCTTTTAGATTCCTCATCTGTAAAGGGAGCTAGGAGAGAAGGATTGTCCTCTAAGGATAGGATCGAATCAACAACCTGAGAGACTTCACTATATTGTTCCTTGAAGAGGTTTTAGAAATAATCAAAAGTAAGCTCACACAAACCTTCTTGAGAATCAATCAGAATGCCCTCATCATTGTTAAGCTTACCAATAACCAATTGAATTAATCTTTTTCCTCACAGTAATAGAAGCATGAAAAAACATAGTGTTGGAATATCCTCCATGCTACTAGTGTGTCTTTTCATGTTGCTTCCAATAATATTCCTCTTGGAAAAGAAGTTTAACCGACTAGTTTTTAAGTGCCTTGCATTGAGCCATTGAAGTATCATCATTATGGAGTCTGACCTCCTCAATCTTCTTCTTGCAATGGTAAATATCAGCATGAAACCAGGTTCTAATAGTTTTCCCCCACGCCTGTAGATCTTTGGTACACCTTGATATCTTAGCCTCAACTTCTCTATCAGCAATGAAACAGCAATTACCTTCAACCTCATTAACTAGTTCCTCCCCTAAGAGCCAATGGTTCTCAAATTTAAACCTTCTGTGAATAAGTTTGGGAGGAGTATCCTCCGTGACCAGAAGCAAAATATTGTGATATGATTTTGGTGCAATAAGATTGTGAAGTTTTGAATTTGGAAACCACCAAGTAGGGGTGACAAGGGTGTTAGCCGTGGCAACCATCATCTAAGAGGGGGTGAATTGGGTTCATAAAATTTTATGAATTAATTTACTGAAAATGATTTTCGCAATATAAAATATCAAATCACACAATAAGGAATAAACAAAGTATGAATAGATGAGTCCGTCAAAAAAATGTATGAATAGATGAACAATAATATGAATTAAATAGTAAGGAGATAGGGAAGAGGATACTTACACGCTGATTTTATCCTGGTTCAACCGCCCACCGTCAGTGGCCTAGTCCAGTCCCCACTCCACCTATGGGATTTTCTTCCACTAATAAATAAGCTTATAAACGGGTGATTGCATCCTTTGAACAAAACAGAGCACTCTATTCATGCCTTCTAGGATACCTCACTCACGTGTAAAAGCCTCAACGACCTCTAGCACTTTCTCTCGCTCCTCCGAGATACCTCACCCGTGCTTCTGAGTCTAAAGTTGCACACCAAAGGGATGCCCCACCCTTTACAATAGAAGGATATCTCACCTTCTAATCAGAGGGATATATCACCCTCAACTTCACCCTATTTCTGACTTGACACAAGGAGTAGAAGAAATTGAAGCACTCTAGATAGTGCAGATAATACAAATTGAAGAACCTATCAGTATGATGATTGTAACATGTTTGGCTCACAAATAATTTTTAGATGAAAATATATTTTTCGTGTGTCCTCTTATCTTTTATTTTCAACCAAGAAACTCACTTTTATAACTTTTTTAAAAATATGATTGTTGCACCTTAATTAAGGAATGAGCTGATTTTATGCAACTGTTTGTTGCACATAATTTTCAACGTGTGTCAATGATATGAGTCCAATTTGGAGTATGGTTCAAGAAGCTAGCCAAGGACTTGGTGGGCCAATGACAAATGTTACAACCAAGAAATACCAACAAGTGTTAATTCAAACTATTGTTCTCATCATGGAAGCAAGCCCAAATGCAAGATTAGATGGAATGAAGCCCAAATTATTAACTTACATTATCCAACTAAAGGATCCATGACAAGAGGGGCGTGCAACATGAAGAAGAGTCCAATTTTAGTTGTTTATTTTAATTCAATAAGTGTAAGTGGGTTTTATGAGTGAGCCCAATTATTAAGTGATGTTTTTGGGGCAGGCGACTTGTAATCCATGATGGCAAACGAATTTGTATGTCTATTAGGGAGGGAATCTTTGGCATTAAATTGTATTGATTATAGGAGGATTACACTTTTAATGTGAGAAACAAGTGTAATCACCACATAATTAGGGAGGGAATCTTTGGCATTAAATTGTATTGATTATGGGAGGATTACACTTTTAATGTGAGAAACAAGTGTAATCACCACATAATTAGGGGGAATAAAAAGTCAAGATGAGTGATTTTAGGCCAATTAACGCGTGATCTTAGGTCATATCTCTATAAGTAAGACGCCCCTAAACACATGAATGACAATTTGGATGTTATTTTGGATTGAAATCCATTTGTGAGAATTTTGTTCCCCTAGGTTCTTGGTTGAGCCAACTTGTTCTTATCAAGAATCCAAGATTCTTGTGGCGAACTTCCTTGGCTTATCAAACTCTTTGTTTGTGGCGCCATACCATCTCTAATCCTCACCCATTTTCACATTTTCTTCCTTTTACGCTACAACACAATTCTGAGTTGGTTTTGTATCTTGTTAAGAATTCAACCAAATAGATCATCAACAAGGCAACCTCACCATTTGGTTGTCATCAAGTGGTATCAAACTTTAGGCTTTGGTTGAATTTTCTGAGTTTGTTCTTCTTCTTCTACCTTTCTTCTTTTATTCTTTTAAACCAAAAAAAAAAAATTTACACTTTGATTTTTTTGAAGGGAATTTTCGTTTTTTATCGTGTTTCTGCCCCAAAACTTCAAGTTTGCAATTAGTATTTCTCTTCTCATTAAAGTTCAAAAAAAAAAAAATTGCGCAATTTTCAAAAAAAAATATCTAGTGAAGTAGCGCATGAAATAGTGAGAAAAAGAGAAGAGAAAAAGTTCTATTTGGGCAATTGGTGTTCTTGAAAAAGTTTCCCTTCTTTCTTGTTTCATTATTCTCAAAGGTTTTCCTTTCTAGCCTTTCATTTTTTGTTTCCTCGTTTTGATAATTTTTTGTGATTTTTGTTACTTGATTTTTAGATTTTTGTGTGGATTGTGTTTGACTCCTCTAAGACCTAAAGGAGAACAACTGAGTGGAAAAAGGCAAGAGTGAAAATTACATCTTGTGTGGAAAAAGCCAATTGAGTGAAATACATTTGTGAGAACAAGTGAGGGAGTGTAGTGAGGAATTTTATAATTTCTTGTTATCTTTTGATATTGTGTCCAAATGATGGCAGCCTATGAAGATAGTCCATCATTATCTCCAAGGTCAGCCACTCTTCAAGCTAGGATGGCCAATCAAGTCCAAGCTCTTCAAAGGCAATTGGAGCAAATGCAAGCCAATTATGATCGACAACTTGCTCACCTACACCGTGACGATTCAAGTGACTATGATAGTTAAGGCCTAGAGGAGGACGACATAGAGGAGGAGGACATAAGGGAGAGAGACGTGATAGAGGACTTGAAGGGGTCAAAATCAAGGTTCCTCCCTTTATTGTGAAGAATGATCCGGAGGCTTACTTGGAGTGGGAGTTAAAAATAGAACAAGTCTTTGATTGTAATTCATACAATGAAAGCAAGAAGGTGAAAGTAGCCGCCCTTGAGTTCAAGGAATATGGCCTTGTGTGGTGGGACCAATTACAAAAAGAAAGGATAAAACATGGAAGAGAGCCCATAGACACTTGGGAGGAAATGAAATTTGTCATGAGGAAGAGATATGTCCCAAATCATTATCAAAGGGACATTCACCACAAGTTACAAAGGCTTACCCAAGGGACCAAAAGCGTTGATGAATATTTCAAGGAGATGGAGTTGCCCTTACTTAGGTCAAATTTTAAAGAAGATAGGGAAGTTACCATGGAAAGGTTCTTACATGGCTTGAATCAAGATATTCATGACATAGTGGAGTTACAAAATTATGTGGAGCTTGAAGATTTGGTTCAACAAGCGATTAAGGTGGAGCAACAAATTAAGAGGAGGAAGTCCAAATATTCTTCTTCTTCGTCTTCCAAATTTCCATTCTCATATTGGAAGGAAGATTCAAAGAAGGAGGGTGCACCATTTTCTAAAGAGGCCGTGAGCACCCCTCAAGGAAAGAAGCCAATGGAAACAAGTTCTAGGAGCCGTGATGTGAAGTGTTTCAAATGCTTAGGCCATGGGCATATTGCATCCCAATGCCCAACAAAGAGGACAATGGTGGCAAGAAATGGTGAAGTGGTATCACAAAGCGAAGCTTCAAGTGAGGAGGAGAGTGAAAAAGGAGAAGAAATTCTGGAGGGAGACTTATTCATGGTAAGAAGGCTTTTGGGAAGTCAAGTGAAGGATCATGAAGCAAGCCAAAAGGAGAATATCTTTCATTCTAGATGTCTAATTCAAGGAAAGGTATGTTCTCTAATCATTGATGGTGGGAGTTGTGCCAATGTTGTAAGCACTAGATTGGTGTCCAAATTGAATCTTGTTACTAAGGCACATCCAAGGCCATACAGGTTTCAATGGCTAAGTGAGGTTGGGGAAACGGTTGTGAACAAACAAGTAGAGGTCCCATTCTCAATTGGAAAGTATGAAGATTGTGTACTTTGTGATGTGGTGCCTATGGAGGCAAGCCATATGTTGTTGGGAAGGCCTTGGCAATATGACAAAAAGGCCATCCATGATGGGTTCTCAAATAAGTTCACCTTCATGCATCAAGACCGAAAGGTCATTCTTTCTCCTTTATCTCCAAAGCAAGTTAGTGAGGATCAAATAAGAATGAGAGAAAAAAGAGAGCAAGAGAGAAAAGAAAAGGAGAGTGAGAAAAAGAAAGAAAAGGAGAGTGAGAAAAAGATTGAAAAAGAGAATGAGAAAAATATTGAAAAAAAAAGTGAGAAAACAATTGAAAAAAAGAGTGATCAAGAGAAAAATAATGAGGAAAATATTGTGAAAATTAGTGAAAAAAAAGAGAGTTGTTTGGCAACAAAAAGTGAGAAGGAGGCTTTAATTTCAAGGCAGTCCCAATTCATTTTTTATTGCAACAATTTTTATTTAATTGCTAATGCTTCTAATGATCTTTCTTTGTCTAGTGGTGTTGTAACTTTTTTGCAGAAATTTGGTAATTTTATTCCAAAGGAAGCACCCTATGGCAATGTGATTGTGAAGAACACTCTGGATGCACCCAAAATGACTAATTTTGGTGATGAAGACTTCAATTCGAGGTCGAATTCACTCAAAGAAGGAGGGGGTGATATGAGCCCAATTTGGAGTATGGTTCAAGAAGCTAGACAAGGACTTGGTGGGCCAATGACAAATGTTACAACCAAGAAAGCCCAACAAGTGTTAATTCAAACTATTGTTCTCATCATGGAAGCAAGCCCAAATGCAAGATTGGATGGAATGAAGCCCAAATTATTAACTTACATTATCCAACTAAAGGATCCATGACAAGAGGGGCGTGCAACATGAAGAAGAGTCCAATTTTAGTTGTTTATTTTAATTCAATAAGTGTAAGTGGGTTTTATGAGTGAGTCCAATTATTAAGTGATGTTTTTGGGGCAGGCCACTTGTAATCCATGATGGCAAACGAATTTATATGTGTCTTAGGGAGAGAATCTTTGACATTAAATTGTATTGATTATGGGAGGATTACACTTTTAATGTGAGAAACAAGTGTAATCACCACATAATTAGGGAGGGAATCTTTGGCATTAAATTGTATTGATTATGGGAGGATTACACTTTTAATGTGAGAAACAAGTGTAATCACCACATAATTAGGGGGAATAAAAAGTCAAGATGAGTGATTTTAGGCCAATTAACGCGTGATCTTAGGCCATCTCTCTATATGTAAGACGCCCCTAAACACATGAATGACAATTTGGATGTTATTTTGGATTGAAATCCTTTTGTGAGAATTTTTTTCTCCTAGGTTCTTGGTTGAGCCAACTTGTTCTTATCAAGAATCCAGGATTCTTGTGGCGAACTTCCTTGGCTTATCAAACTCTTTGTTTGTGGCGCCATACCATCTCTAATCCTCACCCATTTTCACATTTTCTTCCTTTTACGCTACAACACAATTCTGAGTTGGTTTTGTGTCTTGTTAAGAATTCAACCAAATAGATCATCAACAAGGCAACCTCACCATTTGGTTGTCATCAGTCAATCTATATATATTATCAATGAATCGAATTGACTTCACCGATTAGAAATAAATGTTTGCATTTTATATATATGAATAGAGTTCGTTGATCACTGCCCAAAAAGAAGTTTGGATCTTAGAAGAGCGTGTGTTGGAAAGAGTGTGTTAGAGAGAGTGTTGCTAGCACTTCTCAATCTCCTAAATCTGAGAAATGCTAGCAACACACTCTCTAACACACTCTTTACAACACATTCCTACTATTGGTTGAAATTCATATGCGTCTCATTAAATTCGTATTGGTTGAAATTCATAATGGCACCTATTTCCAAAATAGTGGGACCCACATTAATTTCAACCAATAGAAGAAGGTGTGTTGAAATGAGTGTGTTAGAGAGTGTGTTGCTAGCACTCCTCAATCTATATTATTCAAATTGAATTGAAATGAATTCAATGGAATGAATAAATAAAGATCCTAACACTAAATGAATTCAAATAGGCAGTCATACATTTATATATATTATGCAATTTAAAGATAGTCTACGTTTTAGAAAAGCAAATTTTATAGGTTGAATTTTTTAATTATTATTTTTAATGTTGAATCGGATTTCCTCCTTTTACATTTTAATTTGAAACCAATTTGAAGACTAATTTTTTAATCAAATACTTGATTAAAAAACTTTTACCTTAAAGTGTAATGTTTTAGTTAAATTGATTAAATGAACCAAAGTGAGTTTTAGTCATTCATACCCTTACAAGATATCTAAGACCTAATATATTTAACCAATCTTACTTGAGGTCTTGATGCTTGAACACTTGATACTCCTAGCATATTTAATTTCTTGCTTTGCTAACCTATGAGTACCTGCATGCTTGTGAATTATATTTTCTTTTTATCCTGAATGCTTATGGTTAGTGTTTGTCAATAATCAAAACATAATCAAATATATATACTTGCATATATTTTCGTCCTGAAGCAAAATATTGTGATCTGATTGTAGTGCAATAAGATTGTGAAGTTTTGCATTTAGAAACATATACCACCAAGTAGGGGTCACAAGGGCACGATCTAGTCGTTCCTCTACAACATGCTCTGTACCTAAACTTGGAGCCCAAGTAAACGGATAACCCCCAAGGGGCATAACAACGAGGTTGCTGGCGAGGACATTATCTCTGAACCCAATTATCAACCACCGAAGGTGCTCCACTCTGCCTTTTTTTTTCTTCCACGGTTAGTATATCATTGAAATCTCCAATAATACACCAAAGAAGGTTCGAAAAATTGGCCAGTTAACAAATAAGGCCCTCAGATTGTCTCCTTCTATCTCTCTCTGGACACCCATAGAAACCAGTGAGCCTCCATATGCCCCTACCATCGTTTTCCACCTTTGTATTGATAAAGTGTTTAGAGAAACTTGTAATTAGAAGCTTCAACGAGCTTCTCCAAAGAATTACAAGGCCCGTAATCATTCATTTTCTCTCCACTTCTAAACAGCCATCATTAACCCATTTTAATATTAAGTTCTTCCACCTTTGCAACATGAACAAGCATCTCACCTAGGAAACTGACATCTGGTTAGTGAGATCGGATAAGGTTTTTTAGGGTTGGAAGTGCTCGCAGGTTACCAAGGCCATGTTGGGAAAAATACCAAATATAATCTCCTAATACAAGGCCAGCGGATACTTTATATTCCCAAGATCAGACTTTTCCCACACTATGTATAATCACAATGAGACAACAAAAATATTCCATTATAAATTAATGGGATTACAAAAGTTGTAAAAATAATCTCACCAAAAATATTGGTGGCTAAACTCTCTTTTGAATTTTTTTCTCTCAAAAGGCTTTCTCTCTCACACAAGTGAGGATGTCTTTTCTTTCTCTCAAAACTCTCTGTTGTTTTAGTTTCTTCTCAGATTTTATTTTAAATGAAAGAAGGGAATGGTTTTTATAACCAAACTTCTACGCTAAATATGGCCATGACATAAGGAGAGTTTTTCTCCTTAATTTTCTTATCCTTTGATTTCATAAAACTTCTCTCGTACTCACTTTAATTGCATTTACTATTTTATTTATTGTTTATCTCTCCTTTTTTTTCTCTCCTCCTAAAGAGGAAAACCCATCAATCTCCCCCTTCCGATTTAGGTGGAGGGCTCCAGCATTCCAGCAGTTCTTCTGCAAAACTCGTGCTTGTCCTTAGGTAAGGACTTTGTCATCATATCTGAACTATTGTCATTAGTATGGATTTTCTCAAGCTGTAATTGGTTGGATTCCAATATATCACGTATCCAATGATATCTCACATCGATGTGCTTCATCCTTGAGTGAAAACTCGAATTCTTGCTCAAGTGGATAGCACTTTGACTATCACAATGCATGACGTACTTCCGTTGTTCTTGGTCTAACTCATGCAAGAATCATTTCATTCATAGCATTTCTTTGCAAGCTTCTATTATTGCAATGAACTCTTCCTTTGTGGTAGACAAAGTAACACACTTTTGTAACTTTGACTACCACGATACCGCTCCCCCTGAAAATGTAATCAGGAATCCAGAAGTAGATTTCCTTGAATTAATATCTCCCGCCATATCTACATCTGTGTAGCCAACCAGTTCAAGTCTTCTACTTCCAAAGCATAAACTCATTTTGGAAGTTCCTCTGAGATATCTTAAGATCCACTTCACAGTATTCCAATGCTCCTTTCTTGGTTTAGCCAAGAATCTGTTTACAACACCAACTGCGTGTGTTATGTCCAGTCGTGTGCACAACATTGCATACATTAAGCTTCCAACAGCTGAGGCATACGGCACCTTGTGCATCTCCTCCTTTTCAATTTCACTTGTAGGACTTTGCTTTGAGCGTAGCATAAAGTGACTAGCAAGTGGAGTAGCAACTGGCTTTGCTTTCTCCATGTGAAACCGCTCCAACACCTTCTCGATATATTTTTCTTGTGATAGCCACAGCTTCCTTCCTTCCGATCACGATAGATGGACATACCAAGAATATGATTCGCGGGTCCCAAGTCTTTCATAGCAAAAGACTTCTTCATTTCCTTCTTCAGGTTTTTGATCTTATCACTATTTTGTCCTACGATTAACATATCGTCAACATACAAAAGTAGTATCATGAACTCGCCGTCAACAAATCTCTTCACAAAGACACATTGATCAGAAGTAGTCCTTCGGTATCCATTCTCAATCATGAAGGAATCAAACTTCTTGTACCATTGACGCGGTGCCTGCTTAAGTCCATATAAACTCTTCTTCAGCTGACAAACTAAATCTTCTTTGCCTTTGACTTTGAACCCCTCTGGCTGCTCCATGTAAATTTCTTCTTCTAAATCGCCATGAAGAAATGCAGTCTTCACATCTAGCTGCTCAACATCTGGATTCAAACTTGCAGCCAAACCAAGCACTACCTGAATTGATGACATCTTTACCACGGGTGAAAAAATCACTTTAAAGTCAATGCCTTTCTTCTGACTGAAGCCTTTCATGGCTAATCTCGCCTTGTACCTGGGTCGTGAGCTATTCTCCTCATTCTTCAACTTGTACACCCATTTGTTTTTTAGTGCTCTTTTACCTTTTGGTAACTCTGCCAACTCATAAGTTTGGTTCTTATGCAAGGATTGCATTTCTTCTTGCATGGCTTTCAACCAATCCTCCTTGTGATCATCTATCATAGCTTCTTCATAAGATTCTGGTTCTCCCCCATCAGTGAGTAACACATGTTCCGTTGCAGGATATTTGGTTTGTGGTTTAGGCATCCTGACTGACCTTCTTAACTGTGGCTCTTGAATATCTTGTTCTTCGTCCTCATAGTCTTCAACCATATCATCATCGGTACCATCGTTCCTATTACCATCAGCTGCTTCTTCAGTTAGCTCGTTATCAATTGGAGGTTCATTTTCTGCATCTCCAACATCTTCTATTGCATCTCCCCCATAATGCTCTGGAAGAGGAACTGGATCCATGTTGATTGGATGTTCTCTAGAGCTAACAAGCTTAACTCTCTTCTGAATATCTTCAATATTCTGGTCTTCAAAGAAGACGACATCCCTGCTTCTAATAATCTTTTTCTCAACAGGATCCCATAGCCTGTACCCGAATTCTTCATTTCCATATCCCAAGAAGATGCATTCCTTCGACTTGAAGTTGAGTTTTGATCTCTCATCTTTTGGACATGAAAAAATGCTCTACAACCGAACACCTTCAAATGGTTGTAGGATACATCTTTACTTGCCCAAAACTTGTTTGGAACATCACCATTCAACGGAGCTGAAGGGGATAAGTTGATCAAGTCAACTGCACTCATCAGTGCTTCACCCCAAAAACTCTTGGGTAACTTGGCATGAGATAACATCGTTCTCACTCTTTCAACAATAGCTCTGTTCATCCTCTCAGCCACTCCATTGTGCTGAGGCATTTCGGAACAGATCTTTCATGCCGGATTCCATTACTCACACAGTAATGTCTAAAAGCTCCAACAAATTCTCCTCCGTTGTCAGTGCGAACACACTTTAACTTCTTACCAGTTTCTCGCTCAACACTAGCATGAAACTGTTTAAATACTACAAACACCTGGTCTTTTGTTTTGAGAGCATATGCCCAAACCTTCCTGGAGTGGTCATCAATAAAGGTAACAAAATACCTTGCACCTCCATGAGTACTGGTGGTCATTGGACCACAAACATCAGAATGCACCAAATCTAAAACATTTGGTCTTCTATGTGGGGCCTTGTAGCGGAATGAAACTCTATGTTGTTTTCTAGCCAAGCAATGTATACATGGCTTAAGTGACATTTTTTATCCTTTCACACCCGCCAGTGTATCTCTTTTGGCCAGAATTTGAAGCCCCTTCTCACTCATATGCCCGAGCCGTTTATGCCATAACCTGACCAAGGATTCTTCTCCGAGAGAATTAACGCACCCATTATTGACTTTGGCTTCTATCACATATAGAGTGCTTACTTTCTTGCCTCTGTCTATCACCAGGGAACTTTGTGTTAGCTTCCATTTGCTATCCCCAAACAAACTAGTATAGCCTTCTTCGTCTAGTAGGCCTGCGGATATTAGATTGAGATGCATGTCAGGAACATGTCTCACATATTTTAATGTTAGGCGACAACCAGTGTTTGTTTCTAGGCAAACATCTCCTTTTCCCACAATCTTGGATCTATTATCATTCCCCATCCTCACATGACCAAAATCACCGCTTGTATAGGAAGAAAATAAATCCCTTCGTGAGGTTACATGAAATGATGTACCGGAATCCACGACCCAACATGTATCTTGTGATGTCAAATTAACATGACCATCATCGCAAACAAAGATTACCTCATCTCCGTGAAAAATGGTAGCGGCTACGTTACTCGCATCACCATTTTCTTGCTGCTCTCTTTTGAGCTTCCTGCATTCTCTCTTCATGTGGCCTTTCTCGTGACAGTAGTAACATTCTATGTCTCTTCTTGTCCATGACCTTCCTCTGAACTTATCTCTTGACTTGCCCCTTGACTTGCCTCTAGTATTGAACTTCTTGCGGATGCTTCTTCCACGGTACTCTGTGACAAGCGTCTCAGGCTCTGTCAGCGTTCCTTGCTCCTTCCTTCTTGATTCTTCATTGAACATGCTGTCTTTTACTATATCCAATGTTAGAACACCTTGTGGTGCTGAGTTACTCAATGAAACCTCAAGTGTGTCCCAATTGTCTGGCAAGGAACTGAATAGTAACAATGCTTGCAATTCATCGTCAAGCACCATCTTCATATTGGTGAGTTGATTCACCAATCCTTGAAAATCACTCAAGTGCTCGGAAACACTCCGGGTCTCTCTATACTTGAGGTTCACTAATCGTCGAATAGCAAAGGCTTTATTCTGGGCCGTCTTTCTCTCGTACAACGTTTCTAGTTTCGTCCATAACGTGAACGCAACTGTCTCTTGCTCCACGTGATGAAAGACACTTTGATCTATCCATTTCCGAATTTGTCCAACAGTTCTCCTGTTCGTCAAATTTCAGTCATCATCAGACTTGCTGTTTGGCTTCGTCCCTTTATTTTGCAAAGGCTGGTACAGATCTTTGCAGTAGAGGATGTCCTCCATTCTGGGCTTCCAAATGGAGTAGTTTGAAGAGGTTAACTTAATCATTGTTGCTGATGCCGTTGAGGTTGACTCGTCCATTGTGAATAATACAAGCTAAACTGTGTAATGAAGCGAAGCTCTGATACCACTTGTTGGGAAAAATACCAAATATAATCTCCTAATACAAGGCCAGTGGATAATTTATACTCCTAGGATCAGGCTTTTCCCACACTATGTATAATCACAATGAGACTACAAAAATATTCCATTATAAATTAATGGGATTACAAAAGTTGTAAAAATAATCTCACCAAAAATATTGGTGGCTAAACTCTTTTGAATTTTTTTCTCTCAAAAGGCTTTATCTCTCATACAAGTGAGGATGTCTTTTCTTTCTCTCAAAACTCTATGTTGTTTTGATTTCTTCTCAGATGTTTTTTTTTAAATGAAAGAAGGGAATGACTTTTATAGGCAAACTTCTACGCTAAATATGGCCAAGACATAAGGAGAGTTTTTCTCCTTAATTTTCTTATCCTTTGATTTCCTAAAACTTCTCTCGTACTCACTTTAATTGCATTTACTATTTTATTTATTGTTTATCTCTCCTTCTTTTTCTCTCCTCCTAAAGAGGAAAACCCATCAGGCCACAACAGTTCCAACCGAGAATGATCATGAGTCATGACATGCCAGGGACCAGGACCTGTCGTTAAGAAATGAGTTTTGTTTTTTTCCTTGCTTGAAATTTTCGAAGCTTAGTAACCCCACTCATTGCACGTAAGGTATCTCTGCATGTCTCTCCTTCCCTACATCGTTTACGCTATATGTGATCTTCTTATGTCATAGAAGCATCACGTGAATATAAAGAATTGGAATATTCAACCATATTTGGACGTATAATAACCTCACCTCCTTGAGATAAATGACTGGAGCATATTTGGCCACTCGGTTCTCCTTTATCAACATTTATGGTCTGGATTGGATTATCCTTAGGAAGATATTGATTTTGTTGGCTAGGATCACACACCCCACAATCTACGCACCTCGTATCTCCTTGATTTCCAGTACTACCAGATTTTGCTCATGCATTACGTGCCCTTCTTCTCTCTGCCATTGGTACCTCCACCCCTCCGCTTATCAGGTCGGAGTTTGACACCTCATGAAGTTGATATAAGGAAACATAAGAAGGGGGTTGAATTGTGTTTCTTAACAGATTTTTCAAACTTGTTTTGAAAACAGTTTTGCACGCAAGCAAGAAATAAATACATGTAAAAAAAACTTCTTTTAAAAGAGAGTTAATAAAACTCAATATCAAATCCCCACAGTTAGTAATAAAACAACTTAAAGGAGAAAAGGCATAAGAGAATCTCAATACAAAGATTTATCCTGGTTCACTCTCTTCCAACTAAGAGCTACGTCAAGTCCCTTCTACTTGAAGGTTTTCTCCACTATAATCCAATATCTTACAAGTATTCTTTACACTTGCATCTTCAGGCTAACAATCACTCAAGTATTCAACACCTCTCTAGGCACTCAAGTAGTCTTTTATAGTCAAGCCTCTTCAGGCTCTCTCTAACTTAAGAGATGAAATACTTTTGATCTAAGAACTCACTATGTGTGAGGATATGAAGGTTTAAGATCAGAGATTACAATGAATATAATCAAGAGAAGATTTGGCAGAGGTTTTGCGCTTTCAAATATTCAGAGTTTGGTTCTTTTTTTATTTTGTGTATCTTCTTCACTGGGGTCGTCCAGTATTTATAGATGAAGTGCAGCTTCAGCTCTTGTTTCTTCAACGATCTTCAAGATGTATCCGTTTAGAAATAGCATTTAATGTTAGGTTCTGTTGAGTCTAATAGTTGGATATGCATTCAGTGAAAAGAGCTTTTGGTTATCAGAAATGCACAAAGTGGTACTGTCACTTCTCTGTTGTACTCAAAAGTTGCCATTTTTCTTTCCTTCTTCGTACTTAGTTAACTTTACAGAAGCTTGTGTCGGAGTACAAAGGCATTTCTGTAATCGATGGTACTGTGTTTCTCTTACCAAGGAATATTAGAATAAACATTAAAATGACCAAGGCAATTAAAGCATTTAAAGGCATATACATTTTGAAGTTGACACAGGCAAACACAAGAAGGGGGGTTGAATTGTGTTTGTTAATAATTTTTGAAAAACAACCTTTAAAACTATTTTTGCACACAAGAAGATTAGAAACAGAAGCAAGCACATAGAAATAGATCTTTTAAAAGTTTTTAACAAAAGAAATATCAAAACCCCTCAGTCAGTACAAACGAATAAAACTGAAAGAGGTTAGGGATAGAAGATTCACACAAAGGATTTTATCCTGGTTCACTCTTTTCCAACCAAGAGCAACGTCCAGTTCATTCGACTTGAAGGATTTATCCACTATTTCTCCAAATAGATTACAACCAAGTATTCAACACCTCTCCAGGCTTACAAGTATTCGTTTCTTACCAAGCCTCTTCAGGCTCTAACTCTAACAAAGAGATTTAACTTATGATCTTCTTAACTTACTATGTGTGAGGATATGAAAGTTTAAGGTCAAATGAATATTACAACAATATTCAAACTAAAGAATGCAGACTCTTGCTCTTGAAAGAATATTAGAATGAGTGATTATCGATGAGCAAAAGTTGTTCTTCAGAACTTAAGGTCTTCTATTTATAGTGACCTTCTTCTTCACTTGTATTTCTTCAACGATTATTTTGAATAGTCCCGTTTAGAGATAGCATTGAATGCATGATATCCGTTGTGACTGATAGCTTCATTGTGGCCTTTGTGAAATGTACTCTTGGTTATCACATTTGCACATAATAGAGGGTCATTGCTTCTCAGCAATTTGTACCTTGAAAACTTTATTTCCTCCTTTGTGTACAATCCAGTTTTTTCCAGCAGTAAAGAAGAATTCCTACAAGTCACTTTTCATTTCCTCATTGTACTATTTGCTTTTTGTATTTCCTCGATGGTACTATGATTTTCTCACAAGGAAACAAAGCATTAACCGGATAAAACAAATGGAAAGAAAAATATTCTATTGAATTAAATATCAATCATTTGAAATAAATTCAACGTGGCTCAGATTGCATTTATTCATTTTTAGAACAACATATACATAAGAGATAGAAGCTCGTTTATTCAAAAATCTTCGTCTACTCGGTTATTTGTGAGACTAGGTTTGTTCGTTCTTTTATAAGGCTCGCCTGATGACGTGGCATACAGAGCTCGTCTTTCAAGTCTTTGGACTTGCTATTCCTTAGTGAGTTATCATAATCTGCGTTTGGTGACGTGGCACTTAAAGCTCATCTACTTGATTTTTATTTTTTCCGTTTATCTACTTCTACCAAGTATTCCCGTCTGCTGACGTAGTAAGTTAAAACTAGTCTAATTGATTTTGAACTTATAATCCGTCTAGTAAACATGTATTGCCTCGTCTACTTAAAGAAACCAGTCTACTCAATTAATTAAATAAATGACTTTACCAAATTATTGAGCAGCCCGTCTACACGGGTGGACGTGCATTTCTCTTTATGAGTCCAAGCAGATACATGTGAAAACTTATTCTAAGTTTCCATCTCTTATAATTTTAAGTGAACCTGCATAACTAAATAAACTTGTTAGATATCAACTAACACTTTGCAAAGTGATGCGTATTTTTAGAATAAAGGCAAGTGCACCTTGTCGCAAACAAGTAATACGGTGGTGAGACCGGATATCGTCCTCAGGGATCGGTTGCCAATTACCAATTCACAAACTCAACAACTATCTAGACTAAATTATGGTATGAAAAGATCATAAAATAAGGAAATAAATATTTTTGGTCTTTTGGAAATTTTATCGAGCACTTGGAAGGCAAAATAAATGCGGTTAAGATTGTCAGGGTTAGACTACACTAATCCTCCCTTAATTGCAATGAAATGGTTTCTAACACAAGTCCTAATTCAATAATGACAATCAAGCCTTTTCTAAAATACTCAAGCCCTAATGTCTTAGGTGGAATGAGCCTAAAATCCCAAATTAAACCCTAATGTCTGAGGTGGATTAACCTGAGATTTTGCATTAAGTCAAGACTTATAAGATTGCAAGCATCCAACACCTATGTCTAGATTCTTGAACTACTTGGCATATGATTCATGAGCATGCCTTAACATCAATCTATCAATTGTCTATCAAAGCAACATATCATTCCTATGGGTAGCTAAGCCAAGGAAAGCATTAAGCACAGAATCACATACTCATAAAGAAATAGAGACTTGCATTGAAACAACCAAATCAAAATACAAACAAGTTCTTAAAAGTAATCATCTAACCCCAACAATAGGGGATTTAACTACTCATGAAAATTGAGAATACAAAAGAGAAGGAGAGAAGAGATGAAGAACACTCATAGAAGAATCCTCCAATCTTCTTCCATTCCCAGAGCAAGGAAAACATCCCCTACTAGGGTTGGAACCCTAGTCCAGCCGCAGCCTCCAAGTCCCCAACTCTCCTCCCAGAAGTCCCCCTTTCTGCCCTAAAACAACAACTTATACCAATCAGTTCTGCGCGCGTTCACGAGGCGAGGCATGTCTCGCGAGGCGAATGTTAAAAATCCGCTGTTTCAGAGAATTGAACTCTCGCGAGGCGAGAGTTTCTCGCGACGCGAAACCGAAAGGTTCTTCTCAAATACGCCCGTGATGAGTATCAGGGCCTGGGTGTGGTGGCTTCTGTTCTTCAAACTCGCGAGGCGAGACATGGTTCACGGGGCGAACCAGAAAGGCTGCATTCTGTGGCACAGTCAGTTTTCGGGGTCGCGAGGCGAGCTACAGTCTCGCGGGGCGAATCTTCAGATTTCTGCTTGGCTTAATTTCTTTTCTTTTCAGGCTCTGTCTCCATCCAAGCTCCACCAAGGCTAATTCTGAGCATTTTTACATTAATTCCTGCAAAACAACACCAAGAAACCGCTTCACCCGTTCCAAGGGAAAATCTAATTAAAATCAAATAAAGAATGCCTAATCTATATGAAAAATGCATGCAAAAGTGTACAGAAAACATGATGTAAAATCACACTATCAAATCACCCCAAGCTTATTCAATTGCTTGTCCTCAAGCAACCACTAAGGCCAGAAGAGATATATAATCAAAGCATGGATAGTGAACCAAGAACCCGAGCAAATAATCCAAGTAATAGGCATTTCAAACAATTCAGCAAGAGACAATCAATTCAAGTCCAATTAGAGGCTTAGGTTCCTTAGACTCATGTTCTCACTGATTTGAGCACTCTTTCTCACCTGAAGCTCACCCCAAGCTTGTTCATTTGCTTGGCTCTCTTTCTACCTCACTCAAGTGTTTAGGGATATTTAACATTTCGCTCCATTTTCCTCAAGGAATGAATCCTACCATAGGCTTGACTATCAACCAAATCTCTACTTTATTAATGAAAACAATTAAGAATCAAGAAGCCTCTCACTTCGGTTGTAACGTGGCCATGGGATTAATCGTTAGGTGGGGAAATCAAGAAAAGGATATTTCCAAAAGGGCTAAACCAAGTATCAAACATTTCAACACATGACACCTTCTAAAATACCTTCTTGGGTTTTCGATTCACTTTTCCACCTTTCTTTCTTTCTTTTTCTTTTATTTCTCATTTCTTTTTGTCATCCCTTTCTCTATGTATTTTTCTTTTGCTTGGAGAAGGGGAGATTTTTCAACTCAAGAGAATTATTTTTTTTTTTCTGATTCTTTCATCCCAAACTTTCAACTACATTTTTACCCTTTTGTAATACTTTAGAAGGTATCCTACCAAGCATTATTCAATAATATATTTCAAGGTACCAAGAAAAGTATTTCATTCTTTCAAGCTCAAAATTGGGCAACTAAGGGGTAGCATTTAGTCATTCAAAGCTCAGAAGGCCAGAAAAAATACCTATTGCCTCAATCATTTTCAAAAATGTTTTCAAAAATTTTTAAGCTTCAAAATGGTTTCAAGTCAAGTTCTAGAGAAAGTAATCCAAGAGGAATAACACTCTAACACAAAGAATGGGGAAGATTTAGTGAGTACCCCTTTGGCTCAAAATCTCACATTTTTAGCAGTTCAAAAATCAATGAGAAACACAAATATTCAGAACCACATGCTAATTATCAACTATCCAAGATCATCTCAAGCATTTTTTTATTTGCAGCCTTATCACAAGAATAAAAAAAAAATGGGTTCAAAAATTCACTATCACAATTTAATTGGCACTTAGTTCTCACAATTGGATACAAAATCTAACCAAGGGCCATCTAATCATGTGATAATGCAAAACTAAGTCTATATGAATGCAAAATGCAAGAATTCAAAAAAAAAAAACTTTACACAAATATACCCCTACCCCAAGCTTAAAAACTTACATTGTCCCCAATGTAAATAATTAAGTTAGAGAGGGGCGAAAAATTGGAACGACTCACCGAGGCGGTAGTTGGTGCTGGTTCACATGCTTTTTGGCTTTGTTTCCCCCTGCTCTTTTTGCTTCTCCTTCCTTATTAAACCTGAAAGCACTTAACAAATTTATTAATTTATGATTATTTACTCTTGATCTTCTCAAATTATTCAAGAGTTAGAAATCAAAAACCAAAGGAAAATGAAAAGAAAAATTGGGTTGCCTCCCAATAAGAGCTTCTTTAACGTCACTAGCTTGACGTTCTAGGATCCTCCTCTCGGGTCAAATGGAAATTGGAGTGGAGATTGCAGAAGTAATATGACTTTATTCTCAACTCCCCCCAGCCAGTGTGTGAAAACTCCATTGACCTCTACAATTATGAACTCACTTCCTCTCGGGTCAAGTGGAATTTTCAAGAGGAAGTTTACCAGACAAGTGGAAGGGGCTAACTTACCAGTGTCCACACATGCATGCAAGCCAACATATTTATTTAATGCAGTAAATTCAGCAAGCATGGTGGAGGGAGTGCTTTCCAAATGCCCTGCCTTCTCACTTGTTCCTCCCCAAGGATGCGTGAAAGGTAATCCCTCTTCTTGTGATTCGCTTACCACCACCACTTCATCTTCAATTTGATCCATTCCCACAACCAGATTCTGCTCAACTTCTGCTTCATGTGGCTCCATGGGAATCACAATACACGGTGGTGGAGGTGGTAAATATGACAAAAGGTTTCCCAATCCTCCTTGGAGTATATATATATAAGCTCACTAGTCATAGGATCGACTCGTGATGGAATATTATGAGATAGAGAAAACTCCTCGAAGAATTCTCCCAAATTTATATCGTCTTCCCAACACAAGTTATCCTCCAAAATATGACTAGAAGCTTCCTCATCAGGTGGATAATAAAAATTTTCAATGACTTTCATCCACCTTGCAAAAACAGAACTCAAAACAAAAAGATCAAATATATACAGAAAAATAAAAAATAAAAATGTCTAAATTAGTTGCCTCCTTTGTTACTAATGATATTGGCAAAGCCGATCCCCGGCAACGGCGCCAAAAACTTGATGCGTGATTTTTAGAATAAAGGCAAGTGCACCTTGTCGCAAACAAGTAATACGGTGGTGAGACCGGATATCGTCCTCAGGGATCGGTTGCCAATTACTAATTCACAAACTCAACAACTATCTAGACTATACTATGGTATGAAAAGATCATAAAATAAGGAAATAAAATATTTTTGGTCTTTAGGGAATTTTATCGAACTCTTGGAAGGCAAAAGAAATGCGGTTAAGATTGTCAGGGTTAGACTACACTAATCCTCCCTTAATTGCAATGAAATGGCTTCTAACACAAGTCCTAATTCAATAATGACAATCAAGTCTTTTCTAAAATACTCAAGCCTAATGTCTTAGGTGCAATAAGCCTAAAACCCCAAATTAAACCCTAATGTCTTAGGTGGATTAACCTGAGATTTTGCATTAACTCAAGACTTATAAGATTGCAAGCAGCCAACACCTATGTCTAGATTCTTGAACTACTTGGCATATGATTCATGAGCATGCCTTAACATCAATCTGTCAATTGTCTATCAAAGCAACATATCATTCCTATGGGTAGCTAAGCCACGGAAAGCATTAAGCACAGAATCACATACTCATAAAGAAATAAAGACTTGCATTAAAACAACCAAATCAAATACAAACAAGTTCAGAAAAGCTACATCTAACCCCAATAATAGGGGATTTAACTACTCATGAAAAATGAGAATACAAAAGAGAAGGAGAGAAGAGATGAAGAACACTCATAGAAGAATCCTCCAATCTTCTTCCATTCCCAGAGCAAGGAAAACATCCCCTACTAGGGTTGGAACCCTAGTCCAGCCGCAGCCTCCAAGTCCCCAACTCTCCTCCCCGAAAAACTTCCACTTTCTGCCCTAAAACAGCAACTTATACCAATCAGTTCCGCGCGCGTTCGCGAGGCGAGACACGTCTCGCGAGGCGAATCTTAAAAATCTTCTATTTCAGAAATGGATCTCTCGTGAGGCGAGAGTGGCTTCGCGACGCGAAACAGTCAAGTGCTTCTCCAATATGCCCATGAAGAGCATCAGGGCCCGGGCGTGATGGCTTCTGGTTTCGAGACTCGCGAGGCGAGACAAGGTTCGCGAGGCGAACCAGAAAGGCTTGCATTTTCTGGAACAGTCAGCTTTCAGGGTCGCGAGGCGAATCCAGTCTCGTGGGGCGAATCTCCAGAATTCTGCTTGGCTCAATTTCTTCTCTTTTCCGGCTCTAAATTCTTCCAAGCTTCATCAAGGCTAATTCTGAGCATTTTTTTACTTGAATTCCTGCAAAACAACACCAAGAAATCGCTTCACCCGTTCCAAGGGAAAATCTAACTAAAATCAAATAAAGAATGCCTAATCTATATGAAAAATGCATGCAAAAGTACGGAAAACATGATGTAAAATTACACTATCAAATCACCCCAAGCTTATTCAATTGCTTGTCCTCAAGCAATCACTAAGGCCAGAAGAGATAAATAATCAAAGCATGGATAGTGAACCAAGAACCCGAGCAAATACTAATCCAAGTAATAGGCATTTCAAACAATTCAGCAAGAGACAATCCATTCAAGTCCAATTAGACGCTTAGGTTCCTTAGACTCATATTCTCACTGATTTGGGCACTCTTTCTCACATGAAGATCACCCCAAGCTTGTTTATTTACTTGGATCTCTTTTCTCACCTCACTCAAGTGTTTAGGGATATTTGACATTTCGCTCAATTTTCCTCAAGGAATGACTTCTACCATAGGCTTGGCTGTCAACCAAATCTCTACTTTATTAATGAAACAATTAAGAATCAAGAGGTCTTTTACTTGGTTGTAACGTGGCCATGGGATTAATCGTTAGGTGGGGAAATCAAGAAAAGGAAATTTTCAAAAGGGCTAACAAAATATAGCATTGCACACATGACACCTTCTAAAATACCTTCTTGGGTTTTCAATTTATTTTTCCACCTTTCTTTTCTTTCTTTTTCTTTTTATTTATTTCTCATTTCTTTTTGTCATCCCCTTCTCTACTTTATTTTTCTTTTTCTTTTATTTCTCTTTAATTTGGAGAAGGGGAGATTTTTCAACTCAAGAGAAATATTTTTCTGATTCTTTCATCCATACTTTCAACTACATTTTTACCCTTTTGTAATACTTTAGAAGGTCCTATCAAACATTATTTATCAATAAATTTCAAGGTACCAAGAAAAGCATTTTTTTCATTCAGGCTCAACGGCGCCAAAAACTTGATGCGTATTTTTAGAATAAAGGCAGGTGCACCTTGTCGCAAACAAGTAATACGGTGGTGAGACCGGATATCGTCCTCAGGGATCGGTTGCCAATTACCAATTCACAAACTCAACAACTATCTAGACTAAACTATGGTATGAAAAGATCATAAAATAAGGAAATAAATATTTTTGGTCTTTTGGGAATTTTATCGAGCACTTGGAAGGCAAAAGAAATGCGGTTAAGATTGTCAGGGTTAGACTACACTAATCCTCCCTTAATTGCAATGAAATGGTTTCTAACACAAGTCCTAATTCAATAATGACAATCAAGCCTTTTCTAAAATACTCAAGCCCTAATGTCTTAGGTGGAATGAGCCTAAAATCCCAAATTAAACCCTAATGTCTTAGGTGGATTAACCTGAGATTTTACATTAAGTCAAGACTAATAAGATTGCAAGCATCCAACACCTATGTCTAGATTCTTGAACTACTTGGCATATGATTCATGAGCATGCCTTAACATCAATCTGTCAATTGTCTATCAAAGCAATATATCATTCCTATGGGTAGCTAAGCCAAGGAAAGCATTAAGCACATAATCACATACTCATAAAGAAATAGAGACTTGCATTAAAACAACCAAATCAAAATACAAACAAGTTCAGAAAAGTAATCATCTAACCCCGACAATAGGGGATTTAACTACTCATGAAAATTGAGAATACAAAAGAGAATGAGAGAAGAGATGAAGAACACTCATAGAAGAATCCTCCAATCTTCTTCCGTTCCCAGAGCAAGGAAAACATCCCCTACTAGGGTTGGAACCCTAGTCCAGCCGCAGCCTCCAAGTCCCCAACTCTCCTCCCAGAAGTCCCCCTTTCTGCCCTAAAACAGCAACTTATACCAATCAGTTCTGCACGCGTTCGCGAGGCGAGGCATGTCTCGCGTGGCGAATATTAAAAATCCGCTGTTTCATAGAATTGAACTCTCGCGAGGCGAGAGTTTCTTGCGACGCGAAACCGAAAGGTTCTTCTCAAATACGCCCGTGATGAGTATCAGGGCTCTGGCGTGGTGGCTTTTGTTCTTCAGACTCGCGATGCGAGACATGGTTCACGGGGCGAACCAGAAAGGCTGCATTCTGTGGCACAGTCAGTTTTCGGGGTCGTGAGGCGAGCTACAGTCTCGCGGGGCGAATCTTCAGATTTCTTCTTGGCTTAATTTCTTCTCTTTTCAGGCTCTGTCTCCATCCAAGCTCCACCAAGGCTAATTATGAGCATTTTTACATTAATTCCTGCAAAACAACACCAAGAAACCGCTTCACCCGTTCCAAGGGAAAATCTAACTAAAATCAAATAAAGAATGCCTAATCTATATGAAAAATGCATGCAAAAGTGTACAGAAAACATGATGTAAAATCACACTATCACAAAGCAAATTTAATCCTTTTGTTAACATCAAAACACATATTATTTAATCTAAAAATCACTTTGGTTCCAACAATCTACCCCTTTTTGATGATGACAAAAGCTAATTAAATTTGAGTAGCAAAGTCTAAGAGAGCTTATAAAGCTCCCCCTAAGACAAAGCATACCTACATTTTAAAGTAGGTCGGGATTATATCAGATCATTTACTTAACATATCAAACAGAGTGAAAAACATGTAGACTTAGAATATATCAGAATAATTCATAGTAAACAATTATCATATCAATCAAATAAGCAGACATAGATAATTTAAAGCATAAGCAGAGATATACATGTGCAGATAGACATATGCTTTTCAAAAACTGACTTTTCTTATTAATTTAATTCTCTTCCTTTCTCCCCCTTTTTTGTCATCAGACAAAAAGGTAAAGGAGTTGGAACATCATTGTCAGTAAAAAGAAAAAAATAAGCTAAGAGGAGGGTGGAGATGGAGGAGGAGGGCTTTGGTTTTGGTTTGGTAGAGGAGCAGGAATCTGTGTAGGCAAATTCTAGCTTTGCTGAAAACTGAGCATGATGCTCATCATTTGATTCATTATATGATTTGTGGGGACCAGAACTTCAGCAACCTGTTCTCTGGCTTGCTCCTTCACTTATGCTTTTACTCTTTCCTCAATGATCTTACTTATCATCTCTTGAAAGTTTGGAGGCAGAGAGAGTGATGGTCGAGAGCTTTCACCACTATCTTGAGCATGACTAGGCAGGGTTCCTAATGCTCTTGAATGTTCAGGTTGATCTTGTGGGTGAATTATTGTGAGAGTCAGAGGTTGAGAAGAGTGCTTATCTGAAGTGCTCGGTCTGGGAGCAGACTCAGCAACTTCCTCATGTTCATTTATCAACTTGACTGCTTCATGCTCTACAACAGGTTCCTCAATAGTGATTTCTTCTTCTGTGTGTTCTGATGGAGGTGGTGAAGTAGCAGGTTCTAGAACTGGGTCCTCAAACCACTTAATTTCATCTTCATTTTCCAGAAGAGGACTAATGACATGTAGTCCAAAGATATCATTGATTATGATAACATTTTTCTCAGACGGTTGGAATGGTTTTTCTTTTCTTCTTGAGACAGTCCAGAGAAGGAGGCTTTTCTTGTGCAGTGAATAACATGTGATTTCTAGAAGTCACTTGCATGTGCCTTTTCGGAGATTTCTTCAATGGAAATGATTGCCAATGATCCAGAAGGGTATAGTCAAAGGGTTCTGAATTGAGATCCAGCATAGTTGACTCATCTACTGGCATCTTGCCTTTGAAAATTCTTCTCTTCTTGCCTTCGTATTTGTTGAAATCAAGCATTGGCAGTCTTGGTGCAATTCTGTATGGCTTGATCCTAATATTGGTTATCGGTGAATGTCTTAGCCAAGTTGGAGGGACAAAGTTTGCAGCTCTGTCAATTTTAAAATGGTTAAACTCCCACTTCAACATCTCATACATTAATGTATCAACAAAATCTGCAGCTCTACTATACACACTGGGGTGCTTAAATGTTTCCCAGCCAGTGTTTCTGTCCATGATGATGGGGACATGCCTGAATGATCTGGATCTTTTGCATGTGACATTAGATAGATCCTTCTTGGCAGGGTCAGTATGCCAGTTTGAAATGATGTGCCTCTGAACTCCTTCAGTGAATGGTTTGAATGGTGGAAGTCTAATGAGGTTGGGGTAAATATTTCTAGGTGGGAATTTATTTTGTGGTAGATGGGTTAGAAGAGGTCCAAAGGAATTGAATAGTTTAGATGGAAATGGTCCAGCAGGTGAGTGTGGTTCAGGGTTAACCCAATCTGAGTAGATGTTTTCAGGTTCATACTCATGTTCTGGTAAAGGGTACCATCTGATTAGAATAGATTCAGGTTCAGTTTGGTGGATGTGGAAAAGAATCTTCCAGTCCCTGTTGACTTTTTCCCAATTCTCAGCTTTTCCCTCATATAATACTAATGGATCAGTATAGGGAAAGTTGATTTTCTTGATTTTGGGAAAGGGGGCACCAGGGCAAATTCCATCATCAGGTTGGTTGAACCAGGGGTCATCAGCAGGGATAATAGGTTGGAAAGTTGTTTTAGGAGGTAGGGTTATTTGTGGTTGGTCTGGAAGGTTTGTTTGTGGTGAAAGGGGTGTGGGAATGTATACATCAGTCATATCATCATTAACAGATGTACCAGAAACAACTATCTTATCCTCAAAGCTAGAAACTAGGGCATCTACTGCTAACTTAACGGGGTCATTAGAACATAGAGTTACTTCAATCTCAAAGACAGTTTTGGCTTTCCTCTATGGTTGCCTCCTTCTGGTTGGAATGGCAGAGGGGGCAGCAGCAACAATCTTTTGCTCTTCAAAACAGAGTTGATGGGAATTATATCCTCATCATCCTCATCATCATCTTGTGACAGCACCGGATTTCCTGTCCTCTTTTGTGAATTAGCAGTTTGAGGGGCAGCAGCAGTAGGTTCCCTGATGACAATTCCAGTAGGACTTTTAGACATAGGCTTCCTGGCAGCAGTGGTCTTTTTCCTGATATTCTTCCTTGGCTCCACAGTCTCAGTCATGTTTTTTTCTACCATTTCTTCTTTAATTTTCATTAATTCCTCAGTCTTGGCAATAGCAGCAACAACATATGTACTGAGGTTCATGTTTGCTATGTTCATTTTTCAAAAGTCAGCAGCTGACATTGGTTTTTCAATAAGAAATCCGGCTTGTTCCTCAGGAGTCCTTGCAGCAATGTATTCGTGGATTCCTTGTGCCTTGAAGATTTTTGAAAGCAGGTGACAGTAGGGAAATGTTGATAGTCTATTCTTGTTCATTACAGCATCCCTAAATCTTCCATACATAATTCTTGGAAGATTGATCTTCAATTCAGTTATGAGGTGGCAGAGGCAGAACTTGTGTAGAGAAGAGAGGTTGTCGTTGGATCCAACCTTATGAAGAACCACTTTATTTAGTAGTTGATGAAGGATGCAAACAATATCCTTTATTTCAACAGTCTTCGAAGAGTGATTTCTGACAGTGTCTTCTTTCATTAAACAGACTTCAATAGTCTCAGAACCACCAAGATCAGCTTCCCAAGACTCAGCGAGAACCAACCCTTCCAGGGCGCAGAAAATAGCATCAGCAATGGTATTCTGAGACTGCAATCTTCTTTTTCAACACCATGGAGGAGAAGTCTGTATCAGAAATTCGAACATTTCTCCAGAAGTACCTAATTAGGTTTGGAAAAACAGAGACTTTCTCTGTGAAGAGTCCTCCCCAGCAAGCAGCATTAATATACTTGCTAATATCCAAGTTATAGTCTTCCAATACTCCAAAGTTGAAATGTCCCTCAATATCCAAGTTGAGTTTATCTACGTTGAAGGTTGAAGAAGAAGCCATTTTTGAGGTTTGAAGGATAGGGTTCAGAGACAGAGGAAACAGAGAGCTCGAGAGTTTGAGAGAGATAGTTGTCAGGGAAGATGGGTAGTGAAAGGTTTTTCAGAGGGAAAGAAGCTTACTTAAAAAGGTTTTGAATTTCCAAGGTTTTTCTTTTTGGAAATAAATTAAAAGTAATTGACAAGACATGTCATTAAGAATAAAACGGCGTTGGTATTTTGGAACTTTAAAAAGGTCTTGATGGGATTTATGGAAGTTACTGACTCAGCAGAGAGAATATACTAGAAAAGTATGTCTATGAGACAAAATAAATGCATTTAACAAATATATGCATAGACGGGTTCAAGCATAAGCAAGTATGGACACGCATATTGACATGCAATGGACATGGCAAGCAAATGTGGTAGACGCGTTATGAAGTAGACGCACAATTAAATATGCAATAAACGCAAATAAGTTTTATCATGCTCTGGACGGAAAAATTTTAACATGCATTGAACAAAATCTATAGTCGTATATTTATCAGAACAACATTCTCAGGTATGAACGCTTAAATTAATCTACAAATAACATATTTAGATGCTTCCTAATAAAAATAAATCTGTCCTCTGCAAGAGGTTTAGTAAAGATATATGCCCATTGATGGTCAGTATCTACGAATTGTATATCAATTACACCTTTTTGAACATAATCCCTAATGAAATGATGTTTGATTTCTATATGCTTAGCTCTAGAATGCAGTATTGGATTCTTAGATAAATTAATTGCAGCAGTATTGCCACACATGAGTGGAATACTACTTACAAACACATTGTAGTCCTCCAATTGATGTTTGAACCAAAGAAGTTGTGAGCTGCAATTAGCAGCTGAAACATACCCAACTTCAGCAGTTGATAAAGCAATTGTACTTTGTCTTTTTCTTGACCATGAGACAAGATTAGCTCCAATGAAGTGACATCCTCCACCGGTACTTTTTCTTTCAATTCTATCTCTAGCATAGTCAGCATCACAGAATCCAACTCATCTGTAATCTTTATATTTCATAAAACACAAACCCAGATTAGTAGTACCTTTCAAATATCTAAATATTCTCTTAACTGCAGACAAGTGAAATTCTCTAGGATCGGATTGAAAACGAGCACACAAACATACACTGAACATAATGTCAGGTATGGACGTGGTAAGATATAAAAGAGATCATATCATACCTCTATATTCCTTTTGATCTACCTTTTTCTCTTTATCATCTTTGTTCAGTATGGACGTGGGATGCATAGGGGTAGTCATTGGTTTACAGTCATCCATGTTGAACTTTTTCAAGAGTTCCTTTGTATACTTGGTTTGGTGGATGAGCACCTCATCCATAGTTTGTTTTACTTGAAGTCCAAGGAAGAATTTGAGTTCTCCCATCATGCTCATTTCAAACTCTTTCTGCATTAACTTAGAGAATTATTTGCATAGAGATTCATTAGTAGCACCAAATATAATATCATCAACATATATTTGTACAATTATGAAATTAGACTTAATGGATGATGAGTGTGATTTCACCTCATTTTTCCATGACATTTTGCATGAATTTTCATATAGTTTATGCTTATTTTATTTGATTATTAGTTAATTTTGCCTTGGAACGAGTAAGGTGGTTTCGTGGTGCTTGTGTGCAGGAATCGAGGACTAAATTGCTCGGGATCAGTCGCGTTGGAGCTGGCACGAAGATGGGAGCTTGGAAGGCAAGAAAATAGGGCAAACAGAGTTGATCACGGCCAGGCCGTGATGCCCATCACGACTGTGATCAAGTGAAGCTGAAAAAGAATGGCCAAGTCAGAAGCTGTCACGGCCAGGTCGTGATGCCCATCACGGCCATGACATGCATATTGAGCCAGACCCCCTGGGCAGAATCTGTCACGGCCAGGCCGTGATGACCATCACGGCCGTGACAGACCATTTATTGAAGCAGCATTCAAGGCATAAGCCATCACAGCCAGGGCGTGATGGCCATCACGGCCGTGATGCGTATTCCTTGGATCTGAAGCAACTGATTTGGATCTGATTTGTGTTTGATTGGGATTCAAACTTCCCAAATCTATAAATAAGGCACCTGACCAGAGACTAAGGGACCTTTGGCTGCTACTCTTAGGCTATATTTTAGGATCTCTCCTCTTCCTCTTCATCTTCCTCTTCCTCTTCTTCTCTCTTATTTCTGTTTTCATGTTATTTGTAATCAAGCTTGTCGTCACCATGACAAGGCTTGAGTAGTAGTTTAATTTCTAGGGATTGGGGCTATGCCCAAGGTTTATTTATGGCATTGAATTGATTTTATATCTTTTTTAATTGCGATTTTGTTTTAGATCTGATTTCTAGTGTTTTAATTACTTGTAAATCTGGTGCGCGCTTATTTACATGGCATAGACATTCTAAGGAGGAACCTAGCGGTGAACTTAGGTGTCGGATCTACAGAATCAGACTTAGGACTAAAATCACGAGAGTTAGAAGCCGTCCTTCGAGGATTAACGAATTGTCACAAAACGTAAAGGGTCCAATCTGAATTCGACTACCACGAGAGTAGGGGTCGGTTCAATTGGGCACGGTTTTTGTAACCCGAGAGGGAGCTTAAACTATTTGAGGATAAATTCGCCTTCAAGGCATTTTCGATAATTAACAAGGGGTAATCAATTTAGTAACATAAACGATCTTGTTGGTAACCCAAATTCCTAGGAATCCATTTAGATCTGAAAAACCATAAATTGATTGACTTTCTGTTTACTTGATTGCATTCCTTATTTGATTTCCTAAATATCTCTTATTTCAAATATCAAAACCTTTTCAAAAATCTCTTTACACAGTCCAGTTTTATCATTTGACAATTAATTGCGATTTGAGATCACGGTCTCTGTGGGATCGATATCTTTTTATTACTTGGCGACAATCCGGTACACTTGCCGGATCGCACGTGCACTCGCACGACATCAAGTTTTTGGCGCCGTTGCCAGGGACTGTGCTTTCTCGAATCTCAATTTAATTTTTAAATTGATTTTTCTGGACTTTTTCCTTTTATTTATTTTTATATAAAAAAAATTAAAAAAATTTAGTATCTATCTCTCTGTGTTTTTCTGTTTTATGCAAAAATCCCTAAGTCTTGGAAACCTTGTTGAAGTCGACCCAGAAATCGAAAGGACCTTCCATAGACGTAGGAGACTACAAAGAGAGAGAGAGAGGTTGATTCCCATTCCACTCATGGCGAATCCACCGGATACGAAACCTCTGAAGGACAACGCAGCCCCAAATGCGAGGGGTCTGCGAACAGGAATTGCTAGGCCAGAGATTGAGGCGGAGAACTACACTATACTGCCTATGCTAATCAACATGATTAGGCAACATCAATTCGGAGGATTGCCCTCGGAGGACCCGACTGATCACGTAGAGACATTCTTGGAGTTCACCGATGCAATTAGGATTCATGGAGCCCCGGTCGATGCTATACGCTTAAGGTTATTCCCCTCATCTCTGACTGGAAAGGCAAAGGCTTGGCTGAAGCAATTTCCCGCTAATACCTTGTCTACTTGGGACCAACTGGAGCAGGCGTTCTTGGAGAAATTTTTCCCTCCATCCAAGACGGCCTACATACAAACCCAGATCACCGGCTTCTTCCAAAAGGACGGAGAATCCTTATCAGAAGCTTGGGATCGCTACAAGGGATTGCCGGAGTCGTGCCCACATCATGGACCCGGAAGGTGGTTGATAATGCACACCTTCTACAATGGATTGGATTACTCTTCGAAGGTGTCACTTGACTCCGCGGCTGGTGGAGCCTTTATTAATAGGGCTCTGACCTAGGCATTCAACATCATTGAAAACGTGGCCACCAACTACCACCAATGGGGTTCAGATAGAGGTAATAAACCAAAAAATATTTCAGGGGGTAAGTTTGAAATAAATAGCACTGATCTTATAATGTCCAAAATAGACTCACTGAATAAACGTTTTGATCAGCTTGAAAGGGCTAACGTGAGTTCAATAGGTGCTACTAACATTGTTTGTGAGATTTGTGGAATGCAGGGACATGACATAATGGAGTGCCCGCGTGGTATTGCTCATGGATCCGGTGCTTCGGGGGAACAAGTGAGCTCTTGTCACAACTTCTATGACATAAACCCGAAGTTGCCAAACTATGTCCCCCCGCATTCTTACAATCAAGGAAGGAATTACAACCCTTATCTCTCCTACGGGAACTACAGCAACACGCTGAACCACGAGTACCAAGAAGGCCAAGGTAATAGGAAACCCGCGCCGGGGTATCCTCAGGTACAGAAGTCTAAACTCGAGTCTTTATTGGAAAGTTTTGTTGAAACTCAAACAAAACAAAATGAAGAGTTTAGACAACAAGGTAGGGCAGTAAACGAGGCGATAAAAGAGCTAGCATCTAAGGTAGATAACTTAGCCGTCCATAACAAGATGCTAGAAACTCAAATTGCCTAACAAGCCAGCACATACTCTAGACCTAAGGGTACGTTCCCAGGACAACCCGAAGCTAATCCCAATGAGCATTGTAATGCCATATACTTGAGGGATGATAAGCTTGGGGTGGTTGTAAAGGACGTGGAACCAGAGGAGGACATGAGCGAAGATGAAGAGCCAGAACCAAAGTATGTCCCTCCACCACCTTACCAACCCCCAATACCTTTCCCACAAAGGTTGGTCAAGAGAAAGCAAGTAGAAATAGAGACTAAGAGCTTAATTGAGGAGCACAATGTCAAGGTAAAAACTAATATGCCTCCTAAGCTAAAAGATCCATGTAGTTTCTCTATCGCTTGCTCAATTGAAGAAGTGGAAATAGACCAAGCCTTATGTGACTTAGGGGCTAGTGCGAGCCTGATGCCGCTCACTATCTTGGAAAGGTTGGGAACCAAAGAGTTGAGTCCATTCAAATTCTCCTTACAATTTACGGATGGCTCAACTAGGACTCCTCTAGGCCTACTAGAGAATGTCCCCGTAAAGGTAGGGAAATTTTTCATCCCTACCGATTTCCTGGTATTGGATCTGAGCGGGAATTCTGAATTCCTCATCATTCTAGGAAGGCCATTCTTGGCCACCGCTGGAGCGATAATAGACGTAAAGAATGGCAAACTCTCTCTGAATATAGAGGAAGGTAGGGTCGATTTTGAATTAACTAACTCATATAACAACCCTCCTTTTGAGTGTCATGTGTGCAGGATAGATATAAAGTCTCCAGAGGTAAAGGAAGAGCTCAACATGGAAGCAACTCCAAATATTTGTATGAGGAATGATGCACCCAGTGGTGACGAAGTTGGAATTGATCATCATGTGGAAACAAAACTTCCGCCGGGTGGGAGTAAGGCCATGAAGCTCAGAGTGAAAAGAGCAAAGCGGAAGCGCAATTGGCCTTATGACCAGAATCGGCTCTTTGAAGTACTCCCATGGAAGAGAAGTGTTCTTGCACTTCTAGGCCCAGCCGACCCCAGTTGATTGAAAGAAGTATGGTCAAGCTTGAGACCATAAATAAGCGCTTCTTGGGAGGCAACCCAAGTTTTCTTCCCCTTTTCCATTTGTTTTTAAATTTAGCTCTTGAATAATTTGAGAAGATCAAGAGTAAAAAAAAAATCATAAATTAATAGATTTGCCAAGTGTTTTCAGGTTCTGAAGTGATGGAGAGTGAAGAGAGGATGGAAAAGAAAAGTCAGTAACCATCACGGCCGTGATGGCCCAAAAGCTAAAAGTCAGATTCCATCACGGCCGTGACAAGAAGGCCCCAGAGATCAGAATCCATCACGGCCAGGCCGTGATACTGATCACGGCCGTGATGTGAAGACCAGGAAAGGGACAGAAAGGATCACGGGCAGGCCATGACATAGGTCACGGCCGTGACAGGTAGTTAGGGCAGGACAGAAACCATCACGGGTAGGCCGTGATACGATTCACGGTCGTGATGGCCATTTTTACCAGACACAGAACGCGTCACGACCAGGCCGTGATGTGGGTCACGGCCGTGACGTGTGATTTCTCTGCTTTTAAAACCTAACCGCAGCCACATACAACCTCACACTCTTCATCTCCTTCTTCTTCCTCTCCACCTCTATAGCCACCCAAACTCCTTCCCAACTCCTCCTCCTCCTCAAATCTCTCATCACGCACACCTCCCCCATTAACCCAGCACCTCCATAACCACTTCACTAAAAAGCTCGAAAATCACCCTCCCCCTTGTCACCCACAAGCAACCAACACCACTCCTTTCCTCCCTAGACCTCTCCCATCAACACCCACAAGGCTACCCCTCCAATTTTGGGTAAACTCAAAAAGTCCCAAAATTTGGAACCCTAACCTAACCAAATTTCATAACAGTGAAGGGGATCTTGATTTTTGGTACGCTCTGGGATCATGGCAACCAAACGGCAAAGGGCAACAAAAGCTTCACGCACTCGTAGTAGAGGAGGTAACCACTCTGACTCCGACTCCTCAAATTTTGAGACTGATGGATATGGGTATGGGATAGTTTTTAAGGATTTTTCTCAACAAGATAGGTTTAATGCTTTAAAAAATAGGAAAATAATACAGACCAAATATCTTGATGATGCATGCTTAGATACCTTAGGCTTGACTGTGGACGTCAACTGGATGTTGCAAAACATAGGGTGGAGCGAGTTTGCTCGCATCAGATACCCTGCATATGCGGGCCCTACTCTGGAGTTCCTAAGCTCCCTGAATGCGGAAATTCTCCAAGGGCCGCATTGCCAAGAAGGTCGGATCACATTCCATCTCTTCAACCAGGACTTCTTACTAACCCTGGCTAAGTTTAATGAGATTTTTGGATTGCCAGTAGGGGTGACCGAAGATACCCCCTAGGGTTTAGTGCGCATGGTTTCTGGTCAGTAATAGACTAAGAGGGCAGGAGTTTTGACCCTCGGACATCCAAGTCCACAGCCTTTGCTAACCCTAGCATCAGGTATATGCATAGGGTCATAGCCAATACCATGTTTGGCAGTGGCGAGAGTGACGGATCCATCCGCCAGGACGAGGTCTTTATATTATGGGCCATGCTCCACCCTGAGAGAAATGTGGACACAGGGTCATTCTTGGCTAGGCACCTTTTAAAGGTGGCCAAGAGTTCGAGTGGCGCTATTGTCATTGGTGGCCTCATCACCACCATATGCCTCTACTTCAACTTTGTTCTGGATGGTTTTGAGGCCGCCCCTGGATGGACCCGTATCTCCTTGCAGGCTTGTGAGGCTATGGGGATGATCATTCAGGAGGATGACATATACTGCCTAAAACACCCCAGGCTCAGGCACCCAATTCCTCTCCCTAACCCCACACTGTTAGAAGTATCAAAACCGGCAAATTGGAAAGTGCCGGTGGGAGAGGAGCCTCAGCCTATTAGGGTAGAGAGGCAATTACGCCTACCATCGCAGGCTAGGCCGTCTGGGAACCTATCTTCTTCCTTCGCAGGTTCGTCATCTGAGGACCCCTATGCGCGGTTCGCATCCACTTTCGACACCATCTTAGCGAACCAGGAGCGTATTATGGAGGAGCAGCGAGAGCAGAGAGCTATGCTCTAGCAGCTCTACGACTGGCATCTGAGCCAGCACCCACCACCTCAGTAAGTTACTTCGTTCCTTTTTATTTTTATTTTTATTTTTCATCCTCCCTACGGCTTAATTATTTACATTGGGGACAATGTAAGTTTTTAAGCTTGGGGTAGGGGTATCAATTTTGCATTCTTGCATGTTGCATTCATTTAGGATTAGTTTGCATAAATCACATGATTAAACTGTCCCCTGCCTAGGATATGCCCCAATAGTGAAAAACTTTGTGTCAATCGAGTTAGGACAGCCAATTGAATTAGGACAGTGGGTTTTTGAACTCAATTTTTGAATTCTTGTGATAGGCTAAAAATGAAAAATGCTTGAGACCATCTTTTGAAAGTTAATAATTAGCACACGGCTCCTCAGATTTAGGTCTCTCATTGATTTTTAAACCACTAAATGTGAGATTTTGAACCGAAAAGGGTACTCACTAAATCTACCACATTCCTTGTGATCGAGTGATTTATTCCTCTTGGATTGTGCCCTCTAGAACTTGACTTGAAACAGTTTCGAAACTTAAAAATTTTTGAAAACACATTTGAAAATGATTGAGGCACTAGGTATTTTTCTGGCCTCCTGAACTTTTATTGATAAATTACTACCCCCTTAGTTACCCAGTTTTGAGCCTAAAAAAAATAAAAAATAAAAAATACTTCTCCTGGTACCCTAATCTGTTTTAATGAACAATGCTTGGTATGTCACCTCTTAAAGTGTTGCAAAAGGGTAAAAAGGGTGGTTTGAAGAATAAAGTGTGGGATAAAAAGTTAGAAAAGTTTATCTAAAGTTAACAATCTCCCCTTCTTCAAACAAATAAATAAATAAAAAATAAATAAAAAAATGGAGAAGGGGATGAGAAAAATAAACTGAGAAATAAGAAGCAAAAAAAAAAGATGAGAAAAAGAAGGTGGAAAATTGAAGCCCAAAAAGGAATTTTAGGAGGTGTCATGCTTCGCACTGGTTGATTTTGTTTAGCCTCTAGAATTTTCCTTTTCTTGATTTCCCCACCTAACAATAAATCCCATGGCCCCGTTACAACCGAAATAAAAAACCTCTTGATTCTTATGTGCTTTCATTAATAAAGTAGATATTTGGTTAATAGTCAAGCTTATGGTAGGGCACCTTACTTGAGGAAATTGAGCGAATTTTCACATACCCTCAAACACATGAGTGAGGTGAGAAGAGTGCCCAAATTGGTGAGAGATGTGAGTCTGGGGAACCTAAGCTCCTAATTGGACTTAAAAATCGATTGACTCTTGGTTTCTTATTGAATATGCCTGTTGTTTGAATTCATTACTCGGGTTCTAGATTCACTGTCCATGCTTCGATTGACTATCTTCTTCTGGCCTTAGTTATTGCTTGAGGACAAGCAAAATCTTAAGCTTGGGGTAGTTTGATGAGTGGGATTTCACCTCATTTTTCCTTGACATTTTGAATGCATTTTCATATAGTTTAGGCTTATTTTATTTGATTATTAGTTAATTTTGCCTTGGAACGAGTAAGGTGGTTTCGTGGTGCTTGTGTGCAGGAATCGAGGACTAAATTGCTCGGGATCAGTCGCGTTGGAGCTGGCACGAAGATGGGAGCTTGGAAGGCAAGAAAATGGGGCAAACAGAGCTGATCACGGCCAGGCCGTGATGCTCATCACGGCTGTGATCAAGTGAAGCTGAAAAAGAATGGCCAAGTCAGAAGCTGTCACGGCCAGGCCGTGATGCCCATCACGGCCATGACATGCATATTGAGCCAGACCCCCAGGGCAGAATCTGTCACGGCCAGGCCGTGATGACCATCACGGCCGTGACAGACCATTTATTGAAGCAGCATTCAAGGCAGAAGCCATCACGGCCAAGGCGTGATGGCCATCACGGCCGTGATGCACATTCCTTGGATCTGAAGCAACTGATTTGGATCTGATTTGTGTTTGATTGGGATTCAAACTTCACAAATCTATAAATAAGGCACCTGACTAGAGACTAAGGGACCTTTGGCTGCTACTCTTAGGCTATAATTTAGAATCTCTCCTCTTCCTCTTCCTCTTCTTCTCTCTTATTTCTGTTTTCATGTTATTTGTAATCAAGCTTGTCGTCACCATGACAAGGCTTGAGTAGTAGTTTAATTTCTAGGGATTGGGGCTATGCCCAAGGTTTGTTTATGGCATTGAATTGATGTTATATCTTTGTTAATTGCGATTTTGCTTTAGATCTGATTTCTAGTGTTTTAATTACTTGTAAATATGGTGCGCGCTTATTTACATGGCGTAGACATTCTAAGGAGGAACCTAGCGGTGAACTTAGGTGTCGGATCTATAGAATCGGACTTAGGACTGAAATCACGAGAGTTAGAAGCCGTCCTTCGAGGATTAATGAATTGTCACAAAACGTAAAGGGTCCAATCTGAATTCGACTACCACGAGAGTAGAGGTTGGTTCAATTGGGAACGGTTTTTGTAACCCGAGAGGGAGCTTAAACTATTTGAGGATAAATTCTCCTTCAAGGCATTTTCGATAATTAACAAGGGGTAATCAATTTAGTAACATAAACGATCTTGTTGGTAACCCAAATTCCTAGGAATGCATTTAGATCTGAAAAACCATAAATTGATTGACTTTCTGTTTACTTGATTGCATTCCTTATTTGATTTCCTAAATATCTCTTATTTCAAATATCAAAACCTTTTCAAAAATCTTTTTACACATTCCAGTTTTATCATTTGACAATTAATTACGATTTGAGATCACGGTCTCTATGGGATCGATATCTTTTTATTACTTGACGACAATCCGGTACACTTGCCGGATTGCACGTACACTCGCACGACATCAATGGACTTCCTAAATAAGGTTGTGTCAACCTTTCCTCTATTGAATCCATTTTCCATAAGAAAGGAACGTAGTCTATCATACCAAGTTCTAGGAGCTTGTTTAAGGCCGTACAAAACTTTCTTAAGCTTATATACATGGTCGGGATGGGTTTCACTCTCAAAATCAGGAGGTTGCATAACATACACTTCTTCATTAATAAAGCCATTTAGAAAGGAACTTTTAAAATCCATTTTAAAAAGCATAATACTATGATGTGCAACAAATGAAAGTATAATTCTAATTGCTTCTAATCTAGCAACAGGTGCAAAGGTTTCAGTGTAATCTATACCTTCTTCTTGAGAGAAACCTTGAGCAACAAGTCTTGCCTTGTTTCTCACCACCTTTCCATTTTCATCAAGTTTGTTTCTGTAAACCCACTTTGTTTCAATCACTGATTTATCTTTAGGCAGGGGAACCAGAGTCCAAACTTCACTTCTTTCAAACTGATTCAGTTCTTCTTGCATAGCCGTAATCCAGCAGAGCATCGTCTACTGTCTTTGGTTCCAACTCAGAGACTAGTGCAGACTCTTCTTGCACTTTGAAGGTTGATCTGGTTCTTAGCCTATCATTGGGGTTTCCAATGATTTGATCTTGTGGATGATAGTTCCTGAAGTACCAAGATTTTTGAACTGTATCATGTTGAGAAGTTGAGGTTTCTAGTTGTTGAGTGGGGTCGTCTGCTTGATCATCAATCTTTATCTCTGGTGTATCTCCTGAGATGTTTAGATCAAGATCTGCAAAAGCTTCATCTAGCTCTGATAATTTCTTATCAGGTTGTTTGTCATCAAACTTGACATGAATACTTTCTTCTACTACTAGAGTTCTAGAATTGTAAACTCTAAAGCCTTTTGAAGTTTCAGAATATCCTAACAGGATTCCATTTTCTACTTTTGCATCAAATTTACCAAGTTGATCTTTAGTGTTAAGAATATAGCATTTACAACCTAAAGGGTGAAAATAAGATATGTTGGGTTTTCGTCCTTTCCACAATTCATAAGGAGTCTTGTTCAAGATAGGTCTAATGTGTATTATGTTCTGAATATAGCAGGCAGTATTAACTGCTTCAGCCCAGAAGTGTCCAGGGACAGAGTTGTCATTGAGCATAGTCCTATCCATCTCTTGAAGAGATCTGTTCTTTCTCTCTACCACACCGTTTTGCTGTGGTGTTCTAGGTATTGAGAAGTTATGAAGAATACAACTTTCTTCGCAGAATTTATGAAATAGCTCATTTTCAAACTCTCCCCCATTTTTACTTCTGATTGAAGTGATACACATGCCTTTTTCATTCTGTACACGTTTGCAGAATACAGAAAAGACCTTGAAGGACTCATCCTTGTGAGTTAGGAACATAACCCATGTCCATCTAGTGTAGTCGTCTACTATGACAAGACCATATTTCTTACCACTGATAGAAGCAGTCCTTGTTGGACAAAAAAAGATCAAGGTATAGCAACTCTAATGGTCTACTGGTACTAAAAATATTCTTGGATTCAAAAGAACCTTTAACTTGTTTTCCCTTTTGACATGCATTACAGAGAGCATCAGATTTGAAATTAAGTTTTGGTAGCCCTCTCACGAGGTTATGCTTGATTAGCTTTGAAATTAATTTCAAGCTTGCATGACCTAGACTTTTGTGCCAAATCCATCGCTCATCTTCAATGGACACTAGACATGAGACACTTTGATTTGAGAGGTCCTCCAAATCAATCTTATAAAGATTGTTTTGCCTCTTAGCAGTGAATAAAAGTGATCCATCATCTTTCTGGATAGTACACAAGTTCTTATCAAAAGAAACAGCATATCCACTATCACATAATTGACTTATGCTCAGCAGATTATGTTTTAAGCGACTTACTAAAAGAACATTATCTATGGAAGAAAAAAGGTGTTTACCAATTTTACCTATACCAATGATCTTCCCTTTCTGATTTCCTCCAAAAGTAACCCAGCCACCATCTTTGGGCTTCAGGATTTGGAATATACACCTTTCTCCTGTCATGTGACATGAGCAGCCACTGTCCAAGTACCAAGACGTCTGTTTTCTTCCTGTTGTTAAGCAAATCTGCAATAGGTATTATCTTATCTTTAGGTACCCAATCGGAATTGGGTCCTTTCTTGTTAGTTGTCACTAGACGAGTATGCTTAGCAGGTTTATTATATATGCATCTAGATGAAGTATGCTCATTCTTTCCACACACTTTGCAAAAAGTGTTGGACGAGCCAGACTTTGTTTTAGCATTTTTAGCTTGAGATTTTGAAGCTCTGTACTGAATATGTGGTGTTGACTTACGTTGAGATGCTTCTTGCTTCTCTTTGTCATAACCGATGCCAGATTTGTCATGTGGTGACCTAGAGTCCCTTAAAATGAGACTAAGCTTGTCTGAGCCACCAGCAAGCTTTGAGAGAGATTCTGTCAGATATGTTATTTCTTGCTTCAGTTTTCCAACTTCACAAGAAGCATCTGGCTCATACTCCATTTTGTCAGCTAGACTGACATTCACTGATTTTAGCATGTCATTTTCATCTTTAAGGTTTTGTTTCTCAGTGCAGACCCTATCATATTCTCTAGACAGTTTAGAAAATTTCTTTTTGAGACTCCTATACTCTCGTGACAGTATGGATGACTCATGCAACAATTCATCAAAAACATTTTGAAGAGTGGACGGGTCAGAGTCCATTACCTCAGCATCAGTATATTCACTTTATGATGCAGTATCTGCCATGAGACAGATATTTTCCTCTTCCTCCGCATTATCTTCTTCATCTGATGAAGACAGATCAAGATCCTCCCATGTAGCCATTAAGCCTTTCTTCTTTTTGAAGAATTTATTTTTATCCTTTAGCTCAGGACAGTCATCTTTGAAATGACCAGGTTTCTTGCATTCAAAGCACAAGGGTGGACCTTTTTCCTTGGAGTCTAACTTCTCCTTGGAAAACTTTTTGTTGATTTGCTTCCTTCTGAAACCACATTTCTTTCTCCACATATGTTGAATCTTCCTCGAGATGAAAGACAATTCATCCTCGTCTGATGCTTCATCATTGTCAGAGGATCCAGACTCATCTGATGACTCAGTAGCTTTGAGAACCTTTGATGAGCTTGCTTTCTTCGCCTTTAGGGCAATAGATTTTCCTTTTCTGGAATTTTCTTCTTCATTAAGTTCAAGTTCATGAACCATGAGAGATCCAAGAAGCTCTTCCAGAGAGAGTGTATTCAGGTTTTTGGCTTCCTGAATAACGTAACTTTGGGTCTCCATTGCTTGGATAAGCTCCTCAGATTTTTTCTGACATGATCCTTATTTTTATATGTTTTTCCCAGATATCTAAGACTGTTGGTGATAATTTGAAATCTCCCAAACATTTGATCTATAGATTCATGATCAGCCATCTTAAATAGTTTATACTGACGAACCGGCATGCTTATTTTTGATTCCTTCACTTGTGATGAACCCCCATGAGCTGGGGCAAGAGTATCCCAGATTTCTTTAGTAGAATTGCAGCTGTGAACTTTATCATGTTCAGATCTGGTAATTGCACACATAAGATAGTGCTTAGCTTTCAGATTCGGCTGATGTTGGTTTTTCTGCTCTTGAGTCCATTGGGATCTAAGAACAGTAGATCCGGCTTCATCTCTTGGCTCTGTGTAGCCGGTTTTGATAAGCTCCCAAATATCTACATTCTGTGCATCCAAGAAGGCCATCATTCTCTTCTTCCAGTAGTAATATTCTGTTCCATCAAAGAGATGAGGTATGTTGATAGCTTGCCCTTCTGCATCCATGGTTGTTGGATCGTACTCCCTCTGCACTTGTTAGATGCTCAACCCTTTCGAGGCTGAGCTCTGATACCAACTAAAGTTGACACAGGCAAACACAAGAAGGGGGGTTGAATTGTATTTGTTAATAATTTTTGAAAAAAACCTTTGAAACTATTTTTGCACACAAGAAGAATAGAAACAAAAGCAAGCACACAGAAAAGATCTTTTAAAAGCTTTTAACAAAAGCAATATCAAAACCCCTCAGTCAGTAAAAATGAATAAAACTGAAAGAGGTTAGGGATAGAAGATTCACACAAAGGATTTTATCCTGGTTCACTCTCTTCCAACCAAGAGCTACTCCACTCCCTTCGACTTGAAGGATTTATCCACTATTTCTCCAAATAGATTACAACCAAGTATTCAACACCTCTCCAGGCTTACAAGTATCCCTTTCTTACTAAGCCTCTTCAGGCTCTAACTCTAACAAAGAGATTTAACTTATGATCTTCTTAACTCACTATGTGTGAGGATATGAAAGTTTAAGATCGGATGAATATTACAACAATATTCAAACTAAAGAATGCTGACTCTTGCTCTTGAAAGAATATTAGAATGAGTGATTATTGATTAGCAAAAGTTGTTCTTCAGAACTTGAGGTCTTCTATTTATAGTGACCTTCTTCTTCACTTGTATTTCTTCAATGGTTATTTTGAGTAGTCTCGTTTAGAGATAGCATTGAATGCATGATATCCGTTGTGACTGATAGCTTGATCGTGGCCTTTTTGAAATGTACTCTTGGTTATCACATTTGCACAGAATAGCGGGTCATTGCTTCTGAGCAATTTGTACCTTGAAAACTTTATTTCCTCCTTTGTGTACAATCCATCTTTTTCCAGCAGTAAAGAAGAATTCGTACAAGTAACTTTTCATTTCATCATTGTACTATTTGCTTTTAGTATTTCCTCGATGGTACTATGATTTTCTCACAAGGAAACAAAGCATTAACAGGATAAAAAAAATGGAAAGAACAAATATTCTATTGAATTAAATATCAATCATTTGAAATAAGTTCAATGTGGGTCAGATTGCATTTATTCATTTTTAGAACAACATATACATAAGAGATAGAAGCTCGTCTATTCAAAAATCTTACTCTACTCAGTTATTTGTGAGACTAGGTTTGTTCGTTCTTTTATAATGCTCGTCTGATGATGTGGCATACAGAGCTCGTCTATCAAGTCTTTGGACTTGCTATTCATTAGTGAGTTATCATAATCTCCGTCTGGTGACGTGGCACTTAAAGCTCGTCTACTTGATTTTTATTTTTTCCGTTTATCTACTTCTACCAAGTATTCCCTTCTGCTGACGTGGCAAGTTAAAACTAGTCTAATTGATTTTAAACTTAAAATCCGTTTAGTAAACATTTAGTGCCTCATCTACTTAAAGAAACCAGTCTACTCAATTAAATAAATAAATGACTTTACCAAATTATTGAGTAGCTCGTCTACACGGGTGAACGTGCATTTCTCTTTATGAGTCCAAGCAGATACATATGAAAACTTATTCTAAGTTTCCATGGCGTATAATTTTAAGTGTTCCTATATAACTAAATAAACTTGTTAGATATCAACTAACACTTTGCAAAGCAAATTTAATCCTTTTGTTAACATCAAAACACAGAGATTATTTAATCCAAAAACCACTTTGGCTCCAACACATTTAATAATCAATCATTTGAAATAAAGTTTCTGACTAGACGGGTTCAAAAGCAGTATGTCTTTGGACGTGTGTTTTTAACTTTGAACAAAACAACTTAGTAGTCCATTACTAGATCGTCTAGTGTTTTACCGGGTAGACTAGTGTTGATTCAGTTATCTTTTACCTGGTAGTATACTTAGCGGATCATCTACCTTTTATCGGTTAGTCTACAAGTCTTTGGACTTGCTAGGTATTGGACTAGTTATTTTAATAGATAGACTTAGCGGCTCGTCTAGCGAACTTAGTGTGGATCAGCGATACTTTTGGACTATCATTTAAAAGTGCTCTAGACTAGTAAACTCGTCTAGCGATATAAGAACAATCTTGTACACTAGAGTAGACGAGTTAGATCATAAACATATCTTTGAAATACAAATTTAATATTCTTGTTAACATCAAAATTTTCAGGGATTATTAACCATAACCATTTTGGTTCCAACACCTCATTCTCGGACCCCATTATCTTCCTCGAGTTCAAAGAGCTTCTCACATAAATAAAATTCATATACATGATGATTTAGGAATGGTTGACAATATAAATTTTTTTACATTAATATTGTATCAAAACCAAACTTATAAATAAATGTATAAAGTAAAAAAAAAAGAAAGAAACATGAGGTATGGCAGCATTTGGATTGTTGGTGCCCAGGGTCGTGGAAGCCACAAGGCAAGTAAGGCACTAGCCTTAGACCCCACATTCAATTAGCTATTAACCTTTTATAATTTTATATATTATATAAAGGCCCTAAAATTTAACATGTAATAAATACATCAAAACATGAAAAGGCCCAACAATAACATCATGTATGTGAGAGGGATTTTAGTAAAGCATCAAGTGGAAACGTGGCTTTCTAGGCCAAGCTAGCATCAAGTGCTATAGGGTCAATCTTAATACAAATTTTTTTTAAAATGGGATGGTCTTAATATTTATGAGTGTGTAGGAGTGAAATTTCGGAAAAGTAAAAATTGATTGCAGTTGAAACTATTTGTTCCTTTCGTCTAAGTGATTAAGCGTTGGTACCGTTGGAGAAAAATCAATTACACATGTGATTTTGTTAATAACGATGAGTTGAAATTAACAAAGTAATGATTTTTCTCTAATAGATCTGTCTTAGGCCCCAAAATGCCCCAACACGACCCAGTTGGTGCCCCATGTCCTTATCACGATGCAAGATAAAAGAAAGTCCAGCCAAAGGGAACAATAGCCTCTGCCTTTTTGGCCAAAGATTCAATGCAGCATTAAGTAAAATAAGGATAGAATGGTGTGGTACAAAATCAAGTAAAACACATTAGTTCTTCAAATGAAGTGTTAACTTTTCACTAAAGTATGAGACTTATCTTGTAGCAAAATATCAGATGAGTAATAAAAGGAGTTGACAATAGGAATCGATGTATTCGAGAGAGATTCCCCAAACCTTGTTATATATACTCTCTTATTTATAGATCAAGTGATATATTTTCAAACCAAACTCTTCAAGATTTTCTCTCACTCATCTCTTTTAATCACACTTTAATTTTTTATATAGATAATTAATTGGAACTAATGAATATATTTTATCTTTCCCTATTTTTTTATTATTTAATTTGTTTCCCTTTTATCTGATCATAAATCAAATATAAAAATAAATTATAGATTTTATGATACTAATCTGCTAAAAAAAACACATCATAAATTCATTTTTAATGGATCAAATTGATTGGTGGATTGTTTTTTACCCATCCATTATAATCCGAATCAAAACCCGTCATATTCATCCATTTGCCACCACTGCACGCCAATCTCCATAAGTTCTTCACCAACCGACTGATCAAAGGACGTTTTGTTCCAGCACAATGTTGGTGGGTGAGATGTCTAATTCCAATGTGTGTGCCTTGAAAGTGATTCTAAGAAACTTCGAATTGGCTTCCGGACTTCGGGTGAATTTCCGTAAGAGTGGATTGATGGGATTAAAGATGGTCAATGGAACTTGGAACAGGCAGCCCTTATTCTAAATTGCAAGCATGAGTCTATTCCATTCAAATTCTTAGGGATCATGGTTGGAGTGAATCCGAGAAGGTCCTCAACTTGGGCACCTTTAATAAATTCACGTCAAAAGAAACTCCTTGGGTGGAGGAATAAATTACTTTCCTTTGGTGGTAGAGTGATCCTGGTAAACGCAGTTCTACCTAGCATTCCGGTCTATCAACTTTCCTTCTACAAAGCTCCTAAAAAGGTGGTAAACAAAATTATCCAAATTCAAAGGAATTTCTTGTGGGGTGGGAGTGAGGAGTGTAGGAAAATTTACTGGGTTAAATGGGACGTGGTTTGTAAGCAGAGGGAAAAAGGTGGGTTAGGAATTAGAAGCATAAATGAATTCAATCTAGATTTGCTTGAGAGGTGGAGGTGGAGATACTTGTCAGAGAAAGAGGGTTTTTGGGAGAAAATTGTGAGAGTAAAATATGGGGACCCTGGTTACTGGAGAGGTGAGTGGCCAGAAAAAAACCTTGTGGGTGTGATAAGCCTCTGGCTCATCTAGTTTTATAACTAGAAAAAGCCATGGTTTTGTGCTAATTATATCTCATTTTTGCCCAAATTAGTTTTAATTGTCCTCAAGCAACACTTTGAGTCTCTTAAGTAGTTTTTAGGATATTTTAGTTAATTTTGAGTCAAATAAAACATTTAATGCTATCTTACATTTTCAGGTCAAAAGTGAAGTTCTTAGAGTCAAGGAAAATGAAGAAAACAGTGGAAAGGCAATCCTGGCAGTTTCGCCTCGCGAGACAGGATCTCACCTCGCGAGCCTGAAGACCAGTCTGAACAGTAACAATCACCCTTTTTGTCTCGCCTCTTGAATCACTAGGTCGCCTCACGAGAGAACCAATTTCTGAAGATCAGTTTTTTAAGATTCGCCTCGCGAGCCAGGTCTCGTCCCGTGAGCGCGCGAAACTCAGAACCCCTGTTTATAAGCTGTTTTAGGGCAGAATTAGAAGAGAAGTTGGGCACTTGGAGGCACTTGGGGGCTGCGGCTGGACTAGGGTTCCAACCCTAAAAAGGGATGTTTTCCTTGCTCTGGGAATGGAAGAAGATTGGAGGATTCTTCTATGAGTGTTCTTCATCTCTTCTTTCCTTCTCTTTTGTATTGTTATATATCATGAGTAGTTAAACCCCCTTGTTGTTGGGGTTAGATGTAGCTTTTCTGAACTTGTTTGTATTTGATTTGGTTTCAATGCAAGTTTCTAATTCTTTATGAGTGTTTGATTCTATGCTTAATGCTTTTCTTGGCTTAGCTACCCATGGAATGATTTGTTGCTTTGATAGGCAATTGAAAGATTGATGTTAGGGCATGCTCATGAATCAAATGCCAAGTAGTTCATGAACCTAGACATGGGTCTTGGGGTGCTTGCAATCTTATAAGTCTTGACTCTTAATGCAAAACCTCAGGTTATTCCACCTAAGACATTAGGGCTTAATTTGGGATTTTAGGCTCATTCCACCTAAGACATTAGGGTTTGAGTATTTAGAAAGGCTTGATCGTCATAATTTAATTAGGACTTGTGTTGCTAATCATTTCATTGCAATTAAGGGAGGATTAGTGTAGTCTAGCCCTGACAATTTTAACCGCATTTCTGTTGCCCTCCAAGTGTTCGATAAAATTCCAAAAAGACCAAAAATATTTTACTGCTTTTGTTTGTTTTATGTTTTGATCTCTCATACCATAGTTTAGTCTAGATAGTTGTTGAACTTGTGAATTGGTAATTGGCAACCAATCCCTGAGGACGATATTCGGTCTCACCACCTTATTACTTGTTTACGACAAGGTACACTTGCCTATATTCAAAAATACGCATCAAGTTTTTGGCGCCGTTGCCGGGGATTGGCTTTGCCAATATCAATAGTAACAACGGAGACAACTAATTTAGACATTTTTATCTTATTTTTCTGTATATAATTGATCTCTTTCTTTTGTTAGTTTTGTATATATTTGAATTTGTGTTTCTTTAATCTTGGGCCTTATTTGTCTGTGAGGTGGAAATTTATTTGGCAGGATCATGGACTACAATTGTTACCATCCATCTGATGCAGAAATTGAGATGTCTGAGCTACAGCTGCGGGCAGATATGCTGCAATTAGCCATAAACATCCAACAAGTGAGTAATGAGTTGTCAAGTGCAACTGTCTCTCCTCCACCAATGGTAGGCTATTCTGAATGGGGAAATCAATTTCCCAACACTTCCACTCCATGGTGGGGGAATCCTCTAAACAATGCTTGGATTGATCAAGAGGAACATTGGGAATCTTCCACACCTTCATATCAACCACAACCATCTCAATGGTATGATGAGCCATCACCATTGGAAGTTGCTTGGGAGAACTTCAAATCCGAATTCAAAGTCAATTTCGAGCAACCAATTCCGGATAGTCGGTCTCAATTAGAGGGTATTTTGGAGAACTTCATGGCAACAACAATGGAAGGTTTAAAAAATCAAGAAGATACCATTTGGAGTCTCGGGGTGCGTATTGAGGAACTCTCTAACCAACTATCCGAAATGCCAAATGGGAACTTGATGGATGAGGATGAAGATGATGCAATAATGGATGATGAGGAAGATGAAGAAGTGGGAGCAACCGAATTAAGAAGTGAAGACCCTGTTTGTGAGAACATAGTTGCACCATCTCCCATTGAACTCTTGACTAAAGAGATTGAGATGAAGAGACATTTGGAGGACATCTATTTCGCCATGCTAGAGGATGATGGAGAACTGTTGGAATTAGATGATTCTATTGGTTCCTATGCATGTGTTAAATGTGCTGGGAGAAACACTTGTGTGGTTTGTGCTGAGATTTCTGCATATATGGAAGGTGATGGATTTGGTAATGCAGAGAGTGAAGATTGTACAGAAGCCAAAACAGCACCAGTGATCCTCTCTACTTGTTTGCCACCTCACACTGTAAAGCAACCAACAATGGAGTTCAAGCCTCTGCCTGAGAAACCGGATGTTGCATCTTTAAATATGAAGGCGCCATGGCCAGTCCAAGAGGTTGAACCCCATTTTTATTGGGAAGACTTTGTTGACAAGGAGGTCATCTTTGACCCGAGAGGGAGTGAGAAGTCCTTCACACTTGAAGAAGTCACCATGATTTTCAAGCGCTCACTCCCATATTTATGCTGCAGGCCATGGGATCCGGCAGGATCATACTACAATTTGAGCATTCCTTGACCGCTGTATCACAGGCAATGGGATCCCGGTGGAAGCGCTTTCATGAGTTTTTTCTAAACCTTTCTCTTTTTAATTTCTTTGCTTTGCTTTGCTTTGAGTTATGTGTGTGAGTCCTGTGTCGGTGAGCTTAGATGGATTTGATTGAATTTAACATAGATTGATTGCATGTTATATGTTGAATTTTGATGATTTCCCCTAGGAATTAAAAAATTGAAAATTGACCCCCATGTGAAAAATTGAAAATTGAACTTTGAGAACTTTATTGTGATTGCACAAACTATGATAAGTTTGGGGTGAAAGGATGCACACACTAGGGATTGAATCTTGGCCAAACAATTTGTGAAAAATGTCCAGGTGAGGAATTTGAGCCTCCAACATTGTTTTTAATTGTGTGAATCACTTTTAAGTTGCACTTTCCCGGATTTGCTTGAATCTCTTCATGGTTTGCATGTTTATGTGGTTGCATCAAATGATTTAGGCAATTTTCTTTGAAATAGCTACTTGGCCTAAATTGAACCAATCCCTAATGCATGTTCCCTAGTTAGCCACATTGAGCCTGATGAGCCTATTGTTTCTTGATGACCTTATGCTTTAAGCCAAAAATCCGGAAAAACCATGTTAACCCAATCTTAGGATTAGGAGAGCATGGATGCTTAGCAAGACAAAGGTTGAAGGAAACTAAGTTTGGGGTGGCTACAAGGATATGAAATGTTGTTTTGGATTGAGAAAAAGAAAAATAGAGGTCGGAGCCAAAGGCAAAAATAAAAAGAAGAAAAGAAAAGTACAAAAATGTCAAAAAAGGGTATTATAAGGAAAAGAGCTGTAGTCACCCAAAGCATCAAAAAGAAAAATGGAAAAAAGGAATAAGAGTGGAAGTCGAGGTAAAAAGTTTCATGCTTTCTTAATTCCTAGGGATGTAAAGCCTAGTACCTTTGAATATCCTACCTTTAGCCGGGTCCCATTACAACCTTTAAAATACCTTTTGATGTTGCATGCATGTTTTCGTGGGAACCATGTTTGAGATGAAAATCAAATTCATGGGAAGTGCTCTTGAAATTGAAATTGAGTGAAAGTTGAGAGCCTAGACACATTGAGCGAAGGAGTGAAATACTAAATGCCCTAGTGAGGAAGGCAGTTGTTTGAAATTGGTGATCTCCCTCTTGTGTGTAACTTGAACCCTTTGCTTAGATTGATTATTGCATGAATGATGGAATTCTCTTGGTTTAAAGCAAATGAATGTGGGGGATCACATTGTTGCAAGGGGGAAAACATTGAAGAAAAGCTGTATTGCTAAAATGGCATGAAATTTGTGCGAAATTGATTGAATCCTTTAAGCTTGCCAAGTCTTAAGTCTTTTTGAGTTTTAGTTTGCTTGGGGACAAGCAAAGTTTAAGTTTGGGGTATTTTGATAAGCCTCTGGCTCATCTAGTTTTATAACTAGAAAAAGCCATGGTTTTGTGCTAATTATATCTCATTTTCGCCCAAATTAGATTTAATTGTCCTCAAGCAACACTTTGAGTCTCTTAAGTAGTTTTTAGAATATTTTAGTTAATTTTGAGTCAAATAAAACATTTAATGCTATCTTACATTTTCAGGTCAAAAGTGAAGTTCTTAGAGTCAAGGAAAATGAAGAAAACAGTGGAAAGGCAATCCTGGCAGTTTCGCCTCGCGAGCCCGAAGACCAGTCTGAACAGTAACAGTCACCCTTTCTGTCTTGCCTCGTGAGAGAACCAATTTCTGAAGATCAGTTTTTTAAGATTCACCTCACGAGCCAGATCTCGTCCCGCGAGCGCGCGAAACTCAGAACCCCTGTTTATAAGCTGTTTTAGGGCATAATTAGAAGAGAAGTTGGGCACTTGGGGGCTGCGACTGGACTAGGGTTCCAACCCTAAAAAGGGATGTTTTCCTTGCTCTGGGAATGGAAGAAGATTGGAGGATTCTTCTATGAGTGTTCTTCATCTCTTCTCTCCTTCTTTTTTGTATTGTTATATATCATGAGTAGTTAAACCCCCTTGTTGTTGCGGTTAGATGTAGCTTTTCTGAACTTGTTTGTATTTGATTTGGTTTCAATGCAAGTTTCTAATTCTTTATGAGTGTTTGATTCTATGCTTAATTCTTTTCTTGGCTTAGCTACCCATGGAATGATTTGTTGCTTTGATAGACAATTGAAAGATTGATGTTAGGGCATGCTCATGAATCAAATGCCAAGTAGTTCATGAACCTAGACATGGGTCTTGGGGTGCTTGCAATCTTATAAGTCTTGACTCTTAATGCAAAACCTCAGGTTATTCCACCTAAGACATTAGGGCTTAATTTGGGATTTTAGGCTCATTCCACCTAAGACATTAGGGTTTGAGTATTTAGAAAGGCTTGATTGTCATAATTGAATGAGGACTTGTGTTGCTAATCATTTCATTTCAATTAAGGGAGGATTAGTGTAGTCTAGCCTTGACAATTTTAACCGCATTTCTGTTGCCCTCCAAGTGTTCGATAAAATTCCAAAAAGACCAAAAATATTTTACTGCTTTTGTTTGTTTTATGTTTTGATCTCTCATACCATAGTTTAGTCTAGATAGTTGTTGAACTTGTGAATTGGTAATGGGCAACCAATCCCTGAGGACGATATTCGGTCTCACCAACGTATTACTTGTTTGCGACAAGGTACACTTGCCTATATTCAAAAATACGCATCAGGGTGTGGAAGCTTCAACATGGTGGAGAGATTTAGGAAAAATTGAAGGGGTAGACTCAAATAGGGTGGGATGGCTATCTAGTAGACTTGTCAGGGAGGTAGGGTGTGGGTCTGAAATCTCTTTATGGAATGAAGGTTGGTTACTGCAGCAACCTTTATCAAGCAAGTTTCCAAGATTGTTTAGCATCTCTTGCCAAAAGAATGTTGTGGTCGCTGACCTTGGTGCTTGGAACAACGGGAAATGGAATTGGCTATTAAGGTGGAGGAGGGGACTGTTTGTTTGGGAAGAAAACCAGGTGAAAACCTTGCTGGAATTATTACATAATGCGAGCTTAGTGGAGAATAAGATGGATGACTGGATTTGGAGGGGAGGGACTGATTTATTTTATACTGTCAGTTCGGCATATAATGTCTTGAGCTTAGAAACTGATGGAGAGAACTTCAAGCACTACAAATACCTTTGGGATAAAAGCATACCACTGAAGGTGGGTTCATTTGTTGGAGGGTCCTACTTGATAGAGTACCTACAAAGACAAATTTGTTGAAAAGGGGTGTCATTTTAGATCAGCAAGCCTTTCTGTGTTGTTTCTGCAAACAGGAAGCCAAAACATGTAATCACCTATTCATCACATGTAACTTCACTTACTTCATCTGGCAGCATGTTCTTAGCTGGTTTGGCTTAAGTACAGTGTTAGCAGGAAACCCGAATGACCTCCTACTTCAACTTAATGGACTATTCAAAGGAAGGGGCTCTGAAAGAGTTTGGAGGATGCTATGGTTTGTAATCATCTGGTCATTATGGCTGCATAGGAATGAAATTCTATTCTCAAATGGGATCCTGGACTTTGACAAGGTTACTGATTTGGTCAGAGTTAGAATGTGGACTTGGACCAAGGCTTTGGTGAAAACAGGGTGCTTCTCCTTTATAGATTGGTGCTTGAATCCAGAATTATGTATCAAATCTCTAGGAAAAAGTCACTACTAAAAATGTGCTGCAGGTTTGGTGTGTTCAAGTTTGGGGCGGTATGCCACTATTGTTTCTGGTCTCTGTTAGGCAGGCTCGACTTGGCTCTGGTTGGGGTGGTTCACTTCAAATTCTGGTTGCAGGTTGGAGATGTGCTAAATGGTCATGTTTGATGCTTCTGGTGGTTAGGAACATACTTGGGTGGTCTTGTTATGTTTTGTGCAGATGTTGTCCTGCTTCTGCATTGGTGTGCTTCTCAGGTGTCATTGGTGCTCCCTTTCCTTTTGGTGATTCTTTTCTGGGAGTTTTAGTTTACTGTTGTTATTCCGTGGCTAGATTAGTTTTTTCTTGTGCCTTAATATCTTATGTTCTCGTTTGATTTTGGGTCTCAGTTTAGGGGTTTGTAATACAAATGCTAGGTACTCTAAGTGAATCTAGTATTTTAGTTACATTTAGTCCTTTTCTTGGTTCCCTTGTATATGGGTTGGGGTACCCCTTGTACCATTCATTAATATACTTTCTTTGTTTATCAAAAAAAAAAAAAGAATCCTCCAAGTACCTAGTTGAGGATCGGTCCTCCCTAATTATAAGTCATTGATTTAATATTTAACAAACACAACGATAGATATTAATCACGGGTAACCTGAGCAACAGGTTAACAATATATCTCTTTCTTCTCCACTGTCCTTCTCCTCTGTTCTCTCTCTCCACCATTTCTTTTCTTCGATTTTGTCAACTCAAACTAGGGGTATTCATCAACCGATCAAAACCGGTTCAAACCACAAAAACCGAACCGAAAAATCGAAAATCGAATAAACTGAAAACCAAAAAACTCATTGGATTGGATTTGATTGGATTTTGGATCCCCTAATGAAAACCGATCCAATCCAATCCAATCCAAACCAACCTACTATATACATATACTATTATTTTTGAAATTATAGTATTACTCTAACTTAAGCATTATTTTTCATACTTTTATGAACAAACACCCTCATTCTCTTTAGTATTTTTTGTTGGAATGACATATATGAGATTATTTAGAATAAATGTTAATGTCTTGAAGTTATATTTTGCTAAAAGTTTGATGAATATCATAATTATACTTTATTGAATAAACATGGAAAATAGGAAATCAATTAATTAAATTTGAAAAATAATTAGGTACAATTTATTTGTAGCTTATTCAACGAAAAAATTGGATAAGTGAGTAGATACAGAGAATTAACATTAAAAGATTATTTAACATAAAAGGACGTGTTAACAAAGATCAATAATTATTTTTTCTCAAACTCCCAAAATTGGTCAAGAATTCTCTTGAATTTTCCTCACTCGTCATAAAATCAAATAATGGTTAACAAGGAACAAATAGTTGCTGCCTTTCATTAAAAGTTCTACTGTTCCAGTATAGAGAGATGTTAAAATAGGTATTGGGCACCCTAAACTAGCTCCTTCAATGAAGATTATTTTTTGTCAACTATTAAATCAGTTGAAAGGACACTCGACATAAGAAAAAAATAAAGTATGATCAAAAAGGAATTATCCAATCCAATCAAAATCGCATTTGATTGGATTGGATCAGAATTTTTTAAGGAAGTAAACCGATCCAATCCAAATTGCATATTGTTTTCAACATTGGATCAGATGGCTTTTTGGTTCAAAAGCGATTCAATCCAATCGGCGAACACCCATCTCAAACACAATGGAATGCAAATCAAAAAATAAAAATTTTCACTAAGTGAATCAAAACTTTGGTAATGTTTTTGGTCATGAACTTGAGACCTTGCACGGCACCAGTAACACCAGATTTGCTTCTATCTACCTTATTGAAGTCTTGGAAGACTAGACGTCATGCTCTTGAACCGTTACCTCGGTCAAGGTGATAGAGACGACGATTGCTTCTCGAGGAGGCTGGCCAGGATCAATGTCTTGGAGTCCCCACCATTGTGAATGTTGCAGACAGACACAGAGTCATCATGACGAGAACCAAAGTGGTCGATAACAAGGAAGGACATGGAGGTGGAGGTTCTGGACTAGGTAACATCACCTGCAAATTTAAGGCCAACAAACGATTCCCATGATAATCATAAATTGAAATTCTACTATCACACAGGAAATAATTAACAAAAAGGGTTTAGGGATTATGATGGATTGATTGCTGAAAGAAGAAGAGTGGTTTCTTCCATCAAACTTTGGTTTGTCGTTTGCTCCAAGATATGAAATGCTAAGCCATCATTATTCTCTTTCTCCACCACCTTGTCTGTCGCTTGCTGCCCGCCGCTCGTCGTCCATGACAATATAGTCCCATCGTCGCTTGTGAAGTGGTGAAGAAGGAGACCGACCAACTGAGGCAGTGAGGTTGAGAAAAAGAGAAAGGGAGGTCAGAGGCGGAGGAATCAGACTTCAATTCAATTTTTTTTAATAATCTAATTTTCTACAATAATGAAATCTTCCAACACACAATATAGTCATTTTTGAAGGACTAAAATCATTGAGCGAGAAAAAAAGGAATAAATAAGGGGTTTGTGAAGAGAGAATGGGTAAAATTACATACCAATTAAGGAAGAATTTTGTTCAAGGCCTCGTATTCATCCTGCATTTTTTGGTGAACAGCTTCTTGCAATTTCTTCATTATTATGAGAAATGGATTCGAGCTAGCATTTCCAGTTTTATGGATCCTTGCCAATACGTTTTCCCATTCGGCTTCGCTTCTTACACGAAGAAAATAACCCAAAACTTTTAAAGCTAAAGGCAGGCCATTGTAAAGGGCTATTGCCCATTTCGATAGCTCTTCATATCCTTCCATAGACGCCTTTGTCGAAATGCACACCAGCATAAAAGTTACAAGAGTCCCAGAAGTTCAACTCACTTACCTCATATATATCATCAACTTGGCTACATATTTCATAATCTCTACTTGTCACAATGACTCTACTTCCAGGTCCCAAATAATAGTAACCATTGATTATATCTTTTAATTGTTTTGAGGTAACCACATCATCCAACACAATCAAAACCTTTTTGCGTCTAAGCCTAGTTAAAAGAAAAGAGGATTTGCCGTGGGTGCATCAAGACGGACATTTTCTTCTAAGAGCTCGGAAAAAAGTTGATTGCGTAAAACATGTATTCCATACCTTTCTGATTTTTCGAATATATTTGCGAGGAAGCAATGACCTTCAAATTGAGAAGACAATTTGGCCTATAATGCATAAGCAAGGGTTGCCTTACCTATGCCACCCTTGCCTAGTATTCCAATCATTAAAATATCGCTTATCCCGATATGCAATAATGATTCTATCTGTGCACAGCCTTTTCCAATTCCAACAATTAAATTGGGTTCACTTTTTGGGTATAGACAATTCAATTCTTCAAAAACATGTGTGTTGATGTCCTTAATCAATTCAGATAAATTGGACAAAAAAGAAGGGAAGGAACATATCACAAGTCAAACAAATTGAAAAGTAAAATAATAAAAATACTGATGATTAATTAGAATTTGTGAAACTGTTGCATATTAAGGTTCAGTCTCTTTTAAATGTTGATAAAATTAATTTTCAAAGAATTGGTTTCTTAAAAAAATGATTTTGAGAAAATCAAGATTTAAAAAATTAATTTATGTTTGATAATGATATTTTAAAAGTGAGTTTAGAATGATTGATTTTGTTTCGTTGATAAATAAAATCGATTTGGATGTACAAATATAAATAATTTTATAGGTCTCACACCTAAAATCAATATTAGGCAACGAAAAAGTTAGGAATTCTTACTTCTCTTATAATAATTCTAATTTCTACCCAACCCAAAATCAATTTTATTGAATACAAAGTTTAAAACAAACACCTTCAATCTCCAAAATCATTTTCACCATAAATAAACATAATTTTGGATTTCCCAACATCTAAACCAACAAGCAGTAAGAAAGAAACACAAATTAAAGTTGGTGATCGAAAAATATCCAGTCATTGATGTCTCTGTAGTCCTGTACCTTACTAAGCCATTGCATTATTTGCCTATGTATGTATACACACGTGTTAGTACTGAAGACCGGAAAATATGTATTCCATATGGACAGAGTGTTAGAACTTCATGTTGCATAATGGAGTAATTAGAAAAAATGAAAAATAGTGCAAGTTTTTTTTTTTTTTGGGATATAAAAAATAGTGCAAGTTATAAAGTCAAAAGTTGTGAGTTACTATTCTATCCAAAATGAAAAGGAAAAAAAAAACGGTTGTGAGTTACTATAATTTTAAGTCTTGTAAATTGCTTTTTTTTTTGACAAAAAAAGTCTTGTAAATTGCTAATTATAGCACTTAACGTTCCTTAAATGTGATACTAAGCATTAAGTACTATAACGGAGTAATTATGTATGATAGGGTGCATTTGATTTGCAAAATTGCTGGGGAGTGGACAGCACAAAATTTTTTGTCCTCTGTTTAATTTGAAAAGTGGTTAGGGGACAGGACAAAAAAGTGACGAGGTACTGGACAAAAGCCCAAAATTTTGTCCCCCACCAAACCATGGAACAAATTTTTATCTCATGGACCGACTATCAAAAAAAAAACAAAAATATCCGTACCTATCTCTCTCTCCCCCTCTCTCCCCTCTCTCTCTCCCCTCTCTCCCTCCCCTCTCCCCTCCCCTCTGTCTTTCTGTTTCTCCCTCTCCCTTTCTTCTCTCAATCTCTCTCTCCTCTCTCCCTCTAATATATATATAGTATTATTATGATAGTAATAATATATTATCCTATTTTGTCAAAAAAGAAAATATATTGTCATATATATTATATATTATAAAATATTATTTTACTTGTCATGTCCATTATCTATCAAACGATGTACATGACAAAAAGTTGTCCTATGATTTAAGGGGTTGTACTGTGCTGTCTTACTTATCATGTGCCGTAATGCATATCAAACACATCCATAGGCTTATAGCCCAAGGGTCGCACTAGCTCTAGTATAAATAGAGTATCATACTCTCTTGTATCAAGTGATATATAGTGTGTTTGGGAAAGATTATTTTTTCCATTTCAACTGTTTTTTAGTTTAAAAATTGTTTCATAGATAATCTATTATGTTTGACATTTTACTTAAATTTATAAAAAAAAAAACTTTATTTAGGAAAAAAAACTGTTTTATGTCATATAGTTTTTTCTAGCTTAAGATTGTTGTGATTTGATTCTTTTTTATTCTCAAAACGTTCTTCCTTGTTTACCCCTACAAAACTAACTTCTAAACAAATATTATTAAATTATACAAATAACTTAATATCATTTTTCGTAATTTATTATATAAAAGTGATTCTTTTGCACAATCCAAACGAAATTGATTATCTTCAGATCGCTTTTCAGCAAACAGACCCAAATAAAAACATATTATAATTATAATCGATTATCACAATAATCGATTATACAAAAATTGATTATCAACATAATCTTTTTTTCTAGCTTTCCCAAATACACTCGTATTGAAAAAATAAGTGGCTTTCTACTAAATAAAAATCATCTTCTTCTAACATTCTAAAAAGTTTCCGTCAAAAAAAAAAATCCTAAAAGTTATAGGATATGACACAAATAGAATACAACATACAAAATTAATACAAGACTAATTAACATAAAAATACAATTTATATATTAACACAAACATCATCCATCTATATAAACAGAGAAACACCATTCATTAGTCATCTATATCTATATTAACACGGAAACATTGTTTTAAAAAAAAAAACACGGAAACGTCATTCATTCAAATGTTAATTATTAGGCTAAAATACTATTTTGATCCCTTAACTTATTTTTTAGATTTAATTTGGTCTCTTAACTTTCAAAAGGTTTAATTTGGTCCCTTAACTTATTTTTTAATTTCAGTTTGATCCCTTAACTTTTAAAAGATTCAATTTAGTCCCTTAATTTGTGTTTGTTGACCTAAGTTAGTATTCTCTCAATGAGTCAATAACGGTGTTAACTTTTTAAAAACTGGGTTGAAATTTGCTAACAATTTAAAGGACCAGTTTGAATATTGTTAACAATTTAAAAGGTCAATTTGAAACAAGTTAACAATTTAAAGAACCAATTTGAAACTCATTTAAAACATAATAGACCAAATTGAAACTCATTTAACATTGTTAATGACATTATTGACAGAGAGGACTAACTTGGGTCAACAGACAAATTAAGGGACCAAATTAAACATTTTAAAAGTTAAGGGACCAAACTGAATCTAAAAAATAAGTTAATGGACTAAAATGATATTTTAGCCTAATTATTATAGTGACATACTCGTGGTGCAAAAATTCAAAATATATTTTACCAAAATAAATAAATAAATTCAAAATATAAAGATGGCTTCTAACATGAGGAGCCAAATAAGTCCATCGTGAGTGAAGTACAATTATTCATCATTGGATTTAATAATTTTTTAATTAAGCAACTGAGATCTATTGTAGTTAACCTGTTGTTCCAGTTAAAAATAATTTTTGCAAAAAGACCCCTACATTTACTGAAAAGTATTGCATATGTAAACAAAAAAAAGCAACTCTAGTCATGTCATCTAGCTCGATTCATTTCAGGGGATGCCTTTGCCCTTGTCCCTGACCAATTTCAAGTGTGTTTGAAAGTTCCTTAGCACGGTTGGGGATTCAGTACATTGTAAAGGTTAAAAGTAATGGTGGTTGTTTGTCTAGGTGGTGGTTCGATCTTGCAGGGGTTTAGCATTTGGTCTTCCATAAAACATAATGGCCAGATGTCTGAAGAAAATTTTGTATGAGAAATTCAAGGACTCGATCAATCTTGAGGAGGATTAGTAGATTTCTCTTATTGATAGTTTTTACTTTTGAATATGACGTAATGGACCTTTGGATATTTTTTTATCAGATTGTCTCATCCTTTCTTTCAAATTTAGAATGTTGTCTTGCTTGAACCTTAGTGGACCTTGTTTCTGCGTTTCTTTGGCTTCTTGATTCTCTGTAAAACAAAATTCTCTTTTTTTAATGGGGTATGTACTGTAACAAGAAAATTCAAAAGACCGTCAAAGTGGAAAGACTTATCTACACGGATACTTGCTAAAACTCTTCCTCTAAACTCTAGATCTGTTATTAAGTTGAAATAAAGTTTAAACCTTTACTGTCAGTAATGTCGCAAAACGTTTAATTCCATCATTATCAAGAGCTCACAACTCCAAAAATGATGAAGGCATAACCGTAGGATATGAATGCAGAAATGGGTTATATAAAGTATGGAACTTTTCTCTTCAAACAATGGATGCATGCTCCATTGTAGGTTGATCAGGGTCTAAATTGCAAATTTATTAATTATATATTTCTATTCAAAAGACTTTCATTTTATAAAAAGAACCCCATGTCCACTTGCTATAACCCGTCATATTACTCCCTCATCGGGTGAGGGACTTTTTTACACCATCACCCTAGAAGTCACCAAATATAAAAGCAAAAACTTATAGTATAAAGTTGAGTTATGCTTTCCACCAAAAAATAAAAAAGAGTAAAGGCCCATTGTGGTCCCTCAAATTTTTCGAGTAGCCCAATTTGGTCCCTGAAAATATAAAGGACATTTTGGTCCCCCAAATTTTAATTGTCCCCCAAATTTTTTTACGGGGGATAGAGTGTCCGTAATAAAATTTGGGGACCAAATTATCCTTTTTTTTTTTGGGGGACCAAACTAGGTTATGGGAAAAAATTGAGGGACCAAAATAGGCCTTTACTCGATAAAAAAAAAGTTGTGTTATGTTGATGATAAAAAACAAACAAGATCTAGACCCAGAGAAGTGTAGAGTAGTGTTACCTGAAATTTCGAGAGTCAAAGCCAGCTAAATTGGTTACATCAGCAAGAGAGTCTTTCCACTCTTGCACTCTGTCCATGTCGTGTTTCAGATCTAGCTCATGTTTTTCAAAGGCTTCCTTGTAGCTCCCATTCTGTAAGGTATACAAAATATACCTAACAGAAATTAGAGAAAGTATAAAAGAAAATAGAAACACTCCTCTTCTAGGGGAGCAACCTCCTTAAGCAAAATGCTTCCTTGAATATTCTTTTTGCTCTCATTCATTCCATAATTGGTTACATATATAGTACCCATGAATACAAATATAACAAACCTAAGAATGACTCATCATTATTCTAGATAATTCCTAAATGATGTGACTCATTATTATTCTAGAACGCTAACAAAGCTTCTAGACCCTTCTACTCCTAATGCCTTGTCACATCCAAAAAATAATACTTGGGCTTTGGTATTTGGATCTAGTGCCACATCTTGGGTCATAATATCCCCTTGCCCTTCAAAGACACCTTGTCCTCAAGGTGTAATTAATTCAAACCCATCATGCTGCAACCCAAAGAGGAATCCAGAGAAAAAGAAAGGATGTCAAAATTTGTAACAGCCCATACTAGAATATGGTAAAGCCTAGGAAAAAAATTTGAAGGAACAAAATTCAAAATATTGCAACAAGCCCAACATGCTAACGTGTCCAAACCCTAATGTACCTAGTGTATCAAAGTTCCAACCAGAGGCTAAAAACCTAGCAGAGTGCCAAACAAAAATCCCATGCGGTTGTGGTCGAAAACACCATGGCACCCATGGCCATCTAGAAGCGGATCCGAGGGCGGGGCCGTCGTGGGAAGGGCTCGATCGTCGGAGCGGTGCTTGATCGAGCTGAAGGAGACAAAACCGCACCTAATGGGGACATAGAGGGCCGCCGGGATCGAACACGGAAGGCGATTCTGGTGGCGGCGTTGCAGACACGGTGTTCAAAGCCATCTTCTCCGACGATGGAATGGGGTTGGCCGGTGCGAAAGTCTCGAACCCGAATCGTGCATAGCGAACCAAATTTGGTGCGAAGAGGACGAAAGCGAAGCCGAACTTAGCAGCGGCGACAGAAAGCGAGACCTCGGTGAGAAGCGCCTTGCGTTCGACCACGAACTCAGAGTCCGGGTTGGAACTCGGATCTACAAAATTGCCACCCCTTTTGGTATTTGTAACAGTGGTTGAAGGTAACAAATCAGACTACAACAGCCGTGGCTCGGAGTTGAGGGTGTTGGTCATATGGGAGGGTTGCGAGTCAGGGGTCTCAACGTCTTCCGAGACCAGAGTGGCAATGGTAGAGCAAATGACCCATACGGCTATGGGCTCATGTGAGGTCACCGAGTCTGCTTCTTGAACAGTCTCGGATTGTTGCTGGTGGATGGCCTGAAGAAGGGCTTGACTGAAAAGTTCACAAGAAGCTTTGAGTTTGTTGCTGGATTCCTCTAGGCAAAGGATATCAGTACGAAATTGTTGCTTAGTGTACTTAGGAGTAGGTGTGAACACTGGTGGGTGGTAGTCATAGTTGCTGAAACAAGGGATGTGGGAAGGTGTGGTAATGGTGGTGCTGTTAACACTGAAGGGATCAAAAAATGGTGGGTAGCCGTCATTGAAAGAGAGGTTGGATGATGGAGCATACATGGTATGAAAAAATGAAGGAGGTGAGGCCATGGCAATGAAAGCACCAATGTAAGGTATACAAAATATACCTAACAGAAATTAGAGAAAGTATAAAAGAAAATAGAAACACTCCTCTTCTAGGGGGAGCAACCTCCTTAAGCAAAATGCTTCTTTGAATATTCTTCTTGTTATCCTTCATTCCATAATTGGTTACATATATAGTATCCATGAATACAAATATAGCAAACCTAAGAATGACACATCATTATTCTAGATAATTCCTAAATGACGTGACTCATCATTATTCGAGAATGCTAACAAAGCTTCTAGACCCTTCTACTCCTAATGCCTTGTCACATCTAAGAAATAATACTTGAGATTTGGTATTTGGATCTAGTGCCATATCTTGGGTCATAACACATTCTGCTTCCTCACATTCGATGGATCTATCTTATAGAACACTGGTATCACAACCTGACCCTGTTCTTTCTTGCATTCCATGATCTTGCTGATTTCATCTAAGCACCATTTTGAGGAAGCATAGTTCTCTGAGAAGATGACGATGGATACATATGAATCTTCAATAGCTTCGAAGAGTGTTAGTGAGATTTCATCTCCTTTTCCATGATGGGTTTTCCTCTTTAGGAGGAGAGAAAAAGAAGGAGAGATAAACAATAAATAAAATAGTAAATGCAATTAAAGTGAGTACGAGAGAAGTTTTAGGAAATCAAGGGATAAGAAAATTAAGGAGAAAAACTCTCCTTATGTCATGGCCATATTTCGCGTAGAAGTTTGGCTATAAAAGTCATTCCCTTCTTTCATTTAAAAATCATTTGAGAAGAAACCAAAACAACAGAGAGTTTTGAGAGAAAGAAAAGACATCCTCACTTGTGTGAGAGAGAAAGCCTTTTGAGAGAAAAAAATTCAAAAGAGAGTTTAGCCACCGATATTTTTGGTGAGATTATTTTTACAACTTTTGTAATCCCATTAATTTATAAAGGAATATTTTTGTTGTCTCATTGTGATTATACATAGTGTGGGAAAAGTCTGATCCTGGGAATATAAATTATCCGCTGGCCTTGTATTAGGTGATTATATTTGGTATTTTTCCCAACAAGTGGTATCAAGAGCTTCGGTTCATTACACAGTTTAGCTTGTATTATTCACAATGGACGAGTCAACCTCAACGGCATCAGCAACAATGATTAAGTTAACCTCTTCAAACTACTCCATTTGGAAGCCCAGAATGGAGGACATCCTCTACTGCAAAGATCTGTACCAGCCTTTGCAAAATAAAGGGACGAAGCCAGACAGCAAGTCTGATGATGACTGGAATTTGATGAACAGGAAAACTATTGGACAAATTCGGCAATGGATAGATCAAAGTGTCTTTCATCACGTGGCGCAAGAGACAGTTGCGTTCACGTTATGGACGAAACTAGAAACGTACTACGAGAGAAAGACGGCCCAGAATAAAGCCTCTACTATTCGACGATTAGCGAACCTTAAGTATAGAGAGGCCCGGAGTGTATCCGAGCACTTGAGCGATTTTCAAGGATTGGTGAATCAACTCACCAATATGAAGATGGTGCTTGACGATGAATTGCAAGCATTGTTACTACTCAGTTCCTTGCCAGACAATTGGGACACACTTGTGGTTTCATTGAGTAACTTAGCACCACAAGGTGTTCTAACATTGGATATAGTAAAAGACAGCATGTTCAATGAAGAATCAAGAAGGAAGGAGCAAGGAATGCCGACAGAGTCTGAGGCGCTTGTCACAGAGTACCGTGGAAGAAGTATCCACAAGAAGTTCAATACTATAGACAAGTCAAGGGGCGAGTCAAGAGATAAGTTCAAAGGAAGGTCAAGGACAAGAAAAGACGTAAAATGTTACTACTGTCATGAGAAAGGCCACATGAAGAGAGAATGCAGGAAGCTCAAAAGAGAGCAGCAAGAAAATGGTGATGCGAGTAACGTAGCCGCTACCATTTTTCACGGAGATGAGGTAAGCTTTGTTTGCGATGATGGTCATGTTAATTTGACATCACAAGATACGTGTTGAGTCGTGGATTCCGGTGCATCATTTCATGTAACCTCACGAAGGGATTTCTTTTCTTCCTATACAAGCGGTGATTTTGGTCATGTGAGGATGGGGAATGATAATAGATCCAAGATTGTGGGAAAAGGAGATGTTTTCCTAGAAACAAACACCGGTTGTCACCTAACATTAAAAGATGTGAGACATGTTCCTGACATGCGTCTCAATCTAATATCCGCAGGCCTACTAGACGAAGAAGGCTATACTAGTGTGTTTGGGGATAGCAAATGGAACCTAACACAAAGTTCCCTGGTGATAGCCAGAGGCAAGAAAGTAAGCACTCTATATGTGATAGAAGCCAAAGTCAATAATGGGTGCGTTAATGCTCTCGGAGAAGAATCCTCGGTCGAGCTATGGCATAAAAGGCTCGAGCATATGAGTGAGAATAGGCTTCAAATTCTAGCCAAAAGAGATACGCTGGCGGGTGTGAAAGGATCAAAAATACACTTAAGCCATGTATACATTGCTTGGCTGGAAAACAACATAGAGCTTCATTCCGCTACAAGGCCCCACATAGAAGACCAAATGTTTTAGATTTGGTGCATTCTAATGTTTGTGGTCCAATGACCACCAGTACTCATGGAGGTGCAAGGTATTTTGTTACCTGTATTGATGACCACTCCAGGAAGGTTTAGGTGTATGCTCTCAAAACAAAAGACCAGGTGTTTGTAGTATTCAAACAGTTTCATGCTAGTGTTGAATGAGAAACTGGTAAGAAGTTAAAGTGTGTTCGCACTGACCACGGAGGAGAATTTGTTGGAGTTTTCAGACATTACTGTGTGAGTAATGGAATCCGGCATGAAAGATCTGTTCCGAAAACGCCTCAGCACAATGGAGTGGCTAAGAGGATGAACAGAACTATTGTTGAAAGAGTGAGAAATGTTATCTCCTGCCAAGTTACCCAAGAGTTTTTAGGGTGAAGCTCTGATGAGTGCAGTTGACTTGATCAACTTATCCCCTTCAGCTCCGTTGAATGGTGATGTTCCAAACAAGTTTTGGACAGGTAAAGATGTATCCTACAACCATTTGAAGGTGTTCGGCTGTAGAGCATTTGTTCATGTTCCAAAAGATGAGAGATCAAAACCCGACTTCAAGTCGAAGGAATACATCTTCTTGGGATATGGAAATGAAGAATTCGGGTACAGGCTATGGGATCCTGTTCAGAAAAAGATTATTAGAAGCAGGGATGTCGTCTTCTTTGAAGACCAGAATATTGAAGATATTCAGAAGAGAGTTAAGCCTGTTAGCTCTAGAGAACATCCAATCAACATGGATCCAGTTCCTCTTCCAGAGCATTATGGGGGAGATGCAATAGAAGATGTTGGAGATGCAGAAAATGAACCCCCAATTGATAACGATCTAATTGAAGAAGTAGCTGATGGTAATAAGAACGGTGGTACCGATGATGATATGGTTGAAGACTATGAGGACGAAGAACAAGATATTCAAGAGCCACAGTTAAGAAGGTCGGTCAGGATGCCTAAACCACAAACCAAATATCCTGCAACGGAATATGTGTTACTCACCATGGGGGAGAACCAGAATCTTATGAAGAAGCTATGATAGATGATCACACGGAAGATTAGTTGAAAGCCATGCAAGAAGAAATGCAACCTTGCATGAGAACCAAACTTATGAGTTGGCAGAGTTACCGAAAGGTAAAAGAGCACTAAAAAACAAATGGGTGTACAAGTTGAAGAATGAGGAGAATAGCTCACGACCCAGGTACAAGGCGAGATTAGTCGTGAAAGGCTTCAGTCAGAAGAAAGGCATTGACTTTGAAGAGATTTTTTCACCCATGGTAAAGATGTCATCAATTCGGGTAGTGATTGGTTTGGCTGAAAGTTTGAATCTAGATGTTGAGCAGCTAGATGTAAAGACTGCATTTCTTCATGGCGATTTAGAAGAAGAAATTTACATGGTGCAACCAGAGGGGTTCAAAGTCAAAGGCAAAGAAGATTTAGTTTGTCAGCTGAAGAAGAGTTTATATGGACTTAAGCAGGCACCGCGTCAATGGTACAAGAAGTTTGATTTCTTCATGATTGAGAATGGATACCGAAGGACTACTTCTGATCATTGTGTCTTTGTGAAGAGATTTGTTGACGGTGAGTTCATCATACTACTTTTGTATGTTGACGATATGTTAATCGTAGGACAAAATAGTGAGAAGATCAACAAGCTGAAGAAGGAAATGAAGAAGTCTTTTGCAATGAAAGACTTGGGACCCGCGAAGCATATTCTTGGTATGTCCATCTGTCGTGATCAGAAGGAACGGAAGCTGTGGTTATCACAAGAAAAATATATCGAGAAGGTGTTGGAGTGGTTTCACATGGAGAAAGCAAAGCCAGTTGCTACTCCACTTGCTAGTCACTTTATGCTAAGCTCAAAGCAAAGTCCTACAAGTGAAATTGAAAAGGAGGAGATGCACAAGGTGCCATATGCCTCAGCTGTTGGAAGCTTAATGTATGCAATGGTGTGCACACGACTGGACACAACACACGCAGTTGGTGTTGTAAGTAGATTCTTGGATAAACCAAGAAAGGAGCATTGGAATGTTGTAAAGTGGATCATATCTCAAAGGAACTTCCAAAATGAATTTATGCTTTGGAAGTAGAAGACCAGAACTGGTTGGCTACACAGATGCAGATATGACGGGAGATATTGATTCAAGGAAATCTACTTCTGGATTCCTGATTACATTTTCAGGGGGAGCGGTATCGTGGCAGTCAAAGTTACAAAAGTGTGTTGCTTTGTCTACCACAGAGGCAGAGTTCATTGCAATAACAGAACCTTGCAAAGAAATGCTATGGATGAAACGATTCTTGCATGAGTTAGGGCAAGAACAACGGAAGTACGTCATGCATTGTGATAGTCAGAGTGCTATCCACTTGAGCAAGAATTCGAGTTTTCACTCAAGGTCGTAGCACATCGATGTGAGATATCACTGGATACGTGATATATTGGAATCCAAGCAATTACAGCTTGAGAAAATACATACTAATGACAATAGTTCAGATATGATGACCAAGTCCTTACCTAAGGACAAGCACGAGTTTTGCAGAAGAACTGCTGGAATGCTGGAGCCCTCCACCTAAATCGGAAGGGGGAGATTGATGGGTTTTCCTCTTTAGGAAGAGAGAAAAAGAAGGAGAGATAAACAATAAATAAAATAGTAAATGCAATTAAAGTGAGTACTAGAGAAGTTTTAGGAAATCAAAGGATAAGAAAATTAAGGAGAAAAACTCTCCTTATGTCATTGTCATATTTAGCGTAGAAGTTTGGCTATAAAAGCCATTCCCTTCTTTCGTTTAAAAATCATCTGAGAAGAAACCAAAAATCAGAGTTTTGAGAGAAAGAAAAGACATCCTCACTTGTGTGAGAGAAAGCCTTTTGAGGAAAAAAAAAATCAAAAGAGAGTTTAGCCACCAATATTTTTGGTGAGATGATTTTCACAACTTTTGTAATCCCATTAATTTATAATGGAATATTTTTGTTGTATTATCCGGTTGCCTTGTATTAGGTGATTATCTTTGCTATATTTCCCAACATTCCAATCCGGTGGTCTTTGTATTAGGTGATTATCTTTGCTATATTTCCCAACATTCCAATCCTGTTGTCATTATAGGTTTCTACTTTCTTTTGAAGCATAGCTTCTTCACCACGAAAGCTAAGAAAAACATCATACTTTTTTATCGTTATCATGACTTCCGAGTGGTACACTTTTGACAAACGCTATGCTTAAAATTTTGGTTATAGCGAGGAGAAGGGGACGATTCAGGAGAATGGGGAGAAAATTCAGCAACCTATTTAGGAAGAAAAGTTTCCCGGCACATTAATTAAAATAAAAATGTTGCACACCGACACCGTGTTTCTGGTGGAAGAAAGCAGAGTCAGTCAAGCAAAATTATTTTATTTTGCCATTGCTGACTTTCAACTTCAAACTTATCTTCTCTCCCTTCTAAATTAGCCTCACTTCCTCTCTCTCAATGGCAACAAACACAAGGCCCAAATATCTATCGGAGTCTCTCAATGGTAATGGACCTGAGGCCTAAAGAGAAAGGGCCTTTATATAGAAAATTGTGCTCGAAAAGTGCCTTGAAAGTGGATGATCCTAGTTTTTGAAGTGAAAATTGGATAATCCTCAAAACTTACATATATAAGTTTTCTAATGAATGACAGTGAGTGGCATCTTTCCAAGTTAGAATATTGGCATACTGCCTTAGTCGTTGGGTTGTGACAGTGCACCCAATACGAAGGTGTCAATGTCTTAAATGTAAGACTGGGGGATAAATTGTTGATATTTCTTTCTAATTTTTTTTACCCTGCTATATAGCTGTTGCTGGCCACTGTGATTTGTGACAATTGTTATGACTTACGATTTTCAGGGGCATTTGTTCTCTAGATTATTAGTATGCGTCATGCACATTGCAACTAAAAGAAAAAGAAAAACCTGGCATTTTCTTAATTTATTATGAACTTGCCTTGCTGCCAGCCACGTACTGTTCCTTTTTTCCCTTGCTTCTTGAGATCCAAACATCAAAATCATAAGGTATCTCGTGCCTTGAAAAGTATCAAGTATTCTATTTCTTGGTTGTAGTTAAACTTCTCAATTTGTCAAAGCATCAAACGATATACCTTAAAATAGCCTGATCCAGAATGTAATAAACCGAATTCCAATAAAAAAGTTTTGGATTGAAATATATATGCATCAGAAAAACTAACTACTTGATGCATTCACATGAAAACTCTCTCATTCACCAAGTTTGTTCCTATATGTTAATCTCTTGATAATGCTTGCTGAACATGAGTGCATGAACTGGACATTTCATTATAGGACTGGCAGGCCCACAATTTTTTTCATGACTTTGTTTGATGCAGACAGTATGCTTTGCTAACATCTTTTAATAAAATACAACTAACATAATAGAGAGCTATGCATCTGTTTCTTTAGTTCAGGACTCTTATGCTCAGGCTGTACATTTATGCTCTTTGTTCAGGTTGTCCATTTATGCTTAACTATATGAAAATTGGGATGTGATTTGTTCACTGCTGATTCCCAGCTTACCCTCCTGCTCTGCATCAAGTGTAGTATAGTTTTTCAAATTTCTGCTGGTTGCCAGATGTTGTTAAGCTTGTGCATTGAAAAGCAATGTATTGAGTCTGTGCTGATGCTGTTAGATAGCCAGATCCAGTTCTAAGCCTGCAAATTCAAGGGATGCATTATATCAAAGCTTGACTCCTTGTATAAAATCAGCTCTGCATTCCATATTACCATTCTTTCATGCTGGAGAAGAGGTGTGATCTTATCTGCTGCTAGTTTCTATTATTACCTTACTGCTTTATTAAAAAATTGAGAGAAAATAAGGGTCCGGAAAATATAAAATAGTTACAATATAGAAAGGCTTTAGGTTGAAGCACAATTTGCCTCTAGCCTGCACCTGACAAGAGGAAAGAGTATACAATTGTATAGTTAGTCAATCAACAACTCTTCAATTAGCCTTTTAATTAGCATCAATCACTACTTGTTATAATCAATCATCAATTAATGCCATTGATTTTATTAAGCTATACTTCCTTTACTCATAAGACTTGCCCCATACTTTCCTATGTTGTTATCTCACTGCAAAGATAGTACATAACTAGAAAGGGCCTGCCCTTTGCATGGATGGCCTCCCTTTTATATATGCAAAGGACACGTGGTCCCCCTTTCCTGGCCGTTAGAGGGTATTACGGATGCGGGCGTTGTCTGTAGGGTCTCCAGTATCCTTGCGACATGTGTCCCTTAGAAGGACAGTCCTACAATAGCCAGCTAGCGTCACTACAACATTTTTCATTTTAGGCAACACTAATCTTATCAACGACTAAAAAACCGTTCCTAAAACATGGAAAAGGCAACACTTTTGTAGTTGTAGACAATACTATATATATTTTATATCCCCTTTAAAAATATAAAATAAAACTTGTTGTCTTTCTATATTAGACAACGGTTTTTAAATAAAAGATACACTTTAGGGAACAATTATTATTGTGTTGGTATCTTGACCACAGTTTACATAATTAAATCACTCCCGCTTAAAATATTTATTTTCCCAGGGTCTTGTTTTCTTTTTCTTTTTTTAAAATTTTTTTCTCACTGAACTGCGCAACTGAGAATTGGGAAACCTCTCACAACAAACATGATCCACATTCCCAAACCCCTTCCCCTTTTCTCTCGCGTAATCATCTAACTCCCAAAACCCAAATCGTCTCTCTCTCACTCTCTCGTAACTCTCACGGAATCGTCTAACTCTCACAGAAACTTTGTTAGGTATGAGATTGATTTACTCACAAAAATTGTATGCGCCTGTTTTCTTAATTTTTATTTTGCAATAAAAACTGACTCAGATTTCTCGTTCCTTTCTCATCTCATCTACTCAGCTGTTGATTTCACACTATAGGCATCAATTGATTTCTCTGTCAGGTAATTCCCCCTCCTTTTTGCTTCCAAAACTTCAATTGATTTCTCGCATTTAGATGAATTTAGTTTGATTGGTGAATTAGCTACGAGACGATGTGGCGAATTTAGTTTGATATGAAACCTACTTCTTGGATACAATCCAATCTATAGATAATTGATTGAGTCGTGCAACAGGGAGCTGGTGTCTTTGGCTTTGCTTTTGGTGCAGGGAGAATGGAGATGTTGTGATGAAAGCTGAATTTTGTGGTATGAAAGCTTTTCTGACTCTTTTGGAATCAATTTGATTTGGTTTGTTTATTGTTGGGGTGGGTAAGTTAAAGGTTGAGACCAGGGGAAGTGGATTGGAACGATAACAATTGAATCCTTGTTATTTTTAAGAAAAATTAAAAGCCACCCAAAAAGTTAGGATTGATGAGAATAAATTCAAAGAAGAGACAAGGTGACATCAAAAGATCAAAACCCATACATGTAAGGATTGATTCCAACCATCTCTTACATGGCACCCTTTGTCCTGCAGCACTACCATGTCTTGTTGTCACAAGTGAAGATATATATGCACTCAGTGCTCTGATATTAGTTTGCAGCCAACTTTTACAGATTGTTGATTGCTTGTCACAGTTAAAGTGAATGAGTATATATTATATCATATTTGCTTTTTAATAACACATTTAATAACGATTTGGATCTATGAGAGCAGTATCTATGTGCTATACTATTTTTGAGAGAAAAGTAAGGGAGTCAAACACCAGTGAGGTTGTTTTTAGGGAGTTAAACTCTTGAGAGTTTTTCTATGTGAGGGTGTCAAACACTGAGAGATTGTCTAAAGTGTCTGGTTGTGTTGTGTTGTTGCTCTTATGTGAAAAGAAAGAGAAAAACATAAATTTTGGTTCTAATGTCTGTTTGTGTCATGAGATGTATCTGTCATATATAGTGTCTCAATGTAAGGAAGTTTCTCTGCTGACATTATCATTTGGATGCAGATGGAATCATTTTTTAGTTACATTGGGTTGATCTCTATAGTCTTATAGAGGGATAGCATGATCTGATTTGAGAGGACAGATCTCTCATTTCATCAGCTAGGCTTTTCCTCAAATAAGACTGAGTGTAATCTGAGGATTCATTGTGTTATTAAATATGCACGTTAAAGATATATGCATAATTCTTGTTTATAATAATTATTTTACCTGTTGTGAGTTTACAATTGTGCTGCTACTGATTTGCAGGAAAATGGTAACTTTAGTTGAGCTTCCAAACAGAATTAAGCCAAAGGGGAAGCATTATTATACTTCAAAGGTGTAAAGTAAAGTCCAAACCAAGTCTCATAGCTTATAATTTTTTAATAAGGTAATTAACGGATGAACTTGTCCTATTGTTGCTGTTACTATTATTTTTAATAAGCCTGTGTTTTGTTGCTACTAAGTGTAGATGCATAATTTTCTTGAGTGGCTTATCCCTGGTATGCGATTCCCGACTGTGGGGATACTATCCTAGTATATCATATGTTCAGGGCATCTGGGGGAGCTTCCCAATTCGGATTGGCCTGTCTAGGTAGTAACCTAAGGTATTCGGATGGGTTCCGAGTTAGGTTCTCGGCTAGGACCGCTTCATTCTCGGCTATGCTTGCCTTCTCGATTCCAAGCGAGTCTTCTCGGGTCATCGACTCGGGTTTCCTTTTAGGACCCCATACCCGAATGTGTTAGGCCTGGTCCAACTCATGGTAGGAACATTAGTCCCCCCTAGCCTTGAGCTATGTACAGTGAAAAGGGTATGAGTGACCGAGTAATTCTAACTACTCCTTGATCCATTCAATCCGGTCCTTCGATATCTTTGGTTGATCATTGCCCGAGTATATAGCTTGATCGGCCATTTGGGGAAGTAATCGGTTGAATAGATCCCCCTTTATCAATAGTCCGAAATGCTTGGGCAAGGCATGACGGGCTAGGAAATTAGGTGTAAGGAATGTCGAGTCACGTATCTGGGCAAGGTATCCTCATTTTCCGGCTGGTAAATCATTTCTCCAAATGGCTCTTATATTAAAATTTTTACTCTCCATCGTGTCATAACCCTTCTACTCGGGTTAGCTCTAGCTTCAAAACTTGGAGCTCTTCCTGCCGCCGTTAACGAGTCCGCATTAGCCTTTTGCCCTTGATCGAATAAGTAGTAATTAGTTAGTTAAACACGGCAGGGGCGGACATCTGTGTAAGTGGTCTCTCGGTTACAAACATGCTTTTCACGGATCGAAGCGCCCGCTCGTGCTATTTTCTGGTCGTGTCCGTGAATGTTCCCGGTCGGGACTCGTTCCCTTCTGAGCAATCGGCCTTCGTTCTGGGTGGTGTGCTCGACCATTCATCAATCCTGATGTGACAGTCGTCCATCCCAACGTCTCATCACCTGCCCCGTATAGTCTCCCACACGCCTTTTCGTTTCCCTAGGACAATTTTAATTGCCCATTAATCTTGCTTATATTTCTGACCGTTGGATGGGCTCATCTTGTTTTTTAATCAACGGCCATCATGCCCCCCTCTTCTTTTTAAACTCCCATCATTCCTTCTTCTTCAAACTTCCCTGATTCTTCATATTGCGCTGCCTCACCCCTCCTTCCCCTGTCAATTTCATTTTTCTCTTGCAAGGTATGCTTCCCTCATAACCCTTCTTTTTATGATCTCCATCCTTTCTAATTCTTCTGTGGGTTATTATTTTTTGGATTTCGTCCATCTTAGGGGGCCTGGTTTTTCAATATCTATTTTTCTTTCCCTCCCTTCTCTTCTTTCAATATCTGCTGCTTCTCCACCAGTCGCCACCATCCACGCCAGCGACACTGGTTCTAGTGGTGGCGGTGCTCCGTCTCGTGATTCTGGCGGCGGGACCGAATCCGTCGCTGTTGACAATGTATGTGGTTGGGTAGATGAGGAGGCTTTACAGATTAGGTCGGCTTGTCAATCCCGAGTCATTAAGGGAGATAAAGGAATGGATGGCGGACTCTGAGGATTTAGATCGGGTTCAGTGTCTAGCCTGTTCGGCCGAGGACTTGGTATGTCATTCGGCTCCTGAAGGATCGTCGCCTTTATTCTTCTTTCATAAGTGTGTGCTAACAAAAGGCCTTGATCCGCTTCCCTTTCACTAATTTGGAGTGCTCGATACTTCGGTCTCTGAACACAGCACGCTCCCAATTGCACCCGAACAACTGGTCTTTCATTAAATCATTCGAGTTCCTTTGTGAGTACTTCGGGATAGTGCCGACTATGCCCAAGTTCTTCTCCTTCTTTTGCGTGAGGCATTGCGGACCCATGGGGTGGGTTTCGATCAGTTGCATCCCTCGTCGGAAAATATTTGAGTCGTATTCCTCGTCATGGAAAGGCTTTAAGCCAGAATATTTCAAAGTTACTCACAAGGACAGTTCTCGGTCTTTCTTCCTATCTTCATCGGGGAAACCAAAATTCCCCCTTTATTGGTCTTCGAAACCCCACGTGGTTCGAGGTTATGAGTATCAGTGCTTATCTTCCCGAGGGAAATTAGAGGTCTCATATCTCGAGCAAATAGCCAAAGTGAGCTGCAAAAAGCTTATCGCTCGATCTAATGACCCTACTAAGTTAGATAATTATATGAGTAAGTAGGACATGTTTGTTGATGCTTTGATTATGTTACTTTGAACCGATTAACTCATTATTTTTCCTTACTTGCAGATAAGATGGCTCCTAAGATGTCGAGAAAAGGAATGTTGAAGTCTTTGGAAAACGTGGGCAAGCCGGTCGGGGAGATCGGGACCACTTCTGCTGATGCACGAAAAGGGAAGGGGCAAGCCGTGATCAACTTGGCAGAGGGCTCAGAGAAAACTGAGAGCCGTTTGGTTCTCAAGAGGAGTTTGGATGACCCTGAAGATGATGGAGTGGTTGCTTCGAAGAGGCGCGTGGATGTGGTGACGGAGGCCTCGGTTGGCGTGACGGACCTCCTGGATGACTTATTTCACCAACTTTTCGGGCGCCAAGTTCCTCAATCCTCCGGATCAAAATCGACGTGGAGCCCTTCGTTCTTGCTTGATCAAGCTCCTGGCGAGACCTTTTAGAGTGATTCTGAAATGTATAAGAAATTTACTCGTACCCAGATGGACAAGGTAGTTGAAGCGCTCAGTCTCCGTTTGGCTAGCATGATGAGTTTTTCTGTGCTTGATGCTTCTTTTTCTGAATCGAAGATCAGTAACTTTTAAATGGAGAACCGTCGATTGCAGGAGAAGATTGCTGAGGATGAGCACATAGTGGCCGAGTTTACGAGGGTTACCCAAGAAAACGAGATACTGAGATCAAATAACCTCTCTAAGGCCGAGGACTTGAATTCTACCCCAGCTACTGTTGCTAAACTCGATGCAGCCAACAAGACGCTTTCTGCCGAGAAGGCTTCCCTTGAGAAAGAGGTAGCCAAAATGAAAAAGGAGGTAGAGGATTGGACTGCCTACTCGGCTTGTCAGCTGAAGGAAGGATACGAAGTTTTGGCTGAGCAGGTTGTTGCCCTGCATCCCGAGTTTGATCTTTCACCTTTCGGGCTGCATCTTCAAGTTCGCGACGGACAGCTTGTCGAGGTTTCGAATGATGAGGAGGTAGCCGAGAATCAGGAACCCGAGACTGAAGAGCAGAGGAATGCCTCTATGAACTGAATTGTAATTTTTTATGCTTTGTACTCGGTTTTGCCTTGGGTCGTATTTTGTTAACTTTCTTTTTGTCGGACCTTTATTATGAATCTTTCTGACTTTGATTTATCTGAATGACGGCTTATGACTTTGAAATTTATTTTCCTTTTTATCGTCAATTTTGAGTTATTCCCGATGTATCTCGGTATGTTGCTTTTATCTAGCGTGCTTCTTTTTAACTTCAGCCCTTTCACTAGCACCGAGGCAGCTTGCTTATTGGCCTGGAAGTCTCCTTAATGCTTGAGTGGGCTGACTTTTACTTAGGAGCGTTTATGGTCTTCTCGGTATATTCCCGGCCCAGTTCCCCCTTTTTTTCGCGATATTGCTGCCTGCTAGTAATTTAAGTCTGGTCGTAGAAACCGTCTTTGAAAATGATCCAAGGCCCGTGGGCCATCGTGGTCTTTAAAAGAAACGACTGTCTCCCGTCGGGGGAAGATAAAGGAAACACGACTTTAGCCGGGTAGCGAGACGCGGAACTTTGCTCGGGATGGGACCGGAGCTCGACCAGGTAGGGAAACGTGGAGCTTCGACCCAGTGGGAGTCGCAGCTCGACCGAGCGGGAGCCGGAGCTCGACCGAGTAGGGAAGCACGGAGCTTCGACTGAGTGGGTGCTGGAGCTCGATCAGGTAGGGAAGCGCGGAGCTTCGACTAAGTAGGAGCCGGAGCTCGACCGAGTAGGGAAGCACGGAGCTTCCACCGAGTGGGAGCCGGAGCTCGATCAGGTGGGGAAGCGCGGAGCTTCGGTCGAGTGGGAGCCGAAGCTGGACCGAAAGGGAGCCGGAGGTCGATCGAGTGGGAGCCGAAGCTCGATCAGAGGGGGAAGCGGGCAACTTCGACCGAGCAGGAGCCGGAGCTCGACCGAGCGGGAGTCGGGGCTTGACCGAGTGGGAGTCGGAGCTCGACCAAGTAGAGACAGAAATAAAACATGCTCAACAAACTAGGTACCGAAATACTTCTTTTATTAATTCAGGGTTTAAGCCTCATTAAAACCTTCTGGCGAAAAACCCTCCTTAGGGAAAAAACGCCGACGAGGAAAAAGATTACTCTCCCCCTTTTACATCAAATTCCAACTAAGTGTTAAAAAAATTTAGGTGGGAGGTGTTCCATGTCCTTGGAAGCGCTTTCCCCTCTATCGTCTCGATTTTGATTGCCCCTTTTCCAACTACCACGGTGATTCTGAAAGGTCCTTCCCAGTTGGATGCTAGCTTTCCTTCAGATCGAACTTTCCTAGGTCTGGTTACTAATCTGAGGACTAAGTCGCCTTGACGAAAATCTCGGGGTCTGACCCCAGTGTTGTGTTTCCTCTCAACCAATTGTTTTGCAGCCGCATTCCTTATCCTTGCTATCTCTCTGATCTCCTCGGCCGTGTCGAGCTCTGCGATTAACTCAGCATCATTCTGATCCTTGTCGAACATCTCCGTATGAAGAGAAGTCTCCCCCACTTCAGTCGGGATCATGGCATCCGTCCCGTAGGTTAATCTGAATGGGGTTTCCTTGGTAGACGATTAGGGTGTGACGTGATAAGCCCACAACACACTTGGTAGCTCCTCGGCCCACAAGCCCTTAGCGTTTCCTAGCTGTTTTTTCAATCCATTAAGTATGACTTTGTTAGCGGCTTCGACTTGCCCATTGGTTTGGGGATGCTCTACTGAACTGAACCTTTGTGTGATTCCCAAATCCTTGCAGAAATTTTGGACTGAATGATCGACGAACTGGGTTCCATTGTCGGTTGTAACAGAATGAGGGATACCATGCCGACATACAATGTTCTTCCAGATAAAATTTTTTAGTTGCCCTGCTGTTATGCGGGCAAGGGGCTCAGCCTCTATCCATTTCGAGAAATAATCGATGGCCACAATGAGGAATTTGACTTGTCCTTTAGCTTGTGTAAAAGGACCGAGAATGTCTATCCCACACATCAAGAAATGCCATGGTGAGAGAATGTTGTGTAGCTTCTCGGGTGGGGTATACGGTACTTGGGCAAATTTTTGACATCTCTCGCATTTCTTAACCCATTTCTGACAGTTTGACCTCAGCATTGGCCAGTAAAACCCGACCCTGAGCACTTTAGCTACTAAAGGCCGGGGGCTGTCATGCATTCCACATATTCCTTTGTGGATCTCGGCTAGAACATACTCAGCTTCTTGTTCATCCAGGCATTTGAGTAGGGGATCGGAGAGCCCCCTTCTGCATAGTTTCCCGTTGTGTATTGTATACATCGGAGCTTGTTTGGTGACCCTCTTGGCTTCTTCCTCATCCTCGGACAGCTTGTTTTTCGAGAGGAAACGGCAGATAGGGTCCTTCCAACTGGATGGTTTTTCATCGGAGCTCAGCACCTATTCGGCCTCGATACTTGGCTTATACAGTGTTTCTTGGATCACTGTGCGTAAGTGGCCGGGTTTTTTTTTTTTTGTGCTTTCAAGCTTTGACAACACATCAGCACAGACATTGGCCTCTCGTCTTATGTGCTCGGGGGAAAAAGTTCAAACCCCAAGCTCATTTTGTTGACCTTGGCGAGATATTTTGTGAGTTGCGGGTCTTTTGCCTGGAATTCCCCGGAGACGTGTGAGGTAACTAGCTGGGAGTCACTAAAGGCCTTTAACCTCTTCATGCCGAGTTCTAGGGCTAGATGCATCCCAGCCAGTATTGCCTCATATTCTGCCTGGTTGTTACTTGCTGGGAAATCCAACCGATTAGATTGTTCGAGAAAGATGGCGACCGGGTCTTCTAAGATTATGCCGGCTCTGCTTCCCTTGACATTTGACGACCCGTCGACAAAGAGTTTCCAAGTACCATCACTCTCCACATATTCCTACGGTGATGACAATTCAGCAACAAAATCAGAGAGTCATTGAGCTTTAATGGGTCCTTGGGGCTCATATTGTAGGCCAAATTCGGATAGTTCGACTGACCAGCCAATCATTCGTCCTGCCAACTCGGGTTTCTGGAGGACTTGACGGATTGGGTAATCAGTCCTGATAGTTATCTGATGACTCTGAAAATAAGGCCTAAGTCTTCTAGCTATTGTGACAACTGCCAAGGTTAACTTCTCGATCATTTGGAATCGGGTTTCGGCTCATTGCAAGACTCGACTGATGTAGTATATAGGTTGTTGCCTTTTCTCCTTTTCTTGCACGAGCACCGCACTCATGGCTTGTTTGCTTACAGATAGGTAAAGAAAAAGCTCCTGGCTGGGTTCAGACTTTGTCAATACTGGAGGAGTAGTCAGAAACTCCTTCAAGTCGAGAAAAGCCTTCTCCCACTCATCTGTCCACTGAAAATCGCTAGGTTTCTTCAATACTTTGAAAAAAGGGTAGGCCTTATCCGCCGATCCAGGGAGAAACCTTTGCAAAGCTGTTACTCTCCCGGTCAAGCGTTATACTTCTTTGATGCTGTTGGGACTGCGTATTTCCAAGATAGCCCGTCATTTGTCCGGGTTTACCTCGATTCCCCGGATAGTTAGCATGAAGCCTAGGAATTTACCGCCTAGGACCCCGAAACTACATTTCTCTGGGTTGAGTCTCATGTTGTACTTTCTCACTTGCTGAAATATTTCCTTGAGGTCGTTGGAATGGTCTTCTGCTTGGCATGATTTCATTACCATATCATCGATGTATACCTCCAAGTTTATACCTAACTGGTTGGTGAAAAATGTGTCCATCATCTTCTGGTATGTGGCCCCGACATTCTTGAGACTGAAAGGCATGACCTGGTAATAGTAATTTGAGCCTTCTGTGATGAACCCCGTATGTTCTTGGTCAGGTCCGTTCATGGGGATCTGGTTGTATCCCGAGTAGGCATCAAGAAGACTAAGCATGGCATTACCCGAAGCCCCATCAACTAATCGGTCAATGCTCGGGAGAGGGTATGCATCTTTGGGACAAGCCTTATTAAGATATGTGTAGTTTGTACACATGCGCCACTTCCCGCTGGATTTTTTCACCAGGACAACATTCGCGAGCCAAGTTGTATATTCTACTTCTCGGATGAATCAGGCCTCAACCAACTTCTTGGTCTCTAAGATTATGGCTTCTCTCTTTTCTCCTCCGAACTTTCTTTTATTTTGAACGACTGGCTTCGCATCTGGGCATATCGATATCTTGTGTCATATGATTGCCGGATCAATGCCGGGCATATCGTCTGCTGTCCATGCAAATAAATCAGCATTTTGTATCAACACTTCCAAGATACTCTTCTTTATCTCCGCCTGGAAACCGACTCCCAACTTGGTGTACTCGCCTTCTCGAGTTCCCAATTGTATTGGCTTTGTTTCTTCTATGGGTTGTGACCGAGTATCTTTCATGTCTTCCCTAGGATCGAGCTCGACAAGACTGATTGAGCTACTCGGTACTGGGGTCGCGGTTTGAGTACGAGGCTTCTGGCTGACCTTGAGACTATCCAAGTAACATTGTCGGGTAACTCGCTGATCCGCTCTGACTGAAACAATATCACCCGAAGGGGCAGGGAACTTTAAAGTCGGATGGGGAGTTGATACGATAGCCCCGAGGAGGTTCAAGCTCGGTCTCCCAATTAGTATGTTATAGAAGGCCTCGGGTTGGATGACCAAAATTTTTACAGTGATGGTTCGGGACAAAGGAGGCTCCCCGAAGGTGGTCAAGAGCTCAATATACCCTCGCATGTCTATATGTTCTCCTGAGAAGCCTACCAACGTCCCATGATGGGGTTTCAAGGATCCTGGGCTTAGTCCCAGCTTTGTGATGGTGGACCAGTACAAAATATCTGTGGAGCTCCCCTGATCGATTAGCGTTCTTTTCACCGAGACTTTGCTACCTCGATAGCGATCACCATTGGATCATCTTGGTTCGGAGCTATCCCTCAGAAGTCGTCATTCGTGAAAGTAATGGGTGGTAATGTTCTCTGAGGTTTCTGACTGACCGAGAAGACAGATCGGAGTTCACACAAGTGTCTCTTCCTTGTCGAGTTAGTGGGTCCTCCACCTGCGAATCCCCCGACAATTGTGTTAATGACTCCTTGAGAGGGTTCCCGCCGGGGTTCTCTTCTCGGTGAGGGAGATCGCCTACGCCTGTAATCTCGATGCCTTCGTGGGCTTCTATCAACACTCCTTCCTCGTCCCCTTCTTTTTCTGTCATCCATGTTGATTACTGGCTCACTACTCTTGGTATTGTTCCTGCGCACATAAGTCGCCAGATGACCTTGTTGTATGAGGTTTTCGATGGCATTACTCAGTGCCTTGCATTCCTCCGTGGTGTGGCCGTTGTTCTTATGAAAACGACAATATTTGCTCACATCTGCTCTGGGGGGAGTGTCGGTGTTGGTTGGGTAACGGAGTAAGTTGGTGTTGCAAATATCCTGAAAAATCCTCTCCCGAGAAGTGTTCAAGGGGGTGTAGTGCTCATATCTCGGGATCAACTCGCGTCTGACGAGTCCTCGGCCTTGTCGCCCACGATCTACCTTCTTTCCGACCTTTTTATCTTCCCTTTACCAGTTTGCCACGTGTAAGCTTTGGCCGATTCTTCTAACTCTTCCGCATCAATGAACCCTGCCACCTTAGACCCGAGCTCCTCGATATTTCTTGGAGGTTTTCTTGCGAGATAACTCGAGAAAGGGCCCGGCCTAAGTCCAATCAACATGGCATGTAAGGCAACTCTCGGCATCAGATCACGAATCTGCCCAATTACGGTATTGAAGCGAGAAATGAAATCCTTCAGGGATTCGTTCGGCTTTTGCCCAAGCTGGCCGAAGTTTTTTTGTAAGGCCGGCTGGTTGCTAAGTGAGCAATGAACCTCGTTTGAAACTCGTCGAAGCACGCGACCGATGACTCAGACAGGGTTAACTACCATGCCAGGGCTTGTCCCTTTAGGGTGGTAGGGAAAACTCGGCATCTAATGGCATCTGAAGCAGAAATCGTGAGCATTTGAGTCTTGAACGCCATAAGGTGCTCCGCAGGTTTCTAAAATTTTCAGGAAATGAAGCCTCCATGATGGTGGCCGTGAATGGGTGTTCGGCTGGCTTGTTCAGGTCATGGGGTATTTGGGTAGTTCTGTTGGTTCTTGGTGATGGTGGGGGCGGAGGCGGTGGTGGTGGTGGTGGTTGAGTTTCGGAGTAGTTGGTATGGCTGTCATGAGTCATTTGGGTGTAGGTAGTTTCTTTTCTATTCATTCGCCGTAGAACGTCTATCTCCTCCTTCATCTCATCATTGTCTCGTTGAAGACTTTCCATTGCTCTCATGAGACGTTGAATGATCATGGGGTCGACATGGGGAGCTTCTATAGAGGGCTGTTGTTGGGCTGACAACCCGTCACCACCTCCACTTCTAGTTTGGACCATTGTTCTTAGGTTGTCTGGTGTGGCAAGGGAATAGTTTTTACCATGCCCCATGATAGTGTGATTTTGCATCATATTTCATGTACATTTTTGCATGCATTTTCATATAGTTTAGGCATGATTAGTTTGATTTTTATTAGTTTTTACCTTGGAACGGGTGAGGCGGTTTCTTGGTGTTGTTTTGCAGGAATTTAAGGAAAAATGCTCAAGATTAGCCATGATGGAGCTTGGATGAAGACAGAGCTTGAAAAGTGAAGAAAATGACCCAAGCAGAGCCCATCAAGGCCTAGCCGTGATGACCATCACGACCGTGATCGAGCAATAATTGAGAAGAAAGAAGGCAAAAGTCAGAAGCTGTCACGGCCAAGCCGTGATGCCCATCACGGTCGTGACAGGTCAATTGAGTCAGAACCCTCCCAGGAAGAATCTGCCACGGCCTAGCCGTGATGCCCATCACGACCGTGACAGACCAATTGGTGGAGGCAGAAGCTATCACGGCCTAGCCGTGATGAGTGTTACGGCTGTGACGAACATAAATTTGAAAGCGCGCCAAGACAGAAAGCGTCACGGCCTGGCCGTGATGGCCATCATGGCCGTGACGCGAATCCTGATCTATATAGAGGCACGGGCAGAACAGAGAAAAACAGTTTTGAAACCCTCAAACACTCTCTCTGAACCAGGGGCAGCTGCATAAGGATTCCATGGAGTTTCTTCTCCGCTTCATCTCTATTTCTGTGGTTTTGGCTATGATCATGAATAGCTAAACCCTCATTGTTGGAATTAGGTGTAGCTATTTCTGAATTATCCATGTATTTGACTTGATCTTGTAATACAGTTTTTGCTTCCTTATGAGTGATTGATTTCTATGCCTAATGCTTGTTGTGGCTAGCACCCCCATGACTTGATTATTGTTTTGGTATGCAATTGGAAAATTCGTATTAGAACGAGAACTGAAATCAACCACCTAGTAAACCTTGTATCTAGGAATGGATTTAGGTTTATTAGCAATCGTGTAATCCCTAATCATCATGCAAATTCATTAATCTAGGCCACCTAAGGAATTAGGGTCTATTAGTGGATTTAGGCTCTTGTCATCCGAGGAATAGGGGCTTGAGTAATCTAGTGGATTGATTGTCATAATTGAGGTAGAAACTGTTTATTAGTCATCTCATTGCATGGGGATGAAGTTTAGTGAACCTAATCCCAACATCGTTCATAGATTTGAAGAATTCTTTTAACTGCCTTCCAAGTGTTCGACAGAAATTCTCAAAGAACTTTTCTTTTTAATTTGTTTATTTTAGGTTTTGAATGTGATTTGACTTGGTATTTAGTATTGAGCCCCCTTCAATCCAAATATCGGCTTAGATAGTAATTGATTCGGTACGTGCTAGTACTTGTCACAGTCCTCGTGGGAACGATAAAACGGTCTCACCACCGTATTACTTGTACGACTAGGTATACTTGCCTAGAAATCGTTCAACACCCCACGGTGAGCGCCAACGTTCCGGCAGCGGAACAGGATTTGGGGTTTCCTAGGATAACTAGGGTTGCGTCAAGGATTTAAGGTATCACAGGTAGGGTTTTCCTTAGCACGATGGGTCTGCCCTTTGCATGGATGGCCTCCCCTTTATATATGCAAAGGAAGGGCCATTTTCCGTACGTCACGTGGTCCCCCTTTCCTGATCGTTAGTGGGTATTACAGATGCGGGCGTCGTCTGTAGGGTCTCCAGTATCCTTACGACGCGTGTCCCTTAGAAGGACAGTCGTACAATAGCCAGCTAGCGTTAGGGACACATATCCTAGAGAATATTCTAGAATGTTCGAAGACAAGGTTTATGAGATGGTTGCGTTGCTCGGTATGATGTGAAGGAGTGGACCGACTATTGAGTGTGTTATTGGGAAAACCATTCAATCTCGGGTGTGCAATTCCGAGGACCTTTCCCCGTGCCGAGTAGGTGAGCGCTACTCGGCTTCCTATACTCGGTTCCCGGGATCGGTTGCTAGGCTAAGGCTGTCTTCACAGTAACATCCATGGTACGCGGTTCCCGAATGTGGGGATACTATCCGAGTATATCATGTGTTCAGGGCATCTGGTGGAGCTTCCCTGTTTGGATTGGCTTATCTAGGTAGTAACCTAAGGTACTCGAATGGGTTCCGAGTTAGGTTCTCGGCCAGGACCGCTTCATTCTCGGCTATGCTTGCCTTCTCGGTTCCAAGCGAGTCTTCTCGGGTCATCAACTCGGGTTTCCTTTTAGGACCCCATACCCGAATATGTTGGGCCTGGTCCAACTCATGGCAAGAAGAATCATCCTAGCATTTGTCTTGATTATTGTAGATTTTTCCAACACCTCTATGGTGAGCACTAGAGGTGGGTATTTGGACTCGGGTCCGCGGACAGTCCGTTAAATCCGCAGTCCGCGCGGACTTGGACACCTTAAAATATGAGTCCAAAAAAATACGGACTTTTTGGGTCCGGTCCGTTTAGCCCGCGGGCTTAACGGACTCGGTCCGCGGATTCACGGACCCGTGCACGGACTGGAACTGTTTAATAAAAAAAATGCCTGCTGGGCCAACAAAAAAAACTAACCCATCTAACCTAAAACTAACCAATCTCACTCACTCAGACACTCACCATCTCTACTCTAACCCTATACTACTATACTACTCGGTCTTTCGCGCCGTTCGGGCCCTTCATCTCCCTTGGCAAGACTACTTCTCCTTCAACCTTCATCTCCCTCTCCCTTATCTCCCTCTACGCCGGGATGAAGAATTAGGAACCAGGATTGAAGTGTGTGCTCTCAATTTCTCAACTTTGATCTTAAATTCATTATGAACGACATAAGTGATTTTTGACGACAGGCAAAAGCTGCGAGAAACCGCTTAAGCTCCCCTTCTCGATTTTTCCTTCTCTCGCACCTCGGTATTTAAATCTTTCAAAGCATTTTCCTTTTGGCTTGTAACCACTGCAAGTTTCTCGGATGATTCAGAGAACATCTGGAGCAGAGAGTCTCTTTCCTCCTTCAAAAGTAAAAACTCCCTTTCCAGGCTTTCATATCTTTCATTTAAAACCTCCTTTGACTAAGCAGTTTCTCCTCCCAAAGCAAAGTCCTTTGTCAAAAAAGTGTAGAGTCCGCGGACAGTCCGTTTAGTCCGTGGACTATGCGGACTGGACTTGGACTCTATTTTTCAGAGTCCATTTTTCATGCGGACTATAAAGTTCGGTCCGTTTAAATGCGGACTTATGCGGACCGGACTTAAACGGACCGGACTGGTCCGTTTACCCACCTCTAGTGAGCACTCACTAGTTAAACTTATTATATAATTTTTTGGGAGCACATTATACTATATTTTCAACCAACATAAAGGTTCAAACTACGACAAAAGGTTGGATGCATAGAGAAGGGAATTGTATCATTAGGAGAACTTAAGTACAAACTCCTTCCAGTAAAAAAAAAAAAGGTACAAACTCCTTGGACAAGGAAATCATTCAGTGCTTGTGGATGATCAAAAATTGCAAATTTTTACAACTAAGACATTTATACCGTATGAATTCTCACAAAAAAAAAAAAGTACCAAATACGTTTGGAGAACTGGGAATTAAATAGAAGCATGACATGAATCATAATTATTAAATAGAATTACAACCAGAACCAATGAAAACAAAAAACAATACAATACAAACAGTAATGATGATACTGCTCAATATGAGTACTAGGATGATGTTGTCACCTTTTAATTCTGAATCAAGAGAAAATAGAGCACCAAACATTATAAGTCATTGATTTAATATATTTTTTAAAAAAAAAAACAATGGTAGAGATGAATCACGGGTAACATGAGCAACATGTCAAGGCTATGTTTGGGAGATGGGATGGGATGATTAGTAATAGAGTGGAGTAGTTAAAAAGAATTAACCCATTATTTGAGAGTTTATTAAGTAATGGAGTGGAATGGTTTGTGATGGTAACCCAAATTACTCCATCCCAGCCAAACCCCTAATTTTTATACCCTCCAAATTGGAGGTTTGAAATTTTCTCATTAAACATCCAAACAATAGAATGGTTTTCTTCCACTACTCCACTCCATTCCATCATAAACCACTTCATTACTAACAACTCCACTTCACCCCTTCAAAACTCTCAAACATTGCATAACAAGATATCTATTTCTTCTCAATCGTTCTCTCTCTCTTGTTTCTTTATCTTCGGTTTCGTCAACTCAAACACAATGGAACACAAATCGTAAAACCAAAACTTTCACTCAGCGAATCATAATTTGGTAACGTTTTTGGTCATGAACTTGAGACCTTACACAGTACCATCAACATCAGATTCGCTTCTATCCACCTTACACGAATTGGCACCAACAACATCAGTCACCATCGCGACTGTTGCGGATAGACACAGAGCCGTTGCGGTGATAGTAAAAAAGGCCGAGAACGAGGAAGAACATGGAGGTGGAGGTTCTAGACTGTCCGGTGGAGGCAGAGCTTCTGGACTGTGCGGCGACACCTGCAAATTCAAAGGCCAACAAACAATTCCCATGATAATCATAAATTGAAATTCTACTACCACTCAGAGGAAACAATTAACATAAAGGGTTTAGGGATTCTAATGGATTGATTGTTGAAAGAAGAAGAATGGTGAATCTGGGTGAAGATATGAAGCAAAGAGAAGGGTGCCAAGATCATCACATTTCACCTCCGCCTCCGCCATCATTGTTCTCCTCCTCCTCCGCCATTTCCGCCATCACACTTTGGTTTGTCGTTTACTCCGAGATCTGAAACGCTAAGCCACCACTGTTCTCTTTTTCCACCACCTTGTCCGTCGCTTGCTTCCCGCTGCTCGCCGTCCATGACAAAGAACAAGGTTAAGAAAACGAAAGGTCTCACCGTCGCTCGCAAAGTGGTGAAAACGGGAGGCTGACCGACTGAGGCAGTGAGGTCGAGAGAGAGGGAAGGAAGGAGAATGAAGGCGGCGGATTCAAACTTCAGATCTTAATATAGTCATTTTTGAAGGACTAAATTCATTGAACGAAAAAAAGGAATAAATAAGGGGTTTGTCAAGAGGGAATGGGTAAAGTTACATACCAATGAAGGAATAATTTTTTTCAAGGCCTCGTATTCATCCTGCATTTTTTGGTGAACACCTTCTTGCAATTTCTTCATTATTATGAGAAATGGATCCGAGCTAGCATTTCCAGTTTTATGGATCCTTGCCAATACGCTTTCCCATTCGGCTTTGCTTCTTTCACGAAGAAAATAACCCAAAACTTTTAAAGCTAAAGGCAGGCCATTGCAAAGGGCTATTGCCCATTCTGATAGTTCTTCATATCCTTCCATAGGACGCCTTTGTCGAAATGCACACCAGCAGAAAAGCTTACAAGAGTCCCAGAAGTTCAACTCACTTACCTCATATATATCATCAACTTGGGTACATATTTGATAATCTCTACTTGTCACAATGACTCTACTTCCAGGTCCCAAATAATAGTAATCATTCATTATATCTTTTAATTGTTTTGAGGTAGCCACATCATCCAACACAATCAAAACCTTTTTGCGTCTAAGCCTAGTTAAAAGAAAAGAGGATTCTGCCGTGGGTGCATCAAGACGAACATTTTCTTCTAAGAGCTCGGAGAAAAGTTGATTGCGTAAAACATCTATTCCATACCTTTCTGATTTTTCGAATATATTTGCGAGGAAGCAATGACCTTCAAATTGAGAAGACATTTTGTCATATAAAGCATAAGCAAGGGTTGTCTTACCTATTCCACCATTGCCCAGTATTCCAATCATTAAAATATCGCTTGTCCCGATATGCAACAATGATTCTACATGTGCACAACTTTTTCCAATTCCAACAGTTAAATTGGGTTCACTTTTTGGGTATAGACGATTCAATTCTTCAAAAACATGTCTGATGATGTCCTTAATCAATTCAGATTCAGTCCTATAAATTGGACAAAAAAGAAGGGAATGAACGTATCACAAGTCAAACAAATTGATTAATTAGAATTTGTGAAAGTGTTGCATATAAGGTTCAATCTCTTTTAGATGTTGATAAAATTAATTTTCAAAGAATTGGTGTTTAAAATTGGATTTTGAGAAAATCGAGATTAAAAAAAATTAATTTGTATTTGGTAATGATATTTTAAAAATGAGTTTAGAATGATTGAGTTTGTTTCATTGATAAATAAAATAAATTTGGATGTACAAATATATAGAATTCCGTAGGTCACACATCTAGAATCAATATTAGTCAACGAAAAAGTTTGGAATTCTTACTTCTCTTATAATCAATTCTAATTTCTACCCAACCCACAATCAATTTTATTAAATACAAAGTTTAAAACAAACACCTTCAAACTCCAAAATCATTTTCACCATAAATAAAATAATTTTGGATTTCCCTACATCTAAACCAACAAGCACTAAGAAAGAAATACAAATTAAAGTTGGTGATCGAAAAATATCCGGTCATTGATGTCTCTGTAGTCCTATACCTTAATAAAAAGTAAGTGGGAGATAGAAATAAACATATACGATGTTATATACGGTGTCCAAAATTTGTGTTCAAATAACATAACTCTTATGTAAAATAAAAAATAGTGCATTTTTTTTTATATAAAAAATAGTGCAAGTTATAAAGTTAAAAGTTGTGAGTTATATTATTCTATAAAAAAGAAAAGCAAACAAAAAAAAACATAGCTGTGAGTTACTATAGTTTTAAGTCTTGTAAATTGCTAATTAGCACTTAAATTCCTTAAATGTGTTATAGCCTAAAGGGTCACACTATCTCTAGTATAAATAGAGGATCATCCTCTCTTGTATCAAGTGATGTATGGCTACTATCAATGGCTATCTACTATTAAATAAAAACCATCTTCTAACCAGGGACAGAGGTATTTGTTGGGTAGGGACGGCCAGGGCCCGCCCTGACTTTTTTTATTTTTTTTATTTTTTTTTAATAAATATATATTTATATATATAAATAAATGAAAATAATCGTATTTTCTAGTTGGTGCTCCGGTGTTGATTCTTGTCATTTATCAAAAAGTTAATATTTGCTTAACTTTAAAACTATTCAAAAGCTATCAGAGTACATTTCACAGAACAATTTTTTCCATTAGGAATATGGTCAATATTACATTTAACAAAGATGTGAGATAAATTTTTAACTGATTGTCTGCTAGTATATATATATTGCTGAAAAGTTTAATACATATTCAATTATATATAATTTTTTTGTTTTGATAGATTACTCGTGTAATTAATATTTTGAAACATATAATTATGAATATTTTAATGAAATTTAATACATACATATTTTTTTGGATGAAATTTTGATTTTTATAGTTGGCCCTCTCCATATTCGAAATCTGTCTCCGTCCCGATTTCTAACATTCTAAAAGTTATTTGTTCAAAAAAAATATTCTAAAAGTTATTGATTGGATATATGACACAAATAGAATACAGCATATAAAATTAATATAAGATTAATTAACATAAAAATACAATTAATTATGACAGTAACTTACTTACTCGCAGTGCAAAAATTCAAAATATATTTTACCAAAATAAATAAATAAATTCAAAATATAAAAGCAAAAAAAATGGTTATGCTGGAGATAAAAGACAAACAAGTTCTAGACCCCCCAAAGAAGGGCTTCTTCTAGCGTGGGCGAGTAAAGCCAGAAGTGTAGAGTTACCTGTAACTTCGAGAGTCAAAGCCAGCTAAATTGGTTACTTGAGCGAGAGAGTGTTTCCATTTTTGCACTCTGTGTATGTCGTGCTTCAGATCTACCTCATGTTTTTCAAAGGCTTCCTTGTAGCTCCCAGATTGCTTCCTCACATTTGATGGATCTATCTTATAGAACACTGGTATTACAACCTGTCCCCGTTCTTTCTTGCATTCCATGATCTTGCTGATTTCATCTAAGCACCACTTTGAGGAAGCATAGTTTTCTGAGAAGATGACAATGGATACATATGAATCTTCAATGGCTTCGAAGAGTGTTAGTGAGATTTCATCTCCTTTTCCAATCCTGTTGTCAATATAGGTTTCTACTTTCTTTTGAATCAGAGCTTCGTAAAGATGGCTTAAGATGTTGTTGCGTGTATCTTCACCGCGAAAGCTTAGAAAAACGTCATACTTTTTCATCGTTATTATGACTTGCGAGTGGTACACTTATGACAAACGCTATGCTTAATAGTTTGGTTATAGCGAGGGGAAGGGGAGGATTCAGGAGAACGGGGAGAAAATTCATGAATCATAACCTATTTATTTAGGAAGAAAAGTTTGCCGGAGCTTTATTTAGTAAAATAAAAAAGTTGCACACCGTGTTTTTGGTGAAAGAAGTTGAGTCAGTCAAGCAAGATTATTTTATTTTGCCATTGCTGACTTTCAACTTCAACATCAACTTCTCTTCTCTCCCTCCTAAATTAGCCTCAATTCCTCTCTCTCAATGGCAACGGACCTGAGGCCCAAATATCTCTCGGAGTTTCTCAATGGCAATCGACCCGAGGCCCAAAGAAAAAGGGTCTTAAGTCAGAAAACTGTTCTCAAACCTGGTATGCAGGATGGTCATTGGCCTTCAAGTCATCGCAGCAGCATCTCCATTGCACTTAAGGCTTGGTCTTGCCACTGTTAACATACTTCTTAGTTACTTCCATTCTATTACTTTAAGATGTCTTGTACTTGGATTAGCCTTGTGAGTTTAATAATTTAGTCATTGCCTTGCCTTGCCTTGCCCTGCACCTGACAAGAGGGAAGAGTATACAATTGTATAGTTGTCAATCGATAACTCCTCAATTACCCTCCTAATTAGCATCAACCATTACTTGTCATAATCAATCCTCAATTAATGCCCTTGATTTTATTAAGCTATAGTTCCTTTACTCATAAGAATTGAGGAAATGGCAAACCATCATACATAACAAGGATGCTTAGAAAATGGCAAACCAGCAGGCTACAAATGGCCTATTGCCATTGTTAACAATTGATGAGCAAAACATGCTCCAAGATGTAAGCAAGAAAAAACATATTAGAGGGATAGGTAAAAGTTTGGACTTAGACAGTGTGAAGACTAGATTGAGGGAAAACAGCAGACTGACCAAGAGTAACAGTTATTCACCAACAAGTAAAAGCAAGGAAATATCTTTTACTAGGATTTATTCTATAAGCTTCCTGTGATTGATTTTGGTATTGACAAAGATAGAGCATTGGACGTGATTGATAGACTATATGTGGTTAGGTAATTTGCAAGTTTTATTGATTGCCTTTGAGATGAAAGGAAAGGAGAAATAAGCAATAACCAATGTGGACAGAGGGTGGGACTTGGTGTAAATATGCCATATTCATGTTTCAAGTCTTAAATGCCAAAATTTTGCGGCACTTCAGTATCCTGGATTTCTAAGCCGGGATGATTTTTGATGATCAGAATGGGGATAACATACGGTGTATTCTTTGTTTTATGATATATTTTAAAGATGTGTGTATATAAAGATAATAAAAAGTAAGTGAGAGATAAAAAAAAGTATACAGTATCACATACGATGTCTAAAATGCGGTGTTCTAACAACAACTCTTTCTAAGAGAGTGTGATTAGTGTTTTGTCTAAATTTCCGGTTGATATGTCTTAGAGTTTAATTTTTATATACTGTCAGTATAAATGATCTTATACTGACTTCCATTAATATCTTAACAAATCATCATTATTGTTATTTTTCTCTCTTAGTTATTAAAATAAAAACATACATGTCCAAATGCTAGTGGTTGTCAGTCTAAAAGGGGTTGGAAGGTTGCAAAAACAATCTTCATCGCTTGTTATTGTCGAAGGGTGTCATCCCTATAAAGATCTCCGACTTACGTGACAAACTTTCAAAAATATGGAAGCCTTAGGGTCAATGGAGAATGATAGGGAAGGGATTTTATGAATTCGGTTTTGCTTCTCAAAAGGATTTGAGTAGTGTCTTGGCTATTGGGGCTTGGAACCTTCAACCAGAGTTATTGCGTCTCTTCAGTTGTCTCCAGATTTTATTTCTAATAAGCAGAAACAAACCCACACACAGTGTTGGATTAGAATTCATCACTTGCCGCCGGAATATTGGTGTCCGAAATTATTGTTTGAAATGACAGGTGGTTTAGGTACTCCAATCAGTTTGGATGAAGCAACTCGTACTAGGGCATATGGAAACTATGCTTGAGTCTTAGTGGATGTTGATCTAATAGGGAAGCAGTGGTGTCCCTGAGCATGATTTGGTGGTACGACCGCACTGGGGCCCATTTTTTATGGGGCACCAAAATGTAAATTTTGTACTTAGTATATACGTACTAATGTATATGTTAAAGTAAAAAATTTATATGGTTTAAGTTTTTACTTGAGGTCTCAACTGTCTTTTGAAATTCAGGCCCAAAACTTGTCAAGTCTTGTAAGTAGGTGTGATCTTCTTCCTTCTTCCGTTTGAATTAGAAAGTAGAAACTCTTTGTTTTGTCCCTCCCTCTGCGTGATCCACTGACTGTGTCTCTCATCTGCCGACTACCGGTATCCCCTTTGCTTGCCTTTTTACAGGTATTTTATACACTGTGTCCCTTGAAAACAATTACCTCATGATAGCACCGTGTGGCTAGCAAAATAATGAACCAAATTGGAGGGGATTCCATTACAGGAAATCAATCATAAAAAACCCAATAGTAAAAAAGATTAGCATGGAGCACAGGCGTCATGATCTATAGAATAATATTAAATATCCTTGCTAGTGTAGCATCTGTTCAACGAAGTTTTTCCAGATTAAAATTGTTAAAATCTTATTTGCGATCTACTATGTCACAAGATAGATTAAATAATCTTGCTTTGATTTCTATTGAAAATGATTTTTTAAAGAACCTTGATCATGAACAAATTATTAATGATTTTGCAACAACAAAATGTAAGTAGGACAATATTTGGAGATTAATAGCGCATCAACTTCTTTCTTCAATCCTTGTGATTCATTTACTATCAGTGGAGGATACTGCTGGTGTATGGATGTTGTTGTAACATGCTCGGGTTGATAGATATAAGTACAACCATTTTTTCTTTAATTCTATTGTTGTTTGCTACTGTAATCTTTTCCTTTTCTTCGGTAATATCTTGTTCACTTGAGGTTGTATTAAAAAAATTAATGGCCAGTTTTTGCACCTCTTTGTGTGCTTTTGATTATATATATATATATATATATATATATATATATATATATATATATATATATATATATATATATATATATATATTCGGCTTATAAAAAAGGCATCAATTTCTCACTTCGCACAGGGCACCCAAAATCTCAAGGACGACCCTGCAGGGAAGTTGCTCAAGGAGATTCTGATTGAACGTGAAGGTTTTGCATTTTCTGTTAGTATTGAATATGAGAAACTTCCTTCTTTATGTTCTCATTGTAAATCAATTGGGCTCTTGGTTACGACTTGTAAACAAATTGGCAAGGAGAATGAGGTGCATATTGATACGCCATTGGTGCAGAAGAAGACAAAGCAAATATATGTCCTTAAGGTTCCAGAGCAAAAACTAGTTGAAGATAATGAACAGATTGATACATCACCAGGTGAAAGATTGAATGACAATGAATCGGTTGACACCATTTATGATGAGTCCCCTGATCATGTCTCAAATTCCATTCCACAGTCATCAACTCCTGTTGCAATTAATGATGACTCTACAGCCAAGGACACTCCGACTCCAGTTGTACCCGAACATTCCATTTCTACATGTGATTTAACAGTTAGTGATAAGAATCTTGAGATTCCTGAGATTAATTCGACCCCTATGCATCATAAAGTTGCTTAAGATATGAAAATACTTGCCAAATTTTTGGGAAATAGGGATGATGATTACCTAGAGAATAACTCTCTATCTACAGAGCAGGTGAATAATGATAATGTTGTTGAAGTTGATTCTGATTTTATGGTGGTTATTTCTAAATCTCAGAAGTATAACACGAGGAAGAATAAAAAACTTAATGTTAGATTTAAATGACTCTTGTTCTTTCGCATGGGTTTTGGTTTATGTCCCCCCCATGATTTTGTTTTCTTTTGTCTTTCTTCTTTTTGTTAATAAATTTTGGTGACATGGGGTCACCTTGCCCCCCCCCCCCCAAAAAAAAAAGTGTAAAACTTTTTCAGTGTATAATCCTTTAATCCTATGTTGTGACTAATAATTATAAAAATAATAGCTTGTTTTTCTTTCACGTATTCAAGACTTTGTGAAAAGGAAAATTTTAAAAATTTTCTTCACAAAATATTGAAAAAGGGAAATAGAATGAAAATATCCTATTTTTATAATTATTAATAAAAATATATAGTATGAAAATTACAATAAAAACTAGAATTTTGTTTCTTGAATATTTAAGAAGGAACACATACTGTTTTTCTTTGCCTTTTAGATGTATTTTTAAATAAGAATATACAAATAAAATTTAATATGTATGTATTTTCAGTGTTTATATTTTATACTGATCAACCAATTATAAAGTGATACATCAATAAAAATATTTGACTTATATCCTAACCATCTTAAAAGTCATATATATATATATATATATATATATATATATATATATATAAGCTACTATTTCCAATTCTTCCTCCATACATTTTGATGAAGAAAAAGAATTTGATGGTCTTTATAACGAAGAGACAAATTTCTTTTTACGAATAAAAACCATGCAACAAAAATGACACGTCAAAATAAATCTAAAAATTAATAAGTCTTTTCATCAACCATTTATTGCATTAGTAGACTCAGGAGCAAACCTAAATTGCATTCAAGAAGGTCTTATTCATACTCAATATTACCAAAAGACACTTCAAAAATTATATACGGCCAACAACCAAAAACTACAAGTAAAATACAAACTAGAAGATGCTAGTATTTGCAATAATGGAGTTTGCTTCAAAAGCTCATTCCTTTTAGTTAAAGATACTTCAGAACAAATAATCTTAGGAACTCCATTCCTAACTCAATTATATCCAATCCAAATAACGAAAGAAGGTATAAAAACTGTAAAAGACAATCAAGAGATATTATTTGAATTCATAAATCCAATAAAAACAAAAGAACTAAATAATACAAATGATAACATAGAAGAAAAGAATTTCTTAACTATTATTCGAAGGAAATAAAATCAGATAGGATTTCTCCAAAAGGAGATTTTATATGCTAAAATTGAAAAACAAATACAAGGTCCTTTGATAAAAGAAAAAATAATTAAGTTACAAAAAGAATTTGAAAATGAAGTTTGTTCAGATGTTCCCAATGCCTTTTGGGAAAGAAAAACTCATATGGTGTCCCTACCATATGAAAATGATTTTCATGAAAGTAAGATTCCAACCAAAGCACGACCTATTCAAATGAATAGTGAAACTTTGAAATTCTGCAAAAAAGAAATAAAAGGATTTTTAGATAAAAAATTAATCAGGCCAAGCAAGTCTCCTTGGAGCTTCACAGCTTTCTATGTTAATAAATAATCAGAGATAGAAAGAGGCGAACCAAGAATGGTAATAAATTACAAACCATTAAATAAAGTGTTAAAATGGATAAGATATCCAATCCCTAATAAAAGAGATTTATTAAGGAGATTGCATGATGGAATTATCTTCTCAAAATTTGATATGAAATCTGGATTTTATCAAATATAATTAAAAGAAGAAGATAAGTATAAAACTGTTTTCACAGTTCCTTTTGGACATTACGAGTGGAATGTAATGCCCATGGGTCTGAAAAATGCTCCATCAGAATTCCAACATATTATGAATGATATTTTAAATCCACATTCTGAATTTACTATTGTTTACATAGATGACGTTTTAATATTCTCACAATCTTTGGAACAACACTTCAAACATTTAAATATTTTTAAAGAAACAATCAAAAGAAATGGCATGGTAATATCTGCCAAAAAGATAAAATTGTTTCAAACAAAAGTAAGTTTTTAGGACATGAAATTCATCAAGGAACAATAACTCCAATAAGCAGAAGCATTGCTTTTGCTGATAATTTTCCAAATGAATTAATTGACAAAAAGCAATTGCAAAGATTTTTAGGATGTTTAAATTATGTCTCCGAATTTATCCCCAATATTAGGATAAAATATAAACCCCTTTATTCTAGGCTTAGGAAAACCAAAAATCCTAAACCTTGGTCTCCAGAATTATCTAAGTTAGTCTTAGAAATAGAGAAGGATGTCAAATCACTCCCCTATTTAGGTATTCCACATCCCGATGCCAGTCTAATAGTTCAGACCGATGCATCAGATAAAGAATATGGTGGTATCCTACTCCAGATCCTTCCGAATTCAAGTAATGAACAAGTGGTCCGTTATCATTCCGGTCTTTGGATCATATCTCAAGAAAAATATAGTACTATTAAAAAAGAAATTTTACCTATAGTACTATGTATTACTAAGTTTCAAGATGATTTGATAAATAAAAGGTTTTTACTTCGAATTGATTGCAAAGCAGCAAAAGATGTTTTGGAAAAAGATGTTAAAAATTTGGTTTCCTAACATATTTTTGCCAGATGGCAAAGTTTATTAAGTTACTTTGATTTTGAGATTGAATATTTAAAAGGAGAAAATAATTTTATCCCTGATTTTCTAACCAGGGAATTTTTACAGGCAAAAGATACATAGTGGCATCCAAGGCCCGAGGCGGGTCAGTTCGGGGTGGGGCCTCCCCCTCTCCAAGCAAATCAAAAGAATTAACCATAGACTCTTTTGCCCCTTCTGCCTCTCAAATAACCAAAAGGAATCTCCCTCAATCAAGCCCCACAAATAACCCAATCCAAAGTTCAAACAAATTTGCCTCTTTGAGTGAAGAACAGTCCAATCCAGTAACTGTTCAGAGAGAACCCCTGAATTCTAAAATAAAACCATGTTGCGTAAGGCATGTCCTTGTGGAACAAGAAATGGGTAACCCCTCCACAGAAGAACCTTGGGATTTGCTCAAATAATTAATTCCAAACGGTTTTGGGTGGGTTCCTATCAATGGTGTTGAAAAGAATCTTGTCTTTTACCAATACATTTTAATTGATACTCAATCAGTTAAAATTGAACAAAATACAAACCCAAGTGCTCCGGATGTAATTGCCTATTCCCAATGCAAAATAATGAAGGTCCTTTCCATATCAGATTGGGGCCAAAGTCCTACCAAACCCAAAAGATTTTCAAGGGTCTTTGTCCCACCCGTCTACAATTACTGGGATTACATGAAAGCTTGGGAATTAATTTTATTCCAGCCAAATCATCGTCATTCCTGGTATTTCAATTTTTTAAATAATCAAACCAGATATCCTAAATGGTTTATGGAATGGTTCTGGGAATATGGCTTATCTGCCGATATTCTCCCAAATTCACTTTTCCATCTTTATTCTCAGTATAAACAATTAACCCCAACCATACCAATTTTTGGGAAATTACTGTATTTTTGTGCACAATTTGGGATTGCGTGGTTGCTCAAATTTAATTTTGAATACCACCTTCATTTACCTGAACCTTTCCCTAAACATATTTGTTCAGTCAACACTGTCTCATGGTGGAGAAAATTTAATGAAAAGGTTGTCGAAACAAAATTCGAAATTTGGAAAAATAAACTTGGTCAACAACAAAGGCGAAGGGTTCCTCCAACATTTGAACCCCCAAAGACTCCCCCTTCTCAATTAAAGGGGAAATAAATAATTAGTCCTTCATCTCAGCCATTAGCACCCTACACAATTAATGTCAATGCTTCTACTCCGGCAGAATACGAGAAATTATTAAAAGAAGCCCTTTCATCAATAGGGTCTGATGAAGAAGATGAAGAGCCAAATAATTTATTAACTGAAGGGTTTGATTATAATCCTTATTTGGAGAATAATGACCCGGATTTTGGTTTCTTCGATCAATAATTCAACAGAAGAATTCTGTTTTGTCGCATCTCTCCAAATTCATGATGGCAGACAAAGCGGCTTTCAAGTCACCAAGTCACTCATTAAAGAAAAAGAAAAGTCGGTTGTCCGGTTGTGCCGACACTGACTTATTGGCAGACAAATTTAAATTAACTACAGTAAAAGCAGGATCCAAAGTCAAAAGTTAATAGTACCTGCTTTTCCGGATTTCAAACCAATTCAAGTCCGCTTCCTCGAAGGCTTCTCCCCTCTATTTAAGAAGGCTTCAAGCTTCATTCAAGGCAGACTTTACCTTCGTTCCAATTTACTAATTAAGTTTGTTGTAATCTTGTAGTGTTGAAGCTTTTTAAAATCAAGTTTACTTCAAGCTCTCAGTTTCTGTAAGTTACCTTGATAATGTTTTGGTAACCTCTTGTAATTTACTACTGAATTTATGAAATAAAACCAGTAGTTTGATAACATTAATTCGGTTTATCTTTCACTGATACTCTTGATTTCATCTATTTCAACTGTATTCTCCAATACTAATTCTTGAGATGATCCACAGTGGCATTCTATGAATTTATGAAATAAAATCAGTAGTTTGATAACATTAATTCGGTTTATCTTTCACTGATACTCTTGATTTCATCTATTTCAATTGTATTCTCTAATACTAATTCTTGAGATGATCCACAGTGGCATTCTGGTATCAGAGTCATAGTGCTCTGGTACTTATATCAGTTTCAAGTTTTCAATTCCTTGCAGTGTTGGTCACCCTGAGGGTGTTCCCGGTCGTAAAGCCCAGAGTAGGGTAGTAAATCTGTTGGTAATCCATGGTGGTCCCGGTGTTTGGTGAGAAAACTCTATTTCTGTTATAGGTACTAGTGTCATTAAGGCTCAATTATCATGAGTAGTCTTCTAAAGATGGTCTCTAGAAAAGGTAAAGAGAAGATAGATGAATTAGATAAACCAAGTACAAGTGAGAGTCTTAATTCAACCTTAATTAATGAACAACAAATAACGTTGCCAGATGTTCATTAATTAAGGTTGAATTAAGACTCTCACTTGTACTTGGTTTATCTAATTCATCTATCTTCTCTTTACCTTTTCTAGAGACCATCTTTAGAAGACTACACATGATAACTGAACCTTAATGACACTAGTACCTATAAAAGCAATTGCAAAGATTTTTAGGATGTTTAAATTATGCCTCCGAATTTATCCCCAATATTAGGATAAAATGTAAACCCCTTTATTCTAGGCTTAGGAAAACCAAAAATCCTAAACCTTGGTCTCCAAAGTAATCTAAGTTAGTCTTAGAAATAAAGAAGGATGTCAAATCACTCCCCTATTTAGGTATTCCACATCCCGATGCCAGTCTAATAGTTCAGACAGATGATAACTGAACCTTAATGACACTAGTACCTATAACAGAAACAGAGTTTTCTCACCAAACACCGGGACCACCACGGCTTACCAACGGATTTACTACCCTACTCTGGGCTTTACGACCGGGAACACCCTCAGGGTGACCAACGCTACAAGGAATTGAAAACTTGAAACTGATATAAGTACCAGAGCACTATGACTCTGATACCAGAATGCCACTGTGGATCATCTCAAGAATTAGTATTAGAGAATACAGTTGAAATAGATGAAATCAAGAGTATCAGTGAAAGATAAACCGAATTAATGTTATCAAACTACTGATTTTATTTCATAAATTCATAGAATGCCACTGTGGATCATCTCAAGAATTAGTATTGGAGAATACAGTTGAAACAGATGAAATCAAGAGTATCAGTGAAAGATAAACCGAATTAATGTTATCAAACTACTGGTTTTATTTCAAAAATTCAGTAGTAAATTACAAGAGATTACCAAAACATTATCAAGGTAACTTACAGAACCTGAGAGCTTGAAGTAAAGTTGCTTTTAAAAAGCTTCAACACTACAAGATTACAACAAACTTAATTAGTAAATTGGAACAAAGGTAAATTCTGCCTTGAATGAAGCTTGAAGCCTTCTTAAATATAGGGGAGAAGCCTTCGAGGAAGCGGACTTGAATTGGTTTGAAATCCGGAAAAGCAGGTACTGTTAACTTTTGACTATGGATCCTGCTTTTACTGTAGTTACTTTAAATTTGTCTGCCAATAAGTCAGTGTCGGCACAACTGGACAATCGACTTTTCTTTTTCTTTAATGAGTGACTTGGTGACTTGAAAGACGCTTTGTCTGCCATCATGAATTGGGAGAGATGCGACAAAACAGAATTCTTCTGTTGAATTATTGATCGAAGAAACCAAAATCCGGGTCATTATTCTCCAAATAAGGATTATAATCAAACCCTTCAGTTAATAAATTATTTGGCTCTTCATCTTCTTCATCAGACCCTATTGATGAAAGGGCTTCTTTTAATAATTTCTTGTATTCTGCCGGAGTAAAAGCATTGACATTAATTGTGTAGGGTGTTAATGGCTGAGATGAAGGACTAATTATTTCTTTCCTCTTTAATTGAGAAGGGGGAGTCTTTGGGGGTTCAAATGCTGGAGGACCCTCCGCCTTTGTTGTTGACCAAGTTTATTTTTCCAAACTTCGAATTTTGTTTCGACAACCTTTTCATTAAATTTTCTCCACCATGAGACAGTGTTGACTGAACAAATATGTTTAGGGAAAGGTTCAGGTAAATGAAGGTGGTATTCAAAATTAAATTTGAACAACCACGCAATCCCAAACTGTGCACAAAAATGTAATAATTTCCCAAAAATTGGTATTGTTGGGGTTAATTGTTTATACTGAGAATAAAGATGGAAAAGTGAATTTGGGAGAATATCGGCAGATAAGCCATATTCCCAGAACCATTCCATAAACCAGTTAGGACATCTGGTTTGATTATTTAAAAAATTGAAATACCAGGAATGACGAGGATTTGGCTGGAATAAAATTAATTCCCAAGCTTTCGTGTAATCCCGATAATTGTAGACAGGTGGGTCAAAGACCCTTGAAAATCTTTTGGGTTTGGTAGGACTTTGGCCCCAATCTGATATGGAAAGGACCTTCATTATTTTGCATTGGGAATAGGCAATTACATCCGGAGCACTTGGGTTTGTATTTTGTTCAATTTTAACTGATTGAGTATCAATTAAAATGTATTGGTAAAAGGCAAGATTCTTTTCAACACCATTGATAGGAACCCACCCTAAACCGTTTGGAATTAATTGTTTAAGCAAATCCCAAGATTCTTCTGTGGAGGGGTTACCCATTTCTTGTTCCACAAGGGCATGCCTTACGCAACATGGTTTTATTTTAGAATTCAAGGGTTCTCTCTGAACAGTTACTGGATTGGACTGTTCTTCACTCAAAGCGGCAAATTTGTTTGAACTTTGGATTGGGTTATTTGTGGGGCTTGATTGAGGGAGATTCATTTTGGTTATTTGAGAGGCAGAAAGGGCAAAAGAGTCTATGGTTAATTCTTTTGATTTGCTTGGAGAGGGGGAGGCCCCACCCCGAACTGACCCGCCACGGGCCTTGGATGCCATTATGTATCTTTTGCCTGTAAAAATTCCCTGGTTAGAAAATCAGGGATAAAATTATTTTCTCCTTTTAAATATTCAATCTCAAAATCAAAGCAACTTAATAAACTTTGCCATCTGGCAAAAATATGTTTGGAAACCAAATTTTTAACATCTTTTTCCAAAACATCTTTTGCTGCTTTGCAATCAATTCGAAGTAAAAACCTTTTATTTATCAAATCATCTTGAAACTTAGTAATACATAGTACTATAGATAAAATTTCTTTTTTAATAGTACTATATTTTTCTTGAGATGCGATCCAAAGACCGGAATGATAACGGACCACTTGTTCAATACTTGAATTCGGAAGGATCTGGAGTAGGATACCACCATATCCTTTATCTGATGCATCTGTCTGAACTATTAGACTGACATCGGGATGTGGAATACCTAAACAGGGGAGTGATTTGACATCCTTCTTTATTTCTAAGACTAACTTAGATAACTCTGGAGACCAAGGAGGTTTAGGATTTTTGGCTTTCCTAATCCTAGAATAAAGGAGTTTACATTTTATCCTAATATTGGGGATAAATTCTGAGACATGAATTAAACATCCTAAAAATCTTTGCAATTGCTTTTTGTCAGTTAATTCATTTGGAAAATTATCAGCAAAAACAATGCTTCTGCTTATTGGAGTTATTGTTCCTTGATGAATTTCATGTCCTAAAAATCTTATTTTTGTTTGAAACAATTTTATCTTTTTGGCAGATATTACCATGCCATTTCTTTTGATTGTTTCTTTAAAAATATTTAAATGTTTGAAGTGTTGTTCCTAAGATTGTGAGAATATTAAAACGTCATCTATGTAAACAATAGTAAATTCAGAATGTGGATTTAAAAAATCATTCATAATATGTTGGAATTCTGATGGAGCATTTTTCAGACTCATGGGCATTACATTCCACTCGTAATGTCCAAAAGGAACTGTGAAAGCAGTTTTATACTTATCTTCTTTTAATTTTATTTGATAAAATCCAGATTTCATATCAAATTTTGAGAAGATAATTCCATCATGCAATCTCCTTAATAAATCTCTTTTATTAGGGATTGAATATCTTATCCATTTTAACACTTTATTTAATGGTTTGTAATTTATTACCATTCTTGATTCACCTCTTTCTATCTCTGATTGTTTATTAACATAGAAAGCTGTGAAGCTCCAAGGAGACTTGCTTGGCCTGATTAATTTTTTATCTAAAAATCCTTTTATTTCTTTTTTGCAGAATTCCAAAGTTTCACTATTCATTTGAATAGGTCGTGCTTTGGTTGGAATCTTACTTTCATGAAAATCATTTTCATATGGTAGGGACACCATATGAGTTTTTCTTTCCCAAAAGGTATTGGGAACATCTGAACAAACTTCATTTTCAAATTCTTTTTGTAACTTAATTATTTTTTCTTTTATCAAAGGATCTTGTATTTGTTTTTCAATTTTAGCATATAAAATCTCCTTTTGGAGAAATCCTATCTGATTTTCTTTCCTTCGAATAATAGTTAAGAAATTCTTTTCTTCTATGTTATCATTTATATTATTTAGTTCTTTTGTTTTTATTGGATTTATGAATTCAAATAATATCTCTTGATTGTCTTTTACAGTTTTTATACCTTCTTCCGTTATTTGGATTGGATATAATTGAGTTAGGAATGGAGTTCCTAAGATTATTTGTTCTGAAGTATCTTTAACTAAAAGGAATGAGCTTTTGAAGCAAACTCCATTATTGCAAATACTAGCATCTTCTAGTTTGTATTTTACTTGTAGTTTTTGGTTGTTGGCCGTATATAATTTTTGAAGTGTCTTTTGGTAATATTGAGTAGGAATAAAACCTTCTTGAATGCAATTTAGGTCTGCTCCTGAGTCTACTAATGCAATAAATGGTTGATGAAAAGACATATTAATTTTTAGATTTATTTTGACTTGCCATTTTTGTTGTATGCTTTTTATTCGTAAAAAGAAATTTGTCTCTTCGTTATAAAGAGCATCAAATTCTTTTTCTTCATCAAAATGTGTGGAGGAAGAATTGGAAATAGTAGCTTTGCCTTTTCCCTTCCCCGTGGTTTTTTGAAAATTTTGTTGCAAAATTTTATATATATTTTTTTAAATCAGCAACTTCATGTTTTAAATTTTTAATTTCTTTGTATAAAAATGGGAGGCTCATAGGTTCTTGACTAAATGAGGTTTCAGGAACTGATTCAGGATTTAAAATATCCTTTAAATTATATCATGTGAATTCTTTGGCTGTTATCTCTTGACTTTCTAATTCTTTATATTTTTCTAACATTGCTAGTTTAACTTGTGGATCCTCAATTTGACCAACTAGGTCTAATAGGACTCTAGCTTCTTTAGAAATAACATTAATTGTAAATTTACAATCACAGTTATCTCCAAGACATCCACAACTTAAACATCCAGCATCAGAGTCAGAGGATTTTTCTTGATTCTGATAAATTATTTCTTGTTCATCCTCAAAGGATGAGTTATCTGAGGTTTCTGTGTCATATAGCAGGATTTTTGCTATTTGATCTTTTATTTCTTCATCCATTTTTAATTCTTTAATTTTTTGTTTTACCCTGCAATCTCTTGTCATGTGTCCTGCACAGCCACATTTATAGCAAATAATATTTTTCTTGAATCCTTTATTATAAGGCTTGGTGTAAGCTTTGTTTTGGGATTTCTTATATGGTTTAAAGAGTTTTTCTACTGGTGTTTTTTTATTAAATTTTTTGTAACTTCTAAATTTTTGGGTTTCAGGTCTTCTTTGTTTTGAAGGAGGTGTTAGTTTTTCATAACCGAATTGCTCACAAAAATTCCCTAATTCTTTATTATTAGTTTTACTTTCAAATTAGCTTGTCTATGCATTTTAATGTCTGTGCAGAATTGTAAGCCTGTTTTGTTTATTATTGAAATTATTCTACCATAAGTTAAATCTTCTAAGGGAGTACCTGGGCACTCATTTTTTATTTGTGTTCTAACTTTTTGAGCAAAATTCTTGGGAAGACCTGAAATGAATCTATCTTTCCAATAGGACTGTCTACAGTCCGATCTGGTATAAATTTTTGATAAAAAATTATCTTTATACCATTTAAATTCTCCAAGTGTTGGACAATATAGATTATTTAATATTTCAAGAGACCTATCTGCAAAAACATTTGCGTCACCAATAAACGCTTGAGAAATTGCAAATATTAAAGCCTCTACCTGTTGCTCAACTTGAATTGTTTCTGGTTGACCTTGTTCATTATTTACTTCTTGTTTTAAAAATGTAAGAACTGTATTTCTATCTTCTTCTCTTAAATTATTATCCCACCATCCTTTTAGGCTTCCTGTGAAACCTTGGATTAATAATTTGACTGTACTTAAGGCATTATTTCTTTTTGCCCTATAGGCAGTAGCTGCCATGGACATTTCTTCTAATTTCCTCATTATTTGGTGTTCTGAGAACCCATCTAAATTCCACTCTACAATTCCTTCTCCAGTATATTGAGATGCATTGTCAAGCATAGCATCTTCGAATTGTATGTCAGGCAGAGTGGGCCTGTGATAATAATTTCTTGAAGTAGGGTAGGTTCTGGAAGTATTTTTTATTTTATTTATTGTGTCAATATTCGTATCGTCAAATTGTTTTTCAAGTTCTATTATATCTTCATTTTTTATCACGTTTACTTTTGATGATGATATTTTTAATGAAGCTAATCTTTTGTTTATTTCATTTATAAGTTCATTACTTGATTCTTTTCCTATTTTAATATCACTGATTTCGGAATCTGATAACTTATAAGTAGTTATTAATGATTTTTCCAATTTTTTATAAGTTTCTTCCTTAGAGGTTAAATCATTATCTTCAGAAGTATTTGCTATTTGATATAAAAGTTGATTTGTAAAATTCAATTGTTGTTGAATATTTTTAATATCATTTCTGTTTGGTTGTTGTATAGTTAAGGTTTTAGTATCTTCTTTCATGGCTTTGAAAGGAGATGCTGTTATTTCAATATTATCTATGTTTGAAAAAGTTATTTCTTCCAAAGGAGGAATTACTGAAAGAACCTCTTTACCCTTTGTTTTCCAAATTCTTTTTGCAGAATTCAAAGTTTTTAATTCTAAAGTTTGAAAACAATGATTTTCAAACCACGTGAAGTAGGGAATGTTGTCATCCTCTACCTCCTCAAGATAAGCATAATAGGATTCCCTATAATGCTTTATCTCTGTTTGTGTAAAAGTAGAAAAGAACCATTTTCTTTTATCCTCATTTATTGGTTTCATAAATTCATTTTGCAATTTTTGTTTATCGATATAGAATTTTGTAATAGCAAAACATTGATTAATTGATTCAAAACTTTGATTAATTTCAGATAGAGTCAGAGACTCTCTCTAAGTTACTGGCTGAACAGATTGTGGTGTTTCCACCTTGTATTCCGGTTGAGGAATAACAGGATGATCTCTTACGTACTCCTGCTAATCTTAATGAATGAAATGAATCTACTGACTTTCGTGAATTATTAGTTTGTTTAGAGCCTTCTGGGGTTCTAAATGATCTAGTAGAATTACTTCTACTGAATGGAGCAAAACTTATTGAAACATTACCAGATGCATACTTAACCGGTATTGTCATTCGAGAGGGTTCTGGCTCCTCAGGAGGCAGAATCTCTTGTAAATTCCATTCTAGGTTTCTAGAGACTTCATTATGATTAAGTCTCTTAGGTGTTACTGCATTTGATTTTTCAAGATTAACTTGTAAAAGCAAAGTATCTTCTTTCGAAGAAATATTTAATGCTTTTGGTGAAATATTAGTTTTCATAGCTTTATAATATATTTGTATATTATAGCCATTGGATAGGAATTCGGATTCCAAATTCCTTCTTTTATTTTAATATCTAACTTGATATTATGTTTGTTTTTTCCCAAACTCTCTAATGACATTGTATAGTTTGGAAAATTATTAAAAAAGGTTGGACCATCGTGAAGATTAGTCTCAATTATTGAAAGCACTTGATCCTCGAACCTTGCAGGTCGAGTATCTCTTAGACATACACACACAGGTGTGTCTATGCCTAGTCTGTGTAATGGTTTAATTGCAACTTGTATTAACCCAATATGCAAAAATTTGTATTTTTGCTTATGTTCTTTTAACATAGAAAGATTCAAGAGATTTAAACTCTCTTGAGTTTTATCAACTTTAATAGTGTATTCAGCAGTTTTAATTATGAAATCGGACTTAAACTTGTCCATTAATTTGGTTTTATATATTTCTGAAACATTAATTGAAGGAATACTTCAATTATGTAATTTTTGTTCAATATCTGGCAAAATTATTTGTTGTTCATTAATTAAGGTTGAATTAAGACTCTCACTTGTACTTGGTTTATCTAATGCATCATATATATATATATATATATATATATATATATGATAATTTGTTATTGCTTGATAATATACAAATTTTACATTCATATTGTATTAAAATCAAACTCATAAATATTGTGGACGGCCTTGCCTGTGGACGGCCAAAAATTGCAACTTTTGACAACTAAGACATTTATACCATATGAAATCCCACAAAAAAAAGTATCGTATAGAGATCTAGGAATCAAATAGAACCATGACATGAATCAAAATTAATAAACAGAATCGCAACTAGAACCAACAAAAACAGAAAACAATACAATACAAATAGTAATGAAGATATTGCTGAATATGAGTACTACGACGATGTTGTCTCCTATTAATTTCGAATCAAGAGAAAATAGACCACCAAACATTTCTGACTTCTTACTGCTTTGACCCTTCTAACTAGTTAGTGCTCACCAATCTCCATATGTTCTTCACCAAGCGACCTGATCAAAGCACATTTTGTTCTAGTACAATGTTATAGTAATAAGTCGTGTCTAATTTTCTACAATCATGAAATTTTCCAACAGACAAAATATATTCATTTTGAAGGATTAAATTCATTGGATAAAAAAAGAAGAATAAATAAGAGGTCTATGAAGAGGGAATGGGTAAACTTTCATACCAATGAAACAGTCAGGAGGAATTTTCATCCAAGTCCTCGTATTCATTCTGCATGTTTTGGTGAACACCTTCCTGCAATTTCTTCATGAGAAATGGACCCCCATTAAAATCGTTAAAGTTAGTGAATCCATTTTTTTGGATCTCGGCCAACATGCTTTTCCAATCGGTTGTGCTCCCATCATAAAGTGAACGACCCAAAATTCTTAAAACTAAAGGAATGCCTATGCAAAAGGCTATTACCCTTTCTGATAGCTCTTCATATCCTTCCTTAGGACGCCTTTGTCGAAAGGCACACATGCAGAAAAGCTTACGAGAGTCCCTCAAGTTCAATTCATTTACCTTGTATATATCATCAACTTGGCTCGATATGTCCTCATTTCTACTTGTCACAATGACTCTACTTCGATTGCCTTAATCAATTCGGATTCAGTCCTATAAATTGAACAAAAAAGAAGGGAAGGAACGTATCACAAGTCAAACAAATTGAAAAGTAAAACAATAAAAATACAGATTATTAATAGATGTCTATGTTTTTAACAGGCAATGCACTTTATCGAGCAATTACAAAAGAATACAATATATGGATATTATCACATCAATACTAACTTTCATATTCAATGTGAGACTATTTTTCTACACTCCATACTGGATTAGCAATTAAGAAAGGTATCATTTGGATAGGAAACCCATCACTTCGACTCATGCCAGAGATACAAGACAAATAAAATTTAGTGTGATTTTGTTAAAAGTGATTTTGAATAAACATGATTTTAGAAAATTAATTTGGTTAAAATTGAGTTTGAAGTAAAGTGAATTGTGTTTCAATATTGTTCGTATGTGAACTAAAAAGCTCTGACCACGACTACAATGCTCTTAGTGTGGAGCGTATATGAAAAGCGAACCTGTCTAAATTTTATAGTGGGTGATACAAATGACCCGATAATGTCTTAATTAAGCTGATGATGCGATTCTAGGTAGATGTCACAGAGATGATGCAACGATGAGATCTTCGTGTGTCTATGATGGCTAATAGTTCTCCGAAAGATCCGCGATTTGGTTCCCTCCCTGATTTGCGCAACATGCTTAACTGTACCTTGGAGTACCGTTAGCCCAACGAAAGAGAAGTAGCCAAAGGACAACTCGGTCTGGGGTCAAGTATATGGCTCAAGTATTCCTTGGCCCATATATGAACATATATTTTTATTCTGAAAACAAGTTTGATATATATATTTTTTAACATAACGTAAAAGTTACTCTTTATCGCTTCCGGTAGGTTTTGAGGCAAAATCAATTAACTATAACCAAACATATATCCTAAAGAGTAATGATAGGTGAATACCTGGGTTTGACACCCAGGTGGACACCTTGGTTAATCATGTGTAAATTTTTGGTTAATTCAGTTCATTATATGGTTAATGGGTTATATGAAGCTTATTTTCCATAATCATGTAAATATTTAGTTAATCACATGCAAATATCTAGTTAATTCAGTTTTTTATATGATTAATGGATCATCATGAATTAACCAAATATTTATGTGGTTAACGATGTGATAAACTGAATTAATCAAATATTTACACTAGTGCAATAAGTGCTTTTTACGTCAGTTAAAATTGATTTTTTACGTCAGAATACTGACTGACGTAAATACAGCTGATGTTAATAGTTAATATTTTAACGTCAGTTTAGAACTGACGTTAAATGTAAAACTATTAACGTCAGCTATTTAACACAACTGATGTTAATTTTTTAAAAATTAACGTCAGTTTTTTAAACAACTGACGTTAAACATAAAACTATTAACGTCAGTTCTTTAAGACAACGGAC